>OX392464.1:8400000-9000000 GCA_947623515.1 Neoascia interrupta | reverse complement strand
GTGATATGGCGAAAAGTTATCGCGAAAATCTACCAGCCTGCTATAAATTTATTGAAACGCCTTGGATGCGGTCACTATTATTTATGCAACTGACACGTAAGGTCGAATGAAATGTCAACAGCTGTCGTTTATCTGGTCGCGCGTTTTTTCAAACAACTGCCCGCACATCCGAATTAAGTCACCCACCTGTGCGACTTTTTATCATTTTTTCTTGAATATTTCAAGAAATATCTTGAAAAAGAAGCTGCATCGAATACATTTCCAGCAACAAGCCGGCAATTACCACTTTGTGTTCAAAACCATCCAATAACCATGACAAATTCCAACGCTGTTTCCGCAGCCGCTCAACAGAAGGCCATCGAGAAAGCGTCCCGTACAAAAAATCCTATGGATTCCCTCCCCGATTCATTCAAATATTCCGGCCCAAATGGTGACTACACTCTCTATTGCAAAACAAAATCCGACATGGATGCAAAAACCTTAAAATGGGCCTTCAAATTGGCCGAGAAAAATGTCGGTCCGTTCTACAAGGAGTCCACGATGGGATGGCAGCCGAAAATCAAACAAAACGACTTGAACAAAAACTGGGCTCGCTACTTGGTTGCGTTGGATAAGTCCAAGAACCCGGTGGCTTATGCCATGTTCCGATTTGATTTGGACTATGGAAGCGCCGTGTTGTATTGGTAAGAAGATGGACAGACAAAGTTAAAGAACAATCACTATTGCGATTTTGTTTCCAGCTATGAGATGCAAATCGAGAAATCCTCACAACGACAAGGTCTGGGCAAGTTCATAATGACCGCTCTAGAGAACTGTGCTCGTCATTGGGAAATGGAAAAGTTCGTCTTGACGGTGCTTAAGAACAACTCGGTGGCGACAGACTTCTTTCGGAAAATTGGCTTCGCGTTGGATGAGACCTCTCCGGATATTCTGGAGAAGGCCGACTATGAAATTTTAAGCAAACACTTGAAGTAGCTTTAAGTAAGTTTTATGTTTTATTTAATTTTCTTAAATATAAGGGACAAAGCGGGAGAGCAGGCCGCTTTACAAAAATCTCTTCGCCTCGGCTTCCATAAAGTTGGCTGCCCGAATGTCCTTTGCACTCAAGCCACCGACATCGTGCGTGGACATGGTTACCTGGACTTTGTTGTACACGTTGAACCATTCGGGGTGATGATTGGTTTTCTCCGCCAGCAGTGCAACGGCTGTCATGAAACTAAACGCTTGGTTGAAGTCGGTGAAGAGGTATTCCTTGTAAATGGCGTCCCTTCCGTTGACAAGACTCCATCCCGCATTCAGTAGCGGCTGCAGTTTCTCAGTGCGTTCGGCTTCGGTAAGTTTTGTCTGAAATTGGAAGGAGAAAGGGCGTTTAATTCACTGGAGGTGTCGACATTGCAACAAGGACGGGAAAATTGACAGAATGGTTTCTGAGATGCGAGGGCTTATTCAAGAAATTGGCTCGAACACTGCTGGATTTTTTCAATACCAGCCTTTTAAAAAGTTTGGATGAGAACTTGACTTGAGCAAAGTACCTCCTCAGTAGGTACTTCCCACAATGTCTCACTGCTCAAGCAACTCAGAATTACTTTGAATTGGTCGAAGTTGATGTTTTGAAGCTATCCAAGGTCACGTGTGTTACCAACTTACATTCACCATTTTGCGGTCGTTTTTAATTAAACTCGGCACTTTCTTGGTTGACTTCTGCAGGGAGACTACGACTAAACGATTGTTAAACTTTCACTTTAACAAGTGCGCCCTGCCTTAATGCGAGATAAATGATCAAAAATAAATCCAGCAAAGGTTATCAGAAAATGTTGACCCTACTGAGATAGGTTCATATCTCCAGTTTAAACATTTTCTCAAAACACATTCAACAAGTAATTCTCTACACATTCTTTTGGCGAAAAAATCAAAGTAATCGATAAAAACCCCCCGAACTCGACGCACTCACCATGACTTTCTTTTTCGGTGGAGGATTTTGCACTGCTGTTTGTGTACCAAGATGACGTGTTGAACTGAAATGTTTAATGCAAAGCCTTAGAAGAAATCTCTGTGCTTGACTTAATTATTGTGCTGTATGTACTTCACCACTATCCCCCACCTCCTTTGTGGTGATGGTCCGGTAAAACCAGAAACTCGAGTGAGCGGTGTAGTGGGCTGCGGGGTGGTGATTTTAGAAATGCTTCTGTTCGTCCTATCGGCTTTGGTCATAACAAGTCTTTTGATTATTTGGGTAGCCTCAGCACTGTTTGGCTTAATTAACTTTGAAGCATTCCGTAAGATCAACAAATAATTCATTTTTGTTTTATTAAAATTAATTTTAGTCGGCAAATATATGGGGAGAACTGTCACTTTTGTGCTTTGTTTTTGTTTCTATTTTCTGTGGATCTTATTGTGTGGATGGTCAAAGAGGTTGGATTCTTTGCTAAACCTGAAGAAACCCCACAAATGCTAATGCCTTGTGTGAATTGGCTTCAATTTATAATTAACCCCAAAGTGGTTCCACCAGACAAATGAAGGAAGGACAAGAGCACTCTTTTTCTGTAATATTGACACTCAAAAGAGAGCGGCGATGTCATATTCCAGGTGCGAAAAAAGATTTCCGTTGTAAACATCCTAATAGAAATCGGAATTCTGACAAATTTGTAGACGTTGTGGTAGCTCCCATTGAGTTAATGTGTTTGAATTTAAGTTGTCAAATTAACGTTGGCCTAACGCAGCTTTGTAACATAGCCTTGATGCATAATTTTTTTTTTGACAAGTCACCTTATAGCAGTCATTGCAAATTGGTGTGGTGTCTATTCATGAATGAAGAACACACTCGCAGCTGTCCGAGTTTGGCGTTTGTACTTCATCCAATTTCCCATTAATCTCGAAATTTACGATAAAAATTAAAATCTTTCTTCTTGATTATTCTTACAGAATGTACTAGAAGGTGCTTTATTTGTATAAATACACGGGTGACAGTGTAAACGTTGACTTGTGAAAATCGAAAGTAAAGTAAAAAGTGATTGAATTGAAATAAAGTGTTGAATTCTAAGTAGCGAAATCGAATTAAGTGTGATTTGAATTTAAATAAGTTTTGTTTGATAAATAAAGTGTTTCGTTGTGCAATTATAAAAGTAATATTGACTTTTTTCGACGAACCCCAGGCCAGAATAATACATTGGTGTCAGACAAATATGAGGATAAATCTCAGGAATCTCAGTGGAGTTTTCCGGAACAGTGTTGTATTAAAAAGTTTTTAAAAGTGGAATTTTCTAGATTATTAGTCTAATAAAATGGTTTTTTATACCCAACCGAGGGTATATTAATTTTTTATGCATAGTTTCTAACACAGTGAAATAATCACCGTAGATCCTTAAGACCTTTTAGACATATGATCGAGACCGACAGGTTAATCGATTAAGCCATGTCGGTCCGTCCGTCTCTATGTGTGAAGGTTGTAGGTCTACAAAATCAAGCTAGAGAGCTGAAACTTGGTACACGGCTTCAATGTGAGACAACCTCTATTTCACATTGTCTTTCAAAATGCCTTTTCGTCATGTAAGACAAGTCATAGGAACTTAAATGTTGGTACTGAGCAATATTGGCCCAAAACCTTTAACAAGGCAAAAATTGGACCCCCCACGATGTCGACCATGCCCAATTTTAACATGCTAGATCCTTAAAAACCCGCTTTCTCGGAAAGTTGAGGCCAGAGACACACGGCGACTGAAAAACGCGCGACTAATTGCAGTCCGGCTAGAAGCTTAAGCGTTTATATTGTAAAAAACACACGACTCCGGCTGCAGCTGCGGCAATTAGTCGCGAGTAGTAGTTTGGTCCATACAAAGTTTTGTGCTCCGCCCACTTAAAGGGGGCGTTTTTAGGAAAAAGCTGTTTTTTCCGAATTAATTTTCGGTTTTAACGCATTTCGTCATGAATCTAACGAAATAACAATTTATTAATTGTTGTAATCATAGCCCAGACCCACTTTTGGGGGCGTGGCCTATACAAATTATATATGAATACGGGACGAAACATTTTAAGATTTATTGTTAGGTATATAGGGTCGGGTATATAGAAGTTTGTCACAAACGAACTCTTGCACTTACTCACTTCTTTTGTAATACACTGGCGTACAAGGGATTGGCTACCCTTTTGATGTAAATATCTCACGAACGGAAAGCATTAGAGGAAGAGGAAAAGGAGGAGAGGTACCCATGCGCTCTTGTTTTGAACAGTTGAGATTTGTATTGCATGCGAAAGATTGATTGCGTTGTACGGCTAATAAAAGAATCTCTTAATTTTACAGTACGTCCAAAAGTGGGCTCAAGGGTGAACTAATGTGCATTCAAACTTTGGGGAGTATGACGCTTGAATGTCTTAAGGGGCGGAACGCAATTGCCTATTTGGGTGGAATACTGTTTGCTAAAAAAAAAAACGATAAAACAGTGACAGGCAAGAGACATTACGTCGATGCTCGAGTGAGTCAATTGACTTCGCAATATTTTGGTCACCAATAAGTTTTATCGCGCGTTTCTGGATCCTATCTAGCAGGTACAATGCTGTTTTTAGTTTAGGGCGGACGTAAGCCTTATATAAAATACCCGATTCAGAAGGGGTGAAATATTTCTGACTAAAACGGTTTGTTTTGTGTGGTGGAATTTTCCGGAGATATATGTCAGGTGACATATAGAGTTTTGATTGTAGAATTTTCCAGATATGTTCGAACAGTTTGTAGCACAAACTTTTAAAAAAGTTTAAAAAACTTTAAAGTTATAATTTACGAATTTATAAACATATAACAGAGTCAGTGATTTATTTGTTAGTGAATTTTCTAGAACAGTTATAAAAATCAAACTGTTTGTGTCGCGAATTCGTACTCCGATAATTAAAAATGGGTCGCAAAATTGAACAACATAAAACAGCCGAGTTAGAATTGGGTAAAAGAAACCTTCAGACTTCGGGGCTTAAAAAGGAATTATTGCTTTACTTTAACTCCAGGAAGCCATCGAGGAAGGCGGAAACCCCGATACAATGCTGTCAATTTTCTAAAATTATAATGTCATAAAAGCATTGTACATATGATGTGCAATACTTTTTGTTTTCAACGTCAGCTGTTCAAAATAACAAACATCCGATCAGTGTCAGATCAGTCAATCTACCCAAATTATTACGTTTACCCTCTGAATGAAAAATTGCCCTTACAAAATATCCAAAAATTGTAAAAATTCTATCTTCTTCCAGACTTCCAAAAATGTTACGCCAAAATTCCTTACCTGTAAGATCTATCCTTTTGTAAGATCTGATTCGCCAATGAAATAGAAAAACGTCAGATACCTGCCATGATCCTGCCATGATCCTACATGAAACAAAATTACGCTATTCCGAGTATCCACTTCACCATCAATGTTTTTCAGGTATGGAACATCAATAGTTTCTTCTTGTAAACAAAACTATTATTTGCTTTGACCCAGTATGAGTATAATTAGTCTAAGCTTGTTTTTGAAGCTGCCTTTAAGCTAGAATTATCCTATACACAAAGAGCAGACGCTACACGACAGTTTCCTCACATGTATACCTACGCATCAGCTACTATCACAAATGACCTTGTTCTTGGCGGGAACATTGCTATGTTCTTACGTCCCTTTTGCGAATAAAGTATTATTAAACAAACCTGTTACGTTTACCACGTATTTAAAAAAAAAATTCCGTACCTCCATTTGTAGGCAAACACATTTAGTGAAAGGATTCACTCGAAAGCGAATCTGTAATTAAACTTCTCAATTTGACTTGTCAAAACAGATCTGAGGGTTCATTGCCACGAGTGACAGAACAGTCGCCGTCGACAGTTACGACTTAAGAGATTGGCTTAAAAAAACATTAGATTTTATGGATACAACCCACGACGACAGTTGTCGCTAAACCCAGGTTAATTTAAGGCTTAGAACCAACCCGGGCTGTAGTAGCGCCATCTCAAGTATGTAAGGAATCATCAAGAAAGTACCTTCCTTAACCCCAATAGGCAAATGAACTTAAACGGGGGAGCAATGTCAAATCCCAAGTTCCCGATCATATTTAATGTACATAAACTTGTATCTATTACGAATGGCTTAATACTAACAAATTCCCATGGTAGAATTTGATCTGAAAATTTCCCAACACCCGCAAGCGACCGAGAAAAGTTTTTCTTACCAAAAGTATCGCATTGCAAACTTTTAACAGGTCTGGGCAACAAAATGCATTCGCTATGTGCAAGTCGATCGATTTAACGAACGAAACTTGATCCTGATCGTGTAGACTCAATCGACGCACAACAGAGATCGATTTAAATGCACCTGAGCTTGCGCAAAACGAGACAATTATAGGTACTATCGAGAACAGAACAGGTATCCACACAGTCGACGACTTCCCCGCCAGAATACCGACCAGAACATCTTACAATAATTTATGACTTAAACCAAATACGCACTCCCATCCCCTGCTGCTGCCCTTAGCTAAACTAGTGAGGCAGAAGTTCTAGTTTTAGGAGACAGACGATGGCGAAAGCTATCGGATCTATAAAAGGGCCAACGCTCCACTGACTGCCTTCAATTGTTCCGAGACATCGCGTGTGTACGATATTTGTGCGGGCATTCTTATACATAATTAACTTCACCAAAAAGGTTGTGCAAACTCAAAAGGATAACCGTGTCGAGACGACAAAGCTAATTGAACTATTTTTAGATGGAATTCATATTGGGTTTGGTTGCTGCTTTTGCTGCTCTCCAACTGGTTTCAGCTGGGCTTGCTCCTCTTGTTCTACCGGCTACGACACTTGTCAGGACACCACAATACGATTCGGCTATAATTCAATCGGATCGAGTTGGAGGTAGCTTTGCGTACAGCACAATCGAAGGACACTCATACCAGGCGGTTTCGCCACTGGTCAGAGCTGTAAGTTTAGGATGATTGTGTTTTGCAGTTTTTAATTTTGTGCTCCCCACCATAGGCCTACCATCCCGTGGAGATTCGTTACAATTTGAATAGTGTGCCAGTGTCATATGCTTCGCCTAGTTATTACGTGCCTAACTATGTCCTCAGTAACATTGGAGCTCAATCGGCAAGCGCAGTGAGGCCGAGTGAAAACTATGAATCAGAATCGCGGGACGAGCAAAAGAGGCCCGACGATGATGATTCTGTTTCAGTGGAATCAGCCTGAATCTAAAACTTTCAGTCACTATTTTTTTTTTAATTATCGAAAAATGTGGTTAGTGAAAAAAAAATAAATTTTCGTAAAGTGCTTTAAAGAAAAGTTTAAGTGTTCATTACAGGACCAATCATTATTCAGAAAATTAGTTGTGATAATATAGAAGTCTTTATTTTTTGACAGAACCTTAAGCTGGGGGTTATTTATGTTTGACATTTTTAGCTGCGTGCATAATATACAATTTACTTGGTCCTTTGATTCTCATCATCTGACACATAATAATCATAGACCCATTCTGTTTGTGTTGTGGTCGCTGCGCGTTTAGTAGTCTTGAAGTTGTTCACCGGACCTTGTGTTGTCACCTCTCTTCTCTCATTTCCTTGCTGGTCCGCAGGGATTTTTGCTGCTTTTAATCCCATCTCTGTGGTTGCGATTGTATCAATCTTTTCACTAACATGACTCGAAATGGGTCTCTTTACACTGATCGAAGGAGTCAATGTTGTATCCATGTTATGTTCTGCACGTTGAGTGGACGCAGAGCCACTTTGAATGCCGCCACTAGGAATTGAATCCCCCGATGTTGCATTTGTCCTTACAGGTTGTTGTTTTGCCAAAAGCCTCGTTCGTTCCCTAACGCTGTAGCGACTCTTCACAAATGGCTTAAAGGTTATTAAGTCACAAGCTAGGATAAAGGATAAATAAATGTAAATCGATTGGGTAAATTATAAGAGTCGCCATATACCAGCCAATGAGAACAGGAACACGATGCCAGTAATTTTAACCAGGAGCATGATGATCGAATTGGGACAACTTCTTCTCAATAGCAAAATTTGAGTACAACTGATACCATGAAGCATTTTGCAACGGCTTTAAATAGGATCCTGCTATCTTGTTCACATGGGCGGCATTGAATATCGAAATGAAAAGTGCAACGAAGTCATTATTCGATAAGATGTAGATAAAAACCATCAGTTTTCACACATTGTTAAATCATGGCAGTTCAACGGTTCGAAGAAGAGTGTCCCTAGGGACAAGTTATTTTTAAATTTATCACAGAGTTGCGGAAATGTAAAAAAGTGAAGCATTTGCATTCCCATCAATGATCTCGGTACCAGTCACTTAAGGGGATGGTCGATTGTCAACGAAACTATTAAATTTTTTAATGAAAAATGCTTTTGGTGTTGACTGTGAGTCAGAGTTTACGATTCAAAAGAGACATCAGACAAAGGACTAAGGCTTTTTAGAAATTGGCTTTGTCCATAGGGACATACAAGTGATATTATGCTTTAACTCCATGAAAATGAACCCCGTTCTCTAGACACACTAAAAAAATGTTTTTACGTATTTAAAGGAGTTCGGGCAAGTTAACCTTGAACTTTAAAGGTTTCAATAAGATTATATTGTTTTTCGAACTGTCTACCATCTGCGTACGGCTTTTATTAGTCAGCCATGCCCAGAAACAGTTGTTGAAGTCTGGTGTAAATACTGGTCGTCAAATCCACGCTTGTATCCAATTTTATGCCCCATCTTAAGGGAGTGCATAAGGTTTGTCACATAGTTTCTTACACTCAAATAATGGTGGACCCCTAAAACCTTAAGGCCATAATGATCCAGACTAAATTGTGAGCCGAAAAAAAGCCGTCTTCGATGTGTCACATATTTTTAGATGTCTTTTCCTTAAATTTTAAGCCATCGTGTTCATATCTCGAGCTCTCGGCAAAAATTGTCATAATTGACAAGAAGCGATAGCGGCAACGGCAAATTGTCGCACGATTTAGTTTTCGAGCATTTTTCAAAGTGCAGCTTTTTCAAGCGACATGATGCGAAGTTTGCAAACACTTTATTTTTCAACAAAGAAAATTACAGTCTGTCATGAAATTTACGAGACTGGTACGGGAAAATACTGCTGGTGTCTTGAATTTGAAATTTTTAATGCATTCTTAAGGCATTCATGCCAGTTAAAATTACAGAAAAAATACCGTCAAGTATGAAGACATACGACGACCGGTCGTTGACCGGTTGTTGAAGGTTAAGCTCATCTTTATTTTTCTGTTTTATGTAAAATTCTATAAGAATTGCCTGATATATTTCACATTTCGTAGTTTGAAGTTTTCGGATTTCTTCTATTGGATGATTTTTAAGTTTCGTCACTCTAAAAAGAGGATGGCAAAAAATGTTTCTTTACATTTTTTTTCTATTTATTTCTTAAGAAAACTGTTATAATTTATTGTTTTCTTAAGATTTACATATGTGCTAACGTTCATATGGTAGTGCTTGCGTCAAATTTGGTTGATGCTGCTTTTTTTTAATCATCAGTCAACTGTCTCGGAAACCATTTACTACTTATTTCAAAACTGATAAAGCTTTTATTTTGAATCTTAAAAGATGGACTACTCCTCTCTATTTATGTCAATTTTTTTACCTATTATCATTTCGGAGATAGAGAGGGGACTGAAACGTTAACCTTGGCCCTTTTTCCTCAAATTCTGAATGCGATCATGAATTTCTGAGAAAACGGTTAAACATTATGTTTCTTTTTTTCGTTTGTTTAAATGTGCTAAAAAAATTTCGGTTGGAAACAGCAATTTTGAAACGTTTTTATTGGAGTAAGCTTGCCTTGTAAACGTTATAATGGTTTAACCATTTATTTAAACAACATCTTAATAGCCGTTAAGGTACTAGAAACTTTTAAAAAATCGTTTTCGAAAATGCTTTAAGGTTTTTGAGTCAAATCTTTAAAGCTTTTGAATATTCAAAGTTTGCTATAGTTTTATATAACATTTCAGAAGATAGACTTTGGCTGTTATATATTTCAAATTATATTTTATACGTTTGCGAGATAGAGGGGGGAGGGGACACAAACGTTCTTCTGACCTATTTGAGTTTTTAAAATTCAAATTCATAAAACAATTATTTTTTTTTCGTATTGCCGCTAGACGTTTTTTCAATAGCAGACCCACCTAATCTACCATTGGTTGTTTTTCTTAAATTCTATGGGTGTTCAATATCGGCTACATGCACTGAGCGGCTCAAAAGTTATGGCCTCAAACACTTTGAACAAAACAACGTGATCCATTTTCAACTCTTCGTTACTCAAAAACTTTTCAATATTTTCAAAAAACTAGTCTTTTTCATTAGAATTCAATATTTACTTGATTAAAGTTTTTAATTTCTAGTTCTTGCCTACTTAACTTCTCAAAATAAGTACCTAAAACTTTTAGTCCATTTTCGTATGAAATTTCAAACTGTAAATAAACCGTTATGTGTGCATGAAAAAAATAGCCCTACGCATACGCGTCGCTGGCTATTCCCTGAGTTCATAAGCACACCAAATTTTGCCTTTCTACGACTTACCATTCAGAAGTCATAATGTGATTGGATTGACGGATGGACAGACAACGTAGCGATACTATAAGAGGCCTTTTCTCCATTTCTGGACAGATCGCGTAGGGGCGGTTTTTCAGTGCTGAGTTAAGCCAGCACCAGTTAAGTCAAGATCTGTTAATGTCGTAACAAAACGAATCTGGAGTTAACTCAGCGAGCTGTTTTTCAGTGCAGAGTTGACTCCGTCAACAAAGTTGTCAAATTCTTCGACTGTCGAAATTAAAGAGCTTTTACCATGGCTGTCAAAATCTGACGTCTTTCACATTTTTCGAATGCGGGATGCCAAGCAAATCGCGCTTTTATATGAAAAAACTCAATAGTTTCTGTAGAAGTGCCAATTATTAATAAACAACTCAACCTAGAGTGTGCCGATAATGAAGGAAGTTATAGTGTTTATGCCGTTCTTTAAATTGATTTAGAAATTATTTTAATAAAATATGTGGAAAGTATCGAAAAAGTGTTCCGAAAATGTGATCTCCTTGAATCCGTGTACCTTTTTGTGGTCGCATGCACTGTTTTTACAACACAAACAACACTTTTCTAATCCTTTCCGTGTTTTATAACTAAAATATTTTTAGCCTTACCTAGGAAGGCTGATCAAGTCTACAACTTTCCCGTTCATCGAAACACAGGGTTACATTTTTTAAATAGTTATTAACGTTTATGTGTAATTCTTGTTCGTTTTCCATATAAAAAGGAATATTGTTTGGCATCCCGCACTCGGAAATACCAGTAGACGTTAAACCGTTAAAAGCTCTATTGACTGCGGGAGAGTCACTTCACATAGAAAAACACAGGACAAGAATTTCAAATTATTCTCAAATGTCATTTTTCACGGCAACGCGCAAATCAACTGACATTTCACGCAGAAAAAATATTCAAACAAATTTCATACTGTTCTCCAGAGATGATCCGAGATTAACTCACCAAACTTGGTGAGTTAAGCCGAGATTAACGCCAGATCTTAGTTCAGTGATAAACTCATTTCTTGGGTTAAACTCAGTTTAACTCGGAAAGTCGGATGATCACGCACTGAAAAACCGGCCAAAGAAACGCAACACGCAAGATTTGATACGTCGCTGTCCGTGAGAGTGTGCGGAAAAAACCATTCACGGTGGTCTCAACCCCAAATGTGTACCTACAAGAAGTCAAGGACAACAAAATTAGTTTTGCTTAAGCTTAGATAAGACTTCATGCCATTTTGGCATATTTGACGTTCCTGAAAAGAAAAATGAAGCAAATATTTTTTTTTCATGCTGCTTTGTGGAGCATAATGCTAAGGCTGCTTTGTGAAGCAGGCATTATGTTCCTATATTCATAAAATAAAATATTCTTCTGTACACAGACACACGTCATCTGTAGATATATAAAGGCCCAACCATAATAGACTTTGATGAGCTTAAGTCGGCTTTCCGAAATGTCCCCTAACACGCGATTCGTATGCCACGACGACCATAATAGCCTATGCTGGGTTTCGTAAGGTTTTCGTTAACTTGTGTTGGCTTAAAGTTTTGTTTTTGCTTGTCATTCGTTCACTTATTGTCATATTTAAGCCCATATTTATTTTTACACGTGCTTCAAAAAATCCGTGACAGAAGGGAATATACCAAGAATTGGACGCTTACCTCAAAAGTTTAAACACATTTTAGATCCGCCAATCGGATTCGGAGATATTAACATCCAAAGTTGAAGAAAAAGTGACATAATTTTCAAGGCAATGTCGCGAGACGTACACGCGAGAAGTACATACAGTCTATTATGGGCAACACAATTTTTTGACGGAACTTAAGTGGGATTTTCGTTATATTTCGACATAAGATTAATCCCGCTCAAGTCTATTATGTTTGCGCCTTAAGTGTCACCGATTGATTATCTCTGATTTGACATATGTTATGTTGACACACACATAAATTGACAGTTAAGTTATGTCACACAAATTTTAAACTCGATTAGTTGAAAGCAATATGAGCTTGGCGCTGTCCTTATATCCCTTCGAATACAGGCTTGTCCTGATTGTTCTCCATGATTATGAAGCTTATCGAATAATAGAAATGTTTTTAAATGTCAATAGTCAGCTAAAGCTTACGATCCGCGCAAGCAGCATTACACAGATAAAATATTTTCCCCCTTTTCTGTGCTTTATAAAATGTAGGCGTGCTAACAGAAATAAGGGTTACTTGTCGGCGCTTATACCAACATAAAGTTTCTTAGTGTTTAAAAATAATTTTCTGACATGCACAACCAAAAAAAAAAAATGTTGTCTCATGTCCTCTATACAACACACACCGGATCGAAAACTGTGTTTTCGCGAGAATGCACAAAAACTTCTTAAAGGACATTAGCTTTCCTATGCATTTTGGTAAATTGGCAAAAATTGTTCCTCCTGTTTTTTTTTGTAATTTTTGTTGACAAGAACTGTTAATGTCACGATTAAACCTTGTTTTGCGAGTTTTAAATTAGCTTTAAAAAGAATATCACAATTGTCCTTTAATTCGGATGTCAATATTATCTACGAAACCAAATGTTTGATCTGAAATCGGTTTGCAGTTTTTTGGTGAGCGTAAGATAAGGTATAAGTATAAGTTCTTGACATACTTCATCTTACGGATCTTTTAAGGAATTTTTATGAACTAAAATACGAAAATTTTTGACAAATGTCAAACAGAAACAAAACATAGTCTTCGAGTCGCGTCGAAAAATTTAACTTTTCTGAACGAATTTTGACATTTCCAGCATTTTCTATAAAATTTCCGATTTTTCTAAACTTATAAAGTATGCAACACCATAATACAAAACACCTATTTTTTAAGACTCCGATATGAGTTGAATTAAAACCCTAACCAAGCAACAAACACCATATAAAGTTGACGCTGACACATTTTCAAATAAAAACTCACTTCAAGAAAAAAGAAATCGAATATCTCATACAATATAAATTTAATTTATTAATTAAAATTAAAAAAAATAAAGCACTTTATGTAGGTAGTTGAACAAAAAAAAAAAATAATAATTAAATAAAATACACAGTACAATAAGTTAATCGATTTATCGATGATGATTGTGAATGAACCTTAATTGAAGAAGTTTGATTTTTGTTTTATACAATAATACATTACATGTAACTTATTTTGGTCTAAAATTAATAAATCTATCACTTAATCGGCTAAAATTAGTTCGTCGACTTGCCGCCAGATGGTATTGGTGGTGGTGGCACATCAGGTACATCCTTATTTTTACTCGCCGATGTGTTCTTAACTATTTCGAGGGGTACTTCCGTCGGAAGTTGTGCTATCTTTATGGGCGCAGGTGTAGTTTGTTCCGGTTGTAGTTGTTGCATTATTTGTTGTTTCGGTGGCTCAATCGTTTTAGGGCTTTCCGCAGGTGGGGTTGGTGCTTTGGGAGGTGCGGCAGCCTGACCATAGGGACCATAATTTGGTAGATAGTCGTACGGTGGGAGATACTGTTCTGGGTAACCATTGTAAGGTTCATAGAGCACTGGGAAATTCTGATATGGGTAGGGTGGGAGGTTGATTGGTAATGGTTGACGGTTTTGTTGTGGATACGGTTGCAGGGGAATAAGGCTTGGTGGGAGACCATATTCGTTGAGGGGAATCGGAAGCTTTTCGCTTGGCTGCATTTGTGGTGGTTTTGAGTCTTGCATTGGAAGAGGGATTGGCCCCTGTCCAGAGGCGGATGGTGGAGGAACTATTTCGTTTTGACTTTGTGGTTCGAATTGTGGACCGGTTGGCGGCTGAGCTGGGGGCCCAGATGGCGGACCATTTGGTAGGAATTGTGGGCCTTGTGGCTGATAGAACTGCGGCGGCTGCGACTGCTGCGGCGCATACTGTTGAAAAGGCTGTGGCACGCCTGTCTGCTGGTAGGGGTATGAAAGCTAAGGAAAAGAGAGAAATGTTAAAGAGGTGTCAGAATATATACAGCATAACAAACCTGATCTCTTGGTGATAGTCCAGGCACAAGGGGCTGTCCGAACCTCAGCAATGAATTACTGTAAAGTGCATATGGGTTGTATGGTCCAAATGGGTATGATGCTATGCCGGTTTCATGTATCGTGGGCTGAATCACTGGATATGCCCTGCTTGAGGTAAGGTTCTCATCGGTTGTAATGAGGGCATTGTACACTCTCGGTGTTCGCCTTAGCGCTGCTCCACAACTGGAGTAGCAGCCTGCTACAATCAGCAGCGCTGTTAATAGCTGAAAAGAGTAAAAGAAGTCAATGACTTTAGTTTCAGTTCAAAGCTCATGGTCGCATTGTTTACACTTTTCATAACCTTAAGGCCGATTTCATTGTCAATTGACACCTGCCATGGCTTTAAACGACGGTATTCACAATTGGCGCATTGTAAAGCACAATAGCCTCAAGACATCCAATGCTCAAAACTTTGTCAAACCTATTTGACTTGCCTCAGTCAATAGACGGCTTAGCCACAAGAATGGGAAACAAGAATTCAAAGCGGCAGCATGTCCTTGAATGGACTACAGTCTCAGAATCTACTGCGACTGCAAATGACTGTTAGTAGATTTCGACGCTATTGTACCTTGGTATGGGTTTTGCATATAGTGACTAAGCTCTTTTTCACATCACAATAATATCTCAAACGAGAATCTAGAGCAAATAAAACCTTTTGTCTGTGTGTGCGCTTATGGTGGCCAAACGACATTCTGACCAGCTGAGCAGGCTTAACTGCACGACTTGGTCATGGCATTTGAATATTAATCATGCGTAGAGTTTGTCTCTTGTGTCTAACAGGGAAGGGGGTCCACATGTCCAGGAACTGTTTATGCATAACGCGAGCATGCAATATATCAAATTGATGTAAGTGCCAAATGGAGAGTGACAGCGTGCTTGTCGGAGCGGTTCACTAGCGCAGTTTTAACCAATCATCATAAGATATTTCATAATCCCCATAGGATGGGATGGGTAAACGCAAGATTGCACAATTATGTGGAGGTTCTAATGTAAACAAAATGTACGCACTTGGGATTAAGTTGTTAACCAGGCTTAACGACTTGTTATTTTATTGTTGGATACTTGGCCTGCTTAATGTTCGACACATGATTAGAATTTCTAAAAAGACATGAGCGTTTCTTTTTGCAAGTGCAAAATGATTTATTGGTGCCAGATTTTTAAGGTACACCCTGTAAAAATGGGTGTGTCCTCGTGGTTGAAATGAGTTATGTTAATGGATTATTCATATACCTACGTTTAAAGCCGTTACGTGACGGTTTTCTTATAGACAATGGTCTTTTTGAGCTACTTAAGCTGGAAATAGTTCAGAGTGAACTTGAACGAACAAGTGTTAGTTGAAATATATGTATCAGGTAGGTATGTAGAAGGTACATACTTTTTTACTATAAATGTTTCTGTTACTGAATAGCGTGCTAATTGTAACTAAAAACCTTACCTAACACGGCCGCATTAGTATGGGAACCCATACAAGTTTTAAGCGTTATACTTTTCCAAGAACATAGAACTATTCTTTGCCAACTTCATAAAAAAACTTAACCTTGCAGCGCAATTGACTTGGTTTGCGATAAAAACTGTCAAATTTAAAGCGATTGTTATACCTAACCCTTGATTTGATTTTTAACTGAAGACACATGACAGAGCCTGTCAGAAAAACAGTTAGTAAATCTTTTGGCCTATTCTGTTGATCTCACAGAAGCGTCATTCTGGACATTGCTGAAATTGTTTTTTTTTTTTGCTTATTTGATGCTTCAATTCTTAAAATAAACTATATTTGCCTTCTGTCAGAAACACGGGTGCAATCATACAAATACAACTGTCAATTTGGATAGCTTTTGCTTGGCAAATATACAACTGCAAATAACCTTTAAAATCAAGGGTAACGGGGAATGCGTTTGTCTGTTCGAATGCCATCCCAAATCGGCACATTTTTTCTGGATTGCCAATCGAAAAAGTAATGACGTTTTTGGTTGGTCGTCCAAAAGCATCCGGGAGCATTCTGGACTTTCCTGAAACTGTTTTTTTTGCACTCGTTTGACAGTTTCTCTTTCGAAAAGAGGAGAACTAACAAAACCAGAGGCATACACACATATAATCATACAGTAAGCACAGCTTTTTGTCAAAAATAAACTGCGAGAGAAACTTTAAAATCAAGAAGTTTGGTTGTTTGGTTGTAATCCTGAATCAGGATGTTCTTCCGGATTTACAATGTAGGCAAAACTTGAGCTGTCAAGTCACCTATAGTGTCACCTATAGTGAAACTTTATATAAATAAAAAACCAGAACGCCTAAACTAGGCGTTGTGGTTTTAAAAACCAGATCAAGAATTTCCTCTTTGGATTTCCGTGATGGTTTTCCTTCCGTGATGGTTTTCGAATTCAATGTTACCTAGTTAAAACTGTAAGGTTGTTCCTTAAATCTGAACCTAGCAGCCGTAGATGTTTTAATGTCCCTTACTCACATGAGCTCATAAGAATATTCAATGGAAGAAATACATTTAAGCTTTCAACTATAGTTTAAAATCGAGTTTTCACTATTTTAAACTAGTGAACGAGCCATCATCTAGTTTTCATTAAATTGAAAACACAATTTTTGTAAATTAAATGAAAAACTTTGTTGATTAATAAAGTTAGGTCTACATCAACTATAAATGATATAAAATATAATGTAGATTGTGCACTAAAACAGCTTCTGTAGTAGTGAGCAACGATCCAAAAATCTGAATTCTCGTTGACATTTGAAGAACAACTGTGTGTAGGTTCTGAAATGTCATTGGATCATACCTTACTCTTTAAATGACCCCTTAGACAAAAGTCTAAAAGTGTCAAATGTTCTTTGAGGTCATTAAACCTTTCCCCGAATTTGGGTGATCTTTAAATTTTGTAGGCAATAAATTGATTGACTCATGGCGTGTGTCTCATATTCATATTTGAAAAAACTACCGGTCGAAACAGTTCAATTGCTTACTGCGGCAAGTTGAGGTGCCTCTCTAGTTTTTAGCACTTTTGTGCACATGTTAGGTTATGTTAAAATTACTGTCGGACATGAGAAACTTTTAAAGGCCCACTGTATTATGTACTAGGTGTGGTCTTCTTGTTGAAAAAATTCGTATTGGATCGGCAATGTTTAGATCGCCTATACTGTGTCTCCAGCTCCACACTCCACCTGACACTTATCTACGACTAACATAACCAACCAATCTCCCTGAAACCTTGACTAATTTCTCGATACAAATTTAAATCCTCTCGGCGAGCGATTATAAATAAATACGCTCATAAATGTCATTCACCCAATTCACAAACCTTTTTTATGCCACATTCAACCCTTTTCGCACACCTTTGTAACAGTTTGAGAAGCGAAAACGGAAACGGAAACTGTTAACGTATGATATATTTGTCACAAACACGTTTTCTGTTGGAATTTTTACAATGGAAATCCATTGTATACAACGGAAATACAATGGAAATTCGTGGAAAAAAATCCTATATGTTTGTCCAGTGGAGCCACTTCTGGATTTATTTTTAATCGTCTCCTGTTATATTGTAGATTGTAGATTGAACGGAGGAGGTGGTGTTATAAATTTATTATGATGTCCTCCGCTTATAGCTCCTCCATGATTCCGCAGTTTGTTAAAAAGGCGGCTAGCTCTTTGGGTGTGATGGCAGCTATGTCCGCTGCTTCGAGGTAGAGCTTACCTAGAAAACGTTGACGTGTTTTTATTAAATAGTTACAGTCACATAATAAGTGTTCTGCTGTTTCTGTGTCCTCGTTGCATAGTCTGCATGTGTTATCTTGCCCTATATCCATGGTTACCAGGTGTTTTCTTACTCGACAGTGCCCTATGAGGAAGCCAGTGACCAATCGAATCTGACTTCTACTTAATTGTAATAGCTGTTTCGTTCTTTTGTAGGAGCTGTTTGGCATGAAAGCTTTGGCTTGTCTGTTTTCATCGGTTTCCCTCCGGTAATAGAGCTGATGTTTTCGATCAGCCAGGGTTTCACAGTATTTTGGTGTTAATTGGTAGCCCGCAGAATGGTCTTGGCATCATGAATTGGGATGCGGCTCCTTTTCTGTCGTCTCCCGCTAATCGCAGATTTTTGGCCGGTGAAGCATAGTTTTATTTCGTTTGAGAGTGCAAAGAAGGAAAAAAGTGTCTTCACTTTATTTTTAAGCGCCTTCTGTAAAAGTCACTGAAATAATCACCAAGCCTTACAGCATGCTTACCTAACAGATAGTGTCCTGTAATTACACCAATTGTAGCACTGTTGTGCTATTTTTTAAGGGGATAAACTCTTAGGGGCTTTTTTCAGTGCGAGATTAGTCGAGTACCAGAGTTTAACTAAGATTAACCCCAGAAACAACCTTGAAACAACCTTAACCTTGGTTTAGCTTACCAAATTTGGTGGGTTGACTACCTCCGATTAAACTCTGCAGTACAGCTCGAACATTTTTGTTTGGTTTTTCCTATGTGAAATGACATCAGCTACTTTGCATGTTTCTACAAAAAATGTCATTTGTGCAGAGTCCAGAGAAAAACTCGAAACTCTTTGCGTGTTTTCTTCCATGTGAATTGACAGTTGGGATGGCAGAATCAATCATTTCGAGTGTCTAAGATTTCGATAACTTTTGTTGAGGGAGTTAACTCTGCACTGAAAAACTGCTCGCTGGGTTAACTCCTTATTTCTTTTGTCCCGGGATCAACATACCTTGGTTTAATTTAGGTCTAACTCTGCTCTGAAAAACTGGCCCTTAGAGTGTTTGAGTGCCAGTTTTGGACAATTCTGTTTTATCATCAGACAAGTGGCACCTGTTTATCTAAGATTTGTTCTTTCTGCATATGCTTGCATCTTGGAGATTGGTATGCCTGAAGAACCTTCTTAAGGCGATTTTGCGAGAGATTTCCCCTCAATTTCTCCCATGTTTGGCGGTATTTTCTGAACAGAGGCAAATGCTGAACTGTCCTGACGTCTCTTTTAGCAAAGATGATTGTCAATACAGTCTATAGAAGTTGTCAGTGCTGCCAAGTTTTTCTGAAATCATTTTTTGGGCACTGAAATTATCGCTGAAAGCACTAAGTTGGCAACACTGGCCGTGGTTAGTGAGTCGGACTTCTGTGCACGAGGTCTAGTGTTCGAATCCCAATAGGGGCAATAAAAGTTTTTTTCACGGATGTATTTCCACGGGTTAGGATGGAAAGTTTTTGATCCATCATACTATTGCGGGGCTCCCGTTTTCGTCAGGAGATTGAATAACAAAAATGGATAACTGGTTAGTAAAAGACCCCTTGAATGGAATTCTGACACTGTAACTTGACATCTAACAAATACTAGATCAATCTACATTGGATACAGTAAGTGACACTATTTAACAGCCAACAATCACACCATCTTGTTGCTTTATGTGCATTATTTATACAGAGAGTTTTGTAGGCTGTTTAAGCACTCGAGATCAAAGTGGAGCTGTGGTAGATGGTGATGGTAGCGCCTACGACCGACCCATTGTCGTAACCTTAAGGCAAAAACTAATGAGGTGGTCGAATGTAGACAAAGAATCAATCGTGTTCACCGTAGCTCAACTATATTGAGCATAACCCGCGACAGGTTAGGGAGGTCATACCCGGAAGATCATGCCGGTGAACCACACACGGTTTTTCGGCCGCTAGTATTTGAACTCAAATCCTACCACATGTTGACTCATACTAGTTTCGCCTACCTAGTATAAAGAAACTTTCTTAACAAAAAATTAGCAAAACGCAGTCAATCGCCCGAGTTTCAAGTCGAGTAAGTAAGTCCTGGAAATAAGTTTTTTTCATTGCTGCCTTAACTGGCCTGCCTGAAAACTCGCTCGCCATAAGAACCTTACTCAAATGTTTTTCCAAAATTAGTTCAACTTAAACACCGAAGTATTAGAAGTCGATGTTAAAACAGGATCAAAATCTAGGTACCACCCACATTTTGTTTTCCAGCAAACATAAATCAGATCGTTTTCAATCTCTCAGCTAATCTGCCAGCTAATAAATCACCGACATTTAGTCGCTTTTGGAAATGTCTACTCAATCAAAACTACCATAATCGATCATCTCTCTAAAATGTTGTCTTATTCGGCATGAATGTTGCCGCAGTGTATCAATTAACCGCCAAGACATCTAAACCACTTTTGTCACCTTAGGCAAGGCGAATTACAAAAGACAAAATGCCCCGCACAATTGTACGCTAATTAGGCGTCAATTGGTATGATTCCCCATGAATTGGTTATACCCCACACCCGGGCGATACCACACCCAGATGCCACAAAAACGGCACACAAATCGTGTATCTGAAACGAACTGAAACTGACTTCTAGGAATAGAAAAAAAACAACAACCCATACCAAACGAAATCGAAAAGCGATCGTTTTATTCTAAACCAGTTGCGATCGCATACTTCCGTCCAAATGTTGAATGGGGTTGTATCTTTTACCGCGAATCGATATAACCTTCAAATGTAGGTAGATAGGTATATCTGCAAACTAATTTCATTGCATTGAGGAGACGCTTAAGCTTCCATTAGATGCAGTCTTTTAATGATCGGTGCGAAATGTTAACTACGGGTTAACGTTGCGCTTAACCTCAATTCCGGTGGGTATATAAAACTGTCCCAGATACCTATAAAGCCACCTAGAGGCGATAATGAGACATAAAATAAAACAGAACCGAGCGCGGAAACCATAAAGATCATCTCAAAATACCTTACATAACTGTAAACCATAAAGATTTGTGCTCATAATTGCACGTGAAAACCGCCTAAGAGGAGATTAGTGCGTCGAGCACATCCTACTTTACCAAGTCCGCTTCCAGCTGACTGACTGCCGCAACCGACTAATGCTTGGATTCGCCACAATCCGCAGAGGCGCATCGAGGCCAAAAGACAGACAGGCAGACACAGAAAGATGCCCTGGCTGCTCTCAAGGAATGGAAGCCGGTGGGAAATTCTTGATTAAGTGGATAATTACGAAAAAGATCTCTCGTCAAGGAGGTTCCTCTCACTACTCAGTCTCGCTAGCTGTCGTGTTCAACACGACTCTCGTTGTCTTTGGTAATTTCGATCGTTCTTAAGACGTGTGTAAAAGTCTAGGTGCAGATATCGCGCCTAATGATGCGACAGTCATCATTAGGCTTAGACTTGGAACATGAAAAAAACTAGGAGAAACGCAGCCGCAATCACGTCACGTTTACACCAAAGATTACAAATTATTTTCACTTACTGTCTGGGTAGATCGTTTACGCGGAATTGTAGGTTGTTGCTAATTCGATCGTCGCAGATGACATGATCTAGATAGGTACGAAGCGAATCAGACTTGATCCCCGCTGTTTAGAATGACAGTGAAACTAGGCTCATTCCAGGTAATGAAAGCATGATCAATGGAAAAGATCGTATAAAATAAGAAAGTGATCCTTTCGAATGGAAGGTAGGTACATATAGGAGGTATAGGTTGTGCGCGCGCACGCTCAGTGTTAACAAGCTTGGCGGAAACATTTTTTCAAACCCACTGCTATAGCGAAGTGTTAATCCGCAAACTAGACTTGATTGCTTCACGTTGTGCGAACTATTTTCGTGTAACACTGTAACACTAAAAAAAAAAACAACTTGAAACATACAAATGAGGTGACAGGTTAAGTAGTTTAGACTTTTTGCAGGAAATACGTAATTAAACGGTCAGGGCATGACAGCCAAAGTTAATCTTGCATGCATGCTTTATGGTTGCGTATGAAATGAATATTTTTGTTGCCGGTTGAATAGGCAAAGTAATGGTTAACTGGATAGTCACTGAACTGGGGCAACAATTAACGGTTTTGTTTTAGTTGATGTTGTTAAAAAATTCAAGAAGATGAACCAAGATTAAGAGAGGCTTTGAAAAATCTGATATTCCTTGGGTTTATAAATTAAGAAACCGGAAGTAAGATTGAATTGGAGCTTTGAAAAGTATTGGTGACCGAAATATTGATTGAGTTGAAAGGTTTCAACATGACGCAAAATGCAAAATAAGGTTTATAGAGAAAGTAAAGTCTTAGCTTCGAAGAACCATGCATAGATAATATTGGCTTCATTTATATTCTGCACACAATTCGAGGATGTAAAGTGTATTCCAGTCGGGACTTATGAACTTTGACAGTTGATAGGGACTATATTGTCAAAGTGGTTTCTTCAAAATTATCCGTCGTTTATTCAGTCTGCTTTGCCAAATCACAATAGACGAATATAGCATTCAACAATGCGCGAAAATAGTAAAAGCGTTTTATAAAACGCGTGCAACGTCCCGCGCTTTAAAAAAAAAAAACTAGCGATGATGGCCATTTCTTTCTACCCAATTCATCCAAGATCCAAAACTGTTTAATGCATCAATGCAAAAAGTCACTGTTTGATATAGACTTTGGGTTGCCGGCATCATCTGTAAAAATTTCTCTGATAGCAATGTAGGCCAGGCCATCACCGTCAAAACCAAGAAGTGTAGATCAGGGATTACCAACTTCTTTTGGTCTAAATTGAATGATATTGACACCAACGACATGTGGTTATAGTAGCACGCCGCTACGTGCCACACAATTCACGCCACGTGATAAACGCTGAAGAATTGCTTCTGCTTGAAGGCATGGTCATCTCACGTGGAGGTGTTGTGAACTGGCCGCAGATATCGTGCGGTTTGACCCCGTTAGAATTTTTGATAAGGGATTTTTCGAGGTCGCATGTCTATGCGAATAGGCCTCAAATGATAGCAGCCCAGCATAAAGCCAACATAACCCATGCTGGGGTCGACTTCAGTCTGGTTTTGCGCCAGAGTCATTGAAAATTGGATATTTCGGATGTCCGCCACCCAGGGAAGCCGCGGATGACATTTGAACGATTCTATATTCCATACTTAATGGCGTCGGTAGACTATTTAAGGGATTAAAAAGTTTTCATACTGCCATACACCCACATTGATTTGCTTCGTTTTAAAGATAAGAAGCGCCAAGTGAAGAGCGTAATGGACCGATTTAAAATTTATTTGCAAACTCTGAACAAAGATTTGAGAAGCTTTTTCATAGTTTAACTCACGGAGCATAAGTTTGTGGCTCATGGAATCCTTTAGCCAATCCATAAAACTTTTTGCGGCTCTCTTAAACTCCTGGCGCAAAGTTTAAGCTTACAAAAAATTGTGCCTCATGGAAAGACATGGATTTTTTCGCTCCCAAAACAGTTTCACGTGATCCTTTCACCTTTTACTATCCTCCGCCACTAATTCGAGGACTTCGGATGCGATCCCCAAACCGAACCAACTACGTAATTCTTGACCTACCAGGGGCGCGATAGTCTTGTAAAGCATTCATGATCTGCCTAGATAAGTCTTTTGGAGTCCACTCGGAGAAAAAGCTGCTTAATATTATGACTACGACGAATTTTGATTCTATATCTGACATTAGGTAGGTTACTGACATTAGGTACCTAATTTTGACCCCTTATTAGATCATAGACGAGACTAAACTAAAAACTTAGGTCTTTGCTATCACGCCGAGCTCAACTTTCCTCATGACTGGCAGGCATAGTTATTCTTATATTGTTGTAGTTTGGCCAAACCTTTTTTATACTGCGAGGAAAGTACCTCATCTCTAATGACAGCTACGGTCAACTAGAGAAGAAGTGACAAACTAAGTTCTGCCACTGCCAAGCCTGATTACAGGTGTGGTATGAGTGTATAGAAACCTGTGTCCTCTAAAGGTTGGGGCTGAAGCCAACTACGTATACGAGCTCTCCCAGACCCCTCGCCTCGGGCCTGTTATGCTTAGCCCTGCCTAGGCATAGGCTCAGCCCGCTGTCTGAGCTGCACTTTTATTTCCAGTCTTACTAGCGGCAATACAGAAATAGTAAGAGATAAGTGATGGTGAACTCTCATCCATCTCTTTTCTGGTACGGGCGAAAAGTGTGCAGCTCCAAAGGTCGCTTTAATGAGAGCGATTTTATCGGTGAGCACGCTAGAACTCACACCGCTGATCTAAAGGACAGAAGCCCCAATCGATGGGGAAAGCCAGCTGGAAAATTTGCTGCCAAAGTTAACTTGAAGACACAAAAATCAGGACAATGCTGCGGTTTTGCAAAAAGTTGTACAGAGAAGAGAACTATCCTCTTCAGAGCGCGAAGTTGTCCGCCAAACGACAAGGCCTTTGGTTTACAATGCTAAACGTAAGCTAGCAATACACGAAAGTTGCAGCCCCGGCAAGCTAAGAAAGCGGGAAAAAGCCGCATTTGAAAAAGCAAAGGCGATCGTGGCACTAGCATGGGATATCCTGCTGTAAAGGCATGCGTATAAGCCGATCAGGCGTTCTCTATTAATTTTCTATGAGGCGAAATTTAAGGAAGGGTAAATGTCCTTGGATAAAGGGCAGCTTCAGCAGCAAGGAGCCCAAATGCGATGATGTTGTGGAGCCGCAGTGACTTAGTCTGTGGGAGTTTCATCCTCAATGCCCTCTTTACAACTTTGAAAAATGCTCGCTCCGTCTGCGTCAGACAACATTTGAAAGAAGTGTACAGTCCTTAAACTCCGCACTATGCATACAACATTCCCTTCTCTAAGACGGACCGAGAGAGGTTCCGTTTTTTCTATCGATGCTCCGTAGCATAGTAGCTTTGACTGATAGAGTGCAAGTTGCTCGCGCTTTAGTGTACCGAATTCGCTGAATTAAGTCGCACTTGGAATCCACACATTTTGCGTCGGTTTCATCTCTCTGACGGCTGCTCGTTCAGAATTATGCTTCCGTTTAGCCGATTTTTTCCATCGCTGCTTCGTTGCATCGCTGATAGTTTGCAAGTTGTTCGCGCTTAAGTGTACCGAATTCGCTGAATTAAGTCGCACTTGGAATCCACACATTGTGCGTCGGTTTCATCTCTCTGACGGCTGCTCGTTCAGAATTATGCTTCCGTTTAGTCGATTTTTTCCATCGCTGCTTCGTTGCAGGTCGTTGTGTCGCTGACAGTTTGCAAGTTGTTTGCGCTTTAGTGTACCGAATTCGCTGAGTTAAATCGTACTTGGAATCCACACAATGTGCGTCGGTTTTATCTCTCTTTGCAAGTTGTTTGCGCCTTAGTGCCTGTTTTCATTTGGTTTATCCTAACCTGATGTGTCAGAATTACTATGGTGAGGGGAAGCGCCAGTGTGGTGGCCACCGTTCAACCTCCGTTTTATTTTGAGAAATAAAATTTGGGTTAGGTTAGGATCAACCAAATGAAAACAGGCACTTAGTGTACCGAACTCGTTGAGTTAAGTCCCACTTGGAATCCACACATTGTGCGTCGGCTTTATCTCTCTGACGGCTTCTTAATCTACGGGTGTCTTAAGCTACACATTCCTATTCTCACCCAAAGCCGCGATACCAAGCCTCTTTACTCCACAAACATCCTCTGCAGACAGAGGTTATTACTGCCGATGAAACGTGTGTTGTCTGACGTGTGTTTGACACAACCTTATATCCCGTCGGTGTTGCAAATTACAAAATTTCCTGAATTTAGAAAGCTTGGTTCTCGAATGTAACTTTAATGCATAGATCCTAGACAGATCATGCCTGCTATGTAAATCAGATATACAGATTAACGCAAGTTTAAGTACTATAGTTCCCGTTTTTAATGATTCAACTTGAATTGATTTGATCTGGTTTATTTATTGCATACAATGACTCACTTTGTGCGGGAAGGTAATTAAATTTTTAATTACCAGAAACGTATGACGTATCTTCTTTGCATTTTTTAATGGGCTCAGTATAATGCTACCTTTTTTCTAATGGAAGTACGTAATTTATTCGCAGGTTACACTTCAGATGAATATCAGCTTCAGACTGACATTTGAGGTGTTTGTCATAATTTTTTGACTGCAGTCAGCCGGCCGGTTCAAATGATTCATGAAATTTATATCTGGAAATAATCTCACTGCTTGAGGTAAATAAAAATGGATTTAAGTACCTATATGCATCTTAGAGAAACTGATATACATATTCAGAATTTGCCCATAAATCAATTGCAGACAATTTCAATTGAAACTTATTCATTCGCAGTGTCGTCTAACAAATCAAAAATTCCATGAATTCCACATCACAGCGGTCAACAGCACAGACAGATTTGATTGACAACATAGTTAGCAACATTATCCGCTCGTTTTGAATCTGACAAAAGAACCGCATTATAAATAATTCAACAATTTAGATTTGCTGAAAGGAAATAGGAAACAGGGTGAGCCAAGAATTTTATGATAAAGAATTCTTATAAAAAGGAAGATGTTTCCACTAAAGCTCAGTCGTATTATTAGTGTCAGAGTTCTATGTTCTACTTAATACCTGTCACCTAGAAAAATTTGTTATTATGCATTATTAAACCATTTTGACATCCGTAAAATGACATCCGCAGCGCATTTGACAGCAAGTATGCGCATTTCATAACCAATCTTCACATTAAATATAGTTAGTAGGTACCTACTTGCACGACAACATTGAAAATTAAGCCGGAACCCGTTGCATTCGTCACGTTGAAGTACACAATTGACAACCAAGTTCAATTCACACGATCTTATTATGGGAGGCGGCCCATAGAAAAACTTCGTGACGTACGTCGCTTTCCAAAGGAACGTGTGTATTTAACTAAGTTGTCAGTTGTGTACCTTGACGTGACGGTCGCAACGGATTCAATGGGCCGAAGGTATTAGGGTCTAAAAATGGTCAAATATGCTTCTGTCAGTGTCAAAGCAGCCATGCGTAAGACATCTGTATTACGCTACAGGTAGGGAAAGGCAATAGCTTGGTTTTCTTCTTCCATAAACTCGCACAAGTTTCCACTTCAGGTGTTCCGTCGTCCTTATTCCGAACTGTTCAAAACTGTCAAAGGTTCACCAACAGGTACCTATTCCGTCTCTACGTTGATCCTTTCCACCCGCGTTATCTAAAAGCATCAAACGAGTCAAGATCTGAACGGAACGTAACGGAAGCTAGCAGCTGAAGCTAAAGTTGTACAACTTGAAGAAAATCGTTTGCCAAACGTCAAAAATATCTCAAAAGTGACGTTTTTTCCGAAGTATCTGATTCGGGATTACAACCGTGTGTGCTTCTGGTTTTGATTCTGGATTCACGTATAGAAGCAAGTTTCTCTTCTTTTCAGAAGAGGAACTGTCAAAAGAGTACCAAGCAAACGGTTTAAGGAGAGTCCAGAATGCTCCCGAACGCTTATGGACGACCAACTGAAAAGGATTTTATTGTCCGTCTTTTGAATTTTTCCCAACCTGTCAAGTGTGAAAAAACCTAGTGCCAAACATAGGCGCAGACTTTTAGACAGCTACAGCGTCGCTATCCTGACTGATATGAGATAAGCTGCACGCTTTGTTTTAAGCCTTAGCTACAGCTTCTTCTTAGCATTCTGAGTAGCCCTCGTAGGAGCTTGTTGGCTATGTCCTATTACAAATATTTGCCTGATTTTATCAAGTTTTCGTTAAATTTTGTAATCCACAAAATAAGTTTATGTAGGATTAACCTAAGGTCAAAATACATCCAAAATCCCACTCAAGTTCTGCTTCACGCTAACAGTTCTCATAACAGACTTAACTAAGCGATTTGGAAATCGTATGAAATTTGTGTATATCTACCCAGCTGTCAAATTTCCGTGCCGAACCTTTCACCTGAGTTGGCCTAACTTAAGAGAGCAAAAGTTGACAAAGACCAAACGAAGCCAAGTAAAAGTCTATTATGGTTATGGCATACGAATCTAGATTCAGAGTAAAAAAGTCCCAAATATAATTAAAATCTTTTAGATTTCCCTTTCTTTTAGATTTCCCTGGACTTTCAGAATCCAGATAAGAATCTAGATTCCCACAAAATCGAATACAAATGTAATAGGTTGTATTCGATTTTGTGGGAATCATAGGAAAATATAAGCAAACACACTTTTTTAATTCAACCAAAAGAAGACATGACACATGACAGCCGATGAAGTTTGTTTATAAAATAAAAAGGAGAAATATTTTGGTTTTTTTTATACTTTTTAATTGTGCGGCGATTTTCATGTATTCCCAGTGCTTCTTTAGTTATCCACAATTGTTTTTTACTTATTTGAAGCTGTTTAACTTGTGACAAGAGTGAAAAATTTGGTTGGCGTTCAACGTATCGAAAAGTCAATAAAATCTAGATTATTTTCACAGTGTGAAAGGGTCAATTCGATTTTGAAATCTAGATTCTGGCTTCGGTGTGAAAACGGTAAGGCTAGTCTGATAAGAAACATAAAAATTTTGGCTAAAAATCTCATGTTTTTTTCTCATATTTACGCGAGCTTAAATTGAGTTTCATACTTTTCCTATCATAAGAAAATAGTGTGCCATGACTATATTTCACTTGATTTTATCAAGTTTTCGTTGAATTTTGCTGGTCTAAAGACCCAATCATAGTGGGCTTAAGTTGAATTGACCAATGTTGTCAAAATACAACGACGAAAATCATACTCATGTTCTTATACTTAGGTATATGATTTGGAAAAAGTACGAGATTTTGTTGTTTCTCTCTAGCTGTCAAAGTTCTTCCTTAATTTGTACTAGCTTAAGCCAACAAAACTAGCGATTTTTTTAACGAAATCGAGTAAAGTGCTGTTATTGGGGGTAATATGTATATGACATTTATGAAAGACGACTTCAGCTCATCTAAGCCTATTGTGATAAGACCCTCAGGCTGAATAATATGAGAAACAAGAAAAGTTGACAGCTGATAACGCCCATTCACAAGCATTTTATAGGAAGCGTTTGAGTTGAGTGGAATTTTTGCTGTAACTATTACGATTCAAACGGACCCGCTTATATTTAGGTGCATTATGGTTAGCCCTAAGAAGTTTTCTAAGTTTCTTTTGCTGTTTTCAAAATGTGGAATATGTTTTTTTTTCACAATTGAATGAACGTGCAGTGCATGGAGTCATTAAGTCATTGGGAAAAGTTACGCTTTTGTAACTTTTTTCAGTCAAAAACAAATAATTGATCTATTACACCCTGTTAGGAGAGTCCGTTCTAATAAATTAAAAGTAACTCATTATGAACTTATTTATGCAACAAACCAATAGCTTTTCAACAAGTTTTGCAGAAAGTAAAAGGAAATCCAACGAAACGTGTTGACAGGCTTCAAAGCGTCCCCTTGTCGCAGCAAAAACCCCAACGTATATGCAAATCAAATTACCATAAAAGTGTCGTTTCCAACGTACACACAAGCTGTCTTTGCACAAGTGTTCACTAAAACTAAATTATGGAGTGCACAAATGCATTGATGCACGTAAAACAGCAAGCACTGTTCCGAGAGCACCACGCGTCAAGAGATGTCAATAAATAAGTCACCTAGTGCGCAGGCGTTCACCATGTGTGTCGTGTGTGTTGCCATTTCGTTTAGCCGCGTGTTACCAAAGTTCAACAATTAGCGATGCTCTTCAATGTAACAGCACACACGTCAAAGCATGACCTCTTGAACACTTCGGAATTATTCAATCCCCGCTTAAGAGTGGTGCACGTCAACAGCCGCCCGAGGTGATTTTTGTAACGTTTTTGAAGAGGACTGGAGCTCTCGGCATTGGAGACAACGATTTGCACAGACATAGGAGGCTCATAGGCGAGTAGGTATTAACGATCAGTAGATACAACCGAGTCCAATGTAAACTGGGTCACTTCAAGTACCAAACAAAATAGGTTTTTATTACTTTCTTGGTGCGGTACATAAAGATTTGCTGTCGGTGCGGTACGTATAGACCGAAACGGTCTAGGTGGAAAAGAGTGGGAGGACCGGCGCACAGTGATCTGAGTACAATAATATCAGTGTGGCAGAGTTACTTTCACGATCGTGCGCGGTTGAATTTAGCTATTTGCACTTGACCCGAAAGTGAAAGTGATTTGGGACTTGTTACAATTACTTCGAATGGTACAATGATTCTTTGTTGTGGTTTTTGTACTCGCGAAAAATATGCTTATTGTTTGGCATTCGTTCAATGAAGTTCAGCGAACTTGAGCTAAGCTTTACTCGAGGTATTATAGCTATTGTTAGCGAAGATGCTGGTGATATGGTGTTTTCTTTCTAGACAAACATGAAAGGAGAAACGTTTTTACGGTCCGAATTTGAATGTACCTACTTAAATTGTAAAGACAGAAAGTGTTGGATTGATAAAATTAATTGTCGTGTTCAGAGTTATTGATTTCTATTGGTCTATTTTACCAAACTATTGTAAATTGGCGACTTTCAAAGATTTGCATTTCGTGATCAAAGGCTTACCAGAATATGACGCTGTAGCTTATTTGTCATATAAGGTTTTATACTTGGTTCATATTCAGGAAAATACACAAGAAAACATTTTTTTTTAAATCTTTCTGCTTAATTAGTGGGAATTTCAAGCCTTACTAACAATTCTCGTTATATGAATGTCACCCGAAAGACGCAAGACTAAATTGGACATGATTATTTTAAATCGTATCCCCACCAGACACTAATCCGCGATTAACATAAATCCTCAACTAATCTCTATTAAGTCTCGAGATTTACCATACAATTTTTAATCCTCTCGGGAACCGATTTAAAATGATTTTCCTTATAAATCTTATTCACCATAATCACAAACCTTTTTTATGCCACATTAAACCCTTTACGCAAACCTTTTTAACAGTGATTTGTCACAAATATGCTTTTTTGGGATTTTTACAAGGAAAATCTTTTTTCTCTCTTGTGAAATGACGGAAAAAGGGTGCTCGTGTCAAATTATGTCTGGTGGAGCCACTTCAGGGTTTATTTTTAATCATTTTTCGCTAATCCGAGTTTTTTGGTCGGTAGAAACATAGTTCCTCAATTTGCGTTTTTATTTTTTAATCGCAAATTGCCAATGGCACAATAATGTAACCAAAATGGCAGGCAGTGAATGCAATGTCAAAATTTGTGAATGAAAATTTGCCTCGGACTGTTAATAATCTTTTAGACTGGAGGTCGCTTCTGAGCTTTAGCGTCCATGCAGAAATTGATGTTCAAATTCAGGGATAACAACTTTTTGACATTCTTATGTTTTTTTTTTTGGAATTCTACTTGTTTATCAATCAAAATAACTGACAAGTTAAATTCTAGGATCGTCTGATCCTTGTTATGTTCAGGGGCAGAAGAAAGGAAACTTGTAATTAAATTGGCTTTTTTAACCAAAGCATTTATTCCCTCTTTTGTTTACTTAGTCTACTAGAGCTGAAGCTTACAGCTGAAAAAGATGCCGCATATTAACAGCTTTATATCATCTGCAATGCAAAGGTCCTGCATTTTTCTCAAGTCCTTGATTCATAAAAATTTGATGGACAAGCTATTGGCAAATTACTTTTACGGCTACAACCTGATACAGAATAATAAGGGTGGGCTTGCCAGACTCTGACAAAAACACCGGACAGCCTTGGGAACTAACCGCAGCCGTCATTATGGAGGTAAAAAAAAGGGACAGTCTTTCGATTAGTTAAGTTTGGGTTAGAGGTTAACCCAGCCAAAGGATTCGACACACACATTGTTGAGAAGTTATCCCTGGTTCGCCTCGAGCTGTTGTGTCACTCTATTCATTTTATTTATTTAAATGTGAGCCGGGGATCACATTTACAACCGGGATCACTCCGTTTGCTGAAACAATTAAAACTAAAATTTTTAAAATCTTGAAAATTGTCCTCGCAAATCTTGAATGGAATCCAATCTGGAAATTACAAAGATCTTGAAACACAAAATCCTGAATAAAATCGGGATTATATTCAGGATCTGAATAATTTTTTTTTATTTATGCGTAAAAAAGTTTTATACTCCCGAACTTGCACCTACGCCAAATAGTGATCTCAAGAAAGAGGGCTACAGAGACCGCAGCATACATATTAAGGCCTGAGATATGGCGACAGAAAAACGTGTGACAAACAAGTGGTAAAGTGCAACAGTGCGTATGCAAAGTTTCAGTCCATCTACGACGGATTGCAAAATACACGACCATACCAAAAAAAACTGCCACGCCTCCAAAAAATAGGCGGGATACAAAAATATAACTGTTGAATGCCTTATACTAGTTGGTTGCATACATTTCGGTCTAAAACTCTGCCTTTCTAACTTTAAAAAAATAATTTTTTTTACGCCACGCCCACAAAAATGGGCTAATATGTATCTGCAACTTTTGTCATATAATTTTTAGTTAAATTTGATATATATTTATTGAAAAACAGCCATTTTAAACTAAAATCACTTAAAAAAGTAGGCGTGATCAATGAAAAGGCTAAAATTTTTTTAGCCACTTCAAAGACAATTACAAGGCAATGTTACATACCAAAAATGAATGCGCTAGCACTATTCTAACATAGCTAAAATTTAGAAAAAATATTTTTTAAATTAGAGATGGTCGCACGTACAAACTTGTAGGGGGCGTGTCTGTGGGCGGATTCGGCTAATTTTCAAACTTGATCTGGTCCAATGGACTTCCAGCCAAACCACAAAATTCAGCTCTGTAACTTAAAATTTAAGGCCTAAAAGTCTTTTACATACGGACGGACGTATGGACGGACATGGCTTAATCGATTCTCCTCTCGGGTCCCATTCATATCTCTAAAAGGTCTTAGAGGTCTACGATGATTATTTCACTGCGTTACAAACTATGCAACAAACTTAATATATCCTGGGTCGGGTATAAGAACCGCTCGATTTTCTGCAGAAAGCATGCTTAACACACTTAATTTTTAAATTTTAAGCTAAAAATTAAGTGCGAATTTAATTTTTTTTGTTGAAAAAAAAAAGGTTGCAAGCTTTTTGTAGTACACGCCAACGGCTGGCTGTTGTTGTCATCCAATTGTCAAAGGAGTACGAAAATTATTTGTTAACGAAACATATTCTCCTTTAATTTTGCATTTTGTAAAAGGACAAACTATTTTTTCCACAAATCAGATTGATAACCCACAAAAAAGAAACGAATTCGTTCACCGGAGGAAAGTCAACTTGTCAACTTCGACATCCTGTGTTGACAGCTATTATAAGTCTTCACATATTCCAAATTTGACCACCAGGTACCGTATTCTGACTTTTCCAATCGTCAATGAGGCAAAAAAAAGCTTTTCAACATTTTGGAGCAATTCATAATTCTTTTTTTCAAAATTTTGCCTTTTCATAATTCTGACTTAAGCATTAAATTCTGCTTATTCTACTTTTTTAGCCAACTTTCCATTTTTTTATACCCGACCCAGGGTCTGTATGTGTGAAGGTTTTAGGTCTTCAAAATTAAGCTAGAGAGCTGAAACTTGCGACGGGGCTTGACTCTTCTGTTGCACAGACAAAGTGTAAAAATTGGTTACATCCGTCAACGGCCACGCCCACTACTGGCTTCATTGTGATGAGACAACCTCTATTTTACATTTTCTCTCAAAATGCCTTTGTTCAAGTTATACAAGGTGTAGAAAATCAAATTTTGGTACAGAGCAATATTGGCCAGAAACCTTAAACAAGGCGAAATTTGATCGCCCACACCACGCTCACTTTAAAAACAAAGAGAAAAAGCATTTTCTCATGGTTCTAACGAAATCACAATTGACTGATTTAAATTTTTAGGCTACGCCCATTTTTGGGGGCGTGGCCAATACAAATAATTCATGAATTTGGGCTAAAAAACTTTTAGATTTGGTGCTACATATAGGGACCTGACCCTATAGAAGTTTGTTACAGACGAACTCTTGCTTACTGACTCACTTATTTAAGTAAAGCAAAGGTAAAAAAAGAAACCTGCAGGGGGTTTTCGGGGCAAGGGCCTGCCCCTCATACGTATTTCACTGTGCCGCATTGTAGAAATAAAATTGAGTTTCCAGAATGAACTTTAATAAGCAGAATTTTTAAAGTAGAATTTTGTAAAAGGAATTTTGGACTAAGCAGAAATTCGACCCTTACCCAATCAGAGGAAAGACCCTATGTGCACGTGTCTGTTGTGTATGTGCAGTTTTAAAACACACATGGAGACTTAAAATCTATTGCTGATTCCAAAAGGCTCTTTGCGAAAGCAATTCGGGACAAATTATTCTTTTGTCAAATTATTCTTTGCCAATTTTTTAGATCACCGAAACTAGTTATCGAACCCAAACCTCGCAACCCTTAACCGCGCAGTCATAAACTCTAAAAAATTTAGGCTTAATTGGTTGTTTATTTCTTGAAAAAACTTATACAAAAGCGGTCGACAATTTTTGACATTTCGACTAATTATCAGCCTCGCTGGTCCTTTTGCTCGAGCTCTTTTTTTTAAGCAATATTTGTTCGCATACGTTTTCCTGAACCAAAAATTTAATAGAGTATCAAATATCAACAAAAAGATACGATTTGTCCCTAAATAGAAATTTTTATGTTAAAAGAAATGTTCTGCGGAATAAATGTTACACATACGCCACCGAACGGAAAAACTAAAAGCTATTTCGCCTCAAGTCCTTTTCGCTCCCGAAATAAAGTCTCTTGTTTTAAATTTGCAAACAAACTAAGCTTTTTGTTTCAGTATTAATTCCAAAAATTAAAACCTATTGTAAGGTAAAAAAAAAACCCCCACTTTTGTAACCCATCAAATCACCTTATAAGTGGTTTAAAAAAACATCAAGATCACGACTTCTTATATGTAGATACTTCATAAGAAAAAAACTATACATCGAAGTAAAAAAAAAGAATTTATATTCACCTTTGCATCCATAATACACGAAAATGTGAGTTGAGTCTTTTTTTTTTACGTAATAACCGATAGTGTTTTTCTTTTTATGTTGTTTTATTTTTTTGTTTTTATTTTAATAACCAGTAAAATCCTTAATTAAGAATGCAAACGACGTCGCTGCACTTTGCCAATTGTATCACGCTCCTGCGATGCACCGCCACTGAAGGTTTTTACTTTAAATTCTTTTTAAGTACTACACTTGAGGTGAGGCTTTCGGTTTCTCGGATGGACTTATTTTCAGGCCTTAAGAATAGGCGCATGTATGTACATGAGAATTCGGTTATTTATGAAAATTAATTACGCTTGCAGTTCACGATTTCCACCCACAATATTTTATTCTTTCACAAGAAAATTGAAAACAACACACTTTGGGAAGGCAAAAGAACCCAACTGATAAGGTGTAGGGAAGAAGAACACTTTTTCAAGGAGCTTAACACAGCGCGCACAGACCGCGAGTGATTGAGCAAAAACTAAAGACTCCAAACCTTTTATACCTTTCTCCGATTTGAGTCACATTCGAAGTTGTATCGCGTGTACCAGTACAACTCGGTGGCGACCGAATAGATACATGACTCTATGTGTATCTAACTCGTTACCGTGGAGTAGGGGCTGCCCTGGCTTTGACTGTGGCTCTGGCTTTGGGTTGAGCCTCCTCGTGCTGATGGTAAAAATTTGTCTATTACAAAAGACTGACTGCTGCACTCGATTGTCAGTTATTTTATTGAGGATCAATGGGCTTGGCTTGGCGTCCGATTGTGGAGATTCGGCTCTTCGAAGATAGTCGAAGAAGTGCAGTCGACCGATTGATCGGGTTCGTTGGGTTCGTGCGAATCTGCCCAAGGCAGTAGGTTAGATGGGAATACGAGTCTAATTGTTTAATGAACCTGAAAGAGTTCTTTCAATGCAGATGCAGAGATATTAATTTGTTTATGAGTTTCAGTGATGTTTTGTGTATGACTGTTTGTAGGTTTGACTATACGGGTGAAGGTTACTGGTTTGGAGTAAAAATGCAGTGCGGGTAATTTTTTAAGTGAAAACAGGATATGGGATTCTGTGAAGTGATAAGGAACCTGTAAATCATTGTCACAAATCATATTTTACACGTTCACCTCCGATTGACGTTTGTTTTTTTTTTTTTTTAGAAAAGATCGTGACAACAACAACCCATCATTATCGAATCAATTTTACCGATGGTTCGATCAGTCCCGATAATTTCCCAAAGAATCATCGATAAATTATTTTGTTGCAATTTGATGTAATTAATTGTTATCCAAGGAAAGCGAAAATTATAGATTTCGCCATGATGAATGTCTGCCAATTATAAAAGTGCGATGAGTATCGAATAAAACAATAAATCTTGCAGAAAGTCTATTTTGCACAAACACATCGGTTCAGGCAGTTGAATGGACTCCTTTGTTTAGAACTCCGAGCCATGGCACTTTCCAAGTCGTAGTTTAGTTGTTTTTTAGAAAGTGGGATGAATTCGGCACGCGCTGCTTTTGCCTGCTCTCAAAGAAAGTAATTTATCCAAAAAATGGGGAAAAAATGTTCTGCCAAAACCAGAGTGAACAATTCAAATGATCGGGCACAACACACACTTATATCGATATGAGTACAGGATGTTCACAGCAGTACCCACTCGCAGTGGGACAACAAATTGCATTTGTTTCTCTCTGGGTAAAAACTTATTGTAGTTCGTGTTGTGAAAGTTCAGCGATCTGTGGCAAACAATAAATCGAATTTTTTTTTTATAGCAAATTTGTGGCCTGGGAGTTAGTTGATCGTTTCCGAATCAAGATCACACTGCACAAATAATCGATGATGCCGTGCAACCGATTATCATGGTCATGGATGTCTGTTAAATGCACGTTTTATGGTTGCGACGCGGCGGTTCTCTGGAGCATACACTTGGGTTAAGGTATTTCAAGAGTGGTGCTACTTTAGGAAGACCATTTAGCAAATGCAGCTACCTTTTGGAGTTAGTAAATGTAGCGGTAATAAAGGCATCCAGCTTTATTGTTCTTTTAATGATTCCCGGAAATGTTGAATGACACTCAAGAAATAGGTCAGAGTTTTACAGTTTAGTGAAATAAGGATGCAAGATTTTTGCTACTGGAGAGTAGGTTTGCTTTAGTACGAGACTTGCCCGTTTTCCGTTTCACCTCTTATTGTCATGTATTTGGTCAAAATCATAGTCTGCAAATATGAACGAAAGTTTATGTTAAATAATGTCTTAAGACGTTTTACTTGGTTTCATATTGTTGCAAGTTTTAAATGGTTTCATATTGTTGCAAGTTTTAGTCCCGAAACAAACGAGCGAAAATTTGATGGTAACAAATTTTGAGGGCCCTGATTTTTGGTATGCACCTACTCTAGATGACCAAGCCATTGCAGTCATTGGGCTTTCAACTCTTCTAGCGATCGTGTTCGCCGTGTTAGCTTATCACGCACTCCGCCGGAACAAAAAATAACTTAACTTCTTAATAAAAAAAAGTCGGCAGCCCGGCGAATTGATTCCGTCTCGAGTTAACAACATGTTTTCTTCATTGCCGCAAAAGGTCGAATCGATGGTTGCGTTCCCTGGACTAATCTCATACTAATATCTAGCCTTATCTAGGCGCTGACAAAGGCTTTTACAAAGGAAGTCAGAAAACGTCTTATTTCAGGCAATGCAATAAAGAATGATGAGGTCCTTCTCTAACCGAGTCTCTCAAAACCTTCTACGAAGTCCTATGCAGCCAGCGTCAAGTATTAATAGCCAGTGGCAACATTGCCAAAATGCCATCAGAGACGCCGCCTCTGAAGTGCTGGGTTTCACACGGCCACCACAACGAAACCCCTGGTTTGACGATGAATGCCGGCAAGCACATGCAGCTAAACAGGAAGCATACAAAGCGGCGCTGCACAGAAGGACTAGAGCTGCTCGCGAGCTCTACGAGCAGAGGAGGAGAGAAGAGCACCGGCTTCTCCGAAGGAAAAAGAGAGAGCACGAGAAGCGCGCGGTTGAAGAGACAGGGAGATGTTACAACAGGAATGAGGCTAGAAAGTTTTACCAAAGGATCGAAAGGTCCTGCCAAGGGTATTAACTTCGAACTGAAGCCTGTAAGGACCATCAAGGGAACATCGTTGTGGAATCGCAGTCGGTGCTGAGGATTTGGAAAGACCACTTCTGCAGACTGTATAACGGCGAGGACGAACCAAATACCGCTGTCAGGCAGAACAAACCATTCAACCCGGGCGAAGACGTTACCGACGAAGCATACGAAAGATACCGCCCACCCGACCTATAGGAGGTGAAAGTTGCTGTGTCTAAGCTCAAGTGCAACAAAGCAGCCGGAGCAGACAGCCTAGCTGCCGAACTTTTTAAATCCGCTGGCGATGAGCTATGGTTAGGAGCATGCACCAGCTCATCTGCAATCGACAAAAGGAACCTCAGTATTGTTTGCCCGATCCTGAAGAAAGGAGACCCTCTGAGTTGTGCCAACTACAGAGGCAATAGTCTTCTTAACATCGCATACAAGATCTTTTCTGCTGTACTGTGTGAACGCCTGAAGCCGTTTGTCAACAATCTGATAGGCACATATCAGTAAGGCTTTAGGCCAGGAAAGTCCACCATCGATCAAATATTCACACTGCGGCAGATCTTGGAGAAAACCCAAGAATTCCAAATCGATACACACCACCTCTTCATCGATTTCAAGGCCGCGTATGACAGCATCTATAGAGACGAGCTATATAGTGCAATGTCTAGTTTTGGCATCCCTGCCAAACTCGTCAGTCTGTGCAGGATGATGATGGAAAACTCACGCTGTTCCGTCAAGGTCGGCAAAGACCTCACCGACCCCTTTGATGTCAAAAAAGGATTAAGACATGGCGAAGCGCTGTCATGCGACTTCTTTAACATCATACTTGAGAGAATTGTGCAGAACTCTCGCGCCAACACCAGAGGTACAATCTTTCAAAAGTCCGTTCAACTACTTGCATACGCAGACGACATTGACATAATCGGTAGAACAAAGCGTGATGTCAGTGAAGCCTTCGTGAGTATTGGGACGGAAGCGGCGAATATGGGTTTAGCAGTCAATGAGGGCAAAACCAAGTATATGCTGTCATCAAGAAAAGACACCCAACACCGACGTCTTGGACAAAACATCACCATCGACAGCTATAACTTTGAGGTAGTTAGGGACTTTGTCTACCTGGGTTCCGCTATCAATTCAGACAATGACACCAGCGCTGAAATCAAACGAAGGATAACTCTTGCCAATCGCTGTTTCCTTGGGCTAAGAAGGCAATTGAGTAGCAAAGCCCTCTCTCGAGGAACTAAAGTGTCCATGTATAAGACCCTCATCATCCCAGTCCTGCTTTACGGTGCAGAAGCATGGACCCTGTCAAAGGTAGATGAAAACACTTTAGGCTGCTTCGAGAGGAAAATTCTTCGGACGATATACGGTCCCGTCTGCATAGCCGGAGAGTGGAGAACTGTACAGGAGAACTGTACAGGCACCAACCTAGCCAGAAGAGTCAAAATACAACGTCTACGATGGCTGGATTATCTAGAGCGGATGGACACCAACAACTCGGCCTGGAAAATCTTCGAATCCACCCAGCAGGGACGGCGCAGTAGAGGAGCACCGAGACTCAGGTGGCGCACGCAAGTGGAAGGGGGCCTCAGCCAACTTATCGTGCGAAACCGGAGACGGATAGCTAGAGACAGAGCTGGGTGGCGAAGCTTGTTGGTTGAGCCCTGGTCCACCCCGGACTGTAGCGCCACCTTAAGTAAGACTCCACCTTAAGCATTTTGACTCTTCTGGCTAGGTCGGTGTCGCTGTACAGCCCGTATAGTTCGATTTTATATCTCCTTCTCCACTTTCCTCTCGAGGCAGCCTAAAGTGTTTTCATCTGCCTTTGACAGGGTCCATGCTTCTGTACCGTAAAGCAGGACTGGGATGATGAGGGTCTTATACATGGACACTTTAGTTGCCCGAGAGAGGGCTTTTCTACTCAAATGCCTTCTGAGCCCAAAGAAACAGCGATTGGAAAGAGTTACCCTTCGTTTGATTTCAGCGCTGGTGTCATTGTCTAAATTGATAGTGGAACCCAGGTAGACAAAGTCCCTCACTACATCAAAGTTATAGTTATCGATCGATATGTTTTGTCCAAAACGTCGGTGTTGGATGGATGTGTTTTCTTGATGACAGCATGCACTTGGTTTTGCCCTCGTTGACTGCTAAACCCATATTCGCCGCTTCCGTCCTAATACTCACGAAGGCTTCGCTGACATAACGATTTGTTCTTCCGATTATGTCAATGTCGTCGGGGTATTCGAGTAGTTGAGCGGACTTTTGAAAGATTGTGCCTCTAGTATTGGCACGGAAGTTCTGCACAATTCTCTCAAGTATGATATTAAAGAAGTCACATGACAGCGCGTCGCCTTGTCTGAATCCTTTTTTGACATCAAAGTGGTGGGTGAAATCTCTGCCGACCTTGACGGAACAGCGTGAGTTTTCCATCGTCATCCTGCACAGACCAATGAGTTTGGCAGGGATGCCAATGCTAAGACCTCTTACCCCTTCCAAATTAGACCTTGAACTCAAGCTCAAGCTTGATTTTTTGGACAAGCTAAGCACAGTGAAATTTGTTTAGATCTTATCCTAGGTCACACTGGCATCCAAGGAAATGCGATCCAATCCGTTTTTTTTTTTAAACAAAGTTCCCCAGAGTTTTTTCTGGGATCCGAGTTAGTTAGAGAAATGAGATGACATAACTTCCTTGGCTCAGACTTTGGCCCGTAGCTTTTCCGCAGCCTGGGTAAAGTCGACAGGTTTATTAAGGGTGAGGTTCATCGGAGCATCCATAGCTGAACTTAATGTGCGAGGAAAGGTAAAGAAAGTTTTGTCTAGGCCCTGTGTAGCCAAGACAAAACTTTCTTTAAAGCTTGGCAAAGTACGCCTAAACACGTTTCCCTGTTTTTTTAAAACCACTTCGTACTAAAGGAGTAGCCTTACAATAATCGGTACAAGCCAGAATCAAAGCACTTGAGCTTGGACCACAGAAATCTTCTTTTATGGATTATGCGTTGCGAAAACTTTACGATACTTTACGTCAAACTACGCACGCAGCAAATTTGCAAAACAAAATGCCGCTTTGCGTTTTGGGGTAGGAAATAGTAAAGTATCACCTCAAACAAATTCAATTTCTGTTGAAAGTTATTGCAAGAGAACGAGCAGAAAAGATGCTTTTTAAAAACGAACCAGGTTGCCCAGCAATGAAAATAAAATAATTTCTTTTTATTCCATCACAAATATATCCAAGGTGGTGCACTCGTGTCTTTATGCATGCTAAAAACCAACAACTTGCGAGTTATCGCGACAAACTGAAATAATACCGAAAAACATCACATTCTCTACTCAAACCTCTCTACTCTACGCGAACCAGTTTTTTTTTATTCTGACAAGAAACAGAAACAACCCTTATTCGTTGTTTATAACCCCATAACCTACTAACGACAAGAGAACTAAACTCACTCACCACACAATGAATGAGTATAAGGTTGTTCAGCGGACGCAAAAGTAGAGTCTACGATATTTACGGTCAAACGTGGGGTGAAGTTTTGAAGTAACATTTCGTTTTGCCCCATATGCGCCCGTTGTTTCTACTCTGCTTGTCATCGAACGCACGCAGCAACGCAACATTACGTTTTGGACTTTACTCTCTCAGAAGTTTGACTTTATCAGAGATCGGAAAAGTACCGGACCTTTAAACACAAGCTCAGTAAGACCAGTGACCTTTCTCCTTCTTTTTACGAGAACCGTGTCGTGCCGCGCAGTTTAAAGAGGATTCACTGAAGCTCATTCTTAGTGCATAATGTTATCGATCCTGACTAGAGAGTTCTGCGGCTGAAAGTATGTCAAGGGTAGAACGTCGACATCATTCTGTTTGGCTAATGGTTTCATTAGAGCCGTTAGAATAGAATCAAAAAGCCACACTTATTCGTAGATATTCTCCCCACATCGGGTTTAAAGTGTTTGAGTTTAAAAATTTCGATTGATTTCAGATAACCTGCACAGACTGATTTCACTTTTGTTGGCACAGACAAAAGTGACTTCTTGAGTTCAGAAAAAAATCTTATGCATCAGACCAAATTCATTTAAAACAAAATCACTGCCTTAAATATTTTTGTTTGCATCTGGCTGTAGGCTATAGGATTTCTTTCCGAGACCTTAACCTCATGGTAAACCTTCCGCAATGTGAAAATTATATTTTGCGACATTGTGGAATGCAGGGCAGATACTAGGTCAAATATTTCAAAGGTACAACTATTTTAGACAGGCGTTATTGAATCTTTGTCATTCAAAAAGAACTTCTCCGGCCTTTATAGGTCCCATTGAAAATCATCAAAAACCGCCCTAAAACATTGAACCACTTCAAAGTAAGCCTCAAGTTATTTCATTTAATTCTAACTGGCTTCATCAGACCTGCTTTTTCTCAGGCATCCAGTAATTTAGAGATCCAGAGAGATTAGAGATTCAGAGATCCAGTAATTTACTTTACTTTATTAGAATTGTTAATTTACACATTTATAAGACATTAAGGCTTTGGTATCTATTTTTTCATTTTTTAGCAAAGGATTAATTCTTCACAAGTTACCAGAAGAATAAAAATTAACCCATGGTTTCTCTATACATAAAAGTGTCATTGTCAAGATCACTTTTTAGCCTGGTTACCAGTCAAAGCAACCGAACACATTGAGAACTTAAGACTTTCATCTCTACCTATTGTAACTTGTGGAAGGTGGAAATATGAATTCATGAAATTTGGACAGTGTGCTTCTCAGCTTTGTCAAGTATATAAATACCTTCTTACTCGTATTGTGTTTGCCTCAATTTCAGCTTAACAAAAAGAGCTTTCCTTTCTTATTTGATTTGACAATCAATAATTGAGCACCAGCACTGTAATTCATAAAAAACTCTCGCATCCAATAGCCACCATTATAAAGTAGTTTACACTATCTGCAAACGCATGACCAAATTACCTCTTTACAAATTAACACCGCCTTCAAAGTAGACATAAAATGTAAATAAGACATAAATTGTATTCGGCGTTTAACTACTGGTAGGACATGTTATAATGTAACTAGACCAATATCGAGGCCGTCTTTTTTATGCAAGCCGTCTCAAGGAATAACTCGAATGGCTAGACGACTGAACTGGGCATCTGTGGTGGCGTTATATTCAAGTCGATTTCGGCTTATGTCACATACTTCCTGTCAATGATGCCTTAGACCGGCGTCACACGCTGCGCGTTTGCGGCTTGGAGTCGGTATTTTCGGGATGTTTTTTTGCTTCGACTTACAGGTCGTCGCATTTTTCGGGACTCGTTTGGAAAGTTTCACTTTTTAAATGCTCTACATTGAAACGGCTGATTAGTTTATTGGTCAGTATGTTTCCATAACATATAAGAAATGTGGAGTAGGTTTGCAATGATTTAAGATTATGCAATGAGCGCATAAATATTATAAATGAAACTGATCATACTTTCACTTTTGAAAAAGGACACAAAAAAAGGAAGATGCTGATGTAGGCTTTGGCAGAGTCGGTTTGTCGTGCGAAGTAGGAAATCGCAAACTGTGCGTACCAATGATTTTACATAATTCATAACGATGAATTCCTCCTATATAAAAGTGCCGCCATATCGTGTTAAATCTTTATCGATTGCTTTTGATGACTTGCTAGATTTTTCAGCGAAATGTGAAGGACATTTAAAGAGAGCTGCATAAAGATTATATTAATATTAACGTAGTCTTTCGGTGGTATAAAGTCGCTTATGAATTTTGAAGCAATCATAGCCGGAAAAACAACTAATGGAACCTTGTTATAATGAAGAAACAGGAGAGTTACTGGTGCATGGGAAATACGTTTTGTCTACACTCTCAAAAGGAACCACAAACTCCAATAATTATTCTAGGCATGGCATGATCACATATTTTTTATGGCAGTTTTTTTTTAAGTTACCTGAGCATGAAGTCCTTCCTGATGGTCAACATTTGGGTCCAGGCTAGAATTCACTGATTTGGCAGCTAGGCATAAAATGCACTCTTTTTCGTGAAGAGAAAGAGGCCGCGGCCGGACCATGTAAAACCCGCACAAATCACGAGCAGCTGGACACAAGTGTTTGAAAGCGTTTCCCCAATAAACGTTAAGTGGTAATTTCAGCGATCGACAACGGCATCAACTCAAAACAGACTCATGGATTCCCTTACCGCTCACGGGGAAGGAGCTTGAACTAGGGGTGAAGAAATTTCCAAGCAATTTGGCGACATCTCCTCGCCTTAGTCTTTGGTCGACTCTTTTGGTTTCACGTTTCACGTTCCATAACTACACACGGGGAAGTGGAAACATTCATAAGCGCCCGATGCGCATTGCATTATTCAAAACCCAAGACTGATGATTCCCATTCCATCAGCATTCTGTATGGGAAAGGTTACAGAATGCTGACTTCGAAACTGCAGAGAACGATTTGCAGAGCACGTTTAGCAGAAGTTTGAACAAATTCCAATTGATCCTTTAAAGGCAGTAGACAGAGGCAAAATGTCACAGCGTTTTTCATCGGCAAGCAATGTCTCTGCAAAAGATGTTTGTGGAGTGATGCGATTTGGTGTGGTGGGACACCATACGTGGTGTCACCATGCTTTGCGTAGATTCATCAAAGGATTTGAATTCAGTTCCCCAAAGCTAAAAAAATTTCCAAGCTTACACGTGGACATTAGCAATTTTGGGTAAAATCCAAGGCTTGTTCACTTATTTAAAAAAGAATGATTTCTTTAGTAGTTCGAGCGCGCATTTGTCGGTCTATAATGGCGTATTCTTTTCAATACCGAATCGTGAAACTGGGTGTGGAATACAGGAAAAAATTGTTCTTTCCTCGTAAACCTGAACGGAATCGTGCTCATGTAAATTGTTCTTTTGAACTCCGAATTGGTTCGGTGTCGACACCGAACTCGGATTTTCGCCACCGTCGTCGGTCGTATTTGACGGTGGAGGCTTCGATTGTAGCTTTGATTATGTATGTGAAGTGACGTTTCATGTGGGTTGACATGACTGGGGGACCACCGATGTCGGAAAAGGACGTTCAAACAACAATAAGGACTATGCACGTGTCAAGCAAAAGAAGTCGTTTAGACAAGAGCATTATGGAAAGGTTCTCTAAGAATGGAACTACCCCGCCAGGCATTGCTTATGGCTTACATGGTGGTGATCCTGGGACGAGCAGTAATGCTCGGGTCAGAGGTAGTCGGTTTCCGGGGGATAGCAAAATAATGCAACTGCCTAGGCGCTCAGGGTCGCGAGTTGGAATGTTGGAAGCATGACTGGTCGTAGCTACGAACTTGAAGAGATAATGGTTAGAAGGCGAGTGGACATCTTGTGTGTTTAAGAGACGAAATGGCGGAACACCGGGAATCGGGCTCGTTTCTTGAATGTAAAGACAAAAGCTTAGGTTAGGTTTGGTTGTTGGGCTGATGGAGCGAGGTGACCCGCGCCTCATCACACTTAGGTCTATTTAGACCCATTGTGATACCCAATGGGGGATAATCCTAGTTGTGTGGATGTTCCGCAATCTTCTAACGCCGTGTTGAGTTCCTGGAGCGAGTTTGAATGTTGGAAGCATGACTGGTCGTAGCTACGAACTTGAAGAGATAATGGTTAGAAGGCGAGTGGACATCTTGTGTGTTTAAGAGACGAAATGGCGGAACACCGGGAATCGGGCTCGTTTCTTGAATGTAAAGACAAAAGCTTAGGTTAGGTTTGGTTGTTGGGCTGATGGAGCGAGGTGACCCGCGCCTCATCACACTTAGGTCTATTTAGACCCATTGTGATACCCAATGGGGGATAATCCTAGTTGTGTGGATGTTCTGCAATCTTCTAACGCCGTGTTGAGTTCCTGGAGCAACCTTGTTGATTTAACATACCTGGAAAGAGATGTTAGTGGTGCGTTTGAAAGTTCTGAGATGTCGTGGAAGAAGTAGCTTGCTAAAGTTCTTTTCCTCAACTGACTTAGACTGGGACAGTGGCGCAGAAAGTGAGGTGTGTCCTCGCAGCAATCCGTATCGCCATATCCTCTGCAAATGTCGTCATTGTCGAGATTTAGTTTCATAGCATGGTGTCTCAAAAGATTGTGGCCAGTAAGTATACCTACTAGTAACGACAGAGTCTTCCTGTTGCTCTTGATGAGCGCATTAGTTCGGGACTTATCATATTTAGGCCACATTTGTCTTGAGATTTCACAGGTGGACAAGGATGTCCATCTTGTATTTGCTTTCAACCGAATCTTGTTTTCCACCCGCCTTCTAAGGATGAGGATCCAATGTTGATCCATGTCGTGCAAGCTCATCGGCTTTTTCATTGCCACGAAAGTTCCTGTGGCCAGGAACCCAGCAGAGTCTTATATTGTGCTGTGAGCCAAAAACCTTTAGCTCTTTGCGACAGCATTTAACAAGTTCGGATCGGAAGACAGAAGCTTACAAGATGTATTACTACGTAACTGAACAATTTTCAATTAGTATATCTTCCTTGGGGCAGAGCTACTTGATGGCACCTTGAATAAGCAAAGCCAAGCGTGAGGTGTGGGACATCGTTAGTGCATATGCTCCCCAAGTTGGGTGTGCGCAGAGGGAAAAAGATGCATTTTGGATAGATTTTCATAATCTCATCAAGGCGATCCCAAAGGAAGAGCTTTTGTTTGTAGGCGGAGACTTGAACGGACATGTCGGGAAATCTAACGAGGACTATGAAGGTATTGCACTAAGAACTTTTCTGGTCTTATCGTGCTTAATACCATGTTCGCCAAGGAAAGTAGGCACCTGATCACCACAGCAGCGGTGGGAATGAGACCCAGATTGACTTTCATTTTGTTCATAGTTCCCTAAAACCGCCTGTTAAAGATTGTAAAGTGATTTTAGGTGAGGCGATTACAACACAATACCGCCTGCTGCTGACCGTCATTTTTATGGAACCGTCAAAAAGAAAATTAAGCAAGCAAAAGTATCTGGGAGAATCAACTGGTAAAATTTGAATAAAGAAAAAGGCGAAGCATTTTTAAACGCCCTGCAAAACTACCTCTGTAACATCATTAACGAGAACGAAGATGTATAGAGTGCAGAGCACAACATATGTGGGATGACCTACAGCGAACATGCTTAGAAAAGGCCAAATCACTCCTAGGGACTTCAAAAGGCCACCGCAAACAGGTCAATGAAACATGGTGGTGGTCAGATGACGTGAAACGAGTGATCAGTGAAAAGAAAGCGGCATTTAAGGCATGAAAGAAGTGCTCCTCGAACAACAGAGATGAAATGCTTCACCTAAAATTGGAATATGGACACCTCAAGAGTCTTGCTAAGAAGAAATGCGCCCAGGTTCAAGTAAAGAGTATGGAGGGCCTGTATGAGGAATTGTAGCTAGTTTCTTCTTCCACGGCTAATACACATCAGGCCATACAGGATCTTCGACAAAGCACCTTGAATAAGGGGACTAAAATCTTCAAAATTGCCGCTCAGAGGAGGAGAAACGCCCAGGAGATTCGTTCACCAAGGTTCATTAACAATGCTCAGGGACAGCTTCTTGTAGATGAGGACAAAATTCTTCACAGGTGACAGCAGTATATTGTAAAGGACTTTTGAATGAACAGTTTCCCAGGCACCCCTTTCCAGAAGAAACTACTCCTAACCGAAAAGAAGTACCATACATCACAGTCGAAGAGGTTGGGAAGGCGGTTAACTACTCCAAAAAGCGAAAAGTGCTTGGGCCGGATCAAATACCCTCAAAGTGCTGGAAGAAAATAGGAGACAGCGGGTCCAGATGGTTCACGACCTTCATCTTCAAACTAATAAGAGGGGATCCAATGCCTAATCAGTGGAGGGAAAGTTATCTCCTTCCTTTGTTTAAAAGAAAAGGTGATACAAGAAGCTGTGACAATTACCGTTCTATCAAGTTGATGAATCTATCAATGAAGATCGTCGAGCGGGTACTTGATAGTAGACTGCGCAAAATAATAAGACTATCTGAGGACCAGTGTGGGTTTGTCGCGAACAAATCAACCACTGATGCAATCCAAAATATAAGGATCATAATGAAAAAACATCGGGATGTCCTTAAAGATCTACATATGGTGCTGGTTGATTTTGAAAAAGCTTCCGATAGACTTCCACGAGATCTTATATGGGTGGCGCTAAGAAAACGAGGGGTTCCAGAAGCCTACGTGCGGATGATCATAGATATGTATGATGGAGCAAAGACAAGAGTAAGATGTCCTTACGGAGTCACTGATGAGTTCTCAATTAAAGTCCGTGTACACCAGGGAAGCGTCCAAAGTCCTTTGCTTTTCATTGTTGTCCTTGATTATCTGCTTGAAGGGAAACTGACAGACCCGAAAGTACATCAGTTATTCTTCGCTGACGATGGGGCCATCATAAGTGAAGATCATACATCCCTGCAGCGAGCACTTGTTATATGGGTGGATGTTTTAGAGGGGAATGGGTATCGTATAAGCCAAAAGAAGACAGAGTACCTGTGCTGCGCATTCTCTGACCCATCCGAGCCGATTCCAAACATTGAATTGAATGGAAATGTGCTTCCCAAGTGGGAAAAGTTCAAATACCTGGATTCTATGATCAATAGCAAAGCAAACTGTGATGACGACATCAATCGCCGCCTAAGCGTGGGCGAGAAAATTTTGCCATCTTCTGTGACGGAAAAATGCCCCTAAGCTGAAAGGAAGACTCTACACCTCAGTTGTGCATCCGGCGCTTACATATGGTTCACAATATTGGACATTATACCGTTGCAAAAAAGGAAAATAGAGACATCGGACTCGTTATCCCTTCATATCTTTATTCAAGGAAAAGAGTGAGTGTGACGAAGCAGGTCGGGCACCAAATAAAGCTCGTTGAAAGGGCACTACAAAGGCAACTGCGCAAAACAAAAGGATTATCTGAGGACACATTCGCGTTTAAGACCAATCCACTGATTTCACTGATTTCACAGCTTATCGAAGACCTAAAAGACACAGTTTTGGGGTTCAAACCTCGTGTTTGAACTGAAATTTTGGTAATATTGCGCTCGGTGATCAAACTGTGTCAATTACCTCTCGATCACTGTTCAGTGAAGACATTTTCTTGCAAATAATCGGCAGTTGGAAGGAGAAGACATTACCTTTTATCAGAACTTTACAACTTTACTTTAACAACTTTTACTCTTCATCCGGCTGGACAATAAGTAAGCTTTACTCGTCTCAAGCGAGTTCAAACTGTCATCTATAGCTTTGGAGACGGCTTAAATGTAAGTTCAAAGCATTTTAAAATTGACTTCCGCATTCCAAATGGTCTTTAAAGCTACAACTTTCATTGAGCTTATCGTTTAGCACTTCAAGCGTTGCATCAAAACGGATTTCTGCAAACGAAAATTAAACAAGAATAATAAGAAGCCCACCATTGTTACCCGTCAAGTTGACATACATTACGTTTACGCAAATTCATTACTGAAATACTCTACAGTTACTGCTCCATCATGACTCAGTTCATAAGTTCAAATCGAATTTGGTCACGTTTCCCTGCTGATGGTCGTTGTTCTGGTGTCACTAACCTGAACCGCAAGGCATGTGGGTTGAAAATGTCAGGCCGCACAAGATCATTACTTCGGCTTGCGATCAGTATAGAAAGTGTATCCCGCACAGTTAAAACGGACTTTTGACCATTCGTCATGCGGGGTACCTGATGGATGAATAGGGACCATTGTGTTGTGAGCTTACATTGCTAGCATAGCCCCATAGATACCATAGAGTAGGTACTATGGATGGATACTTTTACTATGGTAAGTGAGATGAAAGTGAAATCTTTGAATGAAAACTAGGTTGGAATAACAAAATCTAAAGAGATCATTTATGGAGGGTAAACGTTGTGAATGGGAAGTAATTGAAGTGTGAATTAGGGGAAGCATTCACCGATGAATCAAACCTTGATGACTGATCGGTGACTACTTGTAGATATATGTATTTCCAATTTGAGTATCGTAACAATTCTGACTATAGAACAACAGTATCATATTAGGGAACGTTTCAATGTAGCATGACAAGTTCAGAAAACTTTTTATGCTGAGTCAGATCTATGTCACAGTTTAGACTAATAAAAAAAGGGATAAGTGATAGATAACGCTTGCCATAAAAAAATATGGCATACATATTTCGACCAGAGAATTAAGAACTCCTATCAAGAGCTATTTAATATTGTTATAACCCCGAGCATATTGAGCACAGAAGTAGAACACCTCAAGGATTGTTAAATTGCAGCTCGAATAACTTAATGAATTCCAAGAAAGCACAAGTTATGTTGTGATTTAAAAAAGGAAAAGAACACGAATCAAATGTCAAATAGAAACGACTAAGAAAATGCAGTTGAATATTGCAACGTTGAGTACGAATTGCTAGGGAACTCCTACAGTACAGAGCATATCTATAGGTAAGTAACTCAGAAATATCTCTCAAAGCATAACACCTTTAAGTCATTTGACGTTTGTGGAGCAAAACTGAGAAGATTAGAATCTTCGGTTATCTCATGGCCTTTTCGGTTGGCGAACCCGGATCTCGAAGTTCTTCTCCCGGATTGGGGCTGAACATTTGCACAGCACAACACGTTTTTCTTGATTTGAAGTTTGTCTGGCGTTGTATTTGTGCTAAGTAAAAGCTATTCTATGGGGACAAATGACATGTCCAATTGACACACACGTTGTATGAAGCTGTCAGTTCTTTTGGTTTTGATTCTGGATTAAAACTAGAAGCAATTCTCTTCTATCTAGAAGAGGAACTATGAAACGAGTCCAATGAAACAGTTTCAGGCGAGTCCAGACAGAATGCTTCAATCTCTCTAAGCATAAGCATAACACCTTTTAACCATTTGACTTTTTTGGAGATTGGCAAAACTTGGAGAAGATAATAACTTTTGATTAACTCATGGCCTTTGCGGTTGGCGATCCCGGATCAGGGCAATCTTCTCCCGGAGCGGGGCTGAACCCCAACCCCCCGGAGGACAGCCCAACACGTTTTTCTTGATTTTGAAGATTCTCTGGCGTTGTTTTTGTGAAGCAACAGCTATTCTATGGGGACAAATGACATTTATCCAACTTGACACTCGCGATGTATGATTCTGTGAGTGCTTCTTGGTTTTGAATTCAGAAGAAAACCAGAAGCAAATTTCTCTTCTATTCATAAGTTTCAGGTGAGTCAGACGGAATGCTTCCGGACGCTCCCGGGCGACCAACCGAAAAGGCCCTCAGTCAGGATTTAATATGGGTACATAACATTAAATTTACACCGGGCCGAATTTCAGCATTTAAGCTAAATTCAACATTTCACCCTAAATGTTCAGCGTTTCGTCATACATTTTTCCAGATTTATAAATGTTGAATTTCAGTTAAATGTTGAGTTTCGCCTGGGCATTTGAAAGTTTGTCGAAATGAACAAACCTCCCAAACTTCTGAATCTCTTATTTTTAAGAGAATTCAAGGCAGTTATCAGAGAATACTCAAACAAAACATTTGTAATTTGACATAAATCGATAAAAAATACTCTGGGACGTATTTCACAACAAAAAACCAAGTAATAACGGCAATTTAAGCTGTATGAAGTACTTGATGATTCAGATTTTGACCTCGATTGTCATTTGAAACGCTGAAACTTCAGTATAAACGGCAAAATTGGATTTCGAAATTTTTTTCACTAAATTCAGAATTAAGGGGTCGGTGTAAATGTAGTATTCGATTTAGATGTCATCTTTCTAAAAGACTTGTTGGAATTTGGGATTGGGAATTTGGGACTACGCACTACGTCGCCAGTATGCAATACAGATTCATGATCGTTTGGGCCAGTGCCACTGATAGAGGCAATTGATTTTCAGTCGTTGATTTGAGCGATATTTAAAGATGGTTGACTTACGATATAGTAAAAAGCGTTTAACAACAAAGAATAGCTCTAATAACTAATAACTAACTTAGAAAAGTCGTGATTGAAAAAAATAATTTCCAATTTTTTTCTTTTGACAATAAGAAAACAGGGGAACTGAAACGAATTAACCTTATCATGAAATCTGACGAACTCCAGGCGAAAATATAACGTAAGCTAATTTTACTTATGCCCTCTACACACCGGACCGAAAACCGCGTTTTCGCGAAATCACGCGAAAATTTGAGTTTTCCCATACATTTTCCTGTTTTCGTAACCTCGTGTTTTTGGTAGTTTTGGTGAGTTTTCCTTGCAATCGCAGGATTTCATAAGCAAACAAACCTTTTCACTCATTCAACACAGCTGATTCTTTCTGTCAAAACAAAATTGAGTTCATATTTGTTTCGCGAGGACGTAAACAAGAAATAACCGCTTTTTAATTTCCGTTAGTTTGTGGTAAGTATTTTGTGTGAAAAATCCACTTTAGATTACAACCTCGCGCCTTAATGAAAGAGAAGGAGAAGAAGAATGGAGGAAGCTGAGAAATAGAAAAAATGTGCTTATCTGCGCATAGAAAAGGCGCGGCTAAATTCTTTTTCTTTTGAAGTCGAAGCAGTTCTAATATTCGTTGGCGCCGTTTTGTTTTGTAGAGACTAGCATTGATAGTCAAAATAGTTATTTATGTTTTCACGTTAGCTTAAACACTTGTTTCATTATTGAATTATTACAATACACTTGTTTCATTATTATATTAAATTATTGTTTTTAATCATTCGAGTGCATTGGTTTTCTTTGTTTACAAAACCCCAGTTAACAATTTTGCGATTAGTGTCAAAGTGACTGAAATGTCAATCAAACCTTGGTCGTGTTCAGTGTGAATGAGTCAATGAGTTTTCGTTAACTTTTTTCCGAAAACTCAGTTTTCGATCGGGTGTGAAAAGGGCATTAATCAAACTTCATTGACGACTTTACCACTATAATTTCACTTTTTCTTGATCGTTTCTCAAAACTACCTTTTGCTTTTGTTATATCTTTTACAAGTATGTAAACGTATTCCTATTTGGACGCATAAAATGTTAGTTTATTTTGCATATCTTAGTTTAACCTGGGGTGTAGAATTTAGTAAGTTGCTTAAAGTCAACATAATGACGTACACCAAACGGTTGCTTCACCGATTTTAAGACGCACTACGCAGCTGTATCTTGTTAACTTCAAACACATTTTCTACCACTATACCGAGCAGATTTCGTTTCGTTAACAAAATTTCCTAGCTGCAATTTGCTTTTTTTATGCACAGCAAATCGTTCAAAAGAGATGAATTTGAATTTTAACCGATAATTTCACGTGAAATCATCTTTGTGTCAAAAAATCTTTGTATTTGCTCAATAGTTGCTTAACTTAATTGTAGCAGCTATTCTACACTTGGTGGCATTTTGTATCTTCTTGACAGTTTGAGAGACTATGTACATAGTGGTTGTGGTCTCCGCTAGCGATATACAGTAAGAACAAAAATATTCTGGGAAACAGATTTCTTATTATCTGACTACTATAGGAAATTCAGTAGAAAAAATCTCTACATACTTTTATGTATGCTCTTACTTACATGAAACTAAACCTATCTCTTCCGACTACAAAAATGCGATTAGCGGAAGGCGATTAAAAATAAATGCCGAAGTGTAAAGGATATTATAAATTTGTCGCGAGCACTCGCACTCGTTTTTTGACAGCGTGACACTTCCCACGAGCGAGAAAACAATTTCGTTGTAGGAGTCATAATAGAAAACGTATTTGTGACAGACGTCTGTCAAACTGTTATAAAGGTGTGTAGAAATTATTAAAAGGGTTGTGAAAAGGGTGAATGAGATTTATGAAAAGATTTATTTTTAATTGCTTGCCGAGAGTATTTAAATTTAGGTGGTACGTCTCGTGATTTGTAGGAGATTTGGCACATAAAATTAAGTTTAACCGAAGAAAACCACAGTGATGTAGCTGTGGCGGTAGTAGTAGCGGTAGTAAGAGCTGTCAAAAGTTAAAACACATGTATTCAGTGTATTGCGCACACAATGTGTGTCTGTGGCGGTAGCGCGTAGCTGTGGCGGTAGTAAGAGTTGGCCAACTTTTGACTTTCGTAGCGCTACACGGTTGACAGCGCTACACGGTGGACAGTTCAATACAAGTTAAGTAAACAATGGAGGAATTGGACGTCGAAAAGTTTATTGAGATGGTTAAATCTAAAGAAATTTTATGGAATTTGTGTTATCCGTTGTACAAAAATATTAAATCTAGTCCAAATTAACTCAGAGTATCGGCCATTGTTTATAATCGAGGTTTTTGTTCGGCATAGCCGCGCTACACCATTGTGTTCAATTTTTTCCCGTACTACGCCACATGGCTCCGCGGCTGTACTACGTACTACTGCTACATACCACCGCTACGGGCATTGTGGTCCCACGGTAACGCGGATAAGTGTTCGCTTGAGACATAATATAAGATGTGTTGTCATGTGATGGCTAGAAATTTCCACAAAGAAATACTTTTTTTTTAGACTAAAAAATAAAATAAAATAAATAGTGTGGCGCAACAGCTCGAGGTGAACCAGGGCCAACTTCTCAACAATGTATGCTGGTGTGTTAATTTCTTTACATACAAGGGGACCTACAATTTTTTGCCGAATCCGAACGGCACTTTGAGAAGTTTTTCAAGACATTTAATACTCTCGGAGGGCTTGTCAAACCCTCGCGGAGGTGGGGACCGTGAAAAAGAACAAGTCTTTTTTTTTTCAGGTGACGATGGCAGGATTCGAACCCAGACCTCCGGCGTAGTAAGCACACACACTAACCACTACGCCACGGCACCCCACTTTTTTTTTTTTTTTTTTTTTTTTTAGACATCTCGACAATAAATTAGGTGTTTTCCCTTACTTTCTGTACCATTTTGGTCAGATTTCCTTTTTTGAAGGAGTGGGGGTAAAAATCTCTCAGTGAGCGGAAAAACTGACCAAAAGTAAGAGAACGCTTTGTGCACCAAAAAAATGCCCACATTTTAAACGTCAAAACTAATGTTAAGGAAAAATTATAGCGATTGATAAATGCATGCAATAAGAAGTACTTGAAATGTTTTTATGATTGTCTGCAGCATAATATTCACTCTCTTTAGGTTTTTTATGTTTAAAGTTGATAAGAACATTCTTTAACATTCGAAACTTCACATAAAAAAGACTCAAATTATAGAAACAGCAAAAGTTGTTCAAAAGTAGGTACACATTTCAGGAGTCGCTATAGCTAACACCTAAGTGTCCACCTAAATGTCATCCGCTGTTGTCCAACTCAATTGACACCGATTTGACACTTTTCATAATTCTGCCCAAAGAAATTTCTTGGGCTAAATTTCGTAGGGAGGGGAAATTTCAAACTCTCATTTTTGGTCTCTCTCCTGTCCAAAGCTACACAAAAACCGTGTACGGGAACAGGATTTGGCTATTTTTCGTAGGTTTGGGTCGTTTTGTGTAGTTTAGAACAGGTACGAGAACACACCTATTAATTATACAACATTGACATAATACTATTTCGACAATGTGCCGTAGTCTAAAAATTGATGATGCTGTCAATAAAAAGAGATATCGGGCACCAACTATTGTGACGAAAACGTCCTTTAGTCAACTCTAGTGTATGGTTCTATATTAAATGTAAAAATTTTAAAAGGGTACGTTGTGTTAAGGACCTTATCAAAAAAAATTCATATATTCAAGAGGCATTGCCCTGACAGTGTGGTCCTATAAAGCAATAAAAGTTGCGATTTAAATTGCTATCAAAGCACTTAAAGCTGTTTAGTCGTTTATAGTCGACCTGCGACACACAAAACGGCAGATTAAAGACACAGCAGATCTTTTCACTAAGCAAATTATTCTGGTCAATTTACCGTCAAAACTGCTCTAATTGTGCCGGGTAAAATTAGAAAATACGCGGTATGCAATAAAGGTACAACATTCAGTTTAAGAGCAGCCCCTCGCAACTGTTCTAAACATCCACCGAAGAATGTAGGATTGAGAACTTTTCGACATGGAGTTGCATTCTTTTATGTGCATTCTTCAATGTAGCTATGTAGTTCTGGAGGGGCAGGCAAATGTTAACATGCTGTACTCTCTTTACAGATATTTGCAAATAAGTATTGCAATATGCAGATGATATCGACATCATTGCCAGCTTAAACGTTCAAACGTGCCTTAATAGATGCTGTAACGGTAAGTGGAGGGCCGGCCGCGAAATTAATGACTTTATGTTTCAATTGCTATATGGCCGCTTAAAATTCCAGCGAGCTTATTAGAACCGTCCAGGTTGGCCAGGTTGTTTATTAGACCTTCTGCGGGAGAATAAGGGATAGATTTTAGCGGTCCCTCCAAAAATGGAAAAAGGACCTCTTATGGTATCGCTACGTTGTCCGTCCGCCCGTCCGTCCGTCCAATCGCTTTATAACTTCTGCACGGTAAGTCGTAGAAAGACAAAATTTGGTGTGCGTATAAACTGCGGAAATAGTCAGAAAATCCAAGGAGGGCAATTTTTTTTTTGTGTTTTTCTAAGCACAAATAACGGTTTAATTACAGTTTGAAATTTTATGTGAAAATTGACTATGTTTTTTAGTGTTTTTTTTTTAAGAAGTTAAGTAGGCAAGAACTAGAAAAACGAAACTTAGGCTTAAGAAATACTAAGCTTTAATTAAAAAATAAAAATTTTCGAAAATATCAAAACGTTTTTGAGAAATGCAGAGTCGAAAATGCATGACGTTTTTTAAAGTGTTGGAGGCCAAAACTTTTGAACGGCTTATCGCTCAAAATCAATATTGAACACACGTATAAAGCTACTCAAAGTAAACCAAGTGCTCAGGTCATATTTTTAAAAAACAGTTTGAATACTGCAATTTTGACGCATTTTCGAAAAAATCGCAAAAATGCATGAAAAAACGTGTGCCACCCCCCCCCCACCTTATCACCGGTGCTGTTTGGTGGAATTCTATGAAAAAAATCACACGTATCAGAAATTATTCGAAATTTTAAGGAAAATTATAGCGGATTTTGAAATTTCAAAATCTTCTGAGATTTAACTGGAAAATATAAAAGCATTTTCAAAAACAATTTTTTTAAGTCTTCTAGTTGCTTAACGGTACAAGCGATCTTTTTCAGATTCGTTCAAAGTACAAAGTTTACAAAAAGAAGGAAGGCTGGGTTAAAATTTTTTTAAATTGCCGTTTTTAATCTAAGTTTTTAGAAGCCTATTTAAAAAACAAAATAAAAAAGGAGCTTGTTTTACTGTTTGCGCATAAACCTGTGGCCATAGAATTAAAAAAAAACATCCATGGCTAGTGCTTGTGGTTGTGCTATTGAAAAAAAGTCTAACGGGAACTGGAAAAAACTTCAAAATAGTTGTTTTATGGATTTAAAATTTAAAAAATTATAAAAAAGGTCAAAAGAACGCATGTCTCCCCCTTTATCTCCCAAACGGTATTAAGTATAATTTTTAAATTAACACCGGGCATAGTCCATCTTGTTGAATTTTATACAAAACTATAGCAGACTTGGAATATTCAAAAACTTCGAAGATTTAACTGAAAAACGTGAAAACATTTTCGAAAACTATTTTTTAAGGATTTCTAGTTCCTTAACCTTGTTTAAATTTGGCTGAAGTATGTAATGTTTAAAAGGCAAGCGAACTGGATCAAAAACGTTTCAAAATTGCCGTCTTCGACCCTAAGTTTTTAAGCCCATTCAAACAAGCGAAATAAAAAACAGCATATTTTTACCGTTTTCTCAGAAATCCATGTCCGCAGAATTTGAGAAAAGTGGCAAATGCTAGTGCAGGTGGTTGTAAAATTGATCAAAAAGTCTAACGGTAATTAAAAATAATCGAAATTGCTGTTTTATAAGTTTTAAATTATAAAAATCCTAAAAAAGGCCAAGAAAGAGTATGCCCTTCCCTCTATTTTGGAAACGGTAAAACTTTTTGGGTTTCGTTACTCTGAAAATAGGATGACATATTTTTAGAGTAACGAAACCCTATATAAAATCACCCAATATAATATATAGATTATTATGTTGGGTGATGATTATATAGAATCACCCAATATAAGAACAGTAGACAGCACTCCAAAAAAAGTATATTACAGACTGTAAAATATATCCAGAAATAATTTTAATAAATAAGTAGGTTGTTACACAAACTGCGCAATATAGATGACTATAACCTTCGACAAAAGCCGACGGACCGCTTCGCGTATGTCTTCATACTTGACGGTCTTTTTTTACAGCTGAATGCTATCCAGGTGTCGTTGCACTCGGGTGTGTAGCGGGCTATTCTGCTAAGCCCCGGGGCTCTAAATAACGCTGGAAAATAACATATTATATTGTTAATCTATTCACTAAATGCTGAATGTCACCTCTTTCCCCTCCTACTATGTTTCCACCGGCAATTATAAAAAGATTAGCGTGAGACGATTAAAAATAAACCCTAAAGTGGCTCCATCGGACAAATATGAGATTAATTTGACACGAAAACTCTGTTTCTTTCATTTTGGCTCTCAAAAAAGAGTGGTGATGTTATTACTAAATGTTACTGGTGATGTTATTACTAAATGTATTACTAAATGATGTTATTATTAAATAACATAATAAGTGGGGTGCCGTGGCGTAGTGGTTAGTGTGTGTGCTTACTACGCCGAAGGTCTGGGTTCGAATCCTGCCATCGTCACCTGAAAAAAAAAAGACTTGTTCTTTTTCACGGTCCCCACCTCCGCGAGGGTTTGACAAGCCCTCCGAGAGTATTAATTGTCTTGAAAAAACTTCTCAAAGTGCCGTTCGGATTCGGCAAAAAATTGTAGGTCCCCTTGTATGTAAAGAAATCAACACACCAGCATACATTGTTGAGAAGTTGGCCTGGTTCACCTCGAGCTGTTGCGCCACTCTTTATTTATTATTATTGTTATTATTAAAATCGATTTCCTCAGTAAAAGTCACAATAGAAAACGTCCTTGTGTCAGATCTGTCACAGAGGGACAGTTTCAGTTTTTGATTCTCAAACTGTTACAAAGGTGCAGAAAATAGGTTTGTAAATAGGGTGAATGGGATTTATGAGAGGATTTATTGTTAATCGCTTGCCGGGAGAATTTAAATTTGTATGGTTAATCGCGTGATTTGTAGAGGATTTAATAAAGATTTATATTAATCAGCGATAAGTGCTCGGTGGAGACATGGTATAAATGGGCTCTCAAATAATTATGGGTTTTGCATGACTATAGGAGATCATAAATGTTGCCAAAAATCATAAAAAATATTTGATTCTAAACAATCATTCTAAACCACAAAAAAACGGCTTTAAATAGATGTGTTTAGCAAGTGTATCCCTTTTCTGATGCGGTTTCCAATTAAAACTTGTTCTGATTACATATCTGCTTACAATCAACTCAATGATTAATGACTTTCCACAAACATTCGATGCCATTAGCCATTCATCCTCGTCAATGATTTCATTTCGGTTGTCTTTGGTAATGTTAAACATTTCCAATTTTTTTTTTCTCAGTACAATAGTACAACCCCAAACGAATAACGAATAAAAGCAACACAAGTGGAATTGGATACCGAAAATAAAATGTCTTCAGTTTCTTTTAAGCAAAACCAAACAAAATGTCATCGCAAATATTGACCATCGTTTTAAAATTTTGAAATTTAACTCAAAGTCGGTCCACCGCGCGCCTTCGTACCGTTCGAATCTTATGGATAGCCAAGTGACACAACACACTATCACAATGCAGTTGACAATAATTATTCCGACTACTGTTCGGACCTTCTAGAAATCCATCAGTGATGGTGCCGCATTAATTCATATAATGGCCTGTGTCCCATTGGTTTACTTCTTTATGAAACACGAGTAGCTGGTCGGGTGTAAGGAATCTCTTTTGTGTATCTTAAATATACTTTTTAGCTTGACCAAGTCGAGCAATAAGTTGGAGACAAAAATGTCCATCACGGGTGTGTTTGTGTCATGTATAAATGGAGATGAGACTCTGGGTGGCTTTGGGGCAGCTTTGGGTGTCGGATTGTTATTGTATCTGCGGCGATTGATGTTTTTGTTGATCCCCACTGTGTACACAGCGCAGAGTACTTGGGTACTTGGGTACTTGGCTACTGAACCAATTGAATATTGTACCTACAGTGAAGCCCGGTGGCCGAACTTTTTGTTCAGAATAAACAAACCGACACCTGTTTACTTACAATAGTCACAAAATATTCAAGGATAAGTGCGGCCAGAGTAGTGGCTCTCAACGTCGCAGAGCACCGCGCGCAACCCCACAGCTTTGTCTATGGAGTAAGATTAAACCGAAATTTTTGTACGGTAGCTGACTAGTTTTTTTTTCTATGCGGATACCTACAAACCTTTTGAAATTCAGTAATGGAATGGTAATGCCATGAGCGATTTCTATTTGAACTTTTCCAAAGGTTACTCAATCGTCACACCTGACAGGAGGTAATAACCTCATTTTGCAAGACAGACAAGACATCTCAATAATATCGACCGTTCGAGCTGTTTGTTTTTTGCCAGGGGATCTTTGGATTTGGACCCATATCTGGTATCGCGCACACATTAGGGGTTCCACACAGCTGAACTATTAAATGTATCCTCACCAGGATTCCCACGCCGAGAACAATCAAAGCGAACAGGTAAAGTTCATTCGATATTTATCTAACCGCATCTCGATTACCTCGCCCTGGGAGAGTGGGTTAAACGTGCGGTGGCATAGTCCTTTATGGGATCCTTATGACGATGCGGCGACCAATTGTTGCAACAATTGAATCTTCAGATTGATTGATTTAATTGTGAATGGTAACCACGATGTAATCTGCTTCAATAAAAATATCAAATGTACCCCCTGGCGAAATTTTCTTGCACGCACTTGTTAGGCGGGGGTTGCTTGGGAAGATATCCTTACCTTTGAGTGTTTGTTTTCACATGGAGAAAAAAACAAAACATGATGAGGGGATGAAAGGAAAAAAACAAACAAATACAGACAATGGAATGTATCTAGTTCTTTTTGCTTGATGGACTATGGCTTCAATTGATTAATTTTTTTTTTACAATTTTCTTTTTTCTTATTTTGGGGAAATTTTTACTGGAGTTTCTTTTTTCGATGTTTTTATAGGATATCCAAGAGATTTAATTACATTATTAGAAATAGGATGTTAAATTTTTTTGTACGTAAATTGTAGATAATATACCTACAAAAGGCTTCCGTGTATCAGAAAGAACAAAGGTAAATAAAGTGAAGGTGAAGCGTGTTATTATATCACATTTATGGACAAATTACCTGAAGGTAAACATAATTGTAGATGTATCTTGGAATGCATTTTATTGCTGGTTCTAAGTGTGGAAAAATGTTCAGATTTGAATGCTTTGTATGCAATTGAGGTGAAAAGATAGAGATATTCCAATTCTTAGGACAGATTGGAAATTAACTACAATAAACTTAGGAAATCTCACTTGAATTTTGGACTGTTGTTTGCAAATTGGTTGTAAAATATCAGAATCATAGTGATTTGGAAATTTGCACCAAAAAGTACATTGGTGGAAATTCGATTACGAACAGCAACATTTATTTGATTTTTTTTTTTTAATTCAGCTTTTAGCGAGTTTTCTAAATTTGGCTGATTTTGTTTTGCAAAACAAATTTTCGCCTCTATTTTCTAGAACATTCGCAATGTGGTATGGAATTAATATGGTAAGACCTTAAAGCTTCTTAATTTCTCTGATTGACAACCAAGCCGCTCGAATAGCTTTTTAAGCTCAAATCGCCGAGTGAACTATACATTTTATATTCTCCTTCTATTCCGATGTGCTAAATCTTAATGTAGTAGGCATTTCCGAAGAGTTTTTTCCCCAAAATTTAATATGCTGAAACGATACTGCGCTAGTCCGCAACACAAGGTCCAGAAAATAATGGTTTTCGCAAAGCAATTTTGAGGTAATGACGTCCCAACAAACATACTCTTGAGAGATGTGCTCTACAAATTTAGAAAAACCTCTTATAATACTCTCGTTAGACTCTTGAATACTCTCAGAACATAATCTTTATTGATTAAATTGAGTTTTACTCTTATAGAACTCTCATTAAAAGGGTAAAAGGCTACCAGAGTAAAAAAAGACGTAAACTCCCACTATGAGAGAATATTTGATTCTTGTTATGTGTGTTCAACTCTCATGTTACTCTCAAAGAGTAAAAGTGTTATAAGAAGAATCATTATGAGAGTCAAAGTATCGAAGTATTCATAAAAATACTCTTTTCAGCCTAACACTCTTGTTTTGAAACCGGATGGCTGATAAAAGTACCTATTCGTGTCAATTCAAAATAATTGCGTCCATTGCACCATCCGTCAAAAGTAATTTTGTCAGTATGTAGTGTGCTTGCGGTGACAGAAGTTTTTTAATTAATTTAATGCATTTCTTTATGGAAAAAAAAGTGTAGGTATCTCTGCAGCACAAATCGTCATCGAAATCATATTCTTGGTCTGGTTGGCCAATATGGATTGGCTGACTTTTTCTACACGCAAACAAACTCACGGTCAACTCCGATGACGTCAGATTTACTTTTACTTTAGCGAGCAAATATCATAACATGTGTATGCCGTAATCTTTATATTCCTTCATTCATGTGCACGCGACAATGATGTAAAAACAGAAATACGTCTTTAAATAGTACGAAACCACGACATTTCTAAAATCTTAAAAACAGTTTATTTACTCTGATTCGGGAAGACAAAGGCAATTTTACTCTGGTTAAAAGGGTAAAACTCTGGAAAACAGCCAATATGCTCGCACGAGGAGAGCTGATCTCTGTTAAAAAAGCTTAATCGCGCACAAAAAGTGAATGACTCTTATTAGAAAACTATTTTTTCGGCCATCTAATTTCTCACCTCTTATAGTACGCATCTAGTTGACTTGCATCCGTTTGTTTTAAATAAAATAAAAAAAAATATGTACCGAAAAGATTTTATGAATGTACGAAGAAATGTTGATTAATCTTTTTTTGTAGGATGGTTAGGGATATATTTTGATCCTTATTATGCCCTAAAACTAGGATATATTTTAAAACGTATAGTTTGTAACACTAAATTATCACCGCGTAATCGCATACTTAGCATTTTTATTGATATCGACATAATCGACCACGCAGCTAAATACGGACGGACATGGCTCATTCAACTCTCTTTTCGGCAGCGATCATATCCTTTTACATCCTATTTTCCTCCTTGCCCTCTTGGTTGAGGTAAAAAAAATATTTTAAACAGCGAAAATGCGGCAACCCTACTGTGATTAGCTATCATTTACAATTGCTTTTTTAAACTGATTATTTTCGTGGTGTTTTGTTTTTATCGAATTAAAATGTTAACTTTAGCAGGTAAATTTTCAGTTGCACAAAGTTCTTGCATAAATAAGCTCAGAAAAAACTTTATTAAAGTCAATAATTTTGATGACAATGGTGTACTATCAAGCAGCGCATTGAGAATAACAATTTCTTTTAGAAGAATATCTTGTTCTCTCTTTTACTTTATGTCCTTAAAAAAATAAAGCATTTTTGGCACACAACATGATAAAGATGACACGAAAATTGTTTGTTTATGTTTCTCTCTCTTTCAAACAAGACTAGCTCTTTAAACTTTTATCAGAGTTTAAAACTTTTTATCAGATCAAATAACTCCCATAAGTGGGGCCATTTAACTCCCGTAAGGCTCTCTTAAGCGCTCTCGTAGTACTCTATGAGAGGCAAATTCAAAGAGCCAAGCTCTTGAAGAATACTCTCATAAGACTCTCGTAGAGTGTTATGGGAGGAAAAATGTTAGTTGGGGTGGCTGGCTCGAGGTTTTAGGCCTTTTAAAAAATAAAAAAGTCAGTGAAATTTAGAAAAACCATTAACAGATGCATTTGTTCATAATCAAACTTCCACCTATTTTTCATCATTTAAAAAAGTTCGGCTTCTGTATCCTGACATTTTTTATCTAACAGTAAAATTTTGTGTTGATTTTTTTTTAACTTATCAATTTGCTTTTATTTACATCCAAATTTTATAATAAACATTTTCAATTTTATTAGAAATAAAAAGAAATGTTGCTGTTCATAATTGAATTTCCACCACTGTATGTCAGATTGTTAAACTTCAGCAATTTCACTCTTCGATTATGTGAATAGGTCCCAGCACTTTCATAATCGAAAAACTCACTCTCAGCCGTCAGTATCCTATAATTTCAGGAACAAAAGGCTTTTAAGGAAACAAGGAAAATCAGAAATAATTTAACGTAAAGGAAGTGTTTGACATCACCATCAGCCATGTATGTCATCGACCTACATTTGTTACTGCCAGGAGACAACCAGTAATTGACCTCATCCTGATGTTCAATCCATTTTCTGAGGCTATCGCCAATTGGAAGGTAACGCCAGATAAAACTTGTCAGATCACAGAAATCTACATCCAATTTCAAATCCGCTGTAAGGTTCTATTCTTGCAAGAGAGGGACCAACCCGAGAAAAATTTTTTGGGTACAGTATAAAGAGGAGTTTGGCAACTCTGTATACGTTTTGCTCAAACTTAGATCAAGACAAGGGGAAGAGATAGGTACTACCTATTTCTACGGTACCTGCATCATATTCGAAATGAGATCAGGAAGCTTCTCAAACCAATTTAGTCGAAGACTGGAATCTATACCGCTCGAAAGCAATAATAACAGACTTGTTCGCAAGTCGAAAAATTAGCCTTATAAAAAATGTTGTGAGGAGGTCGAAGCTCTAAGTGAAACTAGTACCCATAGGCTTGTGAAAGTCCTTCACAGGAACACACAAACTTAACTTGGTTCAATTCTGAAACCTAATGGTACATCTACACTGAGAACAAGGCGATTTCTCTTCTTCTTCACTCTTCTCCTAGAGACTTACTTCCCGGGCAGTTTGATCTCCACGTGCTGTCTTACTTTCAGTTGAAAGACTTTGTACCAGTCACATTGTAACCAGTCACATTGGAAAGACTGGTTGAGCTGCGCGTGCGCAGGGTTGCTCTTCGATCGCATCCTTCTTCTAAGATGCAACGCTCTTAACAAAGCGGAAAATCCTTGTTGGTAGGTTTGATTGTTCTCTTGACCAAAAGGAGTACGTTTTAGGCGCTTTTTCCGATTTTGAGGGAGGTATTGATAATAATCGACTCCAGACATTCCTCGTGACCTATACACAAGCCTTCACGTACCCATGACCACGTCGTTCTTTTTGTCAATATATGAGGCCAATCTATGAGCAAGCGAAAACTGCTCATGTCCGTAACTTCCATGCTTCTATAAGGTTCTAAGCTATGGGCTGATGCTCTCAACATGGAGAAGTACAGAAAACAAATGGCGGCAGTACAACGGCGTGGAGTCCTACGCATCACAAGTTCCTACTTCCTACCACACTGTGTAGGAAGTAGAACCAGATGCCCTCGTAGTAGCAGGACTGATCCCGATAGATCTTTTAGCAGCAGAAAGAATGTTTGTGTACGAGAACAAATGAGAACTAGGGGCTGAGGTGGCAACAGCGGAGGCATAGGGACTGACTAGAAGGAAATGGCAACGAAGGTGGAACACCGAAACAAGGGGAAGAGATGGACAGCTAGACTAATAAGAAAAGTCGGAGTTTGGACGGTGCGGGAACATGGGCAGGTAAACTATTACGTCACCCAATTCCTAACGAGGCATGGATTTTTCAACAAATACAAGTAAAAAAAAATCGGGAAAAAAGGCAGCGCAGTCTGCCAGTATGGAGACTCCGAGGAAGATGACGCCCAGCACATCTTCTTGGATAGTATACCAGGTGGACAGTGCATAGAACGAGATTTGAGTTGGAGATAGGCAGCATCGCCCCAGAAAATGTGGTCCAAAAGATGAGCCCCAGCGACATAAATTTTGAATTTCATTTTTTCTTTTATAAAAGAAGTTTTTCGAACAAAAAAGAGGGAGGAAGACGCGCAGAAGCTTTCCGCAAATACAGGGTGACGCTTAGCCTTACTAGGCTACCCACACACGCTACCCACACACAGAAGAAAGCGAAAAAGTCGGTTCCTCGGGCGAGAAAAACGACACTACCCTAGCGTTATGCGAAAATGGTACCAGGGTGTTTTGGCAAGAAGGAAAAGGTTATGTTTTTTAATGCGTAAGAGTCCCAGATGACTTGGAAAGATCGGCTTTTCAGGTTGGCATTAAGCCTTTCACAACCTACGTAAAAACGAATCTAGTGACTGTGTGCTCTGCGGCGCAGGGATCTCTAGACTTGATCATTGATTGGTGCACTAGGAATATGCTCACAGTGAATCCTCTTAAAACCACGGTTGTTTGCTTAACGAGAAGGAGGAAGGTCACTGGTCTGGCTCCAACTCCTGCTTAAAGGTGTCACTATCGCGATATCCGATGACGTAAGATATTAGGGAGAGTACTTGATAGAAAACCTCTTTGGTCCAAACATGTTTAATCCAAAACCGAAAAAGCACTGACCACTTTCTGGCAGTGTATTGGCGCTTTTCGACAAGACATGACGTAAAGGGTCCTCTATAGTGCCACCATGATAAAACCACTCCTCTTATACGCAATAGTTGTATGATGAAACAGTACCGCTTCCGCGGTAACGTTGCCTCTTTTGCTAAAAAAAAATTGAAAAAATGATGTCATATCAAAGGGTAGGTATAGGTATAGGTAGTAGTGGTTGTTTTTAAAAGGGAACACACAAGTATAGCACTTAAAGTGCCGTTTTGATACCACAAACTCACGTGACCTGGATGTTTGATTTGTACCTGTGGCATTAAGGAATGTTATTAGTTCACTTATGCTCTTACCAGAGACCTCCTCAAGTGTGATGAAGAAGGGTTTTCCTAATGTCCATTGTATGGCTCTGACTAGTGTCGGACAGTGGTGCAACAGTGTTTCTATTTTACTTGCGTCGTTATAACTGCGACAATGTGTGTTGGGGGAATGCCTAGCTTGGCGGTATGGTCGCCTATTGGGCATGCAGTGTCCCGTACAAATCGCTTGGATTTATATTGGCCACATCTTTCTGGAAATGGCGCAGTTAATTATCCTTGACTACCTAAGGTTGACTATTACCGGGTGTTCGAGGATATTTTAGCCTTTATTGCGTCAAGCGGAATATAAACTGACTCTGTGAGTGAGCAAGGGATGAGTGAACCTTGCCTCCCTAAGACGACAGCTGGTTCGTTGCCTGCAATACGGCTGCGACCGGCTATCCGGATCAGGGAGACCTTAGAGTGGACATCAACCGAGCTCAGTTCATATTGGCATCCTTTAACAAGTTTGGAGGAAGTGATTGCTGAGTCAATAGCTTTAATGGCTGCTTAACTATATGGACGAAGATAGTGACGTCATGCGTTTGTGTTTCATTTTTAACTGACGACATGCTTTGCGAACTGCCACTTCTTCCACCTGGAATATACTGGCTGTATCTGGTAGCCTGTAGGATTTAGAGAGGTTAAGAGATTCTGAGAAAACTCCTGCACTGACACCGCAGTCCATCTTGGACCCGTCTGTGTAGATGGCTACATCGAAATCTCTGGATATCTCTTCTTTCTTCTATTCTGCCCTTATTGAAAATCGTACGTCGCAGTGTTTAAAGAAGTTTGTTTTTGAGGTGAGGTAGTCTGTTGGAGACGCTGCCAATTCGATTGGCAGTGCCTCTAGGATGATGCTATGGCCGTAAGACACCTGCTTCCCTGATTCTGATTGCGTTAAAAGATGCAGCATAACTATTAGAACGACTAGCGTCTAAAATCCTAAAAAGTCCCAATACTAAAAAAGCCAAAATGCCGAAAACCCAATATCCTGAAAAATGAAGGAATGTAATAAAAAACCAATAGGGGGCGTTGCAGACAAAGTTTATCCTTGAACATATTCCTGAACTGCGAGACGACTTTTTCGCTGTAAAATTTTCTGGTCCCAGAGTCTGACATCAGAACTGTAAAATTCGAGTCTTTTATATTTCTGCCAGCGCACATGGTCCCGTTTATATTTTTATGAATCTCTTCCGGGGGAGAATATATTTCGAGACTTTTTATCTAAATCAGAAGGTGATTTTAAAAATCATTTGAAATCTCATCGGTACGAAAGGTTATGTCAAAAAATATTTTTCTAAATTTTTTAACCATTCTAAAGGTTTGATTTTTATGTCATTTTTCGAAGAAATTTATTTTTCAGCTCTTTTTCTTTGGTCCAATGCCAAAAAGGCAGCTTTTGCGCTTCCTCGAGGTAACAAGTTCAAAGCTGGCCTGATGTTTACGAATTCCAGGCAGTCAAACGATTTGCAATATTTTCTATCCTAAAGGGGTTATAATCCCTTAATGCCTTACCGATTAACTGGAAAATGGCTGATAATTTAGTCTTGACACTTGGTGTCTCCACAAGAATCTTTCCAGACATATTCCAGCCTTGGAAATTGTCAAGACGAACCCACTTTGTTATATGACGAATAGTCACACAAAGTCACCCTAGCTTCAACTTCGAGGTTTAAGGCTGAGATTGTAAAGCTTGGAACCACGAACACGCTTCAGATTTGTCTTCGTTCCATTACGTTACACCAGCTTTGAATATAAAAAACTGCACAAGCAAAACTTCTTTTCCCTGTCTATTTTAAATTAAATTAAATGCTATTATCCTTATATAATTCCACCAATTGCTTTGAATTATCCTCACAGCTGGTTTTTTCTTTGCAGTTACGCATCCTCATCGACCATCACCACTAATGATGAACCCCCTTCCGATGAGAATTTATCAAATTAAATAACCAGCATGTCAAATTGAGAATGAAAACGAGTCCTTCTCAACCGTATCATTATTCATTCAGCCATTTATTAAGTTCTTATGTAGCCTTTCCCTTCATCCGTCATGTGATTGCAAACTAATAACAGTATCGTCACCATATTCAACCCCTCCGATATCACGCACAAGACTAAGGTAGGTATGAGGGGCGTTGAAAAACATCGGAAACTGTATTTACCCAAAACAATCACCCGATTAGCATCAAAAGCGTGCTCCTGCGAGATCCTTGCTGAATTATATATGCCTACTTGCCTTGCCATAAGGTAACACTGTTATTTCTTCATATTATTGTGCCTCCGGGCAAATAAAAGGCGTCCTATTACACTGGTACGTAATAAGTACGTACAAGGATATACTCTGTGTCGAGTTGCTCAATGTCAATGGAGATTTTTTAAGGATATTAAAAAAAAATGGTCGCACTAAATGTAATAGCTGCTGAATGAGGTGTCATATTATAACTGAAAAGGGAATAAAAAATGCGCAAACCGGAAATATTTCGGCTTTTCTCCAGACACGGCGTAATATACATCGCATCGACAAAGGTGAGGTCTTGTTTTTGATCCTTGAAATCGGACCTTAGACTTGCGATTGAATAATATTGATACGAATGTTTACTGTTTGCCAACCTTAATCGAAGTGTATTGAAATCGGCAACTCGTTTTGTTATCTTTGATGGAGGCGTTGGATGTCAGTTTATTGGATTTTTCCTAAGATTATCCTTGTAATTTGATTATGTGTATGAAAAATGTTAGCGCAAGGAAGTAGATCGATTAGATTTAATCTTGAAGTCTTAGGGTGAATAATGTTTCAATGCGGAAATCGGTGTCAGTGTATCCTAAAGCATCATTCATTTTTTTAATTTATTATTACTTTTCTCCTTCCCTCGTTTGCATTTTTTTAAATTGAAATTGGTAATAAATTTAACTTTTATCGCATGCTTCAGCAGTAAAATAATTCCTTTATATTTTGCTGGTTAGGGACAAGGATTTTTATAGTTACTCAAGTCCGCAAGTTACAAAACCTGTCAAATTGCCTCCGTATCCTTAAGTATTAATACATGAACCAGAGTTACAAATGCCAAATACAACGAAGCGCTCAAGCTAACAAAAAATCAATTCAGAACTCATTGAATTTACCTCGACCCATGGTCCTTGTTCAAAATAAACTTTATTTTGTCTTCCAAAACTTAAGACAATTTTCTTCGATCGTATCAGAAACTGTCAAATGCAAAACACTCCACTCGCACAGGGCCCTATTCAAAGTTAATTTACTCACGAGCATCCTTCAATATATCCTTTCTATTTTCCCGGCGCAGCACTTTGCCAACGCGCACCCATACAAAATATGTACGTGCAGACGTACACAACAAGCGTCTCGTCCACCCACATCCTTGTGGCAAACTCAAACAGCGGATACTTTTGCGAAATCTTCACAATTTCTTTGATTGTTTTAATTTCCGGCAATTCAGCCGGAACAACCAAAAAGTCAAGTCAAAGTCCTTGAATAAGGAGCCACACTGCCACCACACCGAACAGCGCACATCAGGTCCACAGGCGCAGGACGCAGGTCTGATGTTGTTTGGTTTTTGTTTCTTCCACATTTTGTTCGTTCGGGCGAGAGATTATCTTTCGTTTGTGAAACGAGGATGTCCTTGTTTCCTTCGGCGAATGATAAGAAGAGTCTTTTTCCAAAGAAACACTTGCTCAGTGCTTTGGCAGAGATCAGATCAGGGCACAAGGCAAGGCGCAACAACAACGACTCTCGAGTGGGTGGTGGTAAGTATTTTGGAGGTGCGCTTGACTGCGCACCGATTGTCAGGCCACGAGGAGGAAACTTCTTTAACCTTTGTGTTGTCTTTTGAACTCTTCACAATATACAAAAGAAAGGCATCACCAGCACCGTAGTTATAGCTATGTACAGCATACGACCATCAAGCCAAACGAGAGATTTCAGGACGAAAGCAGGAAAAAAAGTGGCAAAGAGAAGAAAACTTCCTTTTCAGAGGGATAACAAATTGTATATGTGAAACATGGCGTGAAATTGTGTTTTGGTTGCGGAATCCTTTTTGTTTCTTTTCTGTTTCTGCTCTGCGACAGACATGGCGGCGGGCGGTGTTTGGATTTTTATTCTTTTGTTGCTTCTGGTGGGTGACATGTAATGTTTACACATATTTAAATTGTCAAACGCAGGTTGAGGGTTTGAAAAATCTTATTTCTATTAAAACGGAAACATTAAGTCTTATTTTACAAGTCATCTTGACGGACATCCAATGTTGCCGCCATTTTTTCGTGAATCCATGTAATGAATTCGGAAACTCTAGTGTGTATATTCACAGTACCATCATATCCACATCCAGAAGAGGTTCTTCCACTGACCGAGTTTATAGCCAATAGAACAGTTCCTTCGACATTTGTCACAGGTCCACCTTCATCACCCTGCAAAGACAAATTTTGTTGTTCTTGAATAAAATCCCAAAATTATGCTATAGGATATTTAAATTTCTAACAAAATATTTCCGAATTACAATCGCCCTTAAATAAAAATGAAAAACTCTTAGGCCTGGGACACACGGAAAAAGTGCGGCATATAACCGCTAGATTTTCTGCCGCAATCATGCTTAGCAAACTATCGCCACTTTGCCGTGCGATTCGCTGATGACAACTCTCATCTTCCTCGTCGGAAAAAGAAATTTTCAAACTTCAAAGGCTTCCTGGGCACGTGACAACAGGGAAACTTGCGGCGAATAACCCGTACGATTTTTTGCCGCAAACAATAATTTACTCCATGAATATGTCAGTTTTCATTAAAACCGGCTTAAAAGAGTCACAAGTCTGAAAAAAAGCCACAAATGAAATCGCGCGACAAAGTGTTGTGGTCTGCTATAAAAACGCTTGACCTTCTGGTCAGACGAGAGTTTGCCGCACACTTTTTTGTCGTCGTGTTAGCTTGGCTGTAGTAGTGCGACTTAAAAGAATCGTAGTTTGAAAAAAAAAATTGTCGTAAATGATATAGTGTGACAAAGTTTTTTAGCTGCAAAAGTTTGTGGTCTCCTTTAAGACCACTTGTGCTTCTAATCGGCTTGAGATAGTTGCAGTCTGAAAAAATCGTGCAGCAAAGTGTGGTCTGCTATGAAAACACTTGAATTTTTAGTCAATTTCAAGACAATTTGCCGCACTTTTATCTTTCGTCGTGTAAACTTGGCCTTAGATGCGCGGCTAGAAGATAAATTTGGGTCAGTTTGAAATCGAGCAACAAAATAACGTAGCCTGTTTAAGGTCTGCTTTAAGACCGCTTGTGCCTCAAGTCGTCTTGTAGAGAGTCGTTGTCCGGAAAAAAAATGTCACAAATGATGCGACAATGTGTTGTGGTTTTTAATACAACTTCACGTCGAAAGACAATTGGCTACATGAATTTATATCGTTGTGTCAGCGTGGCTTTAGGTAAGCGGCTTGAAAGAGTCGTAGTCATAAAGTATGAAATTTCAGTCATTGTGTGGGCTTGGCCTTACAAACGAGGGGATCAAAGAGTCGTTGTTTAGCAAATTGACTCAGATGAAATCTTGCAACAAAATGTCGTAGCCGCCATAATTTTTTCTTACGTCCGTCATGTGTCCTTGTCCTAAGATATAAAAAAATGCTTAATTCCCGTCTCCGATTCTTATGCAGCTTTGAAGGTGTAAGGCCAAACATTGATGAACTGTACAGGCTTGCAAAGAGGCTCGGACCAATAAAAATATTTCCCATAAACGCGTACCTACAAGCCTCAGTTGAACTTCCTTTGTTTCTCGTCACCAAATTGCCAAAAGAATTCTTGTGCATGGGAAAATGCCGCTGTGGCTTACGTGTAGATTGAGTTTGATTGTGAATAGAACGAAAAGTTCTAAACGGGTGTAAGCGTCCTGTTTTTGTGATTTCTGCCATTTTACAAGTTTCCAACCACAAAACTTCGAGCTCGAAGCTGACAATCACGGATAATTAAACGAGAGTTCGTAGCAGCGATTTTTTGAGTCTCAGTATGACTGATCAGTGATCACTGATTTTACATGGAAGAGCAGTGCTCTGCTAATGGCCATTGATTTTTAACGAATTCATCAGTTTAGCCAAAACTATAGGCTTATGCACAAATCTTAACTCACCGAGCAAATTCCACTGAAATACCGTCGTCGCGTGCAGATTTCAGCATTTGTAATTTTTGACCATAACAATTGGCACCGATCGTTACTTAGAGTCCTTGTTGCCAGCGCCTGTAGTTTTCGTGGAAGTAAAGTGCCAAGAAAAGTATTTAGTCCCCAGCCATTCATGACCACAGACACGTCCGCATCCACCTTAGGCGCATTCAAGTAATCAATTGAACCGACTCTTGCATTAAACTCAATTGGTTGAGAAGACCTTACCAAGGCAATGTTATTTGTTGGTGTTCCTGTTGATCTATACTGTTCATGAACCCGATAAGATTCAACGCTGTACAAAGTTCCTGGACTCAATGATAAGTCAAAAGTTCCTACTCGAAATGTGATTAATTCTGGATCTTGTCCAATTATTGAACTAGCCGCCGTTAAAATCCATCTATTGCTCAATATTGTACCAGTGCCAACACCGACTGTTCGATGATCTAGAACATTCTCGATTCGAGCAATGAAAGGAGAATATATTCCCACTTGTGTTCCACCTATAATTCGAGCAGAGTCCAATGTCGTCTCTGGAAGTTAAAAAAAATTCTCGTATAATATTTAAGCTCTTTAGGGGGGAAAAAAGTACTAGAATAATTGTTAGAAAAAAAAACTATATTTACCATTCGCCTCTGCATTCCCGGCGAGGTGAATTGAAAGGTACAATGTTGCGAGTAAATTTATTGGTAACATCGTATAAGGTTCCCAGTCGAGCGCAAAGTAGTCTCTGACATCTGAACGTCAGAGGTCTTTTTTATAGCTTAATTGAATCTAGGTTATTTAACGGTATCTTATCTCTTGCATAATAAAGTAGGAGACCTATATCTTTCTGTTGACAAAGAAGTCCATTGTGCACAGCATTTTAATGTAGGGTTAATTAATTTAATGTAGGGTGAGAGTGGAATACCCATTTCTGACCCAAAAGATCTATTGTACCACCCACTCAACAAACGAAGATCGTGCCTTACTAAAGAGAGAAGAGAGAAAGGCACGATCTTTGTTTGTTGAGTGGGTGATGCAGTTTGAAGGGAAAAGATCTCCTTTTCTGCCGATGAGTTAGCCGAGCCCATCAGAACGTGCCGCCGCCATTCGTACTGCCACCAAGCCGGCCACAAGGCCCACCCCCAACTCCGAACAACCCCTTTCTTTGATCTAGGATTTCAGGGCTGTTTTTTACAAACTTGATAACCTCCCTAGATGGGATGTTTTTATAGTCATGGGAAGCCCTGTTAACTTGGGTTTCCCAGTAATTCTAAATTCGCGTAAAGCAAGAGCAGGACTTATCCAAAAGATTTTCCACAGTTTTTTTGTTGCTCTACAGTGTCTACAGGTTTCAGTGTTGCTATGGGTTAGTTCGGATAAGCGGTAGTTACATCCTGCATGTCCAGTGAGAGCTATACACTGCAGTCTTAGATCAGATCTGCTCAGTTCTGGGGCTTCTTTGGCTCTTTTGAGGTTGTACCTGAGGATTTTTTTGGAAAGTTCTTATGAAAAGTTCTGGTAGTCCAGCTTTTTATTTGATGATAAATATCTGTCATAGTGAAACCAAAGAGGGGAAAAGGTAATCTCAGCTCTCCATTTGGCTTGCATGTCGGCCTTTTCATAACCCTCATAGTTTCCATCTCCTGACACCCAAATCAGTTTAACACTGTTTTTGCTTGCCAGTGTATTTAGAATTCGGTGACATTCCCAAGCCTTTATCCTGCCTTAGAGTAATAACTAAAGCTACTGAGAGCTTTTGGAACTGCCTGGCTGTCTGAAAACAGTGAGATCTTGACCCTGGTGAGATTTCTATTATAAATGCAGTGGGATGCTTCGGATATCGCAAAAAGTTCGGCTTGGAAAAACCTACTGAAACCCCCAGCCCCAACTCCACTGCTTCACTTTGACCCGTTAGTATACCACTTTTGGGCGCCATCATTTAGCCGATTGGTATAGTCAATTAATCTCTTTTCGGGATGTTTGTAATATCCTGGCCAGATCCACTTTCTTCAGAATCTCTGATGCTCTTGTAGATAACCTTCTTTTTAGGCATGTTTGCGTTGGAGGCTTAGAGACTATCATACGGCCACCGCTTGAATAGCTGTGTGCAGTGCCGGAAGGTTTAGTAAATACAGGACTTTAATACCAGCGGTGGGGGTGGTTCGCATAGCTCCAGTCGTACAAACGCACGCCTAGTCTTTTCAGTTTGTATAGTTTTTCTATGACGGTCCGTTCGCAGTTTCTCACATTTTTTTCACCATATCGCGGCGCCCGTAGATAATACTTGGTCTAAACATTTGAGTATAGACGAAAAACCCTCATTTTGGCATTATTTTCCATGTTTCACCAACTTGCTAGACCCTAAAAGTCCTTAAAGCTTAAGTAGCCTTTTTTTTATGGAATTTTTACGTGCATTCCAGGTGAGTTTGTAGTCTAGAGTTACCCCTAGGAACTTAACCTTTTCCCTAGTCGTAAGAAGAATACCGTTTATATTTAGGACTTTGAAGCTTGTTCAGTCCACCTTTTGTGAGGCGAATAAGGTTGGTCTTGTTGGGATCTATTGAAAGTCCTTCACCCTCACAACATTGCCATATTATTTTCAAGGCTTGCTGTATATGGTTAGCCAAAGTATCCTCATGTTTAACTGGTATAAAAAGGTGTAGATCACCAGCAGATTCCATGGTATAGAAGCCATTGTTGATTGGTACAGTGAGCCCATAAGAATTGACCATAGAAGTGGGAAAAAACTTCTCCAGCGGACAGCCTTTGATGGTTTTAACTACTTCCCAAACTACCTAAGTTCTGCATTATGAGCCTTTTATTCAATACTGCTAAGCCATTTAATTATGAGAGGATTAACTCTCAAGGAGTGGTGATTTGCATTTGCATTTGCGAACACTTTAGCCAAACGGGTTTTCCACGAGAGGAGAGCTGATAGGCAAGTTACAGTTTTTGCAAACGCTTTGTGAAGAGCAGCATATTTGATCTCTAGCTCAATCAGCTTCTCCATTACTTTTAAGATATGCACAGACGAAAAGCTTATGGGCCTGTATGATTTGCGATGGTCGGGTGGGTTTGTTTCCTCCTTTAGGAAGAGTTCCACCAGGATATAGATTTAATTGTGTTTCTTTTTTTAGCTGGCAGCTTGAGTGGTTTGACGATAGGCTTTTCGCAGTGAGATTCTCAATTGAGTTATTCATTCCTCAGGAGTGTTGGCGCTCAGATGTTTGTTGCAATTGTTTCCATTTGCAGTCAGTGGTCTTAAGGGATTTCCCCCTGAAAACTCTTTTGACCTGAGTTGATTTTAAGGTTAAACAAAATGTGCCGATCATGGATATTATTTTAATAATGGGAGTACTCTTCTGTTCATAACAATTATTCTTATGCTAACTCAGCTAATTTAGATTTAACCCAAGTGACGTATGGTTGTGTTCTTGTATGGACATTGGGAAGCCCCGTTATTGAGCATCCAATGTTGGTAACAGTATTTATCGCCATCAGCCATGTTCCACCCGTATTCGTCACTGGTCCACCCTCGTCAAACTGCGTGAAAAAATAAGAGTAGGCACTTGTGTACAAGACTCAATAATTGACTATTATAAGAGCTAAAAGAATAATAATTGAATAAACTTAATCTTATACAATGTTTCCACCGGACATTAATCCGCCATTTAAATAAAACTTCAACAATTCTTTTTTTAAATCACGAGATTGATAATAGAAATTCAAATCTTATTATATTTAACATTTGATTTACCTTTTTGGTAGATATAAAATTTGGTAGTTCAGAAAAAAAGAGAGACAAATTTCACGTGTCAGCATAATAATTGAGCTGTCACAAATATTATGTTCTACTGGAATTTTTGTTTTTCATTCAGTGACATTTTTGCTCCTCTAAAATGTCACTGACATTCTTTTTTTTAGACCAAAAATAAAAACAAGCGAGTTTTTACGTCAACTAAATCCTATATTTGTCTGGTGGAAACACTCAAGAGATTTGGTTTTAGATTTTTCTTCACTTATCTCCATTTTATGATAGGTAAAAATATACCATTAGAAATGGATCTCAACTGACAAGTTATTGCCGTTGGTCTTCAAGATTTTTTTTTTTTTTTGACAGATCAAAACATTTTTACAGAACAAGGCGAAAGTTTTTAGCTTAAAATGCTAAAGGTATCACTTTGTCAAAACGCTAAAAGGTATATGTAAGCTTATGTACTACGTTACATCTTCTTCATACTCACCCTGCATTTTCCTGTGAAAGGCAATCGTCTCGTACACAGTTGACTGTCACTTATTTGAGCATAAGTCTTGCGGCAGTCGGCATTGCTAATTGTCTCTGTGGTCTGTGCCTGCACAGTTTGAGGCAGCACTGTCGAAAGGTATTCATTTACTTGCCAGCTTCGCACAAGGACTGGCTTATCTGGTCCTACAACAGCCATATTGGTGAAGCTTATAGGACCAACTTGAGAACCATAAATGAACGCGGGCGTAACTTTGACAACAGCAATATTGTTCTGGGTAATTCCTGTTGCTATATAGTTTTCGTGGACCTTGTAGCCTACCACTGAATGGGTTGTACCCGTGGTACCTAAAAGATCGGTGACACCCGCCCGAACTTTGAGGAATTTTGGATCTATTCTGTCAATGCAACTCGCTGCGGTTAAGACAAATTCTTTGTTGATAATGATGGCGCTGCAAGTTTTTCGACCACCATATCCGGAAGTGTTGTCGATACGTGCAATATAGCGAACTGTCATTTGACTAGAGGCCCCGGGAATGATGCCTTTTAGAGCTTGCTCATCAGTCTCTGCAAGAAGGGTTTCATTGGAAACTGTGGGGAAAAAACTACTAAAGACAAATTATTCTAATTTTTGTTTTAATTAAGAATACCTTGGCTGTTGGCAAAAGTCACAAGAAGAGCAACTAGGAGAAAGTATAAATATTTTAAAGACTTGATGTGAGCCATGTTTACGTGCTTGCACGGATCCACTGTATGAGAAGAGTACAAAAATTGCGACGCTTTTTAAACGTAACTCAATCTAGATCACTAGGTCTGGTGTCTTATCTTATTTGGGCAATTTTTCACAACATAGATATGTTTTTATGGAACTCATCGCACTATGTTAATTGTACTAATAGGTGTGTCAAATGTTCTACAGCGAGTATCTGTTAGATTACTTTCACTTGGATTAAGTTGTTATCATCGTGCTCCCCCAATAAAGCAAGTTTACAGATTCCTACAAGATCATTGTTGAACTCTAAGATTTGTCATGTTGATGTAGGTAAGGAAAGATGTCAACAAAATCTTATTGACAATAAAAATAAATCTACCGAATGTAAGCCTTCAGCTCAATGAATCCGTTGCGTCCGTCACGGAGAAGTACGCAAATGACAACTGAGTTAAATATACACGTTCTTATGTGAAGAGACCCATAGAAGAACTTCGTGACGTACGTCGCTTCCCATAAGAACGTGTGTATTTCACTGAGTTGTCAGTTGTGTACTTCGACATAACAGATTCAACAGATTTATTGAAGGCTGTAGAATAGGTAATAAATGCTTTCATGAGTTAGAATTGTAGATTTTGCGATTAAGAACAGAAGACAAACGTTAGCAGATCCTCACGGTCGAGACCAAACTATTTATTTCCAATAATCTATTTGAATATTAATTTAAAATCATAATTCTCTGTCAAGCGCGATCAATGAAAAACGTCTTAACTAGGTTAAGCATACACAATAGCACCCAGACAGCATGATTTTGCTGCAGGGCAAAACAATTTGGTGGTAGTATAGCACAGTTACTACATTTCAAATACTCAGAAAGGGACATGGAGATCTTTTTTGGAATTAATCTTTTATTGGCCATATTGGAAGTCTTCCAGAAGTGCAAAAAAGATCATGCACACATCAGCTGACAAGGACTTTTAATTTTTTGTAAATATCATGCCGATCTGCCTAGTACTTATGGAGATTTAGAGGTCTAAATCTGGTACTAATACTACTAAAATATATTGAAAGAGTCGTGGATTAAAAACCGTGGTTCCTTTTGTTACGTAAGACAACTTAAATGTTCAGTAAATTAAACGATTCTTTCTAAAAGGTGTTCGAATTTGTTTAAATTTTATTTTACTTAAGAAAAATTGATGCGGTACTTATGCTAGTTCTGTCATTTTAGTTTGAATCCAAGTGACATATGATGAAACCCTTGTATGGACATTGGGAAGCCCAACAATTGAGCAGCCTATGTTAGTGACAGTATTTATGCCTATGAGCGTCGTTTCTCCACTATCCGTCATTGGTCCACCCTCATCAAACTGTGAAAAAAAATACGATTTATTGTGTATGAACCTTAACGATCGACTCTAAGGTAATGCACGCGATGATTAAACGACAACACATTTTTTAAACAGTCTCAAGTACTTGAAGGACGTTTCTCATACTCACCCTGCATAGTCCTGTGAAGGGTAGCCGACTCGTACAGATGTCAGTGTCACTTACTTGAGCGAAAACCGTGCGGCACTGAGTGGTGCTTATTGTCTTTGTAGTTTGCAACTGCGTCGCTTGAGGCAGCACTGTCGAAAGGTATTCATTTACCTGCCAACTTCGTACGAGTACCGAAACATCTGATCCCACAACAGTCGTACTGGTGTAGTCTATAGCAGCAATTTGTGTGTCAAAAACAAACGCTGGCGTAACTTTGACAACAGCAATATTATTGGTGGTTGATCCTGTCGCTACATAACTTTCATGGACCCTGTAGCCTGCCACCGAATGTGATGTCCCAGTAGTACCTAGAAGGTCGGTGACACCCGCGCGGACTGTGAGGAGTGATGGGGCTATTCTGTCAATGCAGCTGGCAGCGGTTAAGACAAAATCGACTGTGATGATGACGGCGCTGCAAATTTTTCGACCACCACTTCCGGAAGTATTGTCGATACGTGCCACATAGGGGACAGTCGCTTGGGTAGTTGTCCCGGTGATGATTCCCCTTAAAGCTGGGCTAGTTGAGCCTACGAAAAAAAGCAATTAGCTCAAGTTGAATACATTTCATTATCAGCTATAACCATACCTTGACTGTTGACAGTAGCCACGACAAGACTCACCAGGAGGTACAAAAATGTAAAAAACTTGATTTGAATCATCTTAACACATTCGTTTGTAGCCTCTGTATGAATTAAGTGTGAACTTTTCGACTGCTTTTTAAATGAAATTCAATCTAGATCACTAGGTCTGCGTCTAATCTCAGTTAGATAATTTCTCATAATGATATGTGGAACTCATCGCGCTGTGATGCAATTATTCAAACAGGTGGTATCCCTCATATAGTCTAAGCGGTATCTCTTGGTTTACGTTTATTTGGATTAGGTTCTACTGTTATCGTGGTCCCCCATAGAGTAAGTTGCCAAATTTTATGATGTGGTACGAAACAAACCTTATGGGTTTTGAAATTTGTTGATGTAGGTAAGGGATTAATAAATCTTGATGAGAATATAGATCAACAAATGCTGTGTCGAGTTGGGCTTTTAGGGCAAGCAGATCCAAGCTAAGAGTATTTTATAATGAATTTTCTAAATCGGTCGACCGCTAGAAATTCCACCGAGTCCAAAACCTCGTTAGAGCGCGTGAACTTCAGCTCAACTTACCTCGAGCCGCTAAAGCCTTTTAACTAAGGTATTTACATGTTTTACTGGTATTCTTCGCTTTTTTAATTTCTCAAAATGGGGAAAAGAATAAATCTCTTTAGGCTTTAGGTTTTTAGTGGAGGATCATAAGCGCAGGAGTTTTCTTGCTTATGGGAATATTCACAGTTCGTTGCTATCACTTTAATAAAACATAAACTTTTTTTTTGTGACTCAAATCTTTGAAAAAACTGCAAAAGAAAAAAACTTATCGACATTGTGCTCATGAACATAAATCAACCATTCAATTGATGTTAATATTAATTAGATCCGTTCAGTACTGATGGAGCTTTTAACCCATAAATTTGGAGCTTAGGCTATTAATCAATTGATCGAAAATAGCTTTTTGCATCCGATCTATATTAAAGACGAAATGCATGCATGATTTAATGGCTGCATCACATCCGAATGGTTATTTCCCTCCTTCTAAAAAGATTAGAGCCTTGAACCAAGAGCCTTTCTTGAACAAAAGCCCAACTTAAACTTGGTCCAGTTAAACCTAAGCCCATCTAGAACTAGGCATTACGCCCATCGTTGGTTGAGCTTTAAATCCTTCGTGAGCCTACATAGAAGCGTTTGCAGCAGAACTTGGGCGTTAAAATCTAAAAATTATACATTTACAGCCTTACAGAATGAGGGCGGGACTCATTATGTAAATGTATGGTCATCCTTTGGTAGCCAAAAGAAACATCTTCATCAGGAAGACAGGCGCTTTTAAAATGAAAAAGGAAGGTCGAAATTGTCTTTCCCGAAATTCTGTGTCAAAAAGAGACCTGTTTTGTACTCTTCCATGACTCCATGGGCAGGAAGTACTGTTTCTATGGGTTATTTAAAATGTTTAAAGGCCTGATCGTTCTTATTGAACAAATGGCACTCCGCCACCAGAGCTTTAAGGTTCAGGCTGTTTCACAGACTGATCAAAGATCATTTAGATTCTAAGCTATGGTTTCGTTTGGCCGAAAACCAAAGTGTCGATATCAATGAATCCGTTCTGTAGCTTATGTCACGCTGAACTCTGGCCCTGGCCGTCTTTGGCTGAAGTTCGTCAAATAAAAGAAGAGTGTGTCGCTAGGTGATAATAAATAGGAATATGAATTATGAATCCTACCATTACCCTACCCGAGCTGAGGTAAGTTTCTAGTACTTTTCATTTCGTGTGTAAATGAAAGGGTGAGTTATTTTGTTGTCAGTTGCAATTCGTTCGTTTAGTTCGTTCAGTTGTGAAATGTTGAAAAATGCTATCTGAGTAATTGAGTTTGACTGAACTCCAGCTTGAAGTTCGTTTAATGTCTGTCGACAACATAAGTTTATTGGCCTTAACTCTTGTGCGCCTCTTGTGTGTTGTTTGCTATTCTAGAGGTACAAAAAAAATTCCTTCCTCTTAGAAATATGCCATTGAGTTGTCTAATCACAGTCAGTTCCGCACTCTCTACCTCTGTTACATGGATAACCTGACAGCCTTGGTCTATTATCCTTATAAAATCATAACAAAATTAAACTTGAACTCTGTATTTATTCACGGTCATTCAAGTAAAATTTAGGGGATTATTCAACTTTGTTTGATTCTTTGATTCCGGTATTCCACAGGGAAGTCATCTCGGCCCTATTCTCTTTACTTTTGCTACAAATGATGTCTTTTTTTGTATTTAATACATAGCGACATGCATTTTTATGACATACATTCTTCTAAGCGACATGAAAATTTATTAAACAATAAATTCTTTAAATGATCGTCTTCTTCTCCAAACTAACTTCGATGACTTTGTCCTAGGGATCTAGGATGTTACAAGAATGGCTTTACTCTTAACCCTTCTAAGTGTCAAATGTTTCTCGAAGAAACGTCTCTCCATACTCCTTGATCGTGTTCGAGCGCTCGTTGCGTTCTCTGAACCGAGTATGCTTAGCTTAGAGTACCCTGTTCTGATTTTATAACACACTGGAGCACATTTTTTGGTTATCTATTTAGAATGCAAAATTAAAGAAAAGAAATTGACATTATTCTTGTAACGAAGTGAAAATAATGCAAAGAATTCCTTTCATATTACCTTAATTCATCAAAACATTCACCACTCATCTGTCATTTCACTGCGCTCAGCAACTAGCTCAGAATTTTTGAGCTCTGTCAATTTTTTCCGAGGTTCTAGCACGGAATAAACTGACAATAGTACATAGAGTGCACTCTAAAGCCGCGTTGTCACAAGCATCGTAAAACAAGAACAGAAACGGAATCCCATTCATTAGCAACTGAAACCTAAATTCGCTCAATGCTTTTTGCGTTGCTTATGTATGAAATTCTTTTTCTGTTTCTGTTTCTGTTCCTGTTCCTTTTGACAACACGGCCTAAGCAAGAAAAAAGAAACACAAATTTAGGCCTCTGGTAACTCTGAGCACAAAAAGGAACACAATCTTTTGTTAAACATTTCAAGCTGAACGAAAGAAAAAAATACCATAATTCATGTTTTGGATACTTTTACCGTGTTTCCACCGGACACTAATCCGACAAGTTTGGGACCTCTTAATATGTAAATTAAAAATAAATCCCCTCATAAATCGCATAAACCCTTTGCACAAATCTCTTTTATGCCACTTTTAACCCTTTGCACATTTCACATTCACACGTTTTTAACAGTTTGCGACGTGAAAAAGGAAACGTAAACTGCTCCTTTATGACAGATCTGTCACAAAACCATTTTTTGTTGGGATGTTTAAAACGAAAATCTTTTTTTGTTCTTGTGAAATGTAATCGTCACTCTCTTTTAAGAGCGAAAATGATATAAGCAAAACGTGCTTGTGTCAAATTTATCCTAAGTTTGTCCGGTGTAAACACTTCGGGATTTAGTTTTTATTTTTTAATGAATTTTATAAGGTGAATGAGAATTTTATAATGTTTGACAGCTGTAAAGGAATGCAATCATCATGTCTTTCTGTTTCAATTCAATGACTTCAATATTACCTCAGCTTGGAAAAAAATAAATCAACATTCTGTTTGAAATCATGATTGAAACAATTGTTTTCAGCAATCAAAGAGCTGCATGGAATCTTTTTGACTGTTTCGCATTCAGTGAAGTCACCTTGAAGCCACTAGCATTAATGAATACAATCAAACCATTTCAAGTCACTGAATGCATTCATTTTTGTGAAGTCACTTGAAGTGATTGAAGTCAGTGAATGCTTTAAATTTTTTGAAGTCACTTGAAGTCTTTTCTAGAAATAAAAAACTAGAAACGTGAATTAATACAACCCGCATAGTAAGATTTATTTAAACAAGAAACTAAAAAAATAAATAAATAATTTAATAAATAAAGAATTAAAAAACTAAATAAATAAGTGTCATAATGAGCCAACTTTAGTTAAGGCAACGCCATTTTCTCCAAAATCCATCCGACAAATTCAGAAACTCGTGTAAAATAATCTGGAGATCCACTCGCACATGGCTTTGACCCAAAAGCAACAATACCGACCAATTTTGATCTACCATAGTCGACTAGTGGTCCACCCGAATCACCCTGTATACACAAAGATGAAAATTATTAACCCACTGTTAAGCTTTCTAAGCTTTTAAAAATAAGAAATGCTTTTCTAGAATACAAAAAAAATGTCACTTCGTTCTTTACTCACATTGCACGCACCCCTCAAATAACTTCGAAACACGCATATCTCAGTGCTCTGCAATTGTGCAAAGTACTTCGAACAATCGGCATTGTACAGGGTGTATGTTGTCAAAATTTGTAGATGCTGCGGAAGTGGTCCACTTCCATTCTGCTTCATTGAACCCCAACCGGTGAGAACGACGGGGATTCCTCCAGCAACTGGAGTGGGATCAGTGAAACTAATCGCATCAATGGTCATTTGATTTAGAACAAATGGCGGACTGACTTTTACCAGAGCAATATCACAAGCTCGCAGTGGCACAAATCTTTCGTGCATTACGAATCCTTGCACGAAATGTCTCGATCCATAGGTTGAGTTGAGATCAGTGACACCGGCTAAGACCGATAGCATACCGACATCTTGGTTATTTACACAGTGAGCAGCGGTCAGAAAAAAATCCGGCGAAATTATCGATCCACTACAGAAATGTCGCCACTGATCCCTGTACAGCCTTTGAAAGGATATTTGGTAGGGGATTGGCGCGTAATTGGTATCTCCACCCACGATACGGGCATATTTTGAAAGGTTGTTTGGTTCATCGGTGCCTGAAAATGAATTAATTTTATTCTCGGTTTTTTTTTTCTTTTTAATTACCCACTTTGCGACTTTACAACGAAGATAAACTGAGATAAACTCAGGAGTAAAAGTACGAGAATATGTGGCATGTTGTCGATTATGAAATGATTTGTGTTCCACTGAACTCGTTTCAGCTGCTTTAATACAAAAGCAAAGTTGCATCCGATACGTGCTCTCGGAAGCATGTTGTTCTGAAGGCCAGATAAGATGGTGCATCTTGGCCGATAAGGTGTGAGTGTAGGAAATTACACTCGCTTATATGACACCGGAAGTTCAAGAAACGGACAAGCTTACACCAGAGTTATTCTGGGTAACCAATGCCACAGTATAGGAGGGGCATTCGTAGAACGCAAATGTGTTATTTCGGATTACAAGAGCAAACAAAGAAACATTTCTGTGAAGCGCTAAGAAATTGTAGGGTTTCCCTGCTCTAAAATGTTAATATTTCCACAAAAAACCCTTAAAGCATTGACTAGTGCCTAATGAAAGGTAGGCAGGTTTGAGATACTAGCAGCAAAAGCTAAGGACATGCGGCGGTGGCCAATTGAACATACTCTTAAGTAGAAAATACAATTTTGTTGAGTTGAACACCTTCATTTCTTTCAGCTCAACGAAAACATGTTGAGCCAACGGATGGTGTAGGCGACTTTTTTCGATAGATGGAAAACACAACGTTTGGCAATTTTGTCAAAAACAAAACATGAAGTCGTTTGCGACAACAACGCCTTTTGGTTAGGTATTCAATGTTATAAGGCAAATGGGTGATATGTAAAAGCTCAAATACTTCAAGTTTGTTGATCAAGTTATTGATCAAGGGTGAATAGTTTTGAAGAAATTGTTTCTGTCGTTTCGGTTAAACACCTCAAAACATTCAGCATCGGTATTTACGATCACGCCACCACTTCACCACTGCTACCGAAACTACCGAAAAAAATAGACTTTGGGTGACTCCTGATTTCTAATGATTTTGAGCTGACGGCTTTAAAAGCCATTATTGGCACCCGTCTGTGAGGTCTTTTTTAAGAATAGGATCGAAGGCCTACAATTATTTAAGACCTCTAACATAACTTGAAGTAAATTTGCTGTCGTTGACCAACTAATTCCTTAAAAAGTGATCGATGGTCGATAATCCTACCATGTCGCATGCTCTTATGCTAAAAAAGGTCTATTAATGAGGTTGTATTCCGTACAAAATTGACATAGACCCTATATTTCATATCAATAAAGTTCTGTATTGATTTCACAATAAATGTTTGCGTAATTTGATAAAAACTTCCAACCTTTTGTTGAATCACCCTCTAAAAGATGCCCATTACTTAAAAAAATTACATCTATGGTTGCACAAAAAAACTACAAACTCCCAATTTTTGTATTTTTTTGTGGAAGCTTTGAAATTTTACATGTGTCACATATGATTGTCCCTAATTATCAATGGCCTTTCGGTTTTTCGTCCAGAAGCTTCCGAAAGCATTCTGGATTCTCCCGAACTGTTTTTTGGTAGGTTCTCGTTTGACAGTTCCTCTTCTAAAAAGAATTTTACTTGGGCTCTGACCTGAACCCAAACAAAGCAGAAGCACTATCAAGCAATCTTTAGTACTTTTGTAAAGTTTAATTTTTGTTAAGTTGAGTAATTAAAATTATTTCCTTGCAGCACTAAATTTTTTTTCACAAATTTAACGATAGGAAACCTTTGAATTTAAGGGGAACGTGTTTATCTTTTCGGTTGCAATTCTGGATCGAAGCAGCTTTCAGGATTGTCAACGAAAAAGGCCAAAATAATCGAGCTCTTCACAATTCAAACAAATTGGTGAAAAATCAGCTGCCATAGGACTGGGAAGGTCCTTACCAAGTTATACGCAATAATGATCGTTTTTCGGATGAAAAAAGAACCAAGAGCGAAAATGACTGCTGTCCTGATGGATCCCTTACATCGTTACAGGGGAAGCAATGATGATGTTGTCATAGCTTTCACAGTAACGTTGCAATGGTCGTTGAAACTAAGAGGGGGACAGTGTAACTTGCACGAAATTTGACCACAACAATCTGTCAAAAAGTCAACGAAAATTTGACGACGAGAGCAATTGGGTGTCATTGGAATCAGGATTGTCATTTACCGGATATAGGAATAATTCATTCTTAATTCGAATGTTCTTAGATGCCTATCTTCTTAACAAATAAATAAAAATGCAACAGTGTAGCTTTCCTTATTGCAACAATGTAGGTAGGGTAAAGGTTATGGATGCCTACTAATTACCTTAATGCAGCACCTGGGAAAGTGGATCGGCACTTTCATGAGGAAGCTACAGGCATTTGTGAACAGGTGCCTCCGGGATATATTTAATATTTTCTGGCCAAACCGTATTTCGAACGCCGAACTCCTAACAATGAAGAAGACAGGTGCCCAAAGTTACGATACAAAACGACGAAAATGGTAAGGTCCAGGAACTTTAGAATTTCACTGCGGAAAAATTTCAACCATGCTGAGTTTTGGTATACACAGTCCGGAAGCTACAGTCCGGGGTGGACCTGGGCCTCAGCCAACAAGCTTCGCCAGCCAACTCTGTGTTTAGCTAGCCGTCTCTAGTTTCGCACGCGAAGTTGGCTGAGGTCCCCTTCCACTTGCGTGCGCCACCTGAGTCTCGGTGCTCCTCTACCGCGCCGTCCCTGCGGTGTGGATTCGAAGATTTTCCGGGCCGGGGCGTTGATGTCCATCCGCTCTAGATGACCCAGCCATCGTAGACGTTGTGTTTTGACTCTTTTGGCTAGTTCGGTATCGCTGTGCAGCCCGTACAGTTCGATGTTATATGTCCTCCTCCACTCTCCGTCTATGCAGACGGGACCGTAAATCGTCCGAAGAATTTTCCTCTCGAAGCAGCCTAAAGTGTTTTCATCCGCCTTTGACAGGGTCCATGCTTCTGCACCGTAAAGCAGGACTGGGATGATGAGGGTCTTATACATGGACACTTTAGTTGCTCGAGAGAGGGCTTTGCTACTCAATTGCCTTCTTAGCCCAAAGAAACAGCGATTGGCAAGAGTTATCCTTCGTTTGATTTCAGCGCTGGTGTCATTGTCTGAATTGATAGCGGAACCCAGGTAGACAAAGTCCCTAACTACCTCAAAGTTATAGCTGTTGATGGTGATGTTTTGTCCAAGACCTCGGTGTTGGGTGTCTTTTCTTGATGACAGCATATACTTGGTTTTGCCCTCATTGACTGCTAAATCCATATTCGCCGCTTCCGTCCCAATACTCACGAAGGCTTCACTGACATCACGCTTTGTTCTACCGATTATGTTAATGTCGTCCGCGTATGCGAGTAGTTGAACGGACTTTTGAAAGATTGTACCTCTGGTGTTGGCGCGAGAGTTCTGCACAATTCTCTCAGGTAATGATTTTAAAGAAGTCGCATGACAGCGACATCAAAGGGTTCGGTGAGGTCTTTGCCGACCTTGATGGAACAGCGTGAGTTTTCCATCGTCATCCTGCACAGACTGACAAGTTGCCGGGGATGCCAAAACTAGACATTGCGCTATATAGCTCGTCTCTATAGATGCTGTCATACGCGGCCTTGAAATCGATGAAGAGGTGGTGTGTATCGATTTGGAATTCCTGGGTTTTCTCCAAGATCTGCCGCAGTGTGAATATTTGATCGAAGGTGGACTTTCCTGGCCTAAAGCCATACTGATGTGTGCCTATCAGATTGTTGACAAACGGCTTGTTGACAAAAAGATCTTGTACACACACCTATCAGCCTCCCAAATAAGGTGTGAAAAGTCGCCGCAATGCTGTAGTCCAGAAGGGACAACAGAATCGCGGGGACTTTTCACACCTTATTTTGAGAGCTGATAGGTACGCGTAGATATTCTAAAAGTTCGGCTTGGTGGGAGTTTTCCGAATTTGAGCCCATGTTTTCCCTAAAGTTCCTGATCCATAGCAGTAGATCGACCACACTATGTAAGGAAGGTTAACAGTTCCATTGCAAGATATGGAATGGAATGGAACCCAATATCCCGAGGTGGCAGAAAACCCGGTCGGCCCCGAAGTACATGGCATAGAACCGTGGAGAAATTATGCAGACAACGGGAAAAGAGTTTTAAAGCACTGAAGCACAAACGACGCCAGAAACAACACGCGATGTTGCGCATTCATGGTGGAGACCCCATGCTCCATCGAAATAAGGAGAAACAGGTAGGTAGGTATTCATAATAACTTAGGCCCCTTTTTTCCGTGCCGAGTCAAGCCCAGCTTAAACAAAGATCTGTTAATCCCGTAACAAAATGATTCTGGAGTTAACCCAGCGAGCAGTTTTTCAGTGCAGAGTAAACTCCGTAAGCAAAGTTGTCAAAATTTTCGATTCACAAATTATTGCCTCTCCACTTTCACTTCAAATAGAAAAACACAGGAAAAAAAGCTCGACTTATTCCCAGAAGTAATTTTTCACAGAAACACGCAAATCAATTGTCATTTTACACAGAAAAAATATTCAAAGATAAGTTCATGCTGTTCTCCAGAGTTGATCCGAGATTAATTCACCAAATTTGGCGAGTTAAGCAGAGATTGACCCTAGATACAAGTTCACTGAAAAACTTATTTCTGGGGTTAATCTCAGTTTAACTCGGAAACTCGGACGATCTCGCACTGAAAAACCGGCCATTAGTAGGTGATACAGGAACTCATGTTGATGCACCCTATAAAAGGAACCTGTGCTGCAAAAGACCACGGGGCTTGTCGCTTGTGCTTTATAATTATTTTTTAACTCCCAGTATTCAATATTGGACACACACGTGTTGGTGTGCTCTTTGAGTGTTTAAAGTAGTTTGTAATTTTATTATAGTTACCTACCATCCTACTTACCCACTTCTTTCAAACAAAATAGTCTCTAGGTATTCATATAAAAGACTAGGAAACAAAGAACTCATCCTTATATTCAGTATAATCTAACTCCCAAATTAAACTCAACTTCATTGTTAGCCTCCATCATACGTCAAACGTCATATTTCGATACACAATTTGACAGTGTGGCAGTCAAGCTTAAATTAAACTCAAATTATATGACTGGATACCTATTATATCTACACTTCTTTTAGGTACTTTACCTACTCTTTTCCGATTTTATGGTAAATCGAAGAACTACCCACCTCATTTCCACCACCCTGATGCTTATACAATAAAGTATCAAACCTGTTTCACAGTATTGGTGAATCGAAAACTCCTCCTCAAAAAGGCGGAGTAAAAAATATCCGACTCTCCTAGGCTCTATACAGCCGATGGCAACTTATGGCAACTATCCATTTCCATTCTGTTGCCAATTGTATCTTTAATGTTGGTTTTTGTCGTCTCACTATTCGTTAGAATGGAAATGTGTGGATTCCGGCTCTTAGTGTGACCTTAGTCGTTTGTTGTATATGAGTATGGGTTAAAGAAAATGAGCATTATGGTGTGCATTCAAAGTTGAAATTGATTTTATAATTTTAAGGACCTCTTAAACGTTTTAAAATTATTGCAAAAAAAAAAAACGAAAGTCACCAGTGGTGTCCCTTTAGAAGGGAGGTAAATTTTTCTAAAACGAGCAATGAAAATTGTAGCGTGCCGTCGGGCGCGTAATCCTACGTCCGATCCTAAGCTAACCTATTTCCTAAACTTACAACAAAACAATACCTACCTTATTCAATAAATGAAAGTGATTTAAAAATATTTTTAATACCTACCCATTTAAAGTGTTCATGTTTTCATGAAACACATTCACTGCTTAGGTACTGCTAAAGTAAACAGTGTTAATTCGCGATAATGGAGTAGATAAGGTATTTGTAACTTTAGTCAAGGAAAATGTATATGCGTGCGCAGTCTTTGCAACACCCACTGATGAGCTTCGAAAATCGACAGCCATGGCTACTACTATTCGAAACGTACCTAGCGACTTATAAAAAAAATTAGAGTTAAGATCAAATGATTAACAAAGTTTTGATGATAAGCGAGGTTGACCAGTATTTCTGCTTTTTTCTTTCACTTGGATAAGAAAATTCAATTTTCTATTAATTAATTTAATAACTTTGAAAATGTTCAAAAATCTTTACCCACTTGTAAATCGGAATATAAGTACCTACAAATAGGAAGCTATATTCACTCTGCATTAAGCAATGAGAAAAAGAGGTGATCTGAAAAGTGTTCTGGGGAAACAAGTAGTTATTCCTAGGTTAGGTAGGTATAGATAAAGGCAGTTAGCTCAAACACTTAGTTAGGCTCAAACACTTAGTCCGTTTTTCAGGCTTAAAGGTTATGAAAGTGTACCTCCTACCTGTTGCGCTTTAACATACCTAAATAAAATCTCTATTCTGAAAGTCATGCTAGTGACTAGTGACATGCTAGAGTATATGGATTTAATTTGGAAATAATCAATTGTAAATAATAACTTTGGAAAACGATTTCATCAACACAATATTATTTTTTTTGAGTCAAAAACGGAATGCTAAGGGCAGAAGTCAAAATTCTATTGCCAAGATTCTATGGTACCAATTCATGCGCAAGCTTCGTGAGCACACTCACTCAAGGCATTGAGTTCATTTAGTCCATGTAGACATTTTTCAGCTTTTAGCGGTCCATTCAAAAAACAAAAAAGGAACCATTAAATTATCGCTATACGTTACGTTGTCCGCCCGTCCGTCATAAACCCTTTTTAACTTGTAACCGGCAAGTCGAAGAAAAAATATTTGGAATGCTCTTCAACTTCGGAAATCGAAGTAGAGCGCATAATAGCAGAATTTTTTGTAAACCTACGTAGTGGTTGTGAGTTAAACTATGATAAAGCAAATGTTGAACCTTCACAGAAAAATTGTGTTTTTTCAAAATATTGAAAGATTTTCGAGAAATGAAGAGTTAAAATAGATGCCGTTCCTAAGGTGTTTTAGTTCCAAAATGCTATTCGGACAAATCATTTGGAATATATCACACGTCAGAAATAATCCAACATTTTAACGAAAACTATAACGATTTTAAAACATTCAAAAACTTCTGAGATTGACTCGAAATCATTAAAGCATTACAAAAAACGTTCATGTTTCTAGTATCTTAACGGTAACGACGATCTTGTTCAAAATTCGTGCTAGTATATAATGTTAACAAAAGTAGATGAAAATGTCGAAGATGGCAAAATCATCGCTTCCAACCTTAGTTTTTCTCAGCCTATTTGAAATACCTAGCAAAATAACAGGTATCTTTCATGGGCTTTTCAAAACCGGTGGTCACAGAATTTTTAAGCTAAGGGTATTGAAAAAAGCATCTTACGATATTTTAATTAAATAAAAATTAAAAAAAAAACTATTGTATGGATTTAATATAAAAAAAAATTGGGATAAAAACGTCTTTATCCCCAAACGGTAGCAGGTGTGATTTTTAAATAGACAATGAGCATAGTTCATTTAAAAAAATTTTGTTTAACGCTTCTACAGTCAAGACCATCTAGTTCAAAATTAGTTACTAAAATTACAAATTTTAAAAATAAAGGCGAAGAGACTAACCTTCAACAAAGCTCGACGGACTGCTTGGTGTATGACTTCATACTTAAAGTTTATTTTTTAAATCTATCGCACACTAGTTGGTCATATGCTCTTTTTAACAGTCCGTCAAAAAATGGAAAAGCTTCTCTTTCGGTCTCTCCATTGTCCGTCCGTACGGCCACACCTGTTATAGCCAGAGAGAAGAAAATTGAAACATACAAATATTGGTGTGGTGATTCGCAAAATATTGAAAAGTTTTTGAGAAGTAAATTGTTCCCATTTGCAACGTGCTTAGGTCATAACCTTTTAGTTACTTTATTAGGAAAAAAACGATATTGAGCAATCGCAGCTTAAGAAAAGGCTAAAATCAAAGCAAAGCTAAAAGCAAATTTTCGTTAAACCGTTTTCAAACTGCGGGTTTGCCGTATTTTTGAAAAAAAAAATGAAAAATTCTAAAAATTAGAATTAAAAAAAAAACCTTCTTCCCAACACCATCTCCGATGCTATAAGGCCAAGCTATTTAAAAAAAGACCGTCAAGTATGAAGTCATACACGGAGCGGCCCGTCGGCTTTTTGAAGGCTTAGCGTATAATTATTGCTAAATTTGCATATAAAATGTTGTTTATTATATTTCCAATTTATTTTTTTTTTTTTTATTATGACGATTTCGGAATTTATGGCATTTTTCCAAGTGCCATCTCGATAACTCATTTGTTTCGCTAATATAATATTTATAGAATATTTCTAGTGCAATTTTAAAAAAATATACGCATAAGATCTGCCTGTAAAAATAAATAAAATAAATAGAGTGGCGCAACAGCTCGAGGTGAACCAGGGCCAACTTCTCAACAATGTATGCTGGTGTGTTAATTTCTTTACAAACAAGGGGACCTACAATTTTTTGCCCAATCCGAACGGCACTTTGAGAAGTTTTTCAAGACAAATGATACTCTCGGAGGGCTTGTCAGACCCTCGCGGAGGTGGGGACTGTGAAAACGAACAAGTCTTTTCTTACGATGGCAGGATTCGAACCCAGACCTGCGGCGTTGTAAGCACACACACTAGCCACTACGCCACGGCACCCCAAGATCTGCCTGTACGTGTTATTAAATGCTGCCATAGCAGTGTAGTTAATAAAAGGCAGATTTTTGACTGTTTGCCCGGTATTCGGTTTTCAAATTCTTAAAATAGATATTTTTTCGTTAATTTTACTCTAGGTACTGGTAATATTTTTTTGCAAGTCTACTGTACCTACTTATTTAAGCTGAATCTTAAGTTAAGGCTGTCAAATTTTTATTGAAACGCGGTGTGACAAATTAATTTTTTTTATTTTTTTTTTTGGTAAAGAAAGCTAAAAAATAACACAAACGTATTTTTTGATTTACATTTTTTTTATACATTTTGCTTTCTTCTTCAGTGATTTATGCTTGTGTAAAATTAAGTTGATAATATAGAAACAACTTAAAAGTTATAGGCATTTTTTAGCCTACTATTAAATAATAGTAGTAATAGTAGTAATAGTAGTAAATCAGCTTAAATGATTTTAGGCATATCTTAAAAACTGAGCAATCTTTTACTCTCTCTATTTTTCTTTGAACCTCAAAAAATTGTCTATGTCTGGTATTTTTTTTTCAAAACGCATGTTACCGTTATCGAGATAGTGTAGGGGGAGACGCGGTTTTTAGCTTTTTCCTGCATTTTTTGATTTCAAATTTATAAAACGTCTATTCGGAACCTTTTGTTGAATAGCTACAGTTATATTTTTTTATTCTCGTAAACTTTGCGCTAGCAACATTCAGAGCACAGTTATCGATTATAAAAGAGAGTTTTTGAATTTGTTTTTTTTTTACTGTATTAGAAAATTTTAAGTTAGAAACGCCATTTCTGAAAGATTTTAAAAAGTTTACAATTCACTTTATCTGTTTTATATACAACCCAAATTTCATAATAATCGGTTAAGATTCTAGAATATTTTGAAAAATATTTTTGAAATGTTTTTGAAATTTTAATCTCAGAATCTGCTTAATACTCGAAAATTTTTATAGTTATAGTTTTTCTTGATGTGTGTGATTTTTTTTTAAATCATTTGGCCGATGCTATATCGGAGGTAGTGGTGGGGACAAAATTGATTTCACGATTTTTTGCTAGAAAACACGCCAAAACTAAAGTTCTTAAACCATTGAACCAAAATTTGATTTTACCCTTTGCTTAGCCTTTGACTGCTTTATATGTTTACCCAATATCGGCTTTTTAAATAAGGCGATCATAAAATTATGACGTTAAACTTGTTGAAAATGGGTAACTATTTGCCATTAGTTATTTCTCAAAAACTTTTCAATATTTTGCAAAAGTTGCATTTTATTATGAAAATCCAATATTTTTTTAGTGCATTTTTTAATTTACTTCTTTTTGGCTGTAAAACAATTTAAGATAAGGACAAAACACTTTATGTCTTTTTTACCATCAATATTCAAATTGTAATTAAACCGTTATGCGTGTATTTTAAAAATTGTCCTTGTACGCGCACTCATTTTTTTCACGGTCCTTGTAAGTGTACCAAATTTCATCTTTCTACGACTTACCGTTCAAAAGTTACAGGTGCGGACGGACGGACTGACGGACGGACGAAAGGACAACGGTGTGATACATAAGAGGTCCTTTTTCCTGTTTTTTTTGACGGAGCGCTAAAAAAATGTGCGTTTTTCAATAATTATTTGTTATTTTTGGGAAAATTATAGAATTTTTTGAAGATTTAGCAGATTCTTAAACTAAGCCCGTAAACTTCAAAAACATTTCAAAAATTGTTTTTCAAAATATTCTGGTATCATAACGGTAGTTCCGATTAAGTATAATTAAATTTGGTGTGCGTGGTATAACGCGTATAAGGAAAGGAATACTTATTGTAAATTTTTTAAAGATCTTTCAAAAATGACGTTTCTAACATAGGTAAAATGTTCTGAAAAGGTTTACGATTTTTTGGGGTTCAAACGAAAAATATAGCAGAGCAAAAGTAGGCATTGAGTGGTATTCGAGATATGCTTAAAGTCATTTTAGTTGATTTACTAAAACCGTAGTGCTAAAAAATGCCTACATACAACCTCTGAGTTGTTTTTATATTATCAACGTAATTTTACGCAAGCTCAAGCCAAGTAAGTAGCGAGCCAAAATGTACAAATTTTGAAAAGGTAAGACCCGTTTGGCAAGAATTTTAAGCCCGAAAATCGGGCAAATAGTAAAAGTATGTCCCCCTCTCTTTGATATTGACTGGAGATAGTCGGAAGAGATTAACTTTTTTCATAAATTTGTGAATCTAAATTTTTTATTTCGAAATCCGCAGCTTAAAACAATTTTTTTTTAATAATATAATTTGAATTTTAGATTTCACAAGGGAGAGTCTTAAAAGTTGTAGGCCTAAACAATTAGCAAAAGGCCAAAATATTTTAAATTCTTTATTTCGGAAATAGGTAGGTAAACTCATTTTTAGAAAATAAATTTTTGTTTTTGCCCATAATAAGCCCAATCTTTGATCTTTCAACCATGCCGAGCCTCGAAATCGAAATCATGCAATAAACTCAACCTTTTATAAGGTGGGAACTAAGCCCAACAACCCGAAGTTCTTACTTACCACAAGCGAAAAAGTTAAATAACTTCTTAATTATAAAATCAGCTATACTTTTCAAAGTGCGTTCATGTGTCACAAATTACTATGAGTAGAGGAAGGGGGAAGGAACCTACCTCACCTGTAAGGAGTAAAAAAAAAAGAAAACTTTTCGCCAAGCGAATAATTTCGTTTAATTCACTTTTTTTTTATTTCTCAATCACGTTATCTGTATCATATTACGGGCAACTGAAAGTGGAACATACACATTTTCTCCCATTCCACTCGAAAAGTCACTTACGCCAGAAAAACTGTTTCAAGTTTCCCATTGTATACATTTGCACTAATACAGCCTCACGCCAAATACACTGTTTATCCTTCTTACACTGCCCAAGAACGACTGAAAAGCAGTCGTTATCCTTCGAAAGAAGCTAAAAACTCACCGCCTATCAGAAGGCTCAGAAGTAATTCGCAGACACCAATACACTCGCAGAACATGCGCCATTTCTATGGCAGAAATGTATCCGCTAAGGATGTATCCTCAGCTCACACACACACAGCTGCGGTGATTTCATCCCCCATTTTCAATTGCAAAAGTAACCGAAGGACTGATACAAAATCAAAATTTTATTTTCATCCCTCCCGCCTTCGGGCGCGCACTCACGAACACAGTTGCAGCGATCGCTTTTGGTTGGTCGACACATCGGGGCCTGGGCTATGGATGTGTTTGTATCGGATACAGTACCAAATTTTGAGTTTATTTTTTTTCCCACCCGTTGTTGGTGGTTTGGTCTCCTCTCTCTTTTGCTCTGCGGGCGTTTTGTGTGTGACATTTTCACTTGAACTTTTCCTCTCTCGCATTGTGTTGGGAGCTCCATGGTGTACGTGAAATATTGTTGCCAAAGGCAGTGGCAGTGGAAAGGTAGCAAGTAGCAGCTGGTCCATGCTAAAAGGTGTGGAGGTGGAGGCTATACCACATCTCGTATATCAACCCTTGGGAGGAAACTATTGAATGTTATCCTTGGAGTTTGGATTCAGTAGCAATTGGAATATTGTCGGGCTATGACGTGTGCGCGGTTATGGTAGTCGTCGAACCAATAGCAGATGTCAAGAGAAGTGTTAACGTGAAGCTTAAGTGAATAAAATAAAATATCATATAAAGGATAAAAATTCTACTGTGATTCGAGCAAAAAGGATATTAGTGAAAAACTTGAATTGAGCCAAATTTCGTGGTTACTGTGAGATAAAAGAATATTATGAGTTTACCCAACGGTGTCGATATGCAAAATCTAATGTCGCAACATCCGGTCTTGGGAGCCTTGCCGCCCGCGTTTTTTCTACGTGCAGCTTCGGAGCGTTATCAAAGGACACCAAAGTGTGCTCGATGCAGAAATCATGGTGTTGTGAGTATTTCCTGTTTAATGTTTTAATTGAGTTTTATTTATTCGAATAAAAAAATGCCGTCGGAAATTTGGGTCGGGCAACAAGACTTTTAAGGATAAAAGCCTGCAAAGACAGCGATTTACGTTTTCATCAAGGTTCATCAAATGAAATGGCGCCCAACGAACGTAAATTCTTTAAATTTTAAAATTAGTTAGTCTTACCTCGAACCATTCAAAAAGTGCTGAATTATGAAAGCGTGGTAGATACTCTGGCACCTAGTGTTTTTGAAGCATCTATGACAGACTGTTGAACCCATTATCACCTCTTGCAGAAGTGGTACAATTTAACTGCCCTCCAATCTGGAATATAAAATGTAGAAAGTTGGTACATTTAAGCTCACAGACGCGCGGACGTATTAAAGGTTTTTAACGGGATCTTCCTCCCATCATAGGCCAAATTGAATGTACTTAGTTTTGGCATAGGTACCTACTAGTGTAATGACAGAGCTGGTCGTATTAGACACATCAAAAATACCTAAAAGCTCGATTTTGTAAGACATACCGGCGGCTCTCTGCACCATTCAATAAAGATTATGGCTTTGATAAGTATCAAAAGGATTTGCTAATGAGTTTTTAAAGTGTGTAGGGGGGCTACCACTGTCAACAAAACTAATGTCAGCATTTAAATGGCGGCCAACGTTTGGTTGGAAGGGTCCATTTGAGGTTTCCCCAGATGCAAGATTTGAATGTGTGCAATGCCCAACTCCTTAAGAGTTAAATTTTATTTTCTTGAACTACACTAACTAGTCGGGTAAATATTTGATCTAGATTGAAAAGTTAAGTCAAAGATTTGTGAAGGATTAAAGCTGGTTTATACAGCGTTTAACGTAATTGCTAACGTTCCTAACTAAAACCAAAGTGGTAATACGATATGTTTCAATTACCAAAAGTGGCGCCCAACGAGCATAAATGCTTTAAATTGTAAAATAAGTTTGTTTAACCTTAAACCTAAACATCAAACTAACTTAATTATGAATACGTTGTATAGCTTGAAAGCTAGAGTCTTATGAAGGGTGACAGTTTAGGGACTTATTGTTATCCCATAAGTGGCGCAATTTTTCTGCCATATGGAAGGTAAAATTTAGGAAGTGGGCAGTCTATGATTTGACTGAGCATGGGGTATTGCCCCATCAATTATCCTCTCATCGTTAACCAAGTCAAATGAATTGGTTAACGACGGGAGTGTTTGAGTTTAATCATACAATAGTGACATAGTTTGTCACATCAGAACAACCAAAAACACGTTTAAGCCGTTTATTTTAAAGACTTCCGACGGTTTTTAACACCATTCGGTAACGTTTGCGATTACTTAGGTTTCTTACTAAATTTAAAAGTTTGAAGCAGGCTCTGTCAAAAAAATAAAAGCCCCAACACTTAAATGGCGCCCGACGCACGTTTTGTGAAACGCCTCTTAATCCGTCACGAAATACAAACTGTCAACTTTTGGCAATTCTCAGGTCTTTTTGAATGAAACTTTATCTTTTGAGGGTCATTCAAGAATTTGGGTCAGTGTTCCTCGTTAGATTGAGCAATTCTGATAAGCATGAACTATTCACTGGGATCTTACCGAATAGAAAGTCAGCTTCTTCTTCTATTTTAGCTTTGTTTAGCACACTTCTGATAGTAAACCGAGCTCACGAGTAGTATTTGCAAAAACAGAACTGAACTACATCCATTCCATGAAGACGGTTTTTTCCGGTAAATTTTTGGAAAAAAAAATACTTTTCGAGATTTCTGTTTAAGTCTTGAAGTCTATTTAGAGATGAATACATCCCTGTGGTGACATGGGTTGGAGGAGCCTTGATAGGTTATTGTTGCACTTACTCGAGGAAAGTCATGCAAAGCAAAGGAAACAGAGAACTACGCAGAGAAAAATCTTGGTCTAAAATATGTCTAATAAATTGATGATTTATTGGGATCTGTATTATTAAACTTTTTAATAAAATACATTTACTTAGACTATTTTAACTTTATCATGCCCTGAGGGAACAGAGTCTGACATTTGCTTAAAAGAATATATTGCTCCAATATGAACAATCTTTTAATTACTTAATTTCATGCTGAGCAAGACACAAAGGTTAATGTCTATTCCTTTAACTTCTGCTTTTGATGGTGTTCCAAAAGGTAGACATTTTGGTCCTGTTCCTTTCATCACATTAAATTGGACCCAAAAAGAAAATAAAATTGAGTTCACGACAGACCTGCAACTTATTGCTCCCAAGAAGCAAAAATGCAAGTATGCATGTCGTTTACGTAAGTTTTGTACACAAATGGAGGAAGCTTTCAATTTGTTTCTGACCTCATGATTCGGAAACTATGGTAGAGTCCTCTGGTAAGGATTACGTTTTTTTCTTATAATATCGCGTTAAGAGACGTAGACGTTTTCCATGTTTCGTGAAGGTGAAAAAAAAAACATAAGAAAACGTTCAGACTCTTGCTTTAGTTTAATGTTTGAAATGTCCTTAAATTCTGTAGCAAAATGAATTTTAGCCTGAACTCTATTGAGCGTCTAACAAAGTCATTCCGAATCTCGAAGTCTCACCTCAACATTATGATTCTTATTCATTTGATTATTTCCTTGGACTTTTCTTTCGTTGAAATGTAGTCCACTGATCATCAACTGCGTTGGAAGCTTGTAACCTTGAATAGAAAAAAATTACTGACCACTCAACTGTAAGAGCCTTTTCTCCAATCAAAGACGTAGACTGATGATTTTTGGGATTATGCCGCTTGGCTTGGGGTTTTAAAAATTGGGGCCTTAACGCAAGGCTCTCGGTGAGTCCTTGCTTTTATCACCAAGCAAATAATCCTGAAATTTATTCTCCTTGGGTGTAGATCCGTTATTTGAAAAACAGCCCGCGTTTATATCTTAATCTTGGAGTTTTAGGATTGCGGCTTCTTCTTCTTTATGTTAAGAAGTTCTTCCTATTTAGTAATTTTTGTTTATTTTAAAAATAAATTAAGGGCTTAACCACTGTTGTATCGGCTTATGGCTTTTGTGTAAACGTTTCCGTCTTCACTTGTCGATGTTCTAATATCTTGGGTCCTAAACAGCTTGTCTGCGGCTGTAAAATTTGCTGCAGCCCTTCGTTTGGGTGATCTCCCTTTTGATTCATCTGGATAGACTCATAATGTAAATGCTCGTGAATTATAACTATTCCAGCGTTTTCAGAAAGCTGAAATGCTAATATTTGGGCAGGCTCGAAGGATCCTCTGTTCGGAAATCATAATCTTAATTCCGTTCGAAGTTTAAGAATTTTGACAGCATCTGCTGAGTTTTCAATGTTCCCGAACTCCATTGAGATATTTAACGGTTTCCTTGGGTGATATAAGCTCTGCAACCCATTGGAGTCGATTTGGCACACAAATATTTGAAACAATGGAAGCTCGCACTGTTCTTGGATCAGTCAAACAATGCACAAACTTGTATGGAAAAACAAGTGGCTATTTGGGGTGGCTTTTTGTTTCATTGCAGGCCTGACAAAAATGTTCTTGAACTCATATCCCAGCCTCGGCTAGGCACTCTGGCTGCCAAACAACATATTCAGGAGGTGCTATAGGGAAGCATCTCAAGCAATACCTTGGTTTCGTGGGCACAGCGTTCATCCTGGTGCCAGGTCAACGCCCGACAACATTCTGCCGCAGCAGCTTCGCAGTACCTAAAAGACGTGGAAATACCAGATGGGGCCTTGAACCCATTAAACATCTGTGGGGTGAACTTAAATCAAGGGTCCGGGGCAGGATTCAGCCCGTAAAATACCTCGCCAGAAACTAAGTTTAGCTTCATATCGAAGTCAACGGGGTGGGACGATTATTTTTGTGCACGCAAGTGCATTCCAGGGGAAGCGTATGTGACATAGTCATAAGTGAAAAGGGATATATTTATTAAGCTTAGATTAGACTGCATGCCATTTTGGCATATTTGAGGTACCGAAGAAGAAATCTGCTGCAATTTTTTTCTTCTTATGTCAAATATGCCAAAATTTCACGCAGTCTAACCTAAGCTTTAGTTCCTGGTTCGTTCCTTGGCTGATCTGCTGGTTAAGATGGAAAACGAAATGGGGCATAGCTCAATCAACCCCAACCCAACGGCAAAACCGTTTTACAGCTCCTGTAGCGCTAGGCGTTGATTCAAATTGTTTGCAACTTATATGTCAATGTCAGTCATACAAACAACTAGCCAAGCGAATTTTTCCTTATCTACTTGAGAGTTTAGGGTCATATTTTGATTTTTTAAAAAGTGTGCCTGATGGTTTTCATCATTATTAATGTTGAATTACACTAAAGAAAAAGACCTCAAAAACATATTTTACGTCTAACGCATGGTGCCCGGATGTCATACCATGTCTCCACCGAAGCCTAATCCGAGATAATCGGAGTCATAGTTAAAAATAAAATAAATAAATAGAGTGGCGCAACAGCTCGAGGTGAACCAGGGCCAACTTCTCAACAATGTATGCTGGTGTGTTAATTTCTTTACATACAAGGGGACCTACAATTTTTTGCCGAATCCGAACGGCACTTTGAGAAGTTTTTTTCAAGACAAGTGATACTCTCGGAGGGCTTGTCAGACCCTCGCGGAGGTGGGGACCGTGAAAAAGAACAAGTCTTTTTTTTTTCAGGTGACGATGGCAGAATGACTCGACGTCATTTCTATAATCAAACGTAAAGACAAGCAGGAATAAAAAGCTTAAAAAATGTCTGGGCAGGTGCAGCAAAGAGCTTACGTTAGGTTAGGTTGATGGATGCTCTTTTGACACGGCTTCGCTTAGACAAGCTGTTGAGCTCGTTGAAGAAGTAACTGCCGAGGGTACTACGCCTGATGCTGTTTAGGGCTGGGCATTCGCAAAGCAGGTGACGAACAGATTCAATTTCTTGGACACCGATAACAACGTATCTTCGCTGGTTGGCATGATCGCATAACTTATGCTTATCAAAAAGAATGCCTTTAAAACCCCATACGAATGCTCCTAGCCTACTAGCTACTCTCTTATGGGGTGTTTCCACCGCACATTTTACAGAGATTAGCGTAGCAAGATTAAGAGGTAATCCCAAAGTGTTTCCACCGGAATAGAGGAGATTAACTTGGCGTATGCTTTCGTTTTTGACATTTTTCAATGACATCATGTCATCTGCGCATCTCCTTGTAAACCTGATTTTTTTTTTATCTTTCGGAAAACTTAGAATCAAAAATAAATAAATTAATTTTTAATTGCCACCGATTTTTTTGATTCAACGAAATAACTCAAAAATAAAAAACAAAGCGTCAAATCAACGGATGTTTTTTGTGAAATCTGTTGATTGGGATTTCAGTTCACAAAGTTGATAGAAGACCAACTTGATCAACAGCAACCAGCAGTATCAACATTTTTATCCGTGATTATTTTGCACTGTGCACACCTTATTGCATTTAACTTTTTTGACAGGAACAGTCCCATCCACTTCAACGGCAACATCAGCCGTTCTGCGCATACATTTACACCACGCAAGATCTACTGCTGAGTTGATGATAACAGTAATAAAAGGTGTGTTTGCTTTGCATCGCCAGAAAACGCTTAGAATTCTGTACGGTTTGATTTAAGAATTCGGGCGTGGAAGACATTAATTATACGCGATTAATTTTTAATCTCGTCGTGAAGAGATTAATATTCGTATGGTTAATATCGTGATTTAGAGGGGATTTAAGGATGATTTGTCTTAATCGCGGATTGATGTCCGGTGGAAACACCGTATTAGAAGACATTTACACATCGTCTACTTTATTTGAAGAAACAAAGGTCGTCGGAACAATATTTTCACCGAAATGTGACTTAAACTGCAGTTTGCATTAGCAACTGGTGTATCTCATGAAAGATTCCTTTCACTAAACGCAGCGTAAGAGGATCTTAGCGATTGCCTGTCTCATAAAAATTATTTACAAATTAAACTATCCATACCTACTAGTAAAAAAATAAGCTCTAATGTAAATTGTATGCATTTCTTTATAATTTCAGGTTAGCGCCCTTAAAGGTCACAAGCGTTACTGTCGATGGCGAGACTGTGTTTGCGCCAAGTGCACCCTAATTGCGGAACGACAACGTGTTATGGCAGCACAGGTATGTAAAATATCACTTCAAGTGTCACGTCGTAAAAAAAAACAAAAATCCTTGACGAAATTTCACACCTGCATGCACAAATGCACTCTAATCCTAATGCCTCCACACACATAGTCTTGATGTGCAAATCTTTACATGCGATTTCTAATGACTCCAAGTATTTCTCTACCATTCAGGTGGCACTACGCCGACAACAGGCTCAAGAAGAAAACGAAGCACGAGAGTTGGGTCTGCTGTACTCGACAGTGCCCAACGGAGCACAACAACAGAATGGTGGCAATAATGGAAATGGTACTGCATCCGATGGTGGGGTATCATCGGCACCGCCGCCGCCGGGTGTTTTCCATTCGGGAATACCGTCGCCACCAAGTGATATGGATGCTAATCAACGGGTGCAGTTTAATGGCAGCGAACCGGACACGGATCGGATACGTTCGGATAGATTGTCGATGGGATATTCACCAGATCGAACGGATGTCGATAGTCCTGGTAAGAATTGTTATATTTTAAGAGTTTTTCCATAAAAATGTCTGGAATACACCTCAGTCCTTAACCCCTCGACTCTAGAGACCCCCAATATGAAAGAAACAATATTTTCGTTTGATATTTCTGTTTCATTAATACAGCGAAGCACAAAATGCGTTTGCCATTTCTTCTAAAGTTCAGAAAAAAAAAATTTAAAAAGGACACAATTGTTGATGCAAAAACAGTCCTTCCTACCACACATATGCAATTTCTCGTTTGACACCAAGTTGCCAAACAAACAAGAAACACGACGCGAAGTAGCTTCTCAAGTGTTAACATTGGGGGGCCACCCACCTTATAATTTAGGTATATGCAATGCGCGCCTTCACCTCAAAGTGCTAGTCCTTAAAGACGCGGTCCGGATGCGGAAAAATGCCACACAATGGACATTTATAACGAGCGGTTACCCCTGTTGACATTTTCGTTTCTGTTGTTCAAAGATGGAATTTTGTTAAAAAACACGCATGAGTGTGTCTTTTCGCCACTCGAACACTGCGGTGTTGGAGCCCAGGCCCCATAAGCATGAAGTCTATACAAGTTGCGTATTTGAATATGCGGCGAGCGCAACCGTTTTGATAAAGTTGATTTGATTAAACGAAATTGTTTCCGTAAACAGGGACTTGTGCGGAAATTCAAAACAACCAAGGGGTGACTAACTTTTGGGGGGGCCGCTCTGCTGGTGGTTGAAGTGTTGCCTTTTGGGATGATGTTGAAATAACTGAGGCGAGAAAAGTCAACAGTATGGAAAAATGTTTTGAAACATATTAGACGAAGGCAAATTGTATGTTAACACTTATTTGGAAGAATTGAGATGAGGGCGTTTTACCTCACCTAAAAATGTGAGGTTTTTCATCTTCATTTTCCTAACCGCTTTTCAATATTAGAGGAAGAGAGAAACCCAAGCTTAAATCAAGATTTGTTAATCGCGCAATAAAATAAGTCTAGAGTTAATCTGGGTTAAATACAGGGAGGTGTATTCCGTATAGAAATTTGCTTTGACGGAGTTAACCCACTAAATTTGATGAGCCAAGCTAAGATTAAACGAAACCCCGGAACGAAATAGTCAGAAAAGCTCATAGCTGGGGACACTTAAGTTTAACTCCGAAACCGTGAGTGGCCATTATTCGCCACCAACTTTATTGTTCAGCCATCCAGACGGGTGTAAGATAATTTCTTTACTTGGGCACTTTCTAAGATAGAAGAAAGGCTTGCGAGCACAGATAATTCTTGGATGGTTTTAGAACGACCGACTCCTGGGTTACTATTTGACTTCTGGCCTATATTCATTTAGAGTGCTCCCAAAGCGGACATCTACACGCCACTGTTATGGCCATTGTATTACCGATACCCAGAAAAAACAAAGTATTGCCGTTATAAGATATGAATTAACAGTGCAAGGAGGCATTTCTGTAAATCAAAAAAAGACGCCTATATCATCCCCTTTACAAAACATAGGAAACAGGATCTCTTTGGCTGACTCCGACTGGTATGGTAAAACCATAGCATTCGCAAGCGAAGCCAAATACTGTATCGTAGAGTGGAGCACCAGACTTTTTAAAATCTCCCGTCGAATCCTGGGTTGCAATTGCGGTGCAAGGCCCCTATGTATTTACTACTCTATGGTATGATGGTCTGGTGGATAAAGAGCCATAAAGTCACTATGCTCAAAAAGCTGAAACAGTCTTTTCTTTTAGCATTAAGGCCTGTCTGCGTTACTATCCGAATACGGCACTTAATGTTATCTTAGGTCTTGCACCTATTCAAATTCACATCCTAAGAATTTCGGATGCTTCCCAAAAGCGAGCATTATACTCTTGTTTCATTCGATTGACATTGACTCCTGTTCTATGAGATAAGTGGCTGACTTAGCTAAAATATTATTGAACCTGAAATCCCATTCTTCATACCTATCGACGATATGCTACCAGGGTTAAGCTTCCAGATAAACTTCTGAATAATCATCCCTCCAAGGGAAGACTGGGAAAAATAGAAACAAAAACCATCATCGCCTGACGCCGTCTGATATACACATATGGTTCTTAAGTATATGTGGGACAGCGACCGAAAGTTGTGGACCATTGCCTCAAGCGATAACGAACTATTCAGTCTACATTGGCAAGAACTGAACCCTTTTCCAGGCTGAAGTTTCTGCCCTCAACAGTGTCTGCTAGAGTAATTATCTGTTCCAATACAAGGTCTGGTGAGGCAAGCCGCTTTTAAGGCACTTAACTCACCTGTTATAAAACCGAAGCTTGGCAGACATATCTATTCACCAGCTATAGTTGAAAGCAACCAAGCGATTCAATATTGTATCACAGTAGACAAACAGCCGACTTTCTAGCTCTCAGCAACTCTCTTAGCTTAAATCGTTACGACGCTTATGGGGCCTGAAACCTCCAGGTCGGTTTCAGGCCCCGATAATTTCACCGATTTTTTTTTTTTTTGTGGGTTTGAAAAACCTTCATAGGCACTACAAGGACCGGCCGCGCGTGCTCATAGTAGTGTGAGATTCTTACTCACTAAAAAACCTCCCATTTTCCGTCAGACTACGACTAAGTTTCCTTAACAAGTAGTTCAAGTTTCTGAAGTAATCGCGTGTGGCAGGCTGCCTTCCAACGAAGGCACCTACAATACCGTCAATTTATGCGGTTTCATCTAATGCTGCCAGATCCAACGGTCTCATTCGTTGTAGTCGGCGCGTAAGATTTGTCTGATCCAAAGTTCGGATAATTTCATTGTTGCAATGTCCGCGAAGTCGAGTACTAAGTTTGCGAGCAAAGTTCGTTACCTCGTCTGCCACGGTTGCGATTCCTAGATCTCGGTGTAGATCGCCATTTCTTATGTACCATGGAGCATTAACGATAGCAATGGAAACTTGCACCGATGAAGTCTTACCCTGACTAGCGTACTGGACAAAGGTATGACGTGAGAATCCATCATAAAGAATTTTCAGCATCCATTTCTCCCTGAAAGAAAAAAACATTTTCACCGCATTGGCCCATCACCGAACCCTTAGACGACACGTTTAACGTATAAAAGTTCTACAGAATCCATGGAACGTCCGGCCTTCCTTTATCTCAAGAAGAACACCCTTTCAAAAAAAATATTTCATCCATTAACCTGATCTAAGCCCTTCCTGAGAAGATTCTCCTTTTCCTGACTGTCTCCGGGGTAAAAAGGTGACTCTAAGAAGTCATCAGGGGAAAGGAATCCTTTTTAAGAGGCTGCTCTCTTTAATTGGCTCGTTTTGATGAAACTGTCATGACAGAGCGATAGAAAGGCTCTACTTCTTATCTTATCTAATTTACAGCAGTTTTAAGACCCGATACGGGGTATATAAATTTTAATGCACAGTTTGTAACACAGCGAAAAAAACACGTAGACCCCAAAGACCTTTTAGAAAGATATTGGGGACCAACAAAATTGATTAAACCATGTCCGTCCGTTGGTGCTTCTGTATGTGTGAAGGCATTTAGGTGTTCAAAAGCAAGCTTTACACGACTTGAAACTCGAAGCACGGCTTGATCTTTCTGTTACACAAAGTGTGAAAATTGGTTAAATCCGCCAACGGCCACGCCTACTATTGGTTTCGATGTGAGACCACCTCCATTTCACGTTTTATTTCAAAATGCTTTTTGATCAAGTTAGGCAAGACGTAGGAAAGTAAGTTTTGATACAGAGCAATAGTGGCCCAAGACGAAAATTGGGCCGGCCACACCATCGACCATGCCCACTTTTAATATTTAAAATATTTTAAAACCAGTTTTTTCGGAAAATTCATTGTAGATCGAAAAAATAATTTTAGACCAACATTAAAAACATTTCCCTTTGCTAAGTTTGTTACAAACAAAGCTTTGAGCTTGGCCCACTTTTAGGGTGCGTTTTTAGGATGAAACTACTTTTTTTAAGAAATTATTTTTGATTTCAATGCATTTTCTCGTAATTCTAACGAAATCAGATATAATTGATTTTAATTTTCAGCCCATCCCATTTGGGGCTTGGGGGCGTGGCCAATTCAAATACTAGACATACAGTATATAAATTTAGGCCAAAAAATCGGGTCGGGTTTAAAGAAGTTCTGTACAGACGAACTCTTGCGCTTACTCACTTGTTGTACCTGCACAACTATATGCAAACAAACCATAACTTTCCAACTAGGCGCTTTGCGACTCTACAAGAGCCTTATAAGAGTTTTTGCTCTTGTAGTGTTATAAAAGTATTATAAGCGTTAAAACTGCTCTTTACTTTATCCTAATCTTGTTATAAGAGTTTTTTTTTTAACTCTTAGATAACTATATCTTATGCTGTAAGAGCTGTACTTTTGCTTCTTCCTATGTCAAAAAGAGAGGAAGATAAATATTGGAGTATACTCATTATGACGTCAATATATTATTAACTTTTGAAAAAAGTTTTTCTTGCATTACAGTGCACTTAAACCTGGTGCGGTCAAAAATATATTAACTAAAGTAAGCATTTTGTTTGGTCTCTGAAGTTTGTTAAAATCAAACATCCTAATATAAGAGCTTAAGTCTAGTTACTAGCGTTGCACTCTTGTTGCAAGATATAAATTCTTATAAGACTGTTATTATAAGACAACATCTCTTGTTGAGTTAAGTATACTCTTGTTAGTAGAGCAAAGTACTATAAAAGTAATGCTCCTTTAAGAAGAGTGTTACAAAACCATTTTTTTTCAATTCTCCTCTAAAGAAAGGCAAACCTTTTGAAACTGAAATTGTCCCAAGATGCTAAAAAGATATTTATTAACGTTTTTTTTTTAAATTTGTAGTTTAATGAGGAGCATCTAATGATCAGGGAGTAGGCATCATAAGAGTCTTTTTACGAGAGCTATTTTCACGTTTTTGTGTTTACTCTGAAAAGTATGTTAGTTGGATTATGGCCAGGCTGTGCCGGTAAAAAACATTTTAACTTACTTTTTTCCATCATTTCAATTTAGACGAACTTAATTTGTAGTCGTTAAAGGATTGTAGGCTTGTCCTTACGACGGAACTTAGTTACCTGCTGTGTCAAGATCAGACGCTTAGTATTGGGATGACTGTATTTTTAACCTTAAGTTCCATATTTCTGATGGTAGTCTTGAAACCCGAGATAAGGTTTGGTTTCGAAACTGGGGTCCTGAGACTGGGAAAGAGACTAAGAACTTTTTGGCTAGTTCCAATATCTTTTATGGCTGTACTAAAACTGTGGCTTATTTTCTTTTAATATTAAGTACGCACTGTTTGGCAAAGGTACGCCTCATAGAGCTCGCTGTTGGAACTTGTCTTAAGTTTATAAGAACTCTTAGGTGGGAAATTAACACTTTCCTTCTCCAAAAAGAATGACCCTTCAAATAATATCAAGGTAGACATACATATATATTCTTCTTACCTTATGTCCTGGGTGGAAATATATTTGTAGTTCTTATGTGAAGCCTCAGCTTGGAGTCAACCTGGGTCGCTCCAACCCAACCCAAATTCGTTTTCAGCTAACTCTAGGTTACCTGCATCAAGTTGCACAAGTCGGCAGTAATCCTCTTTCACTTATTGCCTTGTACCACCTCTAGGTGAAGTCTAACGCGCAATCTAAGGCACTTGATAGCTTGATACCTTCCTCAAAGTCTTAAAGCCTGACCTCAAAGTCATTAAGTACGATATTGTATCGTCTTTTTCGTATCCCTTCAAGGCAAATGGAACCAAATATCTTACGGAGAATCTTTCTTTTGAGCCGATTATGGATGTAGTATAATAACTTATTCGCATTGGGTATAGCCCATGCTTCGGCGAAATACACGATGACTAGGCATGCCTTTAGGTCTCATCTATATGGTTAACGCCGCCTCTTGTGTCAGGACAATTCTTAGCTAGAAAAAGTGTCCAAAGCTTTTTCCCAAAAATACCCCTCTGAATTACTTTTTCTGTGTGCTCTTTTTTTAGTCTTTTAGATTCCTTTTGCAGAACTTATCTGGTATTATTGATATATTCTACACTCATCCTGGTTTCTTCTGATTTCAAAGGCTTTAGCTACCTTTGTTTCTTATTATTCCTACTTAACTACTTCCTAAAAGTACTAATATATATAATTCATTCTAAATCAAGTTAAGTATATATCCTGCCTGATGCACCTGTAAAACGCACATAAACAACCAAACTGCATTATCAATTTTCCCATGGATCTCGTAAAGACACCTTCTTCACCATTGTTGACCTTTCCCAACCGACTCTGCATTTTCTTTCTGCATTAACAGGTGCTCGTTGGATAAAAAATATGTCCTAAAACTAAATAAAAAAACTCTCACAGTCGATTTCTCTCATCTATCAAGAGTTATCCTTGATTAACATTAAAATAGCAGAATATCCTGCCGGTGTGTATAATGAAAATCATGACACAAAATCAACATATGCCCACAAAGCAAATTAAATACTCACACTCCTCCATTACCCAGAGTAAACACGCGGGAAATCTTGTTTCTCATATCCTTGTGAAAACGTATTGAATATCAATGGGATCCATATGCTATTCTGTTGCTATTGTAATAGCATTAATATCCCGAAATCAAGGTGGTCCTCGATTCGTATATATATCCCCTCTGGTTTGTTTGTTTGTGCACTATTAAGGGATAAGCATCGAGTCAATTAAGGACGAAAATGTTTCAAAAAAGGACACACGCAAGGAAATAACAAAAAATAATAAACTTCACTCAAGTGCACTTGCGACCCCAGCGAGAGTAAAAATGTATCCTTTTTGCGCAGGGGAAAACTAAAAGTGTAATTGAAAATATCCCTCAGTCCATATAAGAGTGTTTATTTGGTTTGTGGTCTGCGGAAGGGTATAGGGAATGTATTGTTATGAAGCCTGTAAATGTAGCTCTTAATTGAGGATTAGGATGTTTTTATGAATTTTTTTTTCATTTGCTTCCTTTTTGCAGGATCGAAACGTGCCCGTCTTTCGAATGAGACGGATCAAGACACCGGCTCGGAATCATCACCAAGTAGCCCCCGTCACAAGGGCCAGGCATACAACCACTCAGCGAACCTATCCCCGGCACGCACTGGCCCACCCAGTTCTCCAGAATCCGATCTCGATGTGGATTCGGCTCCCGATGAGGCGACCCCTGAGAATCTCAGCCTTAAGAAGGACGACTCCACCTCACCGCCTGCAACACCCGCGGACAGTTTGCACATTCTGCGCAGTTTCAGCAACAACGGTCAAGGCTTCATTCCCTATCACCACCACACTCAGTTCATGCCGGCAACTATGCCCACACACCAGCACCAGCACCAACAACAGCAGCAACACCAACAGAGATCTCCCGTCGATGTCCTACTGCGAGTTTTCCCCAATCGACGACGCAGCGAGGTCGAACAACTATTGCAACGTTACCGGGGTGATGTCCTGCAAGCAATGGAGGCCATACTCTCGGGAGAGGACATAACGCAGGCGTTGAATGCAGCAAACGTTCCACCCTCACCACCGTTTCCAATAAAATCAGCATTCTCACCACTCGTGCCACCCGGAGTGTTTGGCTCACCCACCAATCGATACCCTTTCATGCAGGCCCATGCAAAGAGGTTCCTAACTGCTCCATACTCTGGGACAGGATACCTGCCGGGTGTCCTACAACCCGATGCCGATCAATCGGAGTCCAACAGTGCCAACACTGACCGCAACAGCAACACCGGAGACTCGCAGGATTGAGCTGATATGGATATGTGTGCTTCAAAGAGTCCTTTTGATTTGGTTAGGCTTTTGCGAATTATTATTATAGTTTGTCAGTGAACTGTGTAAATACTGTAATCATCCAGCTTCAAGGGCAGAGTTAAGTTTAGAATTTTAACAACTATATTAGGCATATAGGATAAATGTACTATATTAAGGATGTATAAGTGTACTTTAATTGCGATTTATATATATATTAAAGCAAACCCATATATGAAGGTATAAAAAGACAAAAATATATACAGATTAAGGAGTAAAAATGTGTGATTAAGGATCAACACATGTGTGTGTACACATGACATTTAAAAGTATCGTGTTATGATTATTATAAAAAAAATAAACTATAAAAATCTCAATATGACTGGATGGAGTTTGAATTGAAAAGAAGATGACGGGAAGAAAAGGACAGGAAGGAAAGGATGAGAGTTCTTTAGAGCAGTTAAAAATCGATCGACGTGACGGTGACTATTCTTGCGGCCCTTAAGATACAATCAAGCAGAAGCATCCACTTCTTCTGTGAGAAAGTACTGCCTTCACAAATGTTCCGAAACAGGTGAAGCAGTTCAAGTAGGTATCTGAGTTTTTTTTACGAAAGGTGGAGGGAGTTGTAGGACACATGTAGCTGTAGTCCCTGCTGGGATCTTTTGTAGATATGGCCGGGCTATGGAGGAAAATTAAATCACCTGTGCGGGCCAGTCAAGCTGACCAAGAAAGCTGAATTTGGCGTAAATTGTTCCATTCCTGCCTTTGAGGCATGGTCTTGAGATCTGGATTATGACTGGAAAAATAAGCATGTGTGCTTCACCCGCAATTCTATTCCCAAAATGAATTTCCTTGTATTGACTAGAGAGAAAATTGTTGTGGGGCCAAGTAAATAAGCTTACAAGTTCCAAGAGTCCCAACGCCACTGCGCTTTTTAGGATTCGGTTTAATGCATTCGACTAAACATGCCATTAAGCACTATCTGTACCAGCTGAAAATCATGAAATCGCTTGACAAGTGAGATCTACTTGCAATTAGTAGGGAAACTGAGACACTACTGTCCAAGCGGGCAAATTCCAATAAAAGGCTGAGAGTCGCAAGTAAATCAAGGTAACGAAATTTTGAAAAATTCCGTCAACAATGTTTAACGCAAGGCGTGGTGCAATTTTGCGACAGCATTGCGAATTCAGCCTAAAAAGAACCAGCGATTCCATACAACGTGAGGAAGTTTGACGTCGGCCGACTACAATCGCAAGAGATCGCCAGGTCCTTCTCCAACCGAGTCTCTCAAAACCTTCTACGAAGTCCTATGCAACCAGCATCAAGTATTGATAGCCAGTGGCAACATTGCCAAAATGCCATCAGAGACGCCGCCTCTGAAGTGCTGGGTTTCACACGGCGACCACAACGAAACCCCTGGTTTGACGATGAATGCCGGCAAGCACATGCAGCTAGAGACAGATCTGGCTGGCGAAGCTTGTTGGCTGAGGCCCAGGTCCACCCCGGACTGTAGCGCCACCTTAAGTAAGTAAGTAAGATTCCATACAACGCTTCTCAGATTGTGAATCCTACGAAGGTATAGCTTCTAACCGTGCTACTGAACTTGCAATTTTAGAAGGTATCATAAAGCAAACAGGTCTAAAATGGGCAACTGACTTATCCAACCCTTCAAGTCTCAAGGCTGGGATGGCCAGTATCCGGTAATTCTACAGAAGACAAACATTATACCTGATGTACTTTAAAAACCATTTAGCTGGGATCTAAGAATATATAATGTCCCTAGAGGCTCGAGTAATCTTTCTTTTCAGAAAAGGGGAAATCGAGTAATACGACTGCCGAGGTCCTTAGGGCCATCAGTTTCTCGTTCTTTATGCAAAAAACTCTAAGAAAACTAACAGATATAAAATAGATTCGATCCTGAGCTGGTATCAACAGCCCAATATGCCTACACTTAAAAAAAAGACATAAAAAACAAAAAAAGGTCGTCAAAACAGCATTTTACAAGGTAGTCGAGTGTGATTGAAAAGTCACTGCAATACAAGGAATTTCCTTTAAAGTCTTGCCTGACATTAAAAGGGCTTTTAGCAATGTCAAAACCTGCTCTTATTAATCGGATCCTAAATCTGCTTACTTTGTTTACTTATTAAGCTAACTTATTAGCGCTACAGTCCCGGGATGGACCTGGGCCTCAACCAACAAGCTTCGCCAGCCAGCTCAGTTTTGATATAGCTAAAGCCGTCTCTAGATTTATACGCGAAGTTGGCTTAGGGCCTATCCACCTGAGCTTCAGTGCTTCAGCTTCTCCTCTACTGCCCTGCCCATCCATACGCCCGCGCCGTGGTTCCGAAGATTTTCGGGGCCGGGGTGTTGTTGTCCGTTGTGTCCGGGCCGTCGCACTTATTGTATTCGGACTCTTCTGGCTTACTTTGGTGTACAGTTCGATGTTATATCTCCTCCTTCACTCTCCATAAATCGTTCGAAGAATTTTCCTCCCAAAGCATCCTAAGGCCTTTTCATCCGCCTTTGGCAGGGTCCTGCACCATTAAGCAGGACTGAGATATGAGAATCTTATAAATGCTTTAGCTGCTCGATAGAGGGCTTTGCTACCCAATTGCCTCTTTTTTTATAATGAACTCGCGATCAAGGGATTGATTACCCTTTTAATGTTTGACATCTCTCGAGCGGAAAGGATTTGACGAAGGGGCAAATAAAGAGAGGAACCGGTGCACTCTTGTTTTGAATAGTTGGGGGTTGTATTGTGCAGGAAAGACCGATCGTGGCAGGACATTCCACATTCGCGTAGTTCGGCTTATAAAAGAACCTCTAAACTTTACAGTACGTACGAAAGTGGGCTCAAAGAAACAGCGATTGGCAAGAGTAATCCTTCGTTTGATTTTGGTTGATAGCGAATCCCAGGTAGACGAAATGCCTTTAATAACCTCACAGTTATATCGCTGTCTATATGGGGATGTTTTGTCCAAGACGACGGTAACTGCAAAGCCCATATCCGCCGCTTCCATCCTAAAACTCACGAAGGCTTCACTGACATCGCGCTGCGTTCATCCGATTATGGCAATGTCTTTTGAAAGATTGTTCAGAAAGATGTTAAAGAATTCTCATGACAGCGCGTTGTCTTGTCTTAGTCCTCTTTTGACATCAAAGGGTTTGATGAGGTCTTTCCCGACCCTTACGCAACACCGATTTTTTCACCGTCATCCTGCACAAACTGACAAATCTGCCAGGGATACTAAAACTAGACGTTGTGCAATATAGCTGGTCTCTATTGATGCTGTCATAAGCGGTCTTGAAAGTTGAAATCGATCAAAATGTCTTGGGTATTGATCTATAATTCCAATCGGGGGGTTTTCTCCAAGACCTTTCGCAGTATGAATATTTGATCAATGGTGAACTTTCCTGCTCTAAAGCGACGCTGATATGGATCTATCAGGTTGTTAACAAACGGCTTAAGGCGTTCACACAGTACAGCCAGAAAAGATCTTTATATGCGATTCTAAATTGACTGACGACGGTCAGACGACCTCCTTTTTTGAAGGTCGGGCAAACAATACTGAGTCGGGCGTGCTTTCCGACCTTGCATCTTGCAGATGAGCTGGTACATGCTCCTAACTAGATCATCGCCAGCGGATCTAGACAGTTGAGCAGCTAGGCCGTCAGCTCCGGCTGCTTTGTTGCGCTCAAGCATCGACACAGCTTCTTTCACTTCATCCAGGTCGGGTGGGCGCGTATCGTTCGTATGGATTGTCGGTGACTTATTCGGCTGGTGCGAATAGCATAATGGCGTTGTGAGCTCGACTACAGTCTGATATATCAGAAGATTTATGTGGTTGGGTACAAGATTTAAGAGATGATTTTTATACCCCATCCCAAAGGATAGGAGGTATATTAAGTTTGTCACATAGTTTGTAACGCGGTGAAATAATAATGGTAGGCCCCTAGACCTTAAGGGCATATGATCGAGACCGAATTCTGAATCGAATAAACCATGTCCGTCCGTCCGTCTGTAAGTCACATGCTTTTAGGCCCTAAATTTTGATCTAGGGATTTGAAGATCATACCTAAGCTCCACATCATGCGTAGCAGTACGAGTGTGATTTTTGAAATCCGTCCATAGACACGCCCACAATCGGTCTAAATGTGCAACTACCTCCAGAGCTTTCAAAAGTATAAGACGTGCTAAAAGCCTGAAATATGACACCTACCATCTCCTAGCGAACGGAAGACACCGAAAAGAAAAATTTAATTGGTAAACCTCCTCCAGTGGGCGTGGCATCTATATTAAGAGCAAATTTTCAAATGCATTTCATTCAATATTTTTGTAGAAAGCGCTTGGTTCTTCATTTTGTTGATACAAAACTTTGGACCACGCCTACATTTGGAGGCAGAATTGAAGAAAAGTCTAACATTTTTCAGAAAAACGTTATTTCGACTGGCTTAAAGCCTAATTTAGGAAAGAATAAAACAAAAAAAATTATCAGGAAAGGTAAACAAGATTTCATTCCAGATTTCATTCACACAAAATTTTTAGCCACGCCCTATTTTAGGAGTCGATCTTTCACCAACATTGAATTTGGACCAAAAAATTGCATTTTTTTACCCAACCCAGGGTATATTAAGCTTGTTGCATAGTTTGTAACGCAGTGAAATAATCACCGCAGACCCCTAAGACTTTTTGGAGATATAAATGGGACCGACAGGAGAAACGATTAAGCCATGTCCGTCAGTCCGTCCGTATGTAAACAACTTTTAGGCCTTAAATTTTAAGGCAGAGACCTGAAACTTTGTGGGTTGGTTGGAAGTCCAATCCCTTAGATCAAGTTTGAAAATAAGCTGAATCCACCCACAGACACGCTCACTACAGGCCTGTATGTGCGACCATCTTTTTTCATTGACCACGCCCACTTTTTAAGGGATTTTAGCTTAAAATGACTGTTTTTCAATAAATATATATCAAATTTGACAAAAAATTATATGACAAAAGCTGTAGATATAAGCATTTTCTAACTTTTATGTATATATTATGTATGTGCCTCCGTCCACTTTTGTGGGCGTGGCGTTAAAAAGTGATTTTTTTAGTTAAAAAGGCGGAGTTTTAGGCCGAAATGTATGCAACCACCTATTATAAAGCATTCAACAGTTATACTTTTATATCCCGCCTACTTTTTGGAGGCGTGGCAGCTTTCTTTTTGGTATGGTCGGGTATTTTGCAATCCATCGTAGATGTATTGAAGCTTTTGCATACCCACTGTTGCACTTTCCCACTTGTTACGTATACTTACTTGTTAAGCGTAACTTGGAAATATCTTTTTTAATATTGCTAGTTTGTAATAAGGGCCGGTTAGACCAAGCCCCTTTTCGAATCTTGCACTACTTGTAAAATGTCAAAAAATAACAATAACATCAGCATTTTACCATGTGGGATAGGATGGGGTATGCAACGGTCCGTTTTATGGACTGTAACTACTCTATACACACTCTTGCACTTACTCACTGGCTCAACTTTTTATTGGAGCTTAAAAAAGCATGATAGATATCCCCGACGGTCTTACTTAACTTCCGAGAATAAATTCTGTCCGAAAATCTTCTTAAAGTCCCGCTTGTATATCCCAAAAAGCTGTACAGGTCCCCATGTGCTTGGAGAAGAGCTCGACATGTGCGATGAGCTCGATGAATTGGAAATTTTTCCCAATTATTCTTTTGTAGACCATACATCTGGCAGACGAAACAGTATCTTTTTAGGCATGAAATTTTTTACACATCAAACCGTAAGACCGTCATGAGATTTTCCTTGAGTTTGACGAGCATAATCAACATCAATGGAGAAAAACGTAAAGAAAAAATTAATCTTTTAAACCAATCTTAACTTGTCGTTTTGTTTTTTCGGCCTCATACAAAAGGTTTTCATTATTCATGAATTTATTATTTTATTTCGGAATTAGAATGGAGATTTGAAAATTTAACAAAATCAAAAATAGCTGCAGGATCAATCTGCATTCGATTGCATTTTTCTGGGCATCCTCAGCTATCCTCGCATATCTTTAATTTTATTTTATGTGCTGTTATTGGTTTTCTGCTCAACTTTTTATTTAATTTTATTCATGCACATCACCTACTTTCGACGCAATATTATTAAAAACAAAACAAAAATCGATACAATTTACTCTATGGTTACCATGTGGTTATTCAACATAAAAAAAATAATATTAAAACTTTCCAGCAAAAAATATCAGTTGCTTAAAGTATTATTTCATAATACCAAAACCCCTTCCAGTTTATTTATGCCAGAGATTTATTGTAGTTAAAAACGTTTAATATATTTTTATAAAAATAGCAAAAAAAAAATGTTCAATGGCTCTTCAATTTATTAACAATAATAAACTATAGCCGGACCATATCAACTATTGTTCTCTGTTAATGTGTTTGTTCAAGTGCGAACCCTCAATCTACGCATATAAATCAAAACGCACCATCATAAAGCCAGATCCTTTATTTGCCACCATTTATCAATAAAATCCTTCTCGCTTAACGCCCCCGCCAAACAAATAACAATTATAGCGAAATGACAGCATTATTAATTGGATATTTGTGTGTTCGTATATTTCACCAGCCCGATAAACTAAATAACAAAACGTTCACAAATTATGACCAGCGTAAGGCAAAGGATTACGAGGAGCTCAATGTACCCATTGTCCGTATATATTCAATGCCCAATAGATATCGAATAAGTGCCCAATATCATATCGACAAAACAATAAGAAGATCACACAATAGTTTCGGCATAATAGGAAAGGATATAGCTGCATATCCTTGTCTATAGTTGGCACACGCATGGCACACAAAACATGAAAGTGATTTCCCACTTTTAGGCTATGTGGGAAAGAAAACAAGGACCATATCGCCACCCATTCTTGGCTAGATTCTTCTCTCGTTTGGATCCTTGACATATAAAAGCTGATGTTGAGGTGGTGGTGGTGGGCACATCTGTATGCACATTTAAAATCCATTGTCCGACGAGCCGACGGAATTAGAAAATATCGCTCCGGAGTCAATGAATTGGACATTGTCATCGAAGGGCACCCATCGAAACAACAGAGCCCCCGTGTACGAATCCCTTATACACTCGGTGAGGACAACGTCTTCTTGTGTCCGCACATCCGCATTGTTGTGTCCTCGGCGAGTGGGAGTAAATTTTGTACTATACACTTTGAACTGTCTCGAACATAGTTTCGTCCTTTGTAATCTGTGGAAACATGGAGACGAAACAAAACCTAAAACCACCACACAAAAAGAAAAAAAAAGTAGAACAGATCTCTCCTGCATGCTGGCATGCATTTTCGCATAACTACTTGTGTTGTATCTGTCCGATGCAAGTCTCCTTTCGAATGACAAAACAAAACCTGAGAGGACATTTCGTGTATAAGTAATTTCCTTTTGTTTTCTATATATACCCGCTGACTGGACATTTTACCTGGACATTTGGAAAAATTCCTTGCTCGGCCAAAACAATAGCTTTGCTATGCTGCAACTGCAACCGCCATCATCATCGTCGTCGATTATTGGTGCCGCACCCGCTTGTTGTGCATCCTGATCCTGCAAGGAATGTCCTTCTGATCCTAGCATTATATGATGGGAGGCAGCATGGAATTTGATTTTAAAATCTTTGATTCATCTTGGAACCGCGAGCGAATGGAACACATTAATTGGAACAAAGGACATTATTTAATGCAAATAGTAACCAGGCTCGATAAGGATTATCGAGAGCGAAAGGAGGCTCGTTATCGTTTCGACAAATCACCCCTGCGCTGGTCCATATAACCATAAAAACGCTTTTGATTCCCAGGCGTGTTTTGTGTGTTGCGGCTTTCGACTCACTGCCGCACCATTGTTTGGCAATGATGTCACGTGGGTCTGTATCTGACATCGAACGCCGTCGTCGCTTGTCACAACCCTGGGGCGAGCGAAACAAGAATTGTTTTCGAATTCGAATACAATTGGATATTTCCAAATACACACTATAATGTACTGGAGTGTTTTTATTTACCGTCAGTGTTCAGGGATGGGGGTGACCTGTCATGGGCTTCGAGTATTATTTTTTTCCGGAACTCAGTGTGTCCTAATTTAAAGTCTAATTCATAATTGCTCGGTATGGGATTACAGGGGCTTTTCGTCCTTACGATCGATGGCTTGTTTGGTCTTGTCGTGTGAACACTTTTGGCGTTTTGTGTGCTCGTTTTCCGATGACTTTAATTATTTTACCTTCTTCATTGTAATCCCAGTTGTCCTGCAGTGCTTTTGTTTTTATCATGATGCGATGTTTATGGCTGATTATTATTAAGGTTGACAGTTTTTTTTTGGGACAATCATTATTTGTTTGTAAGTTAAGCATAAAGTTCTCAGGGGCGAATCAGTTGTACCTAATGATGCAATTGGGGTGCTGTAAAACAATGAGAATTAAACATTGGAACGTATCACTAATACAATAGGTAAACGTATGTTGTTAAATCCTAGGCTCTAGCACAAAATGTTTTATGAACGCATTTTTCTCGCGGCGATAATCTGATTCTATCATGACGCAGTTGGTGCAAATGTTTTGGACTTCAGTCCTATCTAAAGTTCGAATAGAAGTGTTGCCAATCCAGAGCTGTGGCGTCACTTTTCCTTTCTGTTCCATTGTAAATACCCTGCTACGACGTTTAATTTTGACGCAAGCGTACTCAAGAAGGGGCCTAACGAAGGTAGTATAAAGTGATTTTTTAACGTAGGGATTAGAGAATTCCTTCGACCAGCGCTTGACGAAGCCGAGCGCCGAGTTGGCGCGTTTGATGATGCTATCGATATGAAGACGAAAGTCAAGTTCTCTGTCACAAATTACTCCTAAGTCGACTAAAGAGTCAACTATGGAGACAACTTTGTTCCCAATAGCGTATGATCTGGCAGGTGAGGGTAAACGCTTACAAGAATAGGTTATAGCTTGGCATTTGCTAACATTAAGCTCGAGGAAATTCTTTTGACACCAAATTTCGAAGCTGTTTAGGTCGGATTGGTGAGCGAGGGAATCGGCAGGAGACGATATGCGCTTCGCAATTTTAATATCATCTGCGTACCTATATCGAAAACAAAGAGTGCTCGATGATAGAGTTGACGTCATTTATCGTAAGGATAAATATTTGTGGGCCAAGATGGCTTCCTTGGGGAACTCCTGAAGTGGCATAGATTGGGTTAGACAAAGAAGATCTGAAGTTAACAATATATTGTCGATCTTCAAGGTAGGATTTGAGCCATAAGACAAAACCCAGGGGGGAAACCGAGGGCAGTGGATTTGAGGACAATAATGTGATGAGAGATTTTGTCAAAGGCCTTGCTGAAGTCAGTGTCAACAACGTCGACTTCCTTACCGTCCTTAAGAGCACACAAGGATTGTGAAACTAACTCGATTAGATTGGTGGAAGTCGATCGACCTTTCAAAAAGCCATGTCTGTTTGGAGAGAAGATTGATTTGCAGTGAAATGATATTGTATCGTAGACGATGCTTTCAAAAAGTTTGGGTATACATGACAGTTTCGCGATTGGGCGATAATTGGAGACTTCATTCTTTTGTCCTTTTTTGTGGATCGGGATGATATAGGCAGTTTTCCAGAGCTGAGGAAAGACACCTTGAGAAATTGAACAACGAAATAAGGCAGTGAGAGGTTGGACGGGATGGTATGAACACTTTTTCAGAACTGTGGCGTGCAGACAGTCAGGACCGGAAGTGAAGTCATCCTTTAAACTAAGAATTTTATCTGTGACTAAGGCGGGAGTGGGGTGCCGTGGCGTAGTGGTTAGTGTGTGTGCTTACTACGCCGGAGGTCTGGGTTCGAATCCTGCCATCGTCACCTGAAAAAAAAAGACTTGTTCTTTTTCACGGTCCCCACCTCCGCGAGGGTTTGACAAGCCCTCCGAGAGTATTAATTGTCTTGAAAAACTTCTCAAAGTGCCGTTCGGATTCGGCAAAAAATTGTAGGTCCCCTTGTATGTAAAGAAATTAACACACCAGCATACATTGTTGAGAAGTTGGCCCTGGTTCACCTCGAGCTGTTGCGCCACTCTATTTATTTATTTATTTTTTTTAAGGCGGGAGTTATGTTAAGAGAGACAAGAGACGTTTGTGGGCAATCATTCAGGTATCGAAAGTAATCGTAATCTGGTTGAAGGGTCAGGTTAGTAAACGATTGACTGAAGAAGTCAGCAAAAAAGTTGGCGACTACTTTGGGTTCGTTAGAGGAAGCATTGAGATTAAAAAATTAAAAGATGAAGGATAGCTGTCGGATTTTTTTTTTGAATTGATGAAATGGTAAAAACGCTTTCGGTCTGAGATGATAGAGGCTTGCATTCGGTTCAGATATTGGTGGTAGAGAAAATCACATAGCTCTGCAAATTCGTTGTAAGACAGCTAGAAATTAGAAAAATCGGATGCCGAGCGGGATTTAAAGATGCCGAGCGGGATGAAAAGATAAGGTCAAGCTGCCTGTCCATGATGTTTCTTGTGTTGCTAAGTTGGAAGAGACCAGAGTCGGCCAGGCGATCGGTAAAGAGAATTTCCTTATTTGAAGTGGGGTTTACAGCTATTAAATGAGTCTCATTGTCGGATTTAACCCATTTCAGGTGCGGAAAATTGAAATCGCCACAGACAATGATAATGTCGTTGGAGTCGGCAATATCAAATAAGGAGTCGATAAAATCGATGGCAAGTTGGTAGCAATGAATGGGTTGTGACGGATGAATGTAAAAACAGACAATGTAAAGCTTCCACTTCGGAAACGTTATAAAAGCGCTGGTGAAATTAAAGTCAGCGGAGTTGGACGATTGAAAGGGTAAGGGGTCAAAACGGTTGTGAATTTCTAGTAATACACCGCGGCAATCAGGTTCGTTGACGTTATCATGGGCATCTGCACGAAAAAGAGTAAAGTCTGAGGTAAACAACTCTCTGTCACCGATTTTGTAGTTTTTGTGAGTTGAGAAGAACTGTTTAGGTTTTTGTTCGTAATCCTCTGACGTTCTGATAGTACAAGGAGAGGAATTCAGTGGAACTGTGCTGTTAGTTGGATGATGGATGTTAGTCTATCCATTTACCGAGAGGCTTTAGTATTTCATAGTAAGTGCAAGTAAAGGGCAAGTATTTGGTGCCCTTTCTAGAAAAAGAGAGAAGAGAGATAGAGAGATGCTACAAAAGGACTTAGGTTCGAAAATTTTACCAAAGGTCTTGCCAAGGGTTTGAAAATTGAACCTGATTTTGAAAACCATTCTGCAGACTGTATAAATGGCGACGACACACCCAATCGGGCTGAAAGATTTTGCAAGCCCGATCCCGCTGTCAGCAAAAATGTCCATATACAAACGGTACCGTCCACCCGACCTGGATGACCCATCTTTCACTTCACGCATCTTCGCTTGAAACTAGCTGTGCATAAGCTGAAAGTGACAGCCCAGCTGGCCGAAGTTTTTTTTAATGCTTTGGCTATGAGCTAGTTAGGAGCGTGCACCAGCTCATCTGCCTAATATGATCGTGGGAAAATATTCTCGACGAATAGAGCTTCTGCATTGTTTTCCCTATCCTCAAGAAAATAGACCCTCAGGGATTGTACACTACAGAGACACCAGTCTTCTTTACATCGCATATACGACCTTTTCTGCTGCACTGTGTGAACGCCTTAAAGCCGTTTACACAGTGCAGCAATCGGAAAGGTCCATATCAGTGTGGCTTTAGGCCGGGATATTTGTCTCCTTTGTAGTGGAGTTAGAGGGTGGTATTTTCCGGAGCGTAACACCCTCTACCTACATTGATGAGAGCGGGAAATTCCGCTGAACCTCCCTGACGCGCTACCAGGTACCTTGGACCAAGTCTCTGGACAGCTTCAGGGGGGAACCTCTATGGTCCAAGTAACGTGGCACGCTGATGGTATGGTATACTTTCGCCGCTGCGCTCTGTAGTACGGGTACCGGACATACAGGGATACGTAGATGACGCTTGGTGTCGCCTGGTCCGGATTCGGACACAAGAATAGGAGGACTGACAATCAGACAATGACAATGGTTGGTGTCGCTTGGTCCAAGAGAATGATCGCTGCAACGCTAGGTCCGGGAAGCGGACACAAGAACGGTGATGGTACATCCTACTACGTGGATAACGCTTGGTCCGGGGTCAGACACAATCGTGAGTTGCCGATGTCGCCTGGTTCGGATTCGGATCGAAGGGTACCTGTCCCTGATCTGAAGATGCTAGCGTTAGGTGCGTTAGGTGCGGACACTATAACCTAGTCCAAAAATGAAAAAAGTGGGGAAAGACTATTTTCGTAGAAAAACGGATACTTCACTTTATTACTAGTTTTTGTTAATACTTTTTGGGATGATATACATGTTACCCTTTGAGGGTCTTGATAACATTTTTGCTCACATGAAGTGTGACGCATAAAAACGAGTGTAATTGTCTACATGTTTTTGTTGTTGTTATTTTTTAATTTTATTTAATTTTGATGTTAGCTCTGCTACACCTTTTTCATCGATTTCAAAGCCGCGTATGACAGCATACAAAGAGATGAGCTATATAGCGCAACGTCTTGTTTTTGGCATTCCTGCCAGACTTGGCAGTTGGGATGCAGAATGATTGTCAGCAGGATGATAATAGAAGGGCTAGGTTAGGTTAAACAGGGGATTAGTGATAAGGGGCACACTGCAGACACTAGGCACCAAAACGAGCCCATCACAATTCCTGGATTCCCTGGCAAAACAGTTGATATATTGATAAACATATTCCCTGGCACATAAATGGAGTTCCATTAAAACAGGTGGAAAAGTTTAAGTATCTCGGGGTCTTTTTCACGAAAAATGGGAGGAGTGATACTGAGTTGTCCTGTAAAATTGGCCAAGCTGGAGCAATAGTAAAGGAACTGCGCCGGCCGGTCATCAGAAAAGCTGAGCTTGGAGTGAAAGCAAAGATCTCAGTGTTTAATTCAGTGTTCGTTCCGACCCTCATCTATGGTCATGAAATTTGGGTAATGACCGAAAGAATTAGATCGCGGGTACAAGCTGCCGAAATGAGATTCCTGAGGTGCGTTGCTGGTTTTACTCTTAGGGACAGAGTGAGAAACGTCAGTATTCGTAGAAATCTTAATGTTGAGCAGCTACTTCTCCGAGTGGAGCGATCGATTCTTCGATGGTTTGGACACGTTGTTCGCATGCCCCCTGATGGACTTCCTAGACAGGTTATTCTAGCCGAGATGCGAGCGCGTCGCCCCCTGGTAGGCCAAGAAACAGGTGGTGGGATGAGGTAAAGAATCTCTCTGAGTCCCGCCTGGGGATTGCGCCGGAGTCTCTTGAGTTGGTGGCGGAGGATCGAGAAAGATGGAAGGACCATTTAGCCACCCTTGCTCCGCGACACTTTTAAAATATAAGCGGCATTCGAAAATGATGATGATGATGATATTCCCTGGTGAAACAGCTAATTTACCTGCAATAGCCAAAAATATCCCCACAAGCGTTTGTTACTCTTACTCTACATAAGGAACGCAGTAGAGTAAGAAAGTTATGGTCCATCACTTCTGCTCATAAATTCGCGCCTAAAAGAAAAAGAAGAAGAAGCCGAAAATATCCATGTCAGAAAACGAGAGCCTCTTTGCGTGCTTCCGCGGGAGACACAGTCCTGACAGAATTCCAAAAAGCCCTAAGCTTTTATTAGACTCTTTCATATTTTCTCGTCAAAACGTGGCCAGAGATCCTTGGGTACCGTGTGTCCTTTGAGACTAGACCGCACCTTTGGTTGGTAACCATCGACATTTTTTTTCAAAGGTTCCTTGCCCTACGTACAGCCAGAAACTCTGATTGGAAGACACTGCATATATCCGATAATTTTGAGGATAATTTTAGTTTCGGGTCTTTCGAAAAGAAGATACCAGAACCTGACCATGCCCCTATTTTCAAACCGTCTGTGAAAATTTCAAAATTCCTTAGGCCTGACTGCATACGTTGTGTCGAAGACGACCAGGAAGGGAATCTCATTTGTTAGAGTTGGATTGCCTGGCAGTAGCTCCTTCAGGACCGTGTCGTGTCCTTAGCTAATGCTCTTGAAATGACCTAAATTAGTGAGTTGTAACGCACTTTTGTTAGCAGTTTTTTTTTATCTGTTTAGATCAAGCGCTGTAAGCTGCAGTAGAATGTTCAAAGCATCCCTGCAAGTGGTACAAGGCGCACCTGGTGATGCCTATGCAGGCAGGTTTCTTGCAAATAAAAAGAGCTTTATAAACAAACCATCTTGATTGAATAGATACTTCGCGCCATCCGACAATTCTACTCCGTTTAATATTGGGTACAAAGCTGGTCGGTTGTGCCTCTGCCAGGCCGAAAGTCGCACTGTTCTTCCCTTAACAAAGGCTCGATTACAGCTCCAGAACGCATTTCCAACACCTTTGCGAATACTTTACCCGGAAGACTTAAGAGAGATATGCCCCTAAAGGTGGAGCAATCTCTCCTGTTCCCTTTTTTGAAAATGTGCACTATAACTTCTGTTGACTAGGTGCCTTCCCGCTATCCATTTAACACCTTCTTCACCCATTTCCTTAAGCATTTCTGGCTGGATTTCATTCGGATTTCATTTCCGAAACTCCATCAGCAACCTTGTCAACTTTTAGCGATTTAATCGGTTAAGTGACTTCGCCTTCTGTGGGACTATTTTCCGCGCCCTAGTCTCGTCAGCAGTGGGAATGCCGTCTTCTGTTGGGAGTTGAGCAACTCCGAAAAGTGCTCTCTCCGTCTGTGCACCACATCGCTCTCATTTGAAAGTAGTAGTGCAGCGTCCTTGGATTTTTTTGATCTGCTTAGATCAAGCCAATTCCGAAACAATTCCAGGCATTAAATTAAATAGAAAGGTGCTCTCCAAGTGTGAAAAGTTCAAGTACCTGGGATCTATGATCAATAGCAAAGCAAACTGTGATGACGACATCAATCATCGCGTAAGCGTGGGGTGGATGAAGTGGCGAGAAAACTCCGCCATCTTCTGTGACCGAAAAACGGCCGCCAAACTTTTTCCATGCCTGTTCCTTGGCTGTTCTGACTGCCTAATTGGAATTTCTTCGCGCCTCATTGTACCGGGCTCGAGAAGTTGAGTTTCTACATTGGGTCCACACAACATAGGCTCTATTCTTTTCTCTGATGGCTTCTTGAACTCCGGTCTTTTAAGCCACGCAGTTCTTTTCTCACCAACAGCCGCTACCCCAAGCCGCTTCACTCCACAAAGATTTCCTGTAGGGGCAATGACTGCCGATAGAAACAGCTGCCAGTTGGAATTTGTTCAAACTTCTCTGAAACATGTTGCGTGCACATCGCTCTCTAAAGTCTCAGTCAGCATGCTGCAACCTTTTCCACTGTATCCATCAATCACTGAACTCTGTGTAAATTGTGCCTGCACAATGTGTATTTGTGAACGTCTTTGTGCGGGAAAAAGGTGTTCATTATGGACAAACCACACGCACAGCAAAAATCCAACAACTTTCTCTGTTCCTGCTTTTGGTCCGGGTCACCGTGCCTCCTGATTACACATTAAAGTCACCCATCAGGAAAGAGAAGTCCCTTTCTGCCACTCTATCCAGGGCAGCATCAACTTCGTTCAAATAGGACTTACCTATACTCTGACTCTGAATTTGGTGCATACTCCTAAACCAGAGCCAGATTCGATCGTTCAAGCTTAAGCTTTAAGATCAGAACTCTTCCCCCTAATGGAATGTTATCGAACACATTTTTCGACAAACGGGCACTTGTGACTATCCCCACACCGGCTTGTGCAGTCATGTGATCTGGGACACCGGACCAGAAGAGCTTCCAAAAAAACGATTTTTCTTCTAATCTGGCGTCAAATCGGCTGAATATGACTGTAATATGCAAATATTAGAGATATTACTAATTGGTCCGCCCTCTTTTAGGGGGCGTTTTTAAGAAAAAACTGTTTAAGCAATAATTTTCGATTTTAACTCTTGCTTTAGCTCTTTATGATCTTTGATCTCATAATTTTAAGGAGATTAGAATTAATTGATTTTAATTTTTAGCCATTTTGACCCATTTTTGGGGGCGTGGCTATGGTTAATAAGGTTGGGTATTTAGAAGTTCGTTACAGACGAACTCTATAGCACTTACTCACTTGTTCAGTAATGAACATGAATTATTTCTAATGAATCTGTTCGAAACCTACCGCGTTCCATAACTTTCAATATTGACGCAAAAAATTCCAATATTGCCTGTAAAAAATTTGCATCTGTTTCTCCGCCCATTTACCCAACTCCATTACCTGGAATACCTACCTATGGGTAGTTCTAGAGGTACCTACCTACAAGAGCTAAAAAAAAAACCATCGACTCCTCTCTGTGTTTGAATCCTTTTCTGTGTCTCTTTCTGCACATAATATATCCTGCTTCTCACCTTACCCCGCAACCCTCCTGAACATGGCATTCCATTCCTTTCGTTATTATTTTATTTCATTTCAATTGAATTGAATGAAAGCGCGCGGCGCGGTATCTTCTTGCACACAGTTCCACACTTCAATTTCAAACTTATACACAAAAGATCGCCGGATAGCTATCGTTTTTCTTTTTCGTCCTTAAGCGCTGATATAGTATACGTCCGACCCACTATAAACTCCATTGCCTTTTTGTGATTGTGTGTATGCGAGCAAAATTTATAATTACGTTTCGTTTCTCTAGATTCATCCTTTATTTCAATTTGATTGAAATTTCAAAAGAAGACTATACCTACACCAACGAACGATGATGATGATGATTCTTTGAGCGCTCTCGTCGTTAGTTTTCAATTGATCCATATAGTCGAGTCCTTCATCTGCGCCGGAGGGATAAAACAGACAACAAAAAACACACCATAAAGTATACACACTTTCGGGAAACGTATAAAGGTAACATTCTGATCAAAGGGGTAAATAACTACGTTTAATATGGAAAGAAGAATGGGTTGAGTGCGCGCGGTGATCCCTTTAGGTCCTTCGAATGACAAACTACACTTCTTCTGCATGGAACAATCCAATAGGAATAGGTACACGTTTACGGACATATGAGAGCAGTACCTACTCTGAGGAATGTGTGTTTTGTTTTATTGTTTCACATCCGCCATTAAAATTTATATTCTTTTCCTCCTTTTGTTCGCACAGGACACACCATATGAGGACTCTGCTGATGGAGATATAGTTTTTTGATTGTTTGCATAATGCGGTCGCGGTGTGTGTCTGGTGCTGTCAATGGAATGCGGTTGGATGGGCAATCTCATCGGCATCGGAGATATAATTTCTAAAATTCAAATATTTATCCCGATTATGATCTCTTCCAGTTGGTTGACGATAAATGATGGTCACCGGTCTTTTAAAAATTCAACGTGTTTATTAACCGTCTCAATCCTTGCACAAATGTTTCGCCTCAAAATCCTTTTAAAAAGCAAACATGCACACATCTTAGCTACACAAATACTGCAAATGATTACAAATTCATTTGCTGCTAATGCACTAAACATCAAACCAACTGCAACTAGTTGCATTAATCGCTGACACCCCAAGATCAAAGCCAGCACCACGCATTTGTTCGGGGATTCCCCTCCAGCACCGCAACGATGTTCCCACAAGATTTTAATGCACAATCTGTGCGTGTTCAGATACTTTCCATGGAATCAATGATCGCCCCCGACCACCATTATTGAAATCAACAAAAGTAAACATCAGATGAACAAAAAAAAAAAAAAAACGGTGAGTAACGCATCTTCCCGAAAGGCTACAAATGTTTTCTTTTCTTTGGATCCCATTAGGCCCCCGGCGGCATATCGGCCTCCCTCCACCAAGGTGTGCGGCAAATTAGCTCGGTGGCAACTCATCTTCATCATCCGTCATCGTCATGTGTCGATGGAACGAAAATAGACTTCAAATGGCAGCGTCGTCGCTTATGCCGGACGGACTGTCAAAAACGAAATATTTTCTGAGCTGCCACATTTGTCGCATTATTTGCTTAGAAGCCGGGCATCGGTTTTTTTTTTCTCGGGTGGGTACTACGCACGCACCTATCAAGAAGCGTCAATATTTCTGAATGACAATGTAAACAATGCCACCGATGACCTCCCATTACCAATGCTCATTTAGGAGCAATGAACGTTTTCGGATACCATCCTCCACTTCCTTCAACATTAGGCAGCGCTGCACTGTCAAGCCGAGTCCCGAGCGGGCAACGTGGCGAACAGGAGGCGCGGTGAGAGTCAGAAAATTAAGTGGCTTCCGCCGCTGCTGTCAAGTGTGCCAGCCCGTCTCTGATGTCTCGAAAACAGTTTCATGTGAGATGGAGTAGCTGGCTGGTGGTGCTCGTTGCTCAAGAGGAGCACTGATGCTCTCAAAACTCCCGATCTCCATAGTGCGGCAGCAAAGAAGTTGCCGCTCGTTCACGTAGGCACTTCAGAGTATGTTTTCCTTGAGTCGGGATAGGGATTGAAAGTGAAAAAAATATTTTGAAAATTTGTTTTCCTTGATGGCGAGGCTTAAGATAATAACACTGATTGCCGGTTAAGACCACCCTCGAGCTGGTAAATGGCTGCAGTGTGATGTCTTCCCCCTTTTTGTGTGCGCTTTGTGGCGCAAAAATTGCGGTTCAAGGATCTGCGGGAAGAGTAGGTAATTTTGTGTATGCCAGGAAAAAAGGAAAAGCAAAATCTAGCTTCACCCCCAGGCGAGGATGACTTCATGAAGTGCGGATTGTTTGGCAGGTTAATCTCATCTCAAGGGGTTTTCGTGGGTGTGTTCCGCTGATTGTTTTGTTATGCGGCGGATTTTGTCTTTTAAGGGTTCTTCGAGTTTTTCCTCTTGCATCGCACAGCTGGAGGACGGCTGAAAAATTGCAAGGATGTTTTAATTGTGAAGTAGGTACGCTAACGGCTTATTGCTTAACGCCTTTTTAATGAGTATAATTTAATAAAAATCCACTTATGTATCTTAATGGCAGTTAAGGCATATCCTTGGCGGTGGTTAAATCAAGAACGTTTGCTTGGAATTAAATTAAGCAGGGAAAACAGTTGGCGTACTTATGAGGCTTTTATTGAAACTTCAAAACTTTGAGTTGACGTCGGATATAGGAAGTGATAGGAACTATTGAAGAAGAGGAACAATGCCATATTAGAGAACGGCTTAGGATTGTGTACCGAAATTGTGGCTAGACAACTCAGAGGCTTAGAAAGAAGAAATCATATGTCTGCCCGAGTTCTTAAGCTTCAAATTCGTGTCTGATTCCTAAGGTTGTACGTGTCTAGAAAAATATCTCGATAGTTTTCTCGATAAATTACCAGGTTTTATAAGCTTTTAAACAGATTTTGACTCTAAGTATTAAAGAATTGCCAACGCAATGATTATACCTTTTTGCTCCAACGAACCATTCAAACCATTTTTTACCCAACCTTTCGATGGCTCTTACCATTATCCTCAGGGGCAAATAATAGTTTTTTTTTCATTAATTGGTTCAAAATTGTATTTTAACTCTGTTTTATTACTGTAAGAAATAGCGATACCAACGACTTTCTTTAGGTGTCCTTTCTGTCCCGAACCTATATTTTTTCCGCAGAGCAGATACCTCGTGGCGCTTGTGATTTGATCCAAGTTGAAATTTTCTGGGACTACTTTAGGGGAAACTCACAATCAATCCTTGTGGGGCTCTGACGTTTGCTTGATTGCTTCGCTTATTTCATAGTTCATAGAGTCTCTCAAAACTTACTAAAAAATACTATACCCATAGCATGAGTTCTTTACACGCAGCGGCACGGCAGCATTGCGAAAATGCGATCCGAAAAGCCGCAGCATGTATGAACGTATTAAACGACCAGCAAAACCCTTGTGTGATGATGAATGCTGGCAAGCAAATAAAGTTTTGCAGGCAGTATATACAGAGAAGAGGGGAGGTAAACACCTGCTGCTCAGAATGAAAAAGAGAGAACACGAGAAGCGTCCGATAGAAGAGATAGGGAGATCTTAAAACATGAATGGGATTCGAATGCTCAACCAAAAGTATTGGAAAAACCTGTCAAGTTCATACTTGAAGTCAAAGAAGAAAAGAAAACCCACGGTGTTCTTTAAATATTTTAACATCGCCACCGCATTTGAATAAGCAACACACCGCAACCACCGCAATTAAGTTTATTCGTTCAGATAATCCAAAAACCAGACATTTAGCAAAATTAAAATGTTCAGCAATTTAGCTGTCATTCGAATATGATAAGAAAACGAAACTTCCTTCCTCCCAACCATCAGCTAATTTGTGGAGTGCTAATTTGTGCATGCCCCACAAAGAAGAAAGATGCAACGATGCCAAAGATATGTTCTACGAGCTCCTGGACAAAACGGATGAACAATGACCTAGCAACGACATAGAGATTGTCCTGGGCGATTTTAATGCCAAGCTAGGAAGGGAGGGCATCTTAGATTGTACGGATTCAGGCTAATCGAAATTGCTGCGGGGCGACACGTTTCCCATCTGAATATCCACAAAGCAACATGAAGATCTCCCGATCAATTAACCGTCAGTCAACCAGATTGAGCACATTGCGATCGACGCAAGGCACCGCACCTCTTCAAGTATCATGGAAGTCCGAGCTTTCCGAGGGACCAACATTGATTTGCATCACTACCTCGTTGTACCCAAGATACAACTGCGGATATTCCGACCAACAACGTCAAGAAATGGAAATACTGTAAGGAAATTTTACGTCGGAAGGCTATAATCGCAAAAGATCGCTTGGTCCTTCCCTGATCGAGTCTCTCAAAACCTTCTACGCAGTTCTCGGCATCAAGTGTTGAGCCAGTACCTATGGCAACATAGCCACTGCGCTGGGTTTTACGGCCACCACAACGAAATCCCTGATTTGTCACTGAATGCCGGTACCGGCAAGGACATGCAGCTAAAAAATGGCTCTTCACAAAGAGACTAGAGGCTGCTCGCGAGCTCTACGCCCAGAGGAGAAGAGAGAAACACCACCTTCTCCGAAGGAAGAAGATAGAGCACGAGAAGGGCGCTGTTAAATGGAAAGAGACACTACAGTAGGAATGGTGTTCATTTTTACCAAAAGATCAGAAGGTTCTGCGAAGGGTATAAAGATCGCTGTGGAATCGCAGTCGAAAAACCATTTCTGAAGACTTTATAACGGCGAAGACGAACCAAATACCGCTGGCTGGCAGTATGAACTATTCAAAACGGGCGAAGGTGTTACCATTCAATTGATAGAAGCATTCAATTGATACCGGCCACCCGATCTGGATGAAGTAAAACTAGCTCTGTCTAAGCATAAGTGCAACAAAGCAGCCAGAGCGGACGGCCTAGCTGCCGAACTTTTAACATCTGCTGGCGATGTGCTGGTTAGGAACATTCATCAGCTCACCTGGAAGATATGGAACCTCAAGCATTGCTTGATCCTCAATAAAGAAGACCAATGACCAATGGCACAAAAGAATTGTGCCAACCACAGAGTCATGAGTCTTCTTATCATCGTGTATAAGATATTTCTGGATGCTCTGTGATCACCTTAAGCCGTTTGTCAGCAGCGTTGTAGGTCATTGTGGCCGTAGGCCAGGAAACTCTACTTTCGATCATATATTCACACTGTGGCAGAATATGGAAAAAATACCAGGAACTCCAAATCTATACTCTCTACCTTTTCTTTGATTGCAAAGCTGTTTATGACAGTGTCGATAGAGGCTATAGCTTATAGGACAATAACTACTTTTGACAACCCTGTCAGACTCTTCAGCTGTGCAAGATTACGATAGAAAACTCACGACTGACCTATTTGATGCCAAACAAAGGATTTGAAGAGAAAAAAAGCGCCTTTAAGTAAAGGGCGTTGCTTCATGTGACTTCTATAATATCGTACCTCAGAAAATAGTATAACATCAAAATGCACGATCAATCAAAAGACCAGACCCTTACTTGAATAGGCCATCGTGATGTCATCAGTGGAGCCTTCGGGAATATTTAGATGAAAGAGTAGAGTAAAATCAGGTACATGCGCTGTCATCAGGAATAGACACCCAACACCGGACGTCTTGCCCAAAACATAATCATTGACAGCTTTACTTTTGAGGAAGATTGGGACTTTGTCTATCTGAAGTTCCGCAAAAAATTCAGACAACGACACAAGCGCTGTGTCATCAAACAGGAAAAATAATCCTTGCCAATCGTTGTTTCTTTGGGTCAATAATGCAAATCATTATTGATCCAATGTAACAATAGCAAATCATTACCTCGGGCATGTACCTAAGTGTCCATTTATAAGGCTTTCATCATCACAGTCCTTACGGATTAAAAGCATGGACTCCAAAGCTGATGATAGAGCATTAGGCTGCTTCGAGAGGAAAATGCATCGGATGATTTTTGATTCCGTCTGATGACTTTGTTTCCGTCGGATAGAGATGGATATAGATCAAGATCAACCCGCCCAGACAAGTCTTAGAATCCACCACTCTGGGACGGAGCAGAAGAGGAGAACTAAGACTTAGGTGGCGCCACACGCAAGTCAAATGCGATGTTTGTCAGGCGAACAATTTCGCTTACAAAATGGCTAGATAAGAACTATCTGGCTGATGAAGCTTGTTGGTTGACACGCAGGAAGCCGCTCGGACTGTAGTGCCACCTAAAGTAAGTTAAAAGTTCAGTAAAGAGAGAGGATTAAAACTTTGTTGGCAAAGAACTAAGATTTGTTTGTTTCCAAAACAAGTTTTCTAGCACACCGCTAAACGCTTTAAACGTTGCGTTGTTGGCAAAGAATTGAGATATTGCGTGCCATTTTTGTCCGCATTTGTTTTCAAAACAAGCTTCTAGCTTATGGAAGTCAAGGTACCTGCAAAGAGGTACCGACTGGATGCAAGACTGTTCTTTTAGAAATTCGATAGAGTGTGTATGACAGGTTGTAGACTTGCGAATCTTGTTATCTTTTCGTTTCCATTTGTGGATTTGTGATTGACAAACGACGTATTCTTATAAGTTTTTTTTATACATATTGAAAAAGAATATCCTTGAACTGACATATAAATCGAATCACGCTGTTAAAACTGTCAAAGTTTGGCAATAAATTGTGGAAAACTTAGCATAAGTCAAAAGAGTAAACTGATTGTGAAAATGATAAGTTGTCAATTTTTAAGCACCAGCGCTTTGCTTGTCCCACAGCTTGTTACCAAAAGCATTGAAGGTACAGCTGGAAAAAACTAGGTATTAAAAAACTTAGTGGGACGCTTGCAGGTGCACCCGTAAGTACCTCCAGTTTCAAACATAAAACCCAGCATCGCCCTTCCAAAACCTTTGCGTTCGCAGATTACGTAACCCACTGCGGCAAACAACCTTAAAAACTCACTCAAACTCTGCTCATTTAGCCAAAAATATACCAAAAGTGTAATAAAACAAAACGATGAAATCATAACGGAAAAGTCCTTATATAGCAATACACATTAAGAGCCCCATCAAGGAACAACAAGAGTTAAGTGCCACACTAAGTTCCCATCGAGTCGAACAGCTCTTTTTCTCCTGTTGGATGCTCGAAGGGATTTCAAGTTGAAATGTCATCTCGTCACGCCGCCGCGCCGCCGATATGCTTGCTCAGCATATCACAAGCACAACGAACAGAAAAGTACTTTGAAACAATATTGAATAAAATATCCTCGAATAAGAATGTAATAAAGAATGTAATAAGAATATATATAAAAAAAAGCATAAAGCAACACCAACTGCATTTAATTCGGAACAATTCGTTAAGTACGCGCCCGCCTTTGTAGCGATGACAGTTGAAACAATAAATCGCGCAGAGAAAAAGAAGGACAAAGCGCACAACTATACTCTATCCTTTGTTTCAAATTTTTGCCAGGGGAGTGGCAACCCAACCAATAAGGACATTCAGCAAAGGGTATTCGCACGTAAACTGTGCCTCACGCTCTCCTCTAAAGGTACTCTTTCTTTTCGAGCCATGAATTACAATTTTATTTAAAAAAAAAGAAGGATTAAACGGCGAGGGACATCAGACATGGCCAAATGTTTTCGTAGGCTTCGGGGGGTGCTTTTTCCAATGCCAATCGCTGTTATCCTCGCAAATCCACAGGCTATGTATGCGGTTCCATATTCGCCGCTTAGTGTACACATATAGTTCTCGGATCCTTGTTGGTTAATTTCCTGGAAACGAGTGTGCGGACTATTGCGCGTTGTGCGATGAGTACCCAGTATTGCCCGATTGTCCTGGAGATTTCACTAACAATCGCTTGGAGGATTCAGGATCAACTATACGATGATGACGATTGCCTTTGTTTAGGCCACTGTGCATGAATGTGTGGATGATGCTGCCGATGGTGATGATGATGATGATTGGGTATAGGCTTCTGTTTTTTTCTCCGTTTCATTCGAAGTTTTATAAAATTGATCCTTTTGTTCGGTATTATGCGGCACACAATGGCCACAGTGGTGGAAACTTAAGTATTGAGTTGAGTTTTAGTTTTTGGGCGGTTATAAACGTTTATTATTTTTTTTTTGTTATTTACTTGCTGCCACTTCTTTATGTACGGCAATTGTGTGCAATTCACGATCACGAACAAATTACACAATCATCACCCTCTGTGAGTTGAGCGCAGGATATTTAAGGATATTTTTATTTTTTTTTTTTGTGTTTCATTGTTGTTTTTCGCTCTATTAGTGTACCTAATGTGAAATCCTTTTGTTAATTCGACGTTTGTGTCGTTCTTGTTGTGCATTGTATTGTAATTGATATTTGTTTGAGCGTCGAGTGGAGTTCTGAAGGATGCCAATGCGGACAGGAAGAGAGGCATTCACTCACTCATTTCGAAGGAAATTAAATTACGGATTTCAATTTGATAGGTGGGTGAGTTTTAGAGGGCATGGCAGATGTTAAGTTCAACTCCGTGGGCGTATGATTTTCCTTATTTCTGTGTGTGTAATCTGTTTCCCAAGAGAGGGATGGGGAAGCTTATTCAAAAGTCATGGTGTTATGTACGAATAATAGGTTAATACTGAAAGTTTTACAGGATTTTAATAGATTTATTGGAAAAATGTACGGATTTATACTGAATTATGTCTACCTGCATAAAAATACTCTTAAATAGAACTTTTGCAACTAACTTGCAGCCATACTAATTTCCTTTGCTTTTAATTCAGTTTTGTTTTGTTGATTTGCAGATCTTAAAATAGATTTAAATATTTACGTGAAACTTATGCCATACCAGTCATGCAAATTTCGTGGAAAATAGCAAATACCAAATAGCAATTTTTGAAAATTTTTAATAAGCTCATTGATTTCTTGTTTGGTTTGAGCATATGTGGGTCTAATATACCCCATATGCTGAAACCACATTTTTCTTTTAGCAGAAGACAGCATACCTATAGCCTTGCCTACGTTGGGCCTAGATCATCATATTAAAGCTATTCAGAGGTGATTTCCCAATGCATAATCATCAGGGAAAAGAAAATTATCTTTGTTCGTATATAAAGAAGAGTGAAGTAATTGAAGAAACTGGGGAAGTCTTCATTTTTGCAATGAACACTAAGCAACGGATAATTTTGGAATAGAACTGGGATCTGGAATGAAATCAATAATAATTTAAAGTTTTAAAAACTGTAATCCAAAATAGGAACTGAGCCATTTAAATGTTGTAAGTGTAATCGTCATGCGCTCACCCTACATGACACGATCCTGCTAACTTCACATTTCTGTATAGTTAGTGCTTTAGCCCATCAAGCTTTCGCTGGTATGTTTATTTACAAGTCCCTGTCCAAGGTGTTAAGACCACTTTACTGATCAAGTCTAACGTTCTTGACGTAAGTCAAGAGTTGATTATTGTTAGCTATGCTTTGAAGCTGTTAAAAATTTTTGATAAAAGACTTAGGAAGAGATTTTTAATTGTGTTTATCACAATAATGCGAGAAAAATATGAACGTACGTGAACTTATCGACTTACTCACTGAATACATTCACCCAATGAATTGTGGTTCCAGTCATCTGACGGAAAACTGACAATCAAACTGATATTTGAATTAAGTTTGTTGAAAATTTCCCCTCTAGTGAAAAAGTGCCGTGGAAAATGACAGAAATTAGAAAATTCTAAGTAATTACTGACAGTGAAAGCTGTTTTTGAATCATTGAAGTGTGTACATCAAGTTCGAGTTAAAAGAGGCTTAATTGAAATAAAGTATTTGAAGTGGTGAAATTAGTTGTCTTTGATAAATAAAGCGTTTGGAAGGAACCGATGATTAGAAGGTCCTGGGTTCGAATCCAGGTCCAACCAACCATCTTTTTATTTTTTGCCAAAATGTCTTGTTAAGTAAATTATTACAATTATGATGACAGCTAAGCCGTACAGGCCCCTCTTTTCTAACGTTTAGTCGTAGAGTTTGGAGTTGAAATGTAAGCAGACGGAAATGTCGAAAGAAAAATCCGTGTGCAGTTCACCGGCAGGGTACGATCCTGCAACCCTTACTTGACGCGAGTAATACTCTACTAGTTGTGTTACAGTGAACACGATTGATTCTTTGTCCATCAGATTCGACCATCCTCACTAGTTTTTGCTTTACATATGCTTTATTCGTTGGTATTCTTTTTAGCTGATTAGGAATGGCGCTAAAAGACTTGCGTTAGTGAATTTCGCGCATTACTGCTTGACTACGTGTAACCACGTAATCATTTTAAATGCAATGTTTTTTTTTATATTCTTTTACGTTTCCGTCTTTTGGCATTTCGAAATTCGTATGGTTTTCATAATTTTGGATTTTCGGCTTGTGGGATTTTACGAATTTTAGGTTTTCAGGATTTAAGTTTTCCAGGACTGATTTATCTCGCTAGGCCCGTTCTAAGATTCCGAAACATTGTCTAGGCAGCGTATTTTGCGCATTATGAGGTAGGTATCTTATCTAACTTAACCTATATGCAGAAATTTGTACTTGTTAGGCTTCGAGATCCATTGCAAAAATTTCCAATCTTAAAATATTGAGTCGTTCTCGATTATAAGACTTTAGTCAGCATCATGAAAGGTGTCCTGTGGAAAGAACAAAGTAAATATTGACAACAAAGTTAATTGTATTTAAGCCAAAGTTGTAATTTTTGAGTCAACGACCGCGATTCATAATATAAAGAAATTCTTCGTTAAACGAAACACGCATCGATAAAAAAAACTGTGGTTAAGACCAAATGGCCTTAATCTAAAGGAATTCTGTTCATCAACTTTTAAACGAATATCTACAGTTTTAAACATGACAGTTTTAGTTTTCCAACCTTTAATTGGCAAATTCAAAATTTTAACCTCATTTGTTCAAGCGAAAACCGCAATTGTCAGGGTATATTTGTTTTAATGCATAGTTTGTGACACAGTGAAATAATCACCGTAGATTCCTAAGACCTTTTAGAGATATGATCAAGACCGACAGGTGAATCGATTAAGCTATTTCCGTTCGTCCGTTTGTCCGTATGTGTGAAGTTTTTAGGTCTTTAAAATTGAGCTAGGACGCTTAAACTTGGAGTGTATCCTGGGTCTTATTTTGAAGAGATAAAGTGTGAAAATTAGTTACATCCGTCAACGGCCACGCCCACTACCGGCTGGCTTCAATGTAAGACAACCTCTATTTCACACTTTCTTTCAAAATGCCTTTTGGTCAAGTTAGACAAGGCGTAGGAAGTCAAATTTTGGTACAGAGCAATAATGGCCCAAAGCCTCTAAGAATGCGGAAATTGGAACGCCCACAATATCGACCATGCCCCCTTTTAAAATGTTAAATCTATAAAAACCCGATTTCTCGGAAAGTTCACTCCAAATTGAAAAAAAATATGATAAATATTAAATACATTACTATTTGCTAAGTTTGCTCCCTAAAAATTTTTGAGCTTCGCCCACTTTTAAGGGGCGTTTTTGGGAAAAAAGCTGTTTTTTTCTTAAATAATTTTCGCTTTTTACGAATTTTCTCATGATTCTAACGAAATTGTAATTAATTGATTTTGATTTTTAGCTCAGGCCCACTTTTGGGGGCGTGGCCTACAGAAATAATATATGAATTCGGGACAAAATATTTTAAGGTTTGGTGTTACATGGTATATAGGGTCGAGTATATAGGAGTCTGTTACAGACGAACTCTTGCACTTACTCAGTTGTTCATATTGAAAATCGAAATTGTTAACTTGAAGCCGAGGTTATCAAAATCAGAACTTCGATTTTCATATTGAAAACAGATATCGTCAATGCGATTATTGCACAGTGCGTTCTTCAATTGCAATTCAGCTTATGGCTTGAAAATTTGATTGTGACTGTCTGATTGTCTAACCAAAAACAACTTTGTTCGTCAATATAACAATTTCTATAATTATCAACCGGTAGGAAGGATAAAGGATTACCTACTGGAAAATTACCCAAATGGTCTTGTCAATTGGTGTCTTTTGTCCTTTTCCAGTCATTTTTTAATAACTTTCCCATCGTAGAAATTGACAAATCATGAATCTGCGATCTGCCGAATGAGTTCAACATAGGAAAGATTTTAATGTCTGTCTTATGGGTCAAGATTTATATGATCAATTTAAAGTAAATAGGTACACTGTTTCCAAGTAGGTACACTCACGTTCCTATCAGCCTAGCGTCTGATTGGTCAGACTAATATGACTTGCCAAATTCGACGCTTAGAAAGTGACCTTAAATTGAATGGAAAATATCTATGGTGGCATCAGTTGACAAGATGGTTGTCGATCATTTTCCAGTAAAAAAGTCTTGCAGTCCTGGGGTGGAATGGGCTAAGGTGATCTGTGATAAATGATGTAAAAACTGTGATCGTCACAATTTTCTTGTGACAGCTTGCGATCAATCACCGTCAAAATCAGCTGGTCCCCAGTTTTCAAACTTTCCGGTTAGTTGGTTTTTTTTTTGCCTACACTTAGGCCGACCTTCTGCATGCATGAATAAAAAAAGGAGTTCCTGCAACACGAGCCTAAATAAAGCAACGATTTGCAACAATATTTTTGTGATCACCTTAAGATCACCGCAGATGAATTATTTTGCTTTATCACACTGACTGTCACAAAATGTGGAAATCACAGATCACCTTAGGCGATTCCATCCCGGGAAATCGGCAAGGTAGGTACAGCCGTTGACAGCTTATTAGAAACGATTTTATTTTTGCACTACTGGCGATGGTTTAAGTATAAAAAAATGTTAAAAAACATAATGTGTCTATTAAAATTTTAGTAAAAAGCTCTGATGTTTTCAAAAGAAAACTCACATTTTTCGAGTATAACAAATAAAATTTAACATTATTATAGTTGACTAAGAAAATTCATATTTCTATTTAAACTCGGAATCGGTTCTAATTAGCTGTCAACGGGTGTAGGTAATAATCTGACGAATGGAGACGCCAGGTAAAAAACACAATTTAGAAAATTTGCTTTTGACTCGTTATTTTTAGCAAGCGTTTTCCCCAAAATTATTCCAAAAATACTCCGGAAATGGTCTTGACAATTCGTGTCTTCACTAGATGAGGACCAGTCCAGTCATTAAGCTGACGAAAGGAGACGCCTGAACATCGAAACCAATTCCAGAATACTTATACCATATTTTCACGCACCACACTTCTAGACACAATCCTGTGTACACAATCACAATGTTTCCATTTTTGCGCCGGTCTCTTTGGGCAACCAATCCACTTCATTGTGTAACATTTTGTTCTTCGTCATCAAGAGGGAACACATTATGGGAGGAGCTTATTCCTACGTTGTTCAAAAATAGATACAACACAGACAAGTGTATCCAATTGATTAATTAACTGAATTTCATTAAAATAATTCAGTTTTTGTCCTTTTGTGGCAGTGTGACAAATGTGACAGTGCCAATAGTGGCGGATCGGAGGATGAGAGATAATGCATCTGCATATTTTTTTTTAATTAGCTAATAATAAAAGTTACAGATATATAGGCAGGGGCGGATTAAGGTGGATTTTTGTGTGTGGATTACTTAATAATCTGTTCGCAAGTACTGTATGACCCAAAATCGGTGACGCTGCGGTCCCGCGCATCGAAATTTCGCAAATGTGCATCAGGCCTCACACGTAAGAATAAAGCGTTCATAAACCAACCAGCAATGAATATACCAGCATTAAATATTTTGGCTTGCAGGGTAGTGGTGGACAGCACTTTGGCGCAGACCGGCGACTTAATTCTAAAATGGAGGTCACCCAGCACTATCTATTTGGCCAATTCAAGCCGTCGCATATAACCATCACGCTCGGAAATCGATTACGTATAAAAGTCCTGTTTTTATCTGGGTTGGTACGAGATCCTTAAGACCCACATGCTGCATCCAACGTGTTTCTATTGTGTCAGTCCCAGAGTTTTGGTATGAAGCACAAGTCTGTTTTTGGATGTAAGGCAAAATTAAAAACAAATTCACCCAAAAATTTATTGCGCCCAATTTTTTCTAAATTTTAACACATAGGTAATTACGCATTTGAAATAAATCTATAAGGGCAAAAAATTATGTAACAAATATTGTGGGCAAAAGCTTTGTTCAAGCTTTTTGCAGACATACTATTCGCCTCCGCCCACTTTTGTAGGCGTGGCTAAAAATAATATTTTTAAAATTAAAAAGCAGAGTTTTGGGTCCTAAACTCATGTAATCATAGATATACCTTATAGCAGGGATGACGAACCTTTTAAGAGCCCCGTGTCATTTTCAAAAAATAAATAGCTAGATTGTAGAGCCTTTCACGTGCCAAGACAAAGGCTTACCGTAGGACCAGCCCAGCCTACAATCACTTTTCTGTACGTAAAATTGACGTGCGTTGACTTGTTGTCGTTAAGAACGATTCGCCAAATTTTCGTCCAGACTCAAATTTTATCCAAAGCTGGTTTGGGGCTTTTCGTTGATGACTCAACTATTTTACCTGTTGCCAGGATGGTCGTATCGTCCGCGAACGTGGCCATAACTGCGTCGTCATCAAGAGGTATGTCTCTTGTGTAGAGAAGGAACAGGGTCAGACAGAAAGCTTTCCTGGGGTACGCCAGCTCGAATTTGCTTGAAACTCGAGTATTCAGTATTCTATACCACACCTAAGACGAAAGAGTCTGCTTTCAAGATAGCTTTTCGATATTCTGTACATATCTTCTGGCAAAGTTTGCTGTAGCTTATACATTAAGCCTTTGTGTCATAAGCTTATACTTTATGCCTTCGTGCTTGTCGAAGGTTTGCGATACGTCGAGGAAAGCACGGGAATATACCTTTTTTACGGCGCCACATGACATAAAGAGCGTGCAACCATCTTTTTTTTTGAGCCAAACGTGACCGAATCATCAAGAATCGGACCTGTGAATTGGCCACCTCGTTTGTGTTTTTTGACACCTTTGGACTTCTTTTTGTGGGAGTACGTCAAGTCTCTGGTGTATGCTTATAAGCCAACAACGTTGATCATTTAAAAGTCAGCATTTGATGCCCTGCCCTCTATTTCGTCGAGTGCCAATGTTTCACCTTTGCTGCCTTCTACCATGTTAAAGCTATATTCTTCATTCCCCCACGTTTTAGAGGCGTGGCATTTTTTTAGTAACGAAAAATCGAAATTTTCTGTTTATTATTGGAATTTTGGCTTTTTGGATTATGAGCTTTTGAGATTACGGTTTTCGGGGTCCTGTCCATCTCCCATTTTTTTATGCATTTCTTAACGTTTTGGGCTTTTCAGGATTTTGCCTGTTCGGGATTGTGTTTTTCAGGATTCGGGAAGTGCTCGGTTAAAACTTAATGTCGTCGGTGTCCATTCTCCCCAAACTTCGGGTCGAAAGAAATTATTTATCATCAAATGATAGTGCTCGGCCTTGGGTTTTGATGGTGGTGGCTTGGCAGAAACGTCGTCAGTAATTAATGAAAAGCATCAAAAATCTACGTGGGGTGCCGTGGCGTAGTGGTTAGTGTGTGTGTTTACTACGCCGGAGGCCTGGGTTTGAATCCTGCTATCGTCACCTGAAAAAAAAGACTTGTTCTTTTTCACGGTCCCCACTTCCGTGAGGGTCTGACAAGCCCTCCGAGAGTATCATTTGTCTTGAAAAACTTCTCAAAGTGCCGTTCGGACTCGGCAAAAAATTGTAGGTCCCCTTGTATGTGAAGAAATTAATACACACAGCATACATTGTTGAGAAGTTGGCCCTGGTTCACCTCGAGCTGTTGCGCCACTCTATTTATTTATTTTATCAAAAATCTACAGCAAACAGTGACTTTCTCGGCATGTGTTGAGTGTGGCAATTTAGTCGATCTCGTGCGGATCATCTCAACAAACGACAATTTCCATTGCTTATGAGCCCGTTCACTCAGGAACGTTTTTGACCTAGATCCAAATAAGGGAACCCACATGAGTTGTTTACTCTAGGATTGTTAAGGTCGTTGAGTTATGGTCTTAGAAAAAATCTGGTTCTAATGACCACAATCTTAGGGTCCTTTTCTTAAAAATATTCTTCAATGAAAACTACTCCAATCTCGCACCAACGCCCAATCGGACTTATATACCTTACTCCTACCCTATCGTATATCCTATTGGCATGGTGGCAGTTGATGTGTTGGTAGGAGCAGTATGCTCGCTCCAAAGCGGCAAAGAACAACTTTTTTAAATCATTTTTTTAACTTTTTTCATTAGACACATATTTTCATCTATTTCTTCTTGTCGGATCTACTGAGTAAGTAACATTTGTCACAAGATGTTTTCCAGCAGCCGTTTGCAATTGGAACCAAATTGTAGATCGTAAATTACAATCAAATTAAAACCTGCACTTCGCTTCTATCAAAGTAAAAATAACTTCAAAATCTTCTGTTTTATGACCCCACAAAGCAAGTATACATCACTTTCACCTGGGCGGCCCTAGCATCTTTATCATTTAAGACCACAAAAGAAATGCCTCCCCCTCTCAATGCTCCGTGTATAGCTGGAAGGAAAATGAATACGCTTTCCCATGCAAATACACATACAAACGAAAACGTGCCTGAATCTGCAAACGGAAAATACGGTACAGTGATTGAAAAAGCAAGTACATGTTCCTTTTTGCATAAAATGCGCAATCCTTGCCCACAAAGGATAATTTTATTTATTTTTTTTTTCTTTGCATCCCAAAATGGCAAAAAACACTTAAAAGTCCTTTTTGCAAAGTTCTTTTATTTCCGTCTTTGATGCTTTGTTTCTATGTATGTCAATCTGTTTGTGCGCACAGCAGCCACAAGTGGTATAAATACTATAAATTTTTACTGGAGTGAAAATCTTGTTATAAGAAAGAAGCTTTCTTGTACTAATTGCTTTACGGGTATAACTATGCGAATGCAATGCGTATAATGCGTAGGCTACGAGAATCCTTCTAAAATACGCCTTTAAGACATCTAATTAAATTCATAGAATTCCAGAGGATACACCCGCTGAACCGCAACTTTCTTTCCATCGTGCCGATCCAAAAATTCCACCAACCGGCAAATTCCGTCATTCAAGTCGAGTGTAGAAATTCAAATGAAGCTGTTAAGGGTTGAGTTTAAGACATATTTTAATAGTCCTTCAACGTTGCGCGATACTTGGAACACGATATGGCGAATAAGTGCAGAGGTGCGGGTGTAGGTAAAAGGTGGTTGCGTGAAATTTGCACTAATTATGCATATTAATTGAGTCTAATGTCGCTTTAATTAAATTCGAAATTACTTTGTACGATTGTGCGATGAGCACGATTTTAATTAATCAAGATTGGATCAGGTTGCGGGGAATATAGTTTTGACACGTGAATTGTATCACGATTTTAATAAGAAATTTATCATCGAGTGAAGGGGCTACCGAAACTGAGTTCATGGAAATTCGAAACACGAAAATGTTTCATTTTACCAAGCCCCACGTTGGGCGCCATTTCTTTGAGGCGTGTAGATTGGGGCTATAAATGTTTTTCCGAAACAAAAACCCTCCGAATAATGATGACATATGTCACAACCAGAGTTAAGCACACTCAAGCAGTATTATATCAAAAATAATTGCTTAATATTCATGCACATATTTAAATTCTATTCAATTTCAATTTGATCGCAGGTCGGAACAGCTTTAAAACCAGAGGAAAAGTTGTTACTCTACCAAACGACACGCGCACGTGCTTAAAACCAGAAAAACAGATAAAATTTAGAAGCCTCCAACCCAAAACGCTCCTCTGTTAATCCCAAACCGAGAAGATTACTGTCACCAAAACATATTCTGCGTACAACGGCATTGACCTTCCACCGCACCCTTTCGTTACCACTCATCCAAACAGAGGGCGAAAAAAAATGACAAAACGTAAAAGTTGCTCATTATTAAAAAACTTCTCCAGTCATAAAGGATTTATACTTCCTCGAACTCGACTGAATACGAAACAATTGGTAGTGTCCTTGCGCTTCTTTAGCCCGGGTCATTGCCAAAGACATGTGCCATAAATAATTCCAATAAATTAAATACATCCCATGGTGAAACTTTTGTATTGTGCTCACACCCCCCGAGATTCACAAACAAATACCTTCCTTTACCACACCGGAGAGATATAAAAATTCTTCCTAAGTTACAGTTCGTAGCTCTATTTGCCAGCAGATACACTTCAAAAGTGGAAAAAAAAATATCACAAGTATACACAAATGGAATTCGTGTGACCATTGTTGTAATAATGAAATTAAATTAATTTCTTTATTATACTCGCACACACAGTGACGGAGGGGATGATAATTTGAAAATTTATTAAAATCCCAAATATCACCGCAGAGTTCATCCTTCATCCGAGAGGGCGAAACAGACACACAGTCGAATTAAGTCGACCCGAGTTCATTGCTTTCAGGATCTTTATTAATTCGATCCATGGTATTTTCATTCTTCAATATTCGGCGAAGGGTAGAAATCATTCAGAGGCTGAGGCGCTCAGCTCACCCCCTCTGCCTTTATTGTGTGTTGATTCTCTATTTACATCGGTTTTGTTTTCGGTTGGTTACAAATACCAAAGTTCCGGGTGATAGATACATATACATCTAATAAGTTGATGATCAACATCATCATCTGCTCATTGAATCGTATGCCAGAGTGGACTTCTTTGCAAGGGATGCTCTGAGTCCTGGTGGTAGTCGATGCTAATCCGTTTTTAATATCAAGAAGCAGTTAAATGTTGGGGTTGAATCGCGCGCCCTGCAAATTGGGCTTTCTTGGTGCGGTGACAATATAGGAAAACTGCAAATGTGTAGGATGCTTAAGGAAATCTATAAGAAAGTGTGAAATAACGAGTTGAGAGAATGCCACATTTCAAATTTTTCAGGCTCAAGAAAAAAGTGCTTCACATGATTTTTAATTGAGGTTTAACAATATTCAACTTGGAAAAAATGTTTTTCAAATGTAAATTTAGTTTGAAACAGGCCAAAATATAACATAGAAAAATACCTAATTAAGATAGATCCCAAAATCTTAAGGGAATAATGATCGAGACCAAATTCTGAGTCGATTGACCCGTGTCCGCATATTATCAATGATCAGTCCTTAAATTTTGAGCTAGGAAGCTGAAATTTTGTACATGAGCTTTCGTTACATGTAAGCAATATATGCGTTAAAATTTTTGAAATCTGCCCACAGTCACGCCCACAATCGGGCCATATGTGGAGCTGCCTCCTGTGCTCTACAACTTATCATCTTCTAATGATTATAAGACATACGAAACAAAAATATATTTAATAGACCTCCCATAGTGGGCGGGTATTTAATTCAATAATTTTGTTACAAATCGAAAAAGTTCGCTTATGTTTTGAAATTCATATTCATGAATATGAAACAGTTATTGAAAATACTAACATGGAATGCAAACGGCCTTCTGAATAAAATAGACGAACTAGAAGTATTTCTACGGAAAGACAATATTGATATTTGCATGATTACGGAAACTCACCTTAAAAACGGGTCTACACCCAAACTTAAAGGTTACAATGACTATCATGCACATCACCCTTCGCAAAATTCGAGAGGAGCATCCTCCCCCTACATTAAGAACTGCATAAAGCACTTCAAGAACACAGAAGTTGAGCTAGACTCTATGCAGATCAGTTCAGTTTCTGTAAAAATTGACTGCTTAGATTATAACATTGCATCTTGTTATTTCCCGCCAGGATATAGACTGGTGGAAGACGATCTTGATCGTATGTATGACTTCATTGGGTCCAATTTTATCATTGGGGTGACTTTAACGCGAAGCATACTTTTTTAGGCTCACGATGCAATTCAACAAGAGGCAGATTACTGTACAAAAATAGTATGAAGCGTGGGGTGGACTTTTTCTCCACGGGTAAGCCAACATATTGGCCAACCGATAGGAATAAAAAGCCTGACCTTGTCGATTTTTTCATCGCTAAAGGGTACCCTAAGTACCTTACGCGAATTGAAGAGTGTTATGATCTTTGCTCAGACCACTCAGGAGTAATCTTGAAGATGGGTGGAAGACTGGCGAAAATAGAAAGAGCTCCTAGATTAGCTAGCAAAAACATGAACTGGGACGCCTTCAGAAAGGACTGTAAGGAGGGTGTTGGCTTGAATGTGCCATTGAAAACTCCTTTCGCGTTAGAAACCGCAGTTGACAAATTCATTGAAGCAATTCAGAGCGCTGCTTGGAACAACAATTCGTCCCAAAAGAACGCAGTTAGCACCGCCGAGCATGTACGTAAAACATTTCCGCTCGAAATCGAAGAATTGATTCGTGAAAAGAGAAGAGCGCCTAGGAGATGGCAAGGCACGAGGGCTCCCCCAGACAAAACCCTCTTGAACCACCTCTCTAGCAAACTGAAAGGAGTGTTGCAAGATCTTAAAAATCTTGAGACCACTGAATACCTTGAAGGCTTGTCGGCGGATATGAGCTCAAACTACTCGCTGTGGAAAGCAGTTAAGTCTATCAAGAAGCCTATAAACCACTCGGCACCAATAAAAAAAGCTAACGGCGAATGAGCAAGAGAAGACAAAGAGAAAGCGAGTTTGTTTGCTGAACATTTAGAAGAAACATTCAAGCCTTTCGACGGTCCGCCGTTGGCTGACGTTCTAAACAACAACGGGGAACCTGGTAGCTTTAGAATGAAAAAAAAAGTTTCGTTAGTTGAACTCCGACAGACAATTAGCAAACTTAAAAATAATAAGGCCCCGGGTTACGACCTGATCACTGGCGAAATATTAAAAGAGCTACCAAAAAAGGCATTAGTCAAGCTACTTTATATGATAAACGCTTCTCTTAGACTTCTATACGTTCCAAGACAATGGAAAGTTGCTGAAGTCATTATGGTTCCTAAACCGGGGAAATGCGCAAATGATAAAAAATCTTATAGGCCCATATCGCTTCTGCCGATAATATCGAAAGTATTCGAGAAACTTCTGCTGAAGCGATTACAACCAATAATTGCAGAAAGACGCTTGATCCCGGATCATCAATTCGGTTTCACACCTAACTATTCTACAATAGATCAAGTCTACAGAATAACGCATGAAATTGAAAAGGCCTTAGAAGGGAACAAAATATGTTCAAGTGCTTTCCTCGACGTATCGCAAGCCAGGCTCGAAATATAAGCAAAACTTGCCGGAAGACATGTTTAAAATATTGGAAAATTATCTTGAAAGCAGACTCTTTCGTGTTAGGTATAGTAGTGAATACTCGAGTTTCAAGCAAATTCGGGCTGGCGTACCCCAGGGAAGCGTCCTCGGTCCGACCCTGTTCCTGCTCTACACAAGAGACATACCTCTAGATGACGAGACAGTCGTGGCCACGTTTGCGGACGATACGGCCATCCTGGCAACAGGTGAATCAGTCGAGTCATCAACGAGAAACCTCCAACGAGCATTGGACAGAATTTGTGTCTGGACGAAGACTTGGCGAATCGCTCTTAACGAGAACAAGTCTACGCATGTGAATTTCACTTACAGAAGGTTTAACAATTTGCCTCTGTTCATAAATTCTGTACAAATACCTTATGCAAATGAAGCGAAGTATCTAGGGATGACACTGGACGCTAAACTAAGGTGGAAACCACACGTAAAGAAGAAGCGTGACGAGCTCGAGATTAGGCTCAGGGAAATGTATTGGCTTATCGGAAGATTTTCGAAATTAAGCACATATAACAAACTGCTCTTGTACAGGCAGGTGTTAAAGCCGTCCTGGACATACGGTATACAACTTTGGGGCTGTACCAAGCCGAGCAACATGTCCATGTTGCAGACTTTCCAAAACAAGACACTAAGAGCAATTGTGAATGCTCCATGGTATATTAGGAATAGCGATATTCACAGAGATTTAGGAATAGCTACCGTGGGCGAAGAAGTAACAAACTTCGCTCGAAAGCTAAATGCTCGCCTTCATGTTCATTGCAACAATGAAATGATCCGTACTCTAAACGAGACTCTTAACGATGTTAACAACGAGCGACGACTACGAAGAACAAGACCCTTCGATCTAGCGACGTAGGGTGAAGCCGCACGAATGAACGGCTTAGTGGGTGCATTCACTGGAAAGCAACCTATCCAATGCGATTAACACTACTTGTTAAGTTAACTTAGTTGTAGTCAAGAAGTATTATGAGAGAGCGAAAATTTACTATTTACTTTGAAGTGCGTTCTGGCAGTTTCATAGTGTCTCTCATAAATGGGTGGTTTTTTAGCACGTGGAAATCGGGTGTAACCAATATCGGCTACTTCGGTATTATATACCTGCTAAAGTGGGCGTATTGGTATCTTTGAAAGATTTTGGAGTTTTAGCCTCCGTCCACCCTAGTATTCAAAAAAAAAAAAAAATATATTTTGAAATTAGTGCCAGGTTTATATGTGGAAATCGCGGCACTGGTAATACTATCTATTACGATGGGCGGAGGGGTGCAGCGCTTTATTAAAATGAGGACTATGTGGTCCTTCTAGAAGTCGACATAACTTCTAGACATAACTTCCTTCTAGAAGTCGACGTAACATAACTGCACAGATATGTAACCGGTGTGCGGATACTCCCAAGCCCCCAGCGGCTGTCGGAAAATGTGGAGTTTATTCCATTGGGGAAGGTTTTGATCGCGATGCTTAGGCTTAAGCTGATCAACTTTGGTTCTATTGCAAGTGTATGCACCAAAACGAAATCTGGAGTCAGAGTATGCGGCCGTCTTGAACGAAGTTGATTCTGCCTTGGTTAAAGGGGCAAAAATTGACTTCTTTCTTCTGATGGGGGACTTCAATGTTTATGGGGGTACTGACAACAATACTTGGAGGAGTGTGATTGGGACTTGGGAGTCATGATAACCCGGAGGCACTGTGCTTATGACTTGTCAATCATAAACTCACTTTTTCCACACAAAGACATCCAAAAGCACTTTGTACCGGCACAGTTTAAATCAAAGATCTTTAATTGATTTCGTTGTGGTATCTACCATCGTGTGTTCAAAAAAGATTTTTAATGTTCGCGCTTTGAGAGGTGCTGGCCTGTCAACTGACCACCACCTAGTATTGTGCAGGAAGGTAACAAAGGTTACAGGATGCTGGTTCTGATTAATGAAAACGATTTGCACGGCACGTTTCGGAGAAGTTTGAGCATACTCTAACTGACGTTTTAAATGTAGGGGAGGAACGGCAGCAGTTTTCATCGGTTGTCATTGCCTGTGCAAGAAATATTTGTGGATTGAACTTGCTTGTAGTGGGCTGGTGCTGAGAAAAGACCAGCGCAGTTTAAGAAACCTGAAGCGCAAGAAGCCATCAAGAGGAAAAACAGAACATTTATTGTGTGGAATAAAAGAAGGAATTCAACCTCTCAAGTTCGGTACCAAAGAAGCCCGCAAAGAACTTCAAATTAAGCAGTCAAAAAACTGAACGGGGTCAAGCATAGAATAAGTTTGGCGCGATGTTGGAGCATGATTGCAAACAAGATATTTTGGCAGACTCTTCGGCCTCTCAGAAGAAACAAGTTCAATATCCTACAAGGGGTTAAATACAATCGGTAGAATTTTTTCAAATGAGAGTGATGTCCTACGCAGATGGAGTGAGCACTTTTCGGAGTTGTTTTCGCAGACGCTCAGCAGGGTACTGAAAGTGGCTCGTACTGCTAGAGCGATTAGGGCAGAGAATATTACTTCGGAAGATTAAGTCACTGTTGCGATAAGATAGCTTAAAGTTGCCAAGTCAGCTGGAGTAGATGAAATCCGGCCAGAAATGCTCACGACAATGAGTGAAGAAGGTGTTTAATGACTAACACGGTTTTAAGATGGCCTGGGATAGCGGGACTAGCAAACGGGATTTGTAGTGCCAATTTTCAAAAAGGGTGACAAGAGAGATTGCTCTAAAGAGATTGTTCTAAAGAGAGATTAAACTAAACCTAGGGGTATAACCCTCTTGAGTCTTTCGGCAATTGCATTCGCGAAGGTGTATTGGCAATGCGTCCCAGATCAATAGTCAAGTAATTTCTTACGGGAAGAGCAATGCGCCTTTCGGCCTGCCAGATCAACCCACCAGATTTTTTACCTTTAAGGTCATTCTTGATAAAAGGCCTAGGAAAATGCCAAACCAAAAGGCCTATGAACGCGTTCCTCGGTAGGGTTTTTGCAAACCTATGCACTGATTGGGGCTCTCTGACAGCCATTCAGTTTTTGTATGGGAACTTTAGATGCAGATAAATGGCGTCAAATTTCATCGTTTCCATGTGTGCGTTGGACTTCCTCAGGGCTGTGTTTCTATTACCTCTCGTTTTCATGGTGGACTGGATGGTTAAGCACAGTCTTTGCGAAGAATGGTTTGAAATGGCTGACACCTCGACACTTCGAAGTGAAAAGCGGCAACAGAAAATTATGATGATATAATGTAGAAAACACTTAGTTTTACATTTTGTTTATAGAAGGTTTTCCGATTTAAAAAAGAAAATCCTCCGAATTCGACTTAATATATCCTTGGATTTCTTCTAAAACATTTGAAAATATGCAAATGTCATCAAAAATACCAAAAATTCTTTGCAATTCCTTTAGACATCTGGTTAAGACATTCATAATCACGTTGTCTACTTAAGAGAAGACAGCATAATGCTCTGGTAATAGGTAAGGACCAACGGAGCTTAACAAGACTTATCCAACGATTTCCTTCACTACCCATTTTGACACCTGTGCACTTCACCGGTCACTGATCAAAAAGAAGAGGGGTAAGTATTCTTTTCTCTTAGGACTAATATGGTCTTGTGTAACTCTTTGGTAACTTTTTTTTGGGCAGATGCTGATTATTCGCGTTAAAGCTCATTCGAAGCACTCGGGGAACAACAGGATGCAGAATCAAACAGTCAGCTGATGGTGATGGTGCTACTTGAAAATTTTTTCCGAGGCTTCAAAAAGGCCTTTTCTTTAGCACGTTAACCGTAGCACAAACTTTTTGTGTATACTGGGGACTGAAATTCGAATTCGAGTTCGAAGTCACAGGCACCTCAGTAAAGGTTCGTTGCACATTTTTTAAAGAAAATGATTTGAACTAGGCCCGGATGATTGTTAGAGTTTTACAACACATGCCCACATGCCCAAAGTCTTTCGTATTTTATTGAAAATGCACCTCTCAAGGCAATTATAGTCAACAATTTTTAGTCCAAAAGTCTAAATAAAAGTCTAAATCTAAAAAATAATAAAAGGTATTCAAATAAAAAGCCACCTAGCAACCAATCATCGTTTTTTCATCTCTTTTGCATAAAGATTATTGCAGAGAGATGGTGGATAATTGGTTTTTTTCCAAGTCCTTCCTTTCTTCCACCAAATCAAGAGCTTCTGGCCTGAATTCCCTGCGGGATTCTCTCTACGAACGTGGCCCCAGTAAGTGCAACTATCATCTTTTAGGATCTATTACTGCTGAATGCTTCCGGAGAAGTTGCCATTAATTGCCTTGAATCACTATTTTTATTTTATTCGAACAGCAGCGTAATTCGTGGCCCGTCTTTATTGTCTCTAGGTTTGAAGGATCCCTCACGAATCTTTTTTTGCTATTTTTTGGGCAACCAAAGCCAAGTTCGGACGTCGAATTTGAAAACATCTCGAAGGGAGCTACAGCAGGTAGACGTCGATAAGTACATTTGTCCTGGTCTTACAACCAATACCCAAAACTTGGAATATTAAATTTGATGTTTATTAACTTGTATTAAAATTAGAAATATTGTCATAATTTTTTTTGAGTTCAGAAAGGCAGACCGTCATCGATCTCTCATCCATGTTTTATCAGCTGTAAGTAACAAAGTTTGTCATACCTTGATAATTGTGCTGTTCTGACAGTTTCTGTTTTTCACACTGACGTTTAATGTTTGAGGGACAAATATAATTTTATCCAATCGGGATTCGAGCCCGGCACACTTTTTTGCCTGACACACTATCCACTATGAAACACGGATGGTCCAGTACAAGTTAGATTACCTATACGAGAATTTGTGCAGGTACAGGACAAAGCAAAATTGGAACAAAAAATTTCCAACAAAGCACATATCGAGAAATTTCATTTTCAAATGTGCTGCACAGCGAGCACCTTTTTCCAATTGCAACCTATCGATAGAATTCGACTTAAAAGTAAGAAAAAAAAAAAACAAAATGCAAATATTTCTCTCAACAAAAGAGTGACAATCCGCATATTCAATTCCGGAAAAAAGAGGTCGTTCGCAAGTGGAGTTCACCCCAGGGCTAGCGGGATATTATAATATTATTAAGGGTTGTTTATTTCCTATATTAAAATCACCACTGGCATACAACGCCGCAACACTCTTACTTCAGCCGCCCCCACTCCCGTCCTAAGGGGGAGATGTAATAAAATTTGTTTGGTGTTTGGAATGTCACCCGCAGACATTTAGACACTCTTTGGCTTTTCGATACACTTTCGCCCGTACTCTGGTTCTGGAGCGCATTGTCAGGGTGATGATGAGCTGACGGGTTGATTTCTATAAGAGTCGGGGGATTGAATGCAAATTTTGGTGGGTGAGTTTGACTGGTTTCATAAAGAACATTTGACCTGCTAAAAATTAATACTTGTATAGTGAGTCCTTTGACCTTTAATTGCTTGCAGTTTTTTGTCTAAATCGATTATATACGCCACCAATAGACCATTCGAAACAGATATTGAAACTAAATTGCAAAACTGTTTTGTTAAAAAAAAAAATGGCAAACAAAAATTCGATCCTTTTCGCAAATTTATTCAAATTTTATTGCTTCCTGGGCGTCACATTGGATTCCATTAAGAAGGTTATTCTCAATACTTTTCCTTAACTCGTTCTATGTCTTGAGGACGACTTTCTATATACCTACTCCTTTTGAAATGGCATTTTTTCTTGTTGCGAAATGTTCTACAGTTAACTCGTTTTCTCTATACGTGTACGTAATGGCAAGGACATTAGCAGCATGGACATAAAATATTTTACTTTATACACTTTTTTATGTGTTATCCTGTTATGATGGGGACGGAAGTTGGGGAAACATTGGCGCATGAAGGAATTCGCCTGAAGCATTATCAGCACCAGCGCGGGGGGGGGGGGGGGGGGGTATTTATTCGAGGACGAAAGTGTGATATTAATAATAGAGATATTATTGTACAACAATGAGATATTTGGGTTCCTTTTTCCCATCTGATATGGGGGAGAAAAGATGTTTGTGGTATATTGAGGAATTTTGCACATTTCTGCTGATGATGTCGAAAACATTTTGCCTTTTATTGTGCGGAGGCGTTTTTCTTCTCGTTATTGGGTAGATAAGATATTAAATGGATTCAATATAGTCATCATTGATATTGGCACATTAATCAATGTTATGCTTGTTAACAGAATGAATAACAAGTTTTTACGGGACGTAGGAAAATGCGGAAGCTTGAACCACTATGGTTGTCCTTAGCAGAACATGCTTTTGTGCCATGGCTTAGGAAGCACTTATTTGTTGAAAATAAGTGCTTGAAACAAGTTGAAAAAATTAAGAATAGAACGACTCTTAATGGGCAAAATTTAAGCCATGCACACTTATGAAGAACACATCATGCACATAATGCAGCGGTTTTTCATGTTAAGCCTGTGGCTCCACTGAGATTGTAAATGCCAGTTAGTTAGTCTGTCATTTCTAGAAGCAAGTTGAGTGCATCTTCAGAACCCTTCGGAGTCCTTCTAGGCTATGTAAGTCATAAAAAAAGGTTTTCTTTAAGCTCGTTCTAATATAATATTCCTGGTTGTCCATAAGGCTGAGGCTGGAATAAAGGGTTCTCCACGTTGTTCTTCTTATTTTTTCATTTAGGCGCGAGGTTATGATCTCGTATTGTATCGTATAGAATCTCGTATATAAGTATAATAATAACCCTGCCATACTCTACTGCATTCCTAATGGTCCGCTTGTGGGGTACGCGAGATTTGACTAGAGAATATATACCGGCAGACCACCCAGTTTTTTGAATCTCTTCGTCCCGAGGCTTATTAAATGCTGTTGACTAAATTTGACTGGCCATTTCTTCTTTATGAACCTTTAAACTCTCTGGAGCAACTTTTCCTTTGTCGTGTCTTTACCCAATTCGTGCATAAAAACGACGATTGTTGAAATTCTCCAAATTGAGTCATGTTTATTTTGTGTACTAGAATTTTAATCTTGATTGTCAAAGATTATATCTAACCTTCATCATGACCAACTAGGGTCGGGGCAGAGCGTCACCGTTGGCATGATATCTGATACGTTCAGCCAAAGATCGCAGTTTAAAAGTCGAAGCATATTTTCAGCTCGGGAAACTGATCAGTTCAGAGATTCGATCATGCAAAGAGCAGAAAAATTTCGATGATTTTTAAGCGTTTTTGACAGAAAATACAATACGCTTCTCTGAACCGTCTAGACAATCGTATGGAATGAACGAACTGCTGTAAGTATACTAGAATTTAAGCTTTCGAATGCTGATTGTGGCTGACTAGCTTCTCCGAATTCAAATCAGGCAAAAAGAGAATTATTGATAGAGATGCGCTCTTCCACTAGCATTGCAAATGTCCGGAACTAGCCACGATGCGTGCACTGAGCCGATCATTTTAAGTCAATAGTTGACTCATTATCCACGAAAGTAGCGCTCATACGAGAAGCTACCTAAGTTCTTCCCTTTGATCTCTAAAACTTTGGCGACTTAGAAGAAATTAAAGGGTTTCACGTCGGCGCTCAAACATACCTTAAAAGCCATTTCTGACAACAAGCAAACAAAAAATCTGTGACAAGACATTGAAAACTTGCCCCAAACCGGTTTCATGTGTGCACGGTTGCTTGTGTGCGCGGATTCCCATACAAGCCCATAGGACTGAAAAAGGCTATCAAACCGTTTTGTGACTAAAAGTTTCAAGTGTGCGCTAAACCTAAGTGCCTGTTTTCATTTGGTTGATCCTAACCTGATGTGTCAGAATTACTATTGTGAGGGGAAGCGCCAGTGTGGTGGCCACCGTTCAACCTCCGTTTTATTTTGAGAAATAAAATTTGGGTTAGGTTAGGATCAACCAAATGAAAACAGGCACTAAGACTTAAAGCCTAAGGTCCAAAACGCAATGTTGCGTTGCTGCGTGCGTTCGATGACAAGCAGAGTAGAAATAACGGGCGCATATGGGGCAAAACGAAATGTTACTTCAAAACTTCACCCAACGTTTGACCGTAAATATCGTAGACACATCCACAACGCAAAAGTAGATCTACTTTCTACTTTTGCGTCAGTTGAACAACCTCATGCTCATTCAGTGTGTGGTGAGTGAGTATATAGTTCTCTTGTCGTCAGTAGGTTGTGGGGACGAAAAAGGATTGTTTCTGTTTCTTGTCAGAATAAAAAAAAACAGGTTTGCGTAGAAGAGAGGTTTCAGTAGAGAATGTGATGTTTTTCGGTATTATTTCAGTTTGTCGCGATAACTCGCAAATTGTTGGTTTTTAGCATGCACAAAGACACGAGAGCACCACCTTGGATATATTTGTGATGGAATAAACAGAAATAATTTTATTTTCATTGCTGGGCAACTTGATTTTTAAAAAGCATCTTTTCTGCTCGTTCTTTTGCAAATATCTTTCAACAGAAATTGAATGTGTTTGAGGTGATACTTCACAATTTCCTACCCCAAAACGCAAAGCGGCATTTCGTTTTGTAAATTTGCTGCGTGCGTAGTTTGACGAAAAGTATCGTAAAGTTTTGGCAATGCCTGGCAAAGGCCACTAACGTACGCACGCAGCAACGCAACATTGCGATTCTAGCAACATTGCGATTGCAACATAAGGCTTGAACTCTACAAAATACGAGTTTTTCTGTAGGTAGGTAGGTAGAATAGTGGCTTATTAAATGCACTTAGGCCAAAAAAAAGTAGGCCCATTGTATCGCCACGTGGCTATATGACCAAACCAAGGGAGTAGGTTGGCGTGAATTCTATGACAGCCAGCCAGTCTTTTCAATGAATTTTAGTAGCTTTTTGACCGGCGTTTCACTAAGATCGTTTAGGCAGTCGTAGAAGTTGGAGCATATAGTATGGATTTCCCGTGCGACGCGAGTGACGAGCAGCAACAGAGAAAGTGTTGTACGCTTTCTTCCTCTTCCTCATCTATGCCTATAGAGCTTCTACAGAAGTCGTTTGAGAATAGACCTAGTCTTTCTGCGTGAAGATCTAATAGGCAGTGCCCGGTGATAATTCACACTGCAGTGTTAATTTTGGATCTCTTTAAGAAGATCAAGCTATCTGATCTTTTTGGATCGAGGCGAGGCCAGATTTGCTAGGAGGTTAAATAAGTGGTGCCTGTCCTCCATCTGGCGTTAATTTCTTGTATGCTGTGATTTTTGAGCTATAATTTGAAGTAGCTAGGGGAGTACCTTTATTAAAGGAGATTTCATCTTCTGGCAGTCTAGTGACGTTCTTAGCAAGTTTATCAGCCTTACAGTTTCCCATGATGTCTCTATGACCTGGCACCATGCACAGGTGGATGTGAAACTGTTCGGTCTCATCAAGAGATCTGCGACAGTTAATAACTAATTAAGAGTTTATCGAAATTGATGTCAGGGATTTGATGGCAGCCTAGCTACCCGTAAAGGTACACATATCGCGGGCGGATATAACGTTCCACTTTAGCCAGGGCTTCACTAATTGCCATTATTTAGTTCCACTGCTTGGAAGATGCTGCATTGGTTGGGTAGGCGAAAGGATTTATTTAAGCTAAGGCACTCAGAGAATACACCACTTCCTACGCCGTCTTGGATCCGTCTGTCTATTGAACCTTACCTCCTTAGATGTCTAAGGAGGTAAGGTTCAATAGGATTTTTTCTGTAACTAACCACCTTTTCTGATCGGTCATTGCTCCTGATATTTATTTCTGTGATTTAAAAATAGGTACCTTCTAGCAAAGATACGTTCTTTTTCCATTGCTGATCCGCTCACTTAAACTTGGAAAGAAGACTTTTACTTTTGGTTTAAAAAAAGGCCCCGAGATCTAAACACCTTTTGAGATTTTTGTTATTGACAATAGGTTTGTTCGTAGCTTCGAGCATTAATCATTGAATAAAGAGACAAGGAATAGCTCTTTTTCACATAATACAGTGTGTGTGAGTGAAGCATTTATTTTGACATTGGTCGCCTGATGTCGGGTATCGACTTGTAAGTGAATGTATCGAATGTATCACGAATCGGGGTACAAATGTCACCTTAACTCAGGAATGTTAAACAAAAGTAGAGCCAGCTCCCAGAAACGTATGAACCTCGAGCCGTCTCTCATGACATGCCTGGTTCAATACATAAGTAGTCCGCACTCACACAACTAAAACTGATGCTTCACTTTTCCCCAAAAACTCCACTTCCGTGTCTTTTTATTCAATGGCATTAATTGGACCCAAAATGACAGCTTCAAATTCCCCTCCCCCCTCTTACGGGCAGAATTATGAAAAGGCGTAATTGTAATATTTAGACAATAAAATAACACGAGCTTTAACACGAGTTTTATAACACGAGTTATTTATCTTAAAATCCAAAATTAATTAAACTTTACCACTAGAAATTTATTCAAAACTTTATTTCAATTTAATTACTTTTTAGTTTAACTCTAGATTTTCATAATTCGATACTTTAAATACAACTGTGTTGTCCGAGCCTGTCATGCACGTAGGTATTTATAAAAACACAAAACTACTAATTTTTCATTGGCATTTTTCCATGGCTTCTTTTCCATTGGACGGGAAATTCGATATCGAAGGCTTTTTTTCTAGATTTTATCAATCTCTATAAATTTTCCACCTCATTTTGCTTTGCCGTTTCAAATGTTGGCAGTTTTTGTGTTTACACGAATGATTCCCTTACTTTTTTGCACCTTTATCTCTATCTCTCTTAGATTATCTCACCCCCACTCCTTAAAATAGGAAAATTTGTCTAAAACGGTACAGAAATTAAAGGAACAAACCAAACACCATTTTCAAACCGACCCAGAATTTGAAAAAGAAAATCAAAATTACATTTTCCATACAATTGTAGAATTAGGAATCTAGATCAGAATCAAGATTCCCAAAAAATCGAATTGAAAATCTATTACAAAAATGTCAAACATAAGAATGTTAAAACGAACAGAACTTTTCGATCGTAGGATCACAATGCACACATTGAATAAAGAGACAAGGAATAGCCCTTTTTCACATATACAGTGTGTGTGAGTGAAGCATTTATTTTGACATTAGTCGCCCGATGTCGGGTATTGACTTGTAAGTAAATGTATCGATTGTATCACGAATCTGAGTACAAAAGTCACCTTAACTCAGGAATACAAACAAAAGTAGAGCCAAATCCCAAAAACGTATGAACCTCGAGCCGTCTCTCATGACATGCCTGGTTCAACACATAAGTAGTCCGCACTCACACAACTAAAACTGATGCTTCGCTTTTCCCCAAAAACACCACTTGTCTCTTTATTCAATGAATGCACGTAGTTGTAGTTCATAATAGTAGTAGAAGTAGTAGTAGTAGAAGTCGCTTCAAATTTGACAACTGCTTCAACTGCTGTTAAAGAAACGTCAACGTCCTCTAATACAATTCGCGGTGTGAAAGCCTAAATTAGATTTTAAAATCGAATAGCTCAGGTTCTACGCTTGGTCTCAAAAGGGTATGATGTGCTTTTATTTTGGATTCATATCTAGATGACATAATGCGACAGACGTACCGTGTAGTCAGTGTCAGGAAAATAGATTCTTTTTAATGGTGAAGTTAAACTGGGAGATTACCAACTTGATTTGGTTGGGAGAGTTTTAAAGTCTTTCCTTTCGAATAAAGAAAGGCCTTCAAAAAAATAAAAAGCCCGCAAGGCCGCAAGTATACTGAGCATCAGCATGCAGTGGTGTGGTCAGTTTTGTTTAGTGTCAGATTAGGGACAAAATGCCAGACTGCCTGCTCAAACCCTAATATCAGACTCTAAAGTAGTTTGTTTTCATTTCTAATAAAATGTTTGATCATGCCTAATCATGCCTATTGTTTCATTTAAGTCTATCTAGATATCTGAATGATTTCGCGCAAAAAATTTCACTGTTCGACCATGATGCAATCCAATAGCAAATTGCATTCCGAACAAAGCTATTTTTGGATTGACTTAATCTGCAAAAAAAATTCTAAATCTCTCGTTTTTTTTAGTCAAGCACCTCATCATTTGCGGATACATACAGTTTACTCTCCTGAATTTGCATTGCAAAAATTCTAAAATACGCTTCAAAAACAAAAGCAAGAAATTGGATAAAAAACAAAGTTCGAGTGGTTTTTGCCGATTTGCCAAATCGAGCAGAGCATTTTTCCAATCAGAATTCAAGAATTTTTCATTCTCAGAAAGAGGCGAAAAACAATTTGCCAGGTATTGGCGCAAAGTCATCAGCCGCAAACAAATGAAATACATCAATCATAACGTCGTCTCTATGACGTGTGGTTTTGTCCTTTCCCCATATACCTACACCCAACCCTTAGTGCAATAGTAAAAACAATATCCGCCGCATACAGGATTCGATCGGAAAACTGATTGCAGGAGATTAATATTTTTTTTTTGTTTTTACTCTTATCCACACCCGAGTTGATTCGTCCTAGCAACAACTATGAACGGAACTGATGGAACAAAAAAGAGGGACTAGAACCTGCAAAAAGATTTATACGGATTCGATTCTGTGCTGGAAAGCTTACGATTTGGCCGGATCCTTTTTTCTTCACTGCGGTGCTTTGGAAATTTTCAGTTCCGATGAATAGTTTTTTCTCACCCCCATATCTAAGTGCACTGGTCCTTCAAGGATATGTGTGATTTGTTGTGTTCTCTGCTGTAGCATGCTTAACAAATTGACTTCGATCCTTTTAATGGTTCGACGACACGGTGCGGCTATGGGCTGTAAGTCTTGTTACCTCCAAGCCGATTAATATTGAATGAGAAATGGATTAGGGAGCTGGATGTGGCACCGGTTTTCCATTCAAAAAATTAAGAGTTCAAAATAATTCATTCACTTGTGTCGAGTACCTTGCATTTTGCCTCTTAATAGGAACCTAAGCCTAGGTACATGGATGTGTGTATGGGATATGGCATTCGTATACGTGGAATCCTCGCACCTTATAAGAAGGATTTCCACGGATGAGCGGAGTCTTGCATTTTCGAAATTTTCTGTTGAAATGTGAAAATTAATGAGGTGTGGATTTTGACAAGTTGTTTTTCGGATAATGTTGTGCTATGTGCACGCATCGACTCCTAGATGCGATTGTTATCGCTGTGTGTTTGTACCCTGCAGGATCGAATTTCGATGGTTCGGAAGTAATTTTGGCGAAACGAGGAGTGCGTGTTACAATTAAGAGGCTTATGCGCCCTTCCGGTCTGGATATAAGATCGATTACAATCGTCCATTGACAAAAGACGCAAAATGGCAAACAAAGCGCTTGTTTAATGACGTTTGTGCTCAAGGATGTGCCACGTTAATTGTATTTGTGTGCGGACTGCAATTACAATGTTCGGGTCATTGATGATAATATTGAGTTACACTGCGGGTATTCATACATACAATTCCATGCAGGACCAATGTGACAACTTTAGGGAGACCTTTAAATTTAGTTCATTCAATTGATGCTATAGAGATAAAAAAAAATTCGCCCTAAGCTCATTTAGATAATATAGACCTATTTACGGCAAGCAATAACCCCAATCCGCAATCTATATGCAATAATATTTTGCTGCCTTGAAAAACAAGCCTCTTATCACTCGGCGTTATCCCATTCGCTGCGCCGGGAAGACCTGCAGTGCTTCAAAAATTAGTACGGTCAATACTCTTCTGTATAATTGATAAGGTGTGCACAATCAGCCAGGTCAGAGACGACGAATTTTGTTCGTATAAAAGGTGCGTTCACAGCTTACTCTGAATCACAAATCGTTCTCAAGTTCTTCGAGTCAAACATACCAAAACACCAACCATCCAGTATGAAGATCATCATTGTCCTTGCCCTCGTTGCAGTTGTAAGATTGTTCAAAATTTCACACAAGTAAGTGCTAAGAAAATCTACCGTCCTTATAGGTTGCAGCTGACTGGAAGCCCAGGCCACAGGAAGAGCTCAGGCAAGCCCGGTTGGAGTGCCAAAAAAATCTAGATATGCCGCAGGAGTTGTTAGAGAAGGCCAATCGCCTGGAGTATCCCGAGAGCGCACTGATGAATAAATTCATTCTGTGCGGTGGTCGTGCGTCAGAACTGTGGGACGATTCCAAAGGATGGATGGCTGACAGAATCATGAGGCTCCTGGAGGGCGATAGTGACATGGGCAAGGAGGAAATGCGCCAACTTATCGACGGATGCTTGGATGACAACAGCCAAGGAAGCTCTATGGAAGATTGGGCCGCCCGCAACTTTAGATGTATTCTGGGAAGCAAGTTGAGAGATGCATTCGGCAAGATGATGAAGAAAATTCAATAAGAGAACGCGATCTACAACGCATGAACCATTTCCAATCCTGCTTAATCCTTTTCAATCCTTTTAATTTTATATAATTTTCTATTCTCATGTAACTGGATGCTTTTTGTTAATTGTCATAAGCTTTTTTCTGCGTTTTTGTTGGTCTTGCAGACCGAGTGAATTAAAAATAGTATTGCGAAAAATGTAGTTAAAAAAAATGGCTTTTTACTGGTTCGGGGAGTTTCAGCAACGCAATCGTATCAAGCTCTTTTATTTTCTAGCAATCGTATCAAGCTCTTATTTTTCTAGATGATCCTGTGCACGAGGGAGTAAACAGAGGAGGGAAATAGATAGCGGTTGTCATTTGTAGTAGAAACTGAGCTAGATACGAACCCAAAATAGGTTGCGCTTAAAATTCTGGTTTTACAAAATTCTGCTTTACAAAATTCTGCTTTACAAAATTCTTTTTTACAACATTCTGGAAATGCCACTTTTATATAGCGAAACAGTGAAATAAGTATGGAAGGGCATGGCGCCTCCTTGCAACCCCTCTGTCTGATTTTTCGCTGCCATAGTTTTACCTGAAAAGGGTAAAAAGTTTGTTAAAAAGCAGAATTTTATTACTTCATTCAGAATTTTAGAAGCAAATTTTATTGTTTACAAAAAAAAAGTTTTTGAAAGCATGAATTATTACCCGCCCCAAAATACTTGGGTAGAAAACCCTCCCGCAAGTTTTAGGCTTCAAGCAGTCGTTAAAGACCAGGTTATTTATAGCCCGCCCTGTTTTTACATTAGTACGTGCGTGCCGTGCCTGGAAAAGAAGAAGACTAAGGACGGTGCTTTTATGTCTAGCTGCCATGGGTTTAGAAAACAGCCGACCGAAACATGTATGACAATTTTGGGCTTATGGTTTTGGTCCACCTCTACCCTTAAATGATCCTTGTACCTACTGTTATCCACCATAGCTATTGAGCGTTCACCATTGCAGTACCTGTAACCTCTAAGACAGGATTCCGGACCCAACCCCAGAATGGGGAAGTCAGAATCAAATGTTAATTCATGGCTTTCAAAGTCTAAGCTCGAAGGACAAACAAATAAAAATTAATTGTTGAGAGTTAAACTAGTTTCGTTTAACCTAGAAGTGTTCTAGACTCGCTTGGATCAAAAGCGAAAGCCATAATGACATCTGCCGTGTAAGCTGTCCTTTCTCGTTTTTCATACTTCTCTCAGAAGACAATCTACCTCAGGTGGGAGGATCAGCTTTTGCTCAGAAGGTTTACAGGTAATTTGTTTAAGGTGGGAGGAGTTAAATTTACCTTTTTATTTTTTTGGATCGATTCCATGGTGAAGAAAATATTAATGGGCTTTTCTTCACCATTAGTGGTCACTGACTCCGACCAGGATTAGACTTGATCGACTTTTTTAATCTCGGGAACTCTTTGGTCGGAAATGTAAGCTGCCCACCGTCCAAAAAAAAGCTCAATGTTAAAGAATGCCTCAGCTCAGTTGAAGAGCGCTTGAGTGAGAGAATCTCCGTTTTGCATTCATTTGCCCCAGACCGAAAAACCACTGGAACTAGCATCGCGGCACTAAGAAGAATGTGCCTGAGACTAAAGATTTACAGTCACCCAAAAAAAAGTTTCCCATCCCTACTTGGGATGATGATGCACATGCAAAAAAAGATGCACACGCAAAAACGTTGTTGCGTCACATCACGCTCAGGGAATGAAGAGTATCGAGCCAAATTAAATGTAGAGCAACTTGTAGATCGAAGGATGCATACGCACCACGCTGAAGGATATCTAAAAGTTCTATGAAAGGGTTAAGGAACTGAAAGCTGGGTTCCTAAGATCAGGAAACCTAGGTCACCGAAACACGGAAAATAGTTTTTAAACAGTATTTTAAGCAACTGCTTAATGGATTTCAGGTAGAGGATGCTTGAAAGAGAGAAAAGAAACTGTAAGAAAAAAGAATAAAGGGCCATTTAACCAAGTGCAAGTCCCGCAAGCTATTATTAAAGAAGTAAGCTATGCTTTAGAAGGATTAAGAACAGTAAGGCTGCCGGCTCCGATCGTTCTCTCTTTTAACATACAGGTCATGCCTTGGAAGGGGCACCTACAACAATTCAAGAACCAAGTTTGGGTGACAGTAATGAATTAAATAAACTTATAAATAGAAATAAAATAATTCAAATAAATTGAAATAAATGTAATCTTGCACCAAAACATATACAAGAAGCTTTGCTGAGTTCAGGCAAGTTTTCATTCCACCAGTATTGAGCATATTGATGACAAGTGGATATGCTCGATGGAAGACATATCGGCAATATGGAAGAAAACATCGGCATCATCGGTTTGATCGATCCGTAAGGATTGGGAATACTGATCGCTGGAATAGAAAAATATCATCATTATCATCGTTTTCGGCGACCGTTTATCCTTAGAAAAGTCGCGGAGCGAGGGCGGCTGAAAGGTCCTTCCATCGTTCCCGATCCTCCGCCACCAACTCAAGAGACGCAGGTGCGATCCCCAGACGGGTCTCAGAGATGTTCCTTACCTAACATGAGGCTAACATAACCTGTCTAGGAAGTCTGTCGGGGGGCATGCGAACAACTTGTCCAAACCATCGAATAATTGATCGTTCCACTCGGAGAAGTAGCTGCTCAACATTAAGATTCTCATCCCTAAGAATAACATCAGCAGTGCGCCTCAGAGATCTCATTTCGGCAGCTTGTATACCCGCGAACCAATTCTTTCGGTCACAACCCAAATTTCATGACCATAGATGAGGGTTGAAACGAATACTGAATTAGTTAAGGTTAGGTTAGGTTGATGGATGCCTTTTGACATTAGTCACGGCTCACTTCGACCAGCAGTTGGGTTCATTCTGTCCATTTTGGGAACCTTCTTAACACCTGGTGCGAAAACAGAAATAAATCGCTGTTAGAAGCTCAGAGTTCCACCCTCTTGGACCCATCCGGATTTGTATACGAATTCTAGGAGGTCCATTAGATCTACATTATTCAGATCTTCGAGTTCATTGAAGAAGTAACTGCCGGGGGTACTACGCCTGATGCTGTTTAAGGCTGGGCATTCGCAAAGCAGGTGACGAACAGATTCAATTTCTTCAATGTCACTGCAGCTTCTGCAGTAATCGTTATGCGGTATGCTTAGCACCTCAGCGTGTAGACCCACAAACTGAGATCTTTGCTTTCACTCCAAGCTCAGCTTTCCTGATGACCGGCTGGCGCAGTTCCTTTCCTATTGCTCCAGCTTGGTCAATCCTACAGGATAACTCAGTATCACTCCTTCCATCTTTCGTGAAAAAACCTCGAAATACTTAAACTTCTTCACCTGTTTCAATGGAACTCCATTCATGTGCAGGGTACACTGCACAGGAGTTCCCGAAACAACCATCACTTCGCATTTGCCCTCGTTTGCCTTTTTCCCAGCCTCACCAGGATAGCTAAATCAACTGCGAAAAGCAGATCGCTTATGCTGACGCCAGCCATTTCGAAAGATTCTTCACCAAGACTGCGGTTCACCATGAACCATCCAGGGCATATATGCTATGAAAAGGAGACGCGATAGAACACAGCCCTGGCGAAGCCCTACGCACAAATCAAAAGGTTGAGATTTGATGCCATTTATCCGAACACATCCGTACAAAGACTAAATGGCTCTCAGAAGAGCCCCAACCCAGTGCATAGTCCCGAAAAACTCTCCAGAGTTTATCCCCAGGAACCCGGTCATAGTCTACGAAACACGCGTAGACCGATTTCGCATTATATTCCCAGGCCTTCTCAAGAATAACCTTGAGGGTAAAAAGCTGGTCGGTTGTCCCCTGCAAGTCGGGGTCAGAATAACCTTGAGGCGAGATATGCCTGTCGTGAGAGCCGTCTAAAATCCACTGGAAGAAGTAGTCTTCAGCATGTTATAAGTGATGCTGTCAGGAGTTTATACTCCTGGTGGGGCCACTCTTGGATGTGAAGTTATAACTGAGGGATGAACCTGAGGGTCTAAATAAAGCCCATTAGCGTCTGATACATAGTGTGTGGCAAACTGGTCAGCGTCTGATCCCAGAGGGACGGCTGAACTGTAAACAGTTAAACTCCAAGAGCGCCTCGGGATGAGCGGCTTCTTGGTCGGCGTTTGTTGTCTATGTTAGGATCGGCCGGATATAAACCTGGCACCTAGGTATAAAATGCAGCCCCCCACCATGAAGAAAAAAAGAAGAAGCCTCGGAGATGTGCTGATCCTGGTAACCCGCATAGGTCACCCTTTGAATCTAGGCCTGAGGGGTGTCCGTGTCAGCATGCGAGTGCTTGGTGGTCGGAATGTCCCGCTCGGCATCCGACCGGGTTCTAACCGAAGAAGCTACGAGCAGCCCGGCAATGGTGACGCTATCCATTATGGGGGCGGATGGAGGCAGCGCTAAGCCCCAAGGGGACTTAGATGGTCAGTCTACAAAATCGACAATGGCATCAACTTATAATATTGGCACATGAAATAGAAAAATATCCCTCGCAAAACTTCACTCGAAATACAAATTTCTTTTGTCGACTTTAAAACCTGAAAAAGACAAATTTTGTTTTTATACCCTACCCAGGGTGTATTAAGTTTGATGTTTAGCTTAAAAGGCAGTGAAATAATCATCGTAGAGGGCCCCTAAGACCTTTAAAAGATATGAAAGGGACCGACAGGAGCATCGATTAAGCCATGGTTAAGAACCTTTAGGCCTTAAATTTTAAGGTAGGGAGCTGAAATTTGGTGGGTTGTCTGGAAGTCTAGTCAAACAGATCAAGTTTGAAAATTAGCGGAATCCACCAACAGATACGCCCACTACAAGCCTGTATGTGTGACCATCTCTCATTTTTAAAAATACTTATTCCAAATTTGGGCTCATTTTAGCGCATTCATTTTTGGTACGGACAATGCCCTGAAATTGTCTTTGAAGTACTCAAAAAAGCTTGGACTTTTCATTGCTTAGATTTTAGCTTAAAATGACTGTTTTTCAATAAATATATATGAAGTTTGACTAAAAATTATGTTACAAAAGTTGCATTTTCTAACGTTCGTCCACTTTTGTGGGCGTGGCATTAAAAAAAGTGATTTTGATAGTTAAAAAGGCGGAGTTTTAGGCCGAAATGTCAGCAACCACCTAGTATAAAGCATTCAACAGTTATATTTTTACATCCGGCCCACTTTTTGGAGGCGTGGCAGTTTTTTTATGGTATGGTCGGCAATTTTGGAATCCGTCGTAGATGGACTGAAGCTTTTGCATACTTGTTTATTTTTTATTTCAGCTAAAAGTCTCTGCAGCAGAGTATTTTTATTTTTATGGCAATAAATAATGATAACAATAATATATTTTATTTATTGGGCTTTGAAAACAATATACCTACCAATATTGCACATATGAGGTGCAAAGCTCGTTAAGCACAAAAATAGCTATAAAATACTTAAGTTATGGGCTTCTTAGATGATTTAAACTGACATTGAGTTGTTTGTAAATAAATTTACATGAGCTAGAGGTTTGCTGCAAAGCTTTTCAGAAGCAGACTACGTCTTCGAAACCTTTACTCACTTATCTTGAACGTAGAAAATGTACATATTTCACTTAAATTGAAAACAAGTTGAAATGGGATAGTTAAAAGCTAACTTTTTCCCATTAAAATAACTGCTTCTTATCTTGTTATTTGTATAACCATTATGCGTGATGACACATGACGCATTGACGTTTAGTCACTTTAAGAAACCTTTAAAAACAACCCCTCCATCCCATGTGGTTATCAGTTGAACTCAAGACTCAGCAACACAATGAAGGCAGCTTTAGGTCTTTACTTTTTGCTTGTTTTGGTGGGATTTAAGACTTCTTACCTTATTTTTCTTATATTAATGAAGTTGCAAAACACATTTTCAGGCCACTGGAATGAAGGTCTCGGGCTCGATGCTTAGAAAAATAACAATTTCTCTTGATGCTTGGTCATGGAACAAGGAAAACGGATCTTTAGTTTCAGAAAAACATCAGGGACCGTCGGGTGACGAACAGGCATTAACGAATATGGAGCAGGTATTATTGAACATTGAAATTGGAGCGTTAGATCGAGACAAGGAATCCAAGAGTGAAGAACAAGGATCTATGAGTATGAAGAAAGTATCATTTGTTCAGGACAAAGGATCGTGGAACGAAGAAAAGGCATCATCGAGTGAGGAGCAAGGGTCGAGGACTACGGACTCATTTAATGTCCCTTGGGTTGAACTTAGGACCCCTAGGTCGTCCAGTGGGGCTGGAGAACAGGCATGGAAAATGCATGGTTATGCCGAAACTAAGGCCGAATGAATAAGGAACAGGAACCTTTGAGAGAAGAAATGGGCGTAATAGCCCGAGTATAATCATTTGAGTGTGAAAAAACCTTTAATTTTAAACCAGGTATTATCATTAGGAGTCATTTCAAGACCAGGGATCTGTAAGCCTTACTTAACAGACAGACCTTACCTAGTAAGGAGTGTTTTTTCATTGTTAAATCACCACAAATTTTTCTTCGTAATAAAATATAATTTCTAAAAGTTTATTTTTGTTCTTTAACTTATACCTACCCACCCCTTATCCTTCTCCTTTCTCCCGCAGTTTCCTTGACCAATGGACCTGTATCCACTTGGAAATTCTTTAAAAATAAAATTTCCCCACCCTTTCCAAGAAATCATTTTTATTTTTCTCTCTATTCTTGCAATTTTCAGAATACCTCAGCCCACAGTCCATCAGCATCCCGCACTTATATTAAACCTTCTTATATTCCTCGTTTTACGAAAGGACTTTTGCAAAGTATTTCCACGGAATCCACCCCCGCAAAGGCAAATGAAATGGTCTTAATTAATAGCAATTAGTCCTTAAACGAGGGGTGCGCGCCAGTAAATTACTTTGCCAGTGGAGATTTTTTTTTTATTTAAACTTAACAACACTGAGGGCGCCTTTTTTTTATTCCTTCGTCCATCATCCATTAAGTGGTCACTTTGTAATAAACCGCAGAGTGCGGCTGGAGGTCTTCTGCTTACATGTACTAGTTTGATTGTATGGAAGATTATTTTTTTTTTTTTAAATAATCTACCTCTCTCCTTTATTTAAACAATTTTCGAATGTGTATGGTACGCTTGGCCGAAGGACTCGTATAATAAAAATACTCTTATTAACTTTCCACTCACTTCGCATTCAGTGAAAAAACGTAGAACAACACCGGCGGAGTATTGCAGGTACAGCGAAAACAGCGCCCTGGCTACACGTTAAGAGGGCAACGCTTCAATTTTACAATTTCCTTTTATTTATGAAAGCGGAAAATATGTACCCGGCAGTTGGTCAGTTTGCTATAAGAGCCAGTTAAAAATAAAAACAGTGGTTAAAAAAAAAAAAAAAAAATTCAAGTGAAACCAATTTTCTGTTGAATGGAAGAGAGTTGGAAACCACTTTTGGTGAATTTCGATTCTTTTTTTTTTGCCTTGATGTTGGAGGATCATTTTTTGAAGCCTTATTGGGGGCACCAGTGATGAGGGTTTGGGGAACGTGTTTTATGTTTAAATGACCACATTCGTCAGCGGGCCATAAAGCCATGGAAAAGAATATCAGAATTATTTTATATACTCACTCGGCCCTGAACATTGTGTGCAAAATATGAAAACTGTTTGAATTGGCCACTTGAACGTGAAAAACACTGACCATTGAAAGAATTGAATTGAATTTTTCATTCAATAACATTTTTCCAAATGAACCATTTTAGAAGTGTGCACCCACTCCGAAATGGTTTCTCTTTTTCTATACATAAAAGTGCTGATGGATGGGCAATATGTGTTTGAGCTTTGTTAAAATAGGAAATAAAATTGCTGTGAGGTTTTAACAAAGGCTTGATTCGCCTTTTAGTCAGACTTCAAAGTTCAAAGCAAGCAGAAATAAATCGTACCTTGTTTAGCAGCGAGATAAGGAAACGTTTTCCAGACTTCTTTAGAATTAAATTCGTTTTAACGATTACAAGAAAAGAAACAAAAATCACAAATTCAAAATAGCCTCTAAGGAAGCCAACAAAAACTTAACGAAGCTTTAAGAGTAGCTAAGTTTGAATCAGGTTGATGCCAAAAGAATTGCCCAAAACGCCCAAAAGAAGGTTAGTTAAAATATTGAAGACAGCAGATACTGATCACAAAACTACTGAGGGAGTCGGCAAAATGGATGGACGTTATCCTTCTTTTAAGTTGGAAACAGCAATTTTGAAAATTTTGAACGAATTACGCAAGACGCAACTAGCTTTCTTTCTGCACGCCTTGTAGTTTGAAAGTGTTTTTATGTTATCAAGTTGCATCTAAGAAGTTTTTGAAAAATATTTAAAATTTAATATAATTTCTAATACGTATTGTTTTCCTCATATAATTTCTCCAAATCGCACGGGAGATAAGGAACACATTTTTATACCCGACACAGGGTATATTAAGTTTGATGTATAATTTGCAACGCAGTGAAATAATCACAGTTGACCCCTAAGACCTTTTAGAGATATGGATGGGACCGACAGGAGAATCGATTAAGCCATGTCCGTCAGTTCGTTCGTCCGAACTGACGGACATGGTAGAGACGGACGTTAAGGTAGAGAGCTGAAATTTGGTGGGTTGGCTGGAAGTCCATTGGATCAGATAAAGTTTGAAAATTAGCTGAATCCGCCCACAGACACGCCCACTGCCAAAATGGTGCTAGCGCATTCATTTTTGGTATGTAACATTGCCTTGTTGGCATTTCAAAAAAAATTGGCATTTCCATTGACCACTCCCACTTTTTTAAGGGATTTTAGCTTAAAATGAGTGTTTTTCAATAAATATATATGAAATTTGATAAAAAATTATACAACTAAAGTTGTAGTTATTATGTAGTTGTATGTGCCTCCGCCCATTTTGTGGGCGTAGCGTTAAAAAGAGTGATTTTTTAAGTTAAAAAGGCAGAGTTTTAGGCCGAAATGTATGCAACCACCTAGTATAAAGCATTCTACAGTTGAAATTTTCAATCCCGCCCACTAATTGGAGGCGTGGCAGTTTTTTTTGTATGGTCGGGTATTTTGCAATCCGTCGTAGATGGACTGAAGCTTTTGCATAAGCACTGTTGCACTTTCCTACTTGTTTCATGCATTTTTGACCTTGTTGTTCTAAAAAAACTTGCTTGCTTTATACGTGTGTTCAATATCAGCTCTGTGCACTAAGAGCTTGGTCGTACGGTCGCAAAGCACAGTCTGAACGATACGACTACCGGTATAACTGATTCAGGACGGTCGACTTTGCTCCGGGGCGACACGTAGTTAGTACACAGTTTCCGCATCTCAACGTCCACAAAGAAACATGGAGAGCTCCTGATCTACAACCGTCAACCAGATATTGCGAGCAACGCAAGGCACTCTCCTAGTACGAACTTCACGAGGGGCCAACATTGACTCGGATCACTACCTCGTTGGACCAGTTGCGGGTATCCCGATTAGGAGGATGAGGATGAAGCTTCCTGTGAGGAAGCTTGGCGTCGGCAGGCTACAATTGCAAGAGATCGACAGGTCCTAAAGCTAGGTCCAAAAAGCTAGCGACAACATTGCCAAAATGCCATCAGAGATGACGCCTCTAAAGTGGTGGGTTTCACACGGCCACCACAATAAAACATTTGGTTTGACGATGAGTACCGGCAGGCAAATGCAGCTAATCAGGGATCATACAAAGTGGCTCTGCACAAAACTACTAGACCTGCTCACAAGCTCTATGAGCAGTGCAAGAGAGAGAAATACCGGATTCTCCGAAGGAATAAGAGATAGCACACAAGAGGCCTGCGGTTGAAATAGTAGAGAGATGCTTAGAAATGAGGTTCGAAAGTTTTACCAAGGGATCGAAAGGTCCTGACAAGGGTATAAAGTTCGAACTGAATGGTCTGTAAGTATACCATCATGGGAACTCAGTAAAGGAATTGCATTCTGTGCTGACGATTTGGGAAAACCCTTTTGCAGACTGTATAACGGCGAAGAAGAAATTAATCCCGGAGAAGATGTTACCGATGAAGTATAGGAACGATACCGCTCACCCGACCTGAATGAAGTGAAATTGAGTGCAAAGTAGCCGTTGCAGACCGCCTAGCTGCCGAAGTTTTTAAATCTGCTGGCAATGATCTGATTAGGAGCATGCACCAGCTCATCTGCAAGATATGGTCCGAGGAAAGCATGCCCGGCGAATGGAACCTCAGCATTGTTTGCCCGATCCTCAAAAAAGGAGACCCTCTAAATTTTGCCAACTACAGACGCATCGATCTTCCTAACAATGCATATAAGATATTCTCTGCTGAACTCAGTGACCGCCTAAAGCTGCTTGTCAGCATAGGTCTAATAGGTCTATAACAGTGTGGTTTCAGGCCAGGAAAGACCATACCCACCAACCTTTAATCGATTTCAAGTTCGTGTATGACAGCATCTTAAGAGACGAGCTTTATAGTGCAATGTCTAGTTGGCATCCCTACCAAACTCACCAGTTTGTGCAGGATAAAGATGGAAAAGTCGCACTGTTCCGTCAATGTCGGTAAAGACCTCACCAACTTCTTTGGTGTCAAAAAATGATTTAGACGAGGCGACATATGCTCCCATAAGTGACTTCCTTAACATTCTCTCATTCCAATAGAGAGAATAGTGAAGAATTTCTGTGACAACACCAGAGGAACAATCTTTAAAAGTCAATACAATTATCCGCATATTTTCTTGTTTTTTGTCAAAGGTTGCTACTATCCCGAAAGTTAAAAGTTGGCCAACTCTTACTACCGCCACAGCTACGCGCTACCGCCACAGACACTCATTGTGTGCGCAATACACTGAATACATGTGTTTTAACTTTTGACAGCTCTTACTACCGCTACTACTACCGCCACAGCTACATCACTGTGGTTCTACGCTGACTCACGCTCAGTTTGCCAACAGAGTCGAACATAGATCCGAAAGAGTAGCTTGTTTCATTTTTTCATAAATTAATGTTGGGGCGCCCCAGACGCCATCCCCCGATCGTAGTCAAAGAGACTACGGGTGGATTTTGGCAATTGCCAGTACCACCTGGAGTAGAAAAATTTTAGGTTTTCCAATCATTTATGATTTTGGTTTTGGTTGGAATGGGGGGGGGGGGGGGGGTAGAAGGGGGATGATTTCGGTGTTTGGGGTTTAACCATTCGTTTAGGTGCCCGTCGCCTCACCTAAGTGAAGCGCCCTTGCGGTCACAATGACCCGCATATGCAGACGACATTGAAATAATCGGAAGAACATAGCCTGATGTCATTGAAGCCTTCGTGAGTGTCGGGACGGTAGTGTAGTGGCGAATATGGGCGAGCAGCCAACTAGGGCAAAAATAAGTACATGCCGTCATCAAGAAAAGACATATTCAACACCGACGTCTTGGACAGAACATCACAATAGCAAGGTATAAGCTTGAGGTAGTTGAGGACTTTGTCTGCATGGGTTCCGCACAATGACACCAGTGCTGATATCAAACGAAGGATAACTCTAACTCTGCTGTATACAGTGTAAAAGCATGGACCCTCTCATTGCGGATAAAAACGCTTTAGGCTGCTTCGAGGATAAATTCTTTCGGGCGAATTATGGGGCCTGCTTTCTAGATGGAGAGTGGAGCACCGAGGCTCGGGTGGTGGAGCACGCAAGTGGACCGGCTCTTCAGTCAGATTTGCGTGCACAACTGAAGACGGCTAGCTGCAGACAGAGCGTAGCTTGACTGACTGGCGAAGCTTGTTGGCTGAGGCCCAGGTCCATCTCTGACTGTAGCGCCACCTCAAGTAAGCACTTAACTGTTCAACAATTATGGGCTCAAACACTTCAGAAATTGTTATCCATTTTCAGATAGATATTCATTTCCCAAAAACGACCTTACGTCATATGCAACTACGAAGCCGTTTCAACGTGTCAACTACGAATTCGCACAAATTTTTCAACGTAAGGTCAACGTTTTCGTAGTAAACTTTACGTGGAGCTTTTCCTCAGTGATAACTTGTATACAGGAAACATGGTTGTAAGATGTCAGCCTTTGGGTCCTCTTAGTTGTAAGTGCTTGTTCGGAAATAAGTCATCGCTTAGGGGAAGATGGTCTGATCTGTTTGACCGAAAAATTTACTTGAATTGAAACCCCAACGAGATTTTCCTTATTCCACCGATTTAATATTAATAATTTGGAACACGAAGATGTAGGCATAGCTCGAAACTGTTGTCAAAAGCCAAACCATTCAAACCAGAGTCAAGTATTCTTTTACTTGCCTTCATTATCCGCAATAACTCATTCATTGATCCGCATAATTACTTTGTGACGCCTTCTTTTCTTCTCCAAATGAATCCTTTCATCGAGGACGAATTTTATTTCCCATTGAATCCCAGAGCTGAATAACGAATTTTCCAATAAACTTCACCTGAGTCCTGCTAAAGAAGCACACTGTTCCAATGTCAGCTATGCATCGAAAACCCAGCTGGAACCCGCCTACGCCTAGCACCCAAAAGAATGTTATAAAGTTGGGAAAGAACTAAGAAAAGAATTCCATTCCATGCCACAGCGTTCTGTGTCCTTTCGGTTCAGGCTTCATCCATTCTGCAGTGCAAAACAAAAGCCGAGTATAGAAATAAACCCGCACCGTATAACGGGGGCGGAGCAGGAAATTATCTAGAGAGACAAATTACAGAAGTTTCAGTATTCATAAAGAATTGCCAAAGTTACTCCTCGCTCGACGATGACATCCCGGTGATGGTGGAGCTATCTGCGCTATGTTTCTGGGGAGCTCTGCACATAATGTTGGCAACAACTTTCGACTTGGCGCAAAAACAGGGCTGCGAGGTGAAAAGGGTTTCGCATAAAATCCTCTTCTGGATGAATGCCATAAATTTAATTAAATTACATCTGCAGATGCTGAACAAGTTCAGGATACACACCTATATCTGAGCTGGCACTAGACTATATAGAGATACATAATATTGTATCTCGCATTATATTCATTGGTGGCGAGGTGGTGCGTTGTAATTGTTAGTTTCGGGGTTTGGGCTCACGGCTTCTGGCGCATGCATGTTTCCATTGTAAACATTGTAAATGACCCCTGCGCTGGCGTTGTTCGGATGGGGCGGTTGTGGGGGTGGGTGTGTGGTCTGCACACATGCTATTGTATTGTTTTCCACTTGATTGTGTTGCTGCCACCCCACAGCCGGCCTCTGAGTGGGGAAGTGTATTTGACCTGTAAGCTGGTTATTAACTCAATCCTTACACAGACACACGCACATTGGGCCCGATATGCTGTTTCGAGTAAATCGCTGCAGGATCCTGGAATGAGGGCACTTAATAATCTGCTATTGTGTTATGTCGAAAGTATGCTTGGCGGCGGCGGCGTTACCCGGTCTTGACAGCCGACAATGCCAATGAATACAATAACGAAGCCCGGCGCGATGATGGTGTGGTGGGCAGGCTAACCCAGAGATTTGGCAAAGGCCGATGTATATGCGGCGGAGGCAATTAGTCGCAATGAATAACAATAAGGACCTGAAGAGGATTAGGTGAACGCATGTAAAACAAACGCTGCTGTGGCATTTAATTGTATAATATATTGTTGATGTCTTTCTTTAGCGAGTCCCCAACACGACTGTTCAGGGCACAAGTGTATATTTCATAAACTCTTCTACGCAGCGGATTATTTTCCGAGCTCGCTTTGCATTCTTCGACAACAGCCATCAGATCATCGACATAATTGGCCTCCTTGAATAAGTCCCGCAGTGTTTCCTCGTCGAATCCAATGGGGTCTTTCCATAAGCCCAAGTCTGACCAGAAGCATTGCAAGAAACTGTATACGGACTCTTCGTCAGGATATTCAAACCTATTGAATTTAGCGATGTAAAGCTGTGGAGTTTGGGCTGCACTGAGGCACTTTTTTGTTGCTGCCGAAGCCATGTTTTTGTCAATCTTCTGGGCGTAAGTACCCAAAAACATCTAAAAGAAAATATCCTGAATAATAAAATGAGCTATTCAATTGTTGGAAGACGCTCTTACAGAAATGACCAAAGTTAGGAGCAGTGTTGAATTCATTGTGAACGAAAAAACGATTGAAAACTGAATGAAAATCAACGGCAGAGAAATCTGTATTTGTATCAAGTGACGAAAAGCCTTTTGAAGGGAAAAAAGCGGAAAAATAATTTAGCACACCAGATGTTTTGTTAATCTAAATTGCTACTTTTTGAACATTATTTACTCGCAAGTGCTTCAGGTTAACACGTTTCGTATTGAATTTTTTTAGCAAAAAAAAGTCTGTTTGCTTAGCACGAAATTATATGGGGCTCCAGAACAATGTGGGTTAAGGCTGATTCGGCATTGTAAGTAGGCATGCATAGGAAATAGTGGTTTAGAGATTTCTTGTAAAAAAGTTGTAAGCTTATTTGAATTGGTTTATGTCGTATATTTTGTTGTAAAATTTAAGAGCCTCTTCAAGCTTAAGTTTAAGAGAACATTCTATAATTTCTGTCACGACAAACGGTCAGGGGAAAGAGAAAAAAGAGAACTGTGGGTTTTTACGACAAACTTTCGCGAAAACTTCTGAACTTGACGTGTGGTGGTTTTGATAAGAGTAACTTATTTTTAAAAACTTTTAACACAACCTTTTGTATCCAATCTTCTGGGTGCCATAAGCCCTAAGTAGCATTTGCCTAGACATAAGAAGCATATTTTAACTTCTTTCTAATAAAATCTATTTTCTAAACGGACGGCTCTGCCATGGTGCATAGAACGGTGCACATGTTTTCTACGCCGAAGGCATGGAACTCGTCTTTTATGCAATTGCTACCTCCGCGAGGTTCTGGCAAACTCTGCGAGAGTACAATACATTCCAAAAAAGTTCTGATGCAGACTCGTCATAAATTGTGGCCCGTCAGGTACTAGATCCCCATAAATATATAAATAAATAAATATACTTAAGTGAAACTAGTGGGAGGGTTACAATCCGCCTAGATCAATCGTTGGATACCCCATCCCAATTGACCACTGTCAAGCTCCAAAATGCGTCAAAAATCTTGGTTGTTAAATTTCAGTTTCTATTAACTTTAATTGTGTTAAGAATTTGTCAGTCAAGAATCTTCTTGTGTTGATCGCAGTTTTATATTAAAAATTTCATTTTTTGCATAAAAACGCCCCCAAAGGTGGGCGTGGCAAAAACTAATTCATTTGGGTTGATAGCTTGCGCACATTTTTTTTTTTTTTTTTTGAATACTAGGATGGACGGAGACTAAAACTCCAAAATCTTTCAAAGATACCAATACGCCCACAATAGCAGGTACATAATACCGAAGTAGCCGATATTGGTGCATCAATATCGGCTGGATTTGTCTATCCAGAGAGACAAATTTCCAACTCAGTTGGAAACTGAATATAAAAGACCGTGCAAGGAAGGCCTCTATTGCCCTGTATTCCAGGAAAATCCTAGGCTTAAACTGGGGACTCCAACCCAGGATTGTGCACTGGATATACACGGCAGTCGTTAGGCCCATACTTATGTGCGGAGTATTAGTCTGGTGGAAGGCACTAGACAATAGTAGCAACATTGCTATATTAGAGAAAGTTCAAAGACTATCCTGTATTTACATCACAGGTGCTCTTAGAACAATTCCCTCGGCTGCGCTCGACACAATGCTCCATCTTCTTCCCGTTGACATCTTCGGTGAAAGCAGCACTTAGGCTTAGGGAATCCTCGCAACTGACTCGTGACAACATGGGACATGCTAGCATCCTGAATGGCCACGACACCATCCCTCGGACTACGTTGTCCCATACCTCGACTTCAATGTCAAATTCAAGACCAAATTTCCAAGCAGAGCCGCCTGGGAGTCTTGTGAGGTCTTAAATGCATCTGCAATAGAAATCTACACTGACGGATCGAAAACAGCACTTGGAGTCGAACAGCCGTTCGTGAAGCCGCGGCCTGGTTTTCAATTAACTCAGTGGACTGCAGCGCTATTGTTTTCTATATAGACAGCCAAGCTGCAATAAAAGCCTTGGAATCGCCAACGATACGATCCAAGTTGGTAAAGCAATGCCGCGAATCTCTCAACGAGATTGCTGTCAGGTGCGACGTATCTGTGCTGGATTCCTGGCTACAGGGATATTTCAGGCAACTGCAGAGCCGACGAACTAGCTAGAGAAGGTTCTAATGCCAACCCGACGCATACAACGGAACCGGCAGCACCCATAAACTCGATAAAGTTCCACATGGACGTCGAAGCCATCACAATGGTAAACAATAGGTTGAATAACATCAGCACATGTCTCTCCTCCAAACAAATCTGGCCAGAGCTCGATCGTAGGAAAACAAAGAGACTCATATCCTTCAATAGGCTGGATCTTAGAAAGATAATTGGGGCCCTCACAGGCCACTGTCTGGTAGGGCGACATGCCAGAAGACTTGGTGCTCCCTCCAACGATTTCTGCAGAAGTTGCAGGTATGAAGAGGAAAAAGAGACCATGGTTCATCTTCTGTGCAACTGTCCCGCCCTATCAGCACTGAGAAGGAAAACTTTAGGCGAATACTTCTTTGATGACCTAAATGATCTAGCGCGACTCGATCTAAAGAGGATAATGAACTTTATCTCCGGGTCAAACTGGCTAAACGCATAAGGGTGTATCACAAAACCCATCCCTCCTACTCTGCAGGCGAGCAAACACCTTACAGTGGAGCGCCAAATATACCCACTAACACATCCCCCAACAGGACCGGTCTGGTAAGGGCTCAAACCGATTCGGTTGTCCTCACCTCTCCGCTCTTGTGGGAATACTGGCACATATTCCCCCTGGTACGGGTTCATGCCGCTTCGGTTACCCCTACCTCTTCTATACCTCTTCTATACCTAAAATTTATTTCAAATTTTCGCCCATTACCGTCTCGAAAATAAAGGAATACGTTTTTCACCTTTTTTACCATTTTTAAAATTTAAAATCCATAATCACTCACTAATCACAATCACTTCGAAAAACCATGTTCAACTCTTCAATTCTCAAAAACTTTTTATTATTTTTAAAAATTTTAGATTTAATGTTAAGTATTTAGACCTTAGTTTCGTTTGTCTAGTTCTTGCCTGCTAAACTTCTAAAAAATATACTGAAAAAAATTTAATCCATTTTCCCTTGAAATTTAAAACTGTTATTTAACCGTTATTTGTGCTTGAAAGAAATTGGCCTCTTTTCGTTCTCTGTTTTTGTCCACCGTTTAAAAGTAACTACAACAAATTTAGTCTCTTACGGCTTAGCATTCAGAAGCTATAACGCGATTGGACGGACGGACGGACGGATGGACAACGTAGCAAGAGCGGATTAAGGTAAAGTGTCGCCATGGGCCACACTTTTTTGCCGCCCCCCTGGGAGCATGTCCCAAAAAATACACCTAAAAGACGTGACTAAAATTTTGAGAGGACCCAGGAATTAATTTTATTATTAATTCCTGGATCCTTATTCTGTGATCTAAGGCCATGTCCTTTGGGGGGCACTTTTTGGTTTTGTTTTTCGATGAATCATTTTTTTCTTTGCATGCAATTGACGTAGTTTCATCTTTTTGCAACTATTTTCCAACAAATTTTCTATCGACCTAATTACACCCTTATGATTGAAGGAAGCATGTCAGTGGGCGGATTCCTAAAACTTTACACTTCTTGTATTACTTCGGGACCTTAAAAATCCATATATTGTAGTTTTAGACTATCTAAGTGTCTACCTCGCAATTTAAGGCCTTTAAAAATATGGGTCACAAAAACAGGCGGACGGACGGATATGGCTTTTTCGACTCACAATTTCGTCTCGATAATATGTCCGGTCTTGGAGTTCAGTCATTAAAGCTATAATTTTACAAACTTCTTATTGGACCAATTACATGGTATAAGGCCTTTCAAAAGTTAAAACAAAAGTCCTGTCTAACATGAAAGAGGCGACAGTTATGCCCAAAAGCGTAGGAGTTAAAAAAATATTGAAAATGTTTGGCGTTTACTATGAAAATGGAATTTTTATATTTAAATTAGCAATTGATTTTTTCTTTTCTTCTTAATTTGCCGCCCCCTAAAATTTGCCGCTATGGGCCCGTGCCACACTGGACCCTAGGGCTAATATGTCCCTGACGTAGTGATTCAATAACTGCTCCGTTTTTAGGTTTTGGACGGGCCGCTAAAAGGCGAAGGAACTTCAATTTGCCACGAAGCAATTTTTCAGTGAACAAGTAGCGAGATCGGTAAGTCTGCTATTATGAATACATTCAAAACGCCTCGTAGAATCTCGTCAATATATTAGCATTAGCTTCGACTGGTTAAACCCAGTTGCAGAACAACAACTTCGGAAGTCGGCATATAAAAAAGGCGCAAAATATAAGCCAAAAATATTAAACCTATATTTTTCATCATTATTGTCTTCTCAGCGCTGCGCTGGGCCGCATTCAGGCCACTTTGTTTCCAAAAGTTTCAATACCTTCGGGAAAATGAGACGATCCTCTTTTACAGCCTACAGATAAAAAAGATACTGATGGGCTACGGACGGAATTTTTTAAGCACAAATAACGGTTTAATTACAGTTTGAAATTTCATGTGAAAATGGACTTAATGTTATTTAGTGTTTTTTTTTCAAGAAGTTTAGTAGGCAAGAACTAGAAAAACGAAACTTAGGTTTAAGAAATACTAAGCTTTAATTAAAAAATAAAACTTTTCGAAAATATCAAAACGTTTTTGAGACATGAAGAGTCGAAAATGCATGACGTTTTTCAAAGTGTTGGAGGCCATAACTTTTGAACGGCTTATCGCTCAAAATTAATATTGAACACACATACGAAGCAACTCAAAGTTAGTCAAGCGCTTAGGTCATATTTTTCAAAAACAGTTTAATTACTGTAGTTTTGACGCATTTTCGAAAAAAAATCGCAAAAATGCATGAAAAAACGTGTGTCCCGCCCCCTTAACTCCGGTGCTGTTTGGTGGAATTCTATGAAAAAAATCACACGTATCAGAAATCACGTAAAGAAGAAGCGTGACGAGCTCGAGATTAGGCTCAGGGAAATGTATTGGCTTATCGGAAGATTTTCGAAATCAAGCATATATAACAAACTGCTCTTGTACAGGCAGGTGTTAAAGCCGTCCTGGACATACGGTATACAACTTTGGGGTTGTACCAAGCCGAGCAACATGTCCATGTTGCAGACTTTCCAAAACAAGACACTAAGAGCAATTGTGAATGCTCCATGGTATATAAGGAATAGTGATATTCACAGAGATTTAGGAATAGCTACCGTGAGCGAAAAAGGAACAAACTTTGCTCGAAAGCTAAATGCTCGCCTTCATGTTCATTGCAACAATGAAATGATACGTACTCTCAACGAGACTCTTAACGATGTAAGCAACGAGCGACGAAGAATAAGACCCTTCGATTTAGCGACGTAGGTTGAAGCCGCATGAATGAACGGCTTAGTAGGTGCATTCACTGGAAAGCAACCTATCCAATGCGATTAAAACTATGGAAGCGTAAACTACTTGTTAAGTTAACTTAGTTGTAGTCAAGAAGTTTTATGAGAGAGCGAAAATTTACTACTATGAAGTGCGTTCTGGCAGTTTCATAGTGTCTCTCATAAATGGGTGGTTTTTTAGCACGTGGAAATCGGGCATAACCAATATCGGCTACTTCGGTATTATATACCTGCTATAGTGGGCGTATTGGTATCTTTGAAAGATTTTGGAGTTTTAGACTCCGTCCACCCCAATTATAAGGAAAATTATAGCGGGTTTTAAAATTTCAAAATCTTCTGAGACTTAACTGAAAAACATAAAAGCATTTTGAAAAACAATTTTTTTTAAGTCTTCTAGCAGCTTAACGGTACAAGCGATCTTTTTCAGATTCAGTTAAAGTACAAAGCTTACAAAAAGAAGGAAGGCTGCTTGTTTTACCGTTTGTGCATAAGCCGGTGGCCATAGAATTAAAAAAAAAAACATCCAAGGCTAGTGCTGCTGATTGTGCAATTGGAAAAAAGTCTAACGGGAACTGGAAAAAACCACAAAATATTTCTTTTAGGGATTTGAAATTTAAAAAATTATAAAAAAGGTCAAAAGAATGCATGTCTCCCTCTATCTTCCAAACGGTATAAAGTATAATTTTTAAATTAACACCGGGCATAGTCCATCTTCTTAAGTTTTATACAAAACTAAAGCAGACTTCGAATATTCAAAAACTTCGAAGAATTAACTGAAAAACGTGAAAACATTTTCGAAAACTATTTTTTAAAGATTTCTAGTTCCTTAACGGTTATGACCACCTTGTTTAAATTTGGCTGAAGTATGTAAGTTTTTAAGCCCATTCAAACATGCCAAATAAAAAACAGCATATTTTTTACCGTTTTATCAGAAATCCATGTCCGCAGAATTTGGGAAAAGTGGCAAATGCACAGGTGGTTGTAGAATTGATCAAATGTCTAACGGTAATTAAAAATAATCGAAATTGCTGTTTTATGGGTCTTAAATTATAAAAATCCTAAAAAGGGCCAAGAAAGAGTATGTCCTTCCTTCTATTTTCGAAACGGTAGAAACGTTAAAGCTTTTCGCCAGCCTATTTTTAGAGTAACGAAACCCAATATAAGAACATTAGACAACACTACGAAAAAAGTATATTACAGACTGTAAAATATATCCAGAAATAATTTTAATAAATGAGCAGAATGTTACATAAACTGCGCAATATAGATGACCACAACCTTCAACAAAAGCCGACGGACCGCTCCGCGTATGTCTTCATACTTGACGGTCTTTTTTCTGTGTAGATCTAGTGTTCGCCTCTTTTTTCCTAGTTATTAAAGTATTCTACAAGCTATGGCGATAAAGGAATCTTATCCTGGCGCAAGAATAATTCATTTTTCGTAGTTTGAAATTGAGCTCCTCACGCTTCTCTTTAACACTTTTTAATCGCCTTTTTGTATTTACGTAACATGTGACATGCACTGGACTTGGTCTCGTTAAGAATGATTCGCTTTAATATTAGTCCAGAAGAAAATTTGATCCAAAGTTTGTCAGGAGCTTCTTGTTGATTACAGCCATATCAACTTCTCTCATGGACTCTGTGGCGTGGACTCTCTCAACATCTCGTGGTATCTTTTTGCGTACAAAAAGAACATCAGAATGGGTTCAAGAATGTTTCTTTGAAGTACACCAGCGCAAAGCTTCCTAAAATTTCGAATAAACAGTACCGTATCAAACACAGAAGTTTGTTTTCGAGGTAATTTTCCGTGATTCTGTAGGTACCTTTATTCTGACATGGCAAGAGGGTTAAACTGCCAACTGCGGCACATGCAGTTCAGGAGATTCATCTCCTGACTTCTCACAACCATGTATGCTGTGTATACGTTATAGGTTATCTTAAATACCCAGAAAGTGGTGCTACAATTTTTGCCGACTCCAAACGGCTGAGAGGCCTCTTATAATGTCGGGAGGATATTAATGGAAAAAACTTCTGAGGTATATAAAACCCTCGTATAGGTCGGACCGTGAAAATACTTGTATTGCCCCAGTCGGGACTCAAAGTCGGGGCCTCAAGCTTGGCAACCTGACACACTAACCACTGCACCATGGCGCCAAAGATCAGATATGCCGTAGCTTACACTTCAAGCCTTTGAGCCATACCTTGTAAAAAGCTGACATCATGTAGAAAGGAGCACTTCACTTTGTTTTTCTGTTGGTTGTTGGATTGCTAGTCCTAAAACTTAGGTTTCAGCAATAGTTCCTGGAGGACTTTCAATTTTATCGGCAGAAGCAGTAAAGCTTTTAATGATTTATCATTATAAATTGTTTTCCTACTTTGCAGTCGAAGCAACTTTCATTTTATAAACAAAGCTGACTTCTGACAGCTACTTCTTTTGCATAACTTCCACCTAATTATCATTAATTAATTAACTCCGACCACTTTATCCTACAACCAAACCTCTCAATTGATTGATGGAAAAAAGTTCTAGGGCCTTTAACTCAGCCGTATATACAACTTTTAAGAAACCACAAACCTTAAACCCGAAACCTTTTTGTGCAATTAACTTAAAAGCATGTTAAACATTTAAAGATAATTTTTTTCCAAGCTCTATAAGAACCTTCATCCATTAGCTATATTGCCAGACGTAGCCTTCAAGAAAGATTTGACATTTGCCATGAATTCTTATTAAAATATTTCACAAATGCGAACAATGATGGTAGGAATATTGCAATAAAATGTTTAATCTCGAGACCGTTGATATAACCTCTAATAAAATCGTCTGGTTGAATCAGCTCCTTTGGCGCTGACATCACTCATAAGTCAAAATTATCTATTATGTAGCTCTATAGTAACTTCAATTTGTGTTCCATCTAATTTTCTAACTATGCTATTAATAAAATGCAGTACAATCAGAAAACGATTATGAGAATTGAAAAGTAGACACCGATCTCTGCACAAGATTCAGTCAAAGTTTTGTTTTCTCTCTCATTTCCCAGACAAAATAATTATTAACAAGTGACACATTTCGCTTTTGTGTTTTTGTTTTAATTGAAAAGTCTTTTATTTGATCAAATTGTTTATGTATGAAAGCTTGACCAAAGGTTAAACGCTTATGTTTCACTATCGTTAAAAACTATACATGGTGTCGGGTAGTCGGGAATCCCGAAAATTACCAGATGTCTATACGTTATCACTACCTACGCACTTCTATACTTTGTGCACAAAAAGGTAAACAAAACTTACAAAATCACGACGCATCTTATCATATATTTCACGCTTGATTTAGCAAGGTCCACTCCCTTTAAGAAGTCCTTGGATTTGTGTGCATCAAAATATGTGGTTTGAAATTCCAGAGTCCTTGTAAAAAGCAGCTCGATTAGTATGACTCCAGAAGTCCTTAGAAAAAGCACTGCTTGTTATTGATTTGTCTGATATGTCAGAGTGTGTCATTTTGGATTTACTACGTTGTGTAGGTGGCTTCAGTTGCTTTATGCATGGTTCACTCGCCTTAAAGAAGTCTTCTACTCTTTTCACCACTATTTCACCGGACTCCTGCAAAAATGGTTATTTTTAATGAAACTCGTTGGGACATATTAAAAACTCAAGAAAAACTCACGATAGCCAATGTGAGTAGTATTTCGGAAGTCAGCTTTTTCATATTAGAAAAAAAAAATTTATTCGGTTTCACTACGGAGCAACTGCCTTGCAGCTTAATTAAATACCAACTGAGATTATCTGTGCACCAAGCAAACTAGATGTCTCGGCCAGGGTCGTTTCATTTGGGAAATTTCAGACAAACAAATACACATTTCGACTTCATACTTAAATATACCAAAATCAATGCATAAAAACATCAAACAAAATAATTATCAACAATAACCTAAAAGGGTCAGCTGAAATTGAATGCTTAATTTTGATTAGGTGGGAATTTCTAATTCCAGTCACACTGTTTGGGCTTGTAGGCACACTCCAAGTCGGGACAGTTCTTTCGTTTTTGTTTTTGCAGTATAGCGTCATCAAAAGCTCGAAGAATCGAGATGCAAAAGGAAGAGTTGATTAACACTCAGCCTTAGTAACACCTGATAAGCATCTAAAATCTAATGCAGCAACTATATACGAGCTACAACTACAGTGTAGGCATCAACAATATCGATTTGGGAGCTCTGGGTCATAATCCCTGAATTGTACGTATCCACATAGCTCCACGACGAGGCATGATCTGGGTCAGACTCATTTTTATGTGCAATGCAGTGAAAGCTCTGCAGTTCCTGTGTCACTTTGGTGGAGTTAGGAGCTACGATGTAGGAGTTAAGCATTGATGGCGTCCCGGGATTTAGCTCTAATGGCCAGGTTTTCAGTGCGAGATCGTCTGAGTTTCGGAGTTAAACTGAGATTAACCCCAAAAAAGAGTTTTTAAGTGAATATTGATCCGGGATTTATCTGGCCTATCTCGCAAAATTTGGTGAGTTAATCTCGCATCAGCTCTGGTTGAATGTTTTTTCTGTGTGAAATATGAAATGGAAGTGGCCTTGCGTGTTTCTGTGAACAATGACATTTGAAAATGACTCTTACTCCAATTTCTGTGCTTTTCTATGTGAAGTGAGAGCTGGGAGTGTCAATAATATCGAAGATTTTAACAACTTTACTGGCGGAGTTAACTCTGCACTGAAAAACATCTCGCTGGGTTAAATCCAGATTCGTTTTGTTACGGGATTGCCAGATCTTGGCTTAAGCTGGGCTTAGCACGATGGCCGTTGCTTCCATAAACAGTAAAATATTCGCATTGTATATATAAAAGTGCCTTCAAAACACATCCTTTATTTAGAAAACTTCTAACAACCTTTCGGCAACAAAACGAAGCTCTCTCGACACCGGATTTGTATAAAAATCTTAAGAGGTCTTTCAATTCTTCAATTCGCATTGCTTAGATCTTCGAGCTCACCAGAGATGTACATATGTAGCTGCCGAGGTTCCTTCGGCTACTGTTGTTAAGGGCCAGGCGTATGCATGGGTGAGGAGCATATATTCAGTTATGAGCACAATACAAGCTCTGCTAAAGATTCAGTTTCTATTTCAAGCGCTTTAGAGAGGTTTTATAAAAATTCTTATCCCAAGGCTAAGACAAGTTTACGGTCCTTGAGCTCACCACATTTGACTGGTGATGGTCTTGTTTATATGTTATCCAGTTCGGTCCGTTTATTGCAAACGCTTTAAACAAATAAGTAAAATTCCGATTGGAACAGCCTTGTCATTAAGGCCAAAGCAGTTGATTAAATATACCTGTACCTGTCAATAAGGCTCAAGAGCTAGTCTAGAGGCAAACTTTTAGAGGCGCCTCTGAGACTAGTTTGCTTTTTCTTCACTGGTGTCTGTACGGCATCTGATCGAGGGGTGGGGTGCCGTGGCGCAGTGGTTAGTGTGTGTGCTTACTACACCGGAGGTCTGGGTTCGAATCCTGCCATCGTCACCTAAAAAAAAGACTTGTTCTTTTTCACGGTCCCCACCTCCGCGAAGGTTTGACAAGTCCTCCGAGAGTATCAATTGTCTTGAAAAACTTCTCAAAGGAGCCGTTCTGACTCGGCAAAAAAAATTGTAGGTCCCCTTGTATGTAGAGAAAATAACACACACAGCATACATTGTTGAGAAGTTGGCCCTGGTTCACATCGAGCTGTTGCGCCACTCTATTTATTTTATTTTTATCTGAGCGAGGGATCGACATATTTGGTTACTGCTTCTTTATCGCCATGGCGGCTACATCAGAATATTTTGAGAGTGAGCTTTATTGATTCTGCCTGCATATTGCTCAGCAGACTTTTTTGTTCTTGACTTACTTACTTACTTAAGGTGGCGCTACAGTCCGAGGTGGACCTGGGCCTCAGCCAATAAGCTTCGCCAGCCAGCTCTGTCTCTAGCTAGCCGTCTCCAGTTTTGCACGCGAAATTGGCTGAGGTCCCCTTCCACTTGCGTGCGCCACCTGAGTCTCGGTGCTCCTTTACCGCCCGTCCCTGCGGTGTGGATTCGAAGGTTTTCCGGGCCGGGGCGTTGGTGTCCATCTGCTCTAGATAACCCTGCCATCGTAGACGTTGTGTTTTGTCATTGGGCGTCAACAGTAAATCCGTCCGAATCCAAGGCTTGTTTCTGCTTCGTAACTGGTGTTTCTTTACGTGGCCGCCAACCTGAAGGACTAGATCCTTTGTTTAGCTCTAAGGACGAGCCGGATAGCCCGCTCCTTATAGGCCTGAGCTCCGAATACGTTGTAATAGAGCATATAAGGTGCTCACTAAGTAGTTCGGCCTGACTGGAACTGTGGACGCTACCGTTGATTCCATCTGGGGAATTCCTCCGCTGCCGTCCGGATGCAAGGAGAAGTGCCTTTGGGAACGCTCCCACTCCGCTCTCGTCTGCTACCCCCAACAAGGAAGGCCAAAGGGGTTGGAACCCAAAGGGGTTGAAACCCAATCTCCAGTTGAGGTACAAGGCACCCGGTGTTCACAGATCACAAGACCCGGTGATAGACAGAGGTTGGTTTAGGAAACCTGAAGATGCTTGTATCCTCTTGAGTGCATATGTCTATCCTTTGACCACCTATTTGTTCTTTATGCCTTGTTTTTATGCTTGGGCAGCTACCTGATGCATACCCTTCCTTGCACTTAACGCATTCTTCTTGCATTCCGCAATAGCTGGCGACAGGTCCGCTGTTTTTATACATCGGGTTAGTCCATTTGTCCAAATTTAGTTTTTCACATTTTTAGTGTGTTTCTGTCCTTCTTAAGCTGGACCACAAAGTTGTTGAGCATCTTGTTCATTTCTGCAGTGGTTAGTGCGTTGGGCTTCTGCGCACGAGGCATCGGGTTCGAATCCCGACCGAGGTAAAAAAAACTTTTACATGATCCGGCCTTCGCCGCGAGGGTCTGACATACCCTCTGAAGCATAATTTTGTCATCAACAGTTCCATCCGATGACGTCAGATTTTTAGTTAGGTCTGTCTAACAAACGTCATAATAAACTATTGGTGTAATCTTCTTATTCATGGGCCAAATGATGACAAAATTATGCATTCAGAGGGTATGTCAGGATTTCTCAATCCGTTTGTTTACACAACAATCTGTGCTGGCTAATCATTGATCTCTGTATTGCTTTGAATCTGATGACGAGTCTGATGTGTGAATGAGTCATGATTTTTTCCCAAGTGGCATTACGTTCTGTGATTTGTGATTTGAATCCCTCAATTCGTCGCTTTGAATTGGAAAAAAAATGTAGGTCCCCCCATGTATGGAAGAACACACTAAGTGCCGGAGCATACATGGGGTTGTGAGAGGTCAGGCAATGGCTGTAAGTTGCTGCAAGGCGAGCTGCAAGTGGCTAGTTGGTCCATCTTTGAGTTTTTGTATTGGCTGACTTGGATAACTTAAAACTGACAGGTTTTTCCTGTCTTCCTTATTTGGCTGTTTTGTAGCGTGATAGCGAGCGAGAGCATCCAACGATTTTCAATTAATGGCAACATACGCCGGCGTTATCGCTGTCTCGCCTTTAAAAAAAAAACAGAGAAAAACTCTCGTCGAGGTCGACGATCATTCTGTAATTCGCTGTTGTGTAATATTAAATATAATTTTGCATGCCTTTGCCGTGGGGGCCGCGTCCCAATTTATGCAACGATACGTTCGGTGAGCTTTAAAAAAAGGTTATTATTCTTGTGTAGGTACTTATAGGCTTGTTGTGGAGAAAATTTATTCTCGTTGTGCATTTTATTTTGTCTTATAAAATCGACGACTCTGAAACACATGAAAGGCTGTGGAGAAGGGGAAAAGCAGCCAATTGGGTGAAGAGTTCGAGACTGTCTATTAGACAGCAATTTTTTAAAGCATCAATAGTTTACTCATAATACATGCAAGCAGCGCACACATGAGCAACTTTTCTAGTTCTAGTTTTTAGTTCACAGATGGAGTATTGTACACTTTCTCTCTTAAATTTCGGCGAGTTGGAAAAAATGAAAGAGTTTCACGTCTGCGTACAAACAGACAACGAGCAACTTTTAAATCTATGGCAAAGCAAAGATTTAAAGTTGCTCAAACTGGTTTCATCTCGGTTGCTCATATGTGTGTGCGAGTCCCCGTATAAGCCCATAAGACTCAAATAAGCAATCAAACAGTTGCGTGACTAAAAGTGCCATGTACCTATGCGATAAGCCCAAGACTTATCGCCATACTCTACAACATAGATATAGAAACTTATTTATAATATGCGAAAAGGCTCACTTCAGTACAAATACATAAAAAATAATATAGCTATTCCTATTAGTGGTGTGAAAAGTCGCATGTCACTTTTTCCATTAGCACGTACCCATATGATCCTACACTTTCCAAATCAACACCCGACCAAATGAAAATGATTTTTCCCCACCACTGAGCATCACCATTCACAGAGTCACCACACAAGGATTCCTTTTGCATATTTGTTTCCCATTCGCCCGTTAAGAACGAAGCCAACAACGAACAAATTATTCCAAAAATACTTCCACACTTGTTGTGTTTGCTGGATGCGGTGACAACAAAATAACCTTACTCACAGGATACCTAACCTATGTGTATTATTTCGCGCTCAGGATGTAATTTCCTCTTGCAAACGAGAGCATATGGTGCAAAAAATAGAATATTTTACTGAATTTGATCACACAAGGACATCCACTTCATTTTTAATTTTTGTTGCTGTCACAGTGATTCAGCCAACCGAAGCTGATATCCTTATAAGGGGATATCACACAACAAAAATCTTGTCTTGACACATTTTCGCTTCGAGGACTCTCAATTGGCATCAAAAAATCGTCATAATGATAACGATTTCGTCGATTTGAACTGTGTGTGAGTCGTGGGGAAAACACAAATTGACGACTACGTTTAGAAGAAAATACTCCGTCAACATGTGTCCTTTTAACCCCAAAATATTGACAACACATTATAGAAAAGGCTCGAAACTCGAAAGTGAAATTAATCAAGCGATTAACCATTCAACAGACGGATATGAAGGTATTCCAATTACTGATTAATTCGTTGCTTGCATATGAGTATGATAAGTGCCACCAAAAAGGATATGCCATTCGCTTTTGTGCGAGTTATTTGACGATGAGAATCCTTTTTGTGTATACAACGCACAGAGATCACCCTTTGGATATAGCTGTCTCCCTAATGAAAGAATTTTTTTTTTGAATCACCCCCAAGGAATCATCAGCATCATCATGAGAATATTCGTCCTTAACCGTTTGAGGTCGATTTTTTGGACTATTACTATAAAGATTGAGAATCTCTCAAGTGGTGGACGGCGAATAATAGGCCTCCCATATAAGATATATCAATTTGGCCAGTAGCAATTGAAAAGGTTATGTGTATTTCTTCGTCAATAAAAGTATTTATTATCCTTTTTGTGGTTCAACAGACCACATCAGAGATACTGCCTGCGACGGAGTACATGTTGAAGGAAAACCATCTTGCACTTGTGTGTGGATAAGTTTTCCACTTGAGTGAATCGCCTGCGAAGCGGTTTTACGGGACTCCTCTCCGATGATGAGCATCGTCCTGTGGGTGCACTCGTCTTCTTTAGAAACCGTTTATAACAAAAAAAAAAAAAAAATACTTTGAGGGTGAATTTGCCTTTTTGGCAATAAAATGTTGATTGCAAACAATTAAAATTTAATTCAATTGTACTCACTTGGCTTGTGGTTGAGATGAGGGATTTTGTGAAGTGTTTTTTTTTCGCAACATGGGTGGCAGGACAGCATGTAATAATTGATGAGTATCTTTGTCAGGATCTTTTTTAAATGCTAGAGTGAGTTACTTCATGAGTTTGTAGTGATAATGCATTGACTGCTTAGTCATTATGCTCCTTTCCTTACCACTTGAACTTAGAGTCTCCAATCGTTAAATTTCTGACAAGCAGATTTTAGGTGGGTGCCGTGGCGCGTTGGTTAGTGTGGCGGACACGATGTCCCGGATTCAAATCGCGATCGGGGCAATAAAAGTTGTTTCCACGGTAGTATCTCCGCGAGGCTGATGTTACTTTCGGAGGGCTTGTCAGACCCTCGCGGAAGTGGGGAACGTGAAAAGAACAGGTAACATTTGAAGTGTGAAACAACTAAAGAATTGTACACATCAGTCCGAGGGAATGAATTGAGTAGGTACTTGCGAAGCAACCAATTTTAGGGCATTTGGCCACAGAAGACTGAACATTTTTGTAGAGAAATATAAGGGCAACCAAATAACCTATCAATTTGCAAAGTTGCTCTCACACAGTTTGTGGAAAATGGAGAGTCGTTGCGAAATGTGAATAAACTTTGACAGTTCGCGGCGTCACCTTTTTTTCGCGTCAAAGAGTTTGAAATGCATTATTTTGCCTTTTAAACACTTTTCACGGAATTCTCGAGGGACCAGTTTATAGACCTAACCTGCCACTTGCTTACAAAAATGTTCAATTTTCTGATGTAAGTTCTCTAAAATTGGTTTGTTCGCTATTTCTCAATTCGTTCGTTCGCGCTCGTGTGTACATTTCTTAAGACCTGGTTCACACAAAACCGGTGTAGATTTGATGCAGAAATTGAACAGCCTTTCCCGTCAAGAATGAAGGAATATAAAGTGTTTCTTATGACATTGTTTGACAGATCTAACTTTAAATCTGACGTCAGCGGATAGAACTGTCATTTTATACGCTTGTTAAAAATTCCGTTTGACAATCTGTACTGGTCAATCATAGATCAACAATCTGTTTTGCTTTGAGTCCGATGATGAGCCTGATTTGTGAATGAACCATGTTTTTTTTTCGAAGTGTCGTTAGTCTTGTGTTTTGTGACTTGTGCTTTCCAGTTTTGTTTGAAATGACATTTGAGTTCTGAAGGGTCGATAACATAGGCAAGGCATTCTCCAAAGTTTTTCCTGGTCCACAGAGAAAATTGCTTCTTTAGTAAAGATCTGAACACTAAGGGCCGGTTTTTCAGTACAGAATTAACTTGCAAAATTTTCGATTCGGGAAATTATTGACTTTTTTAACAGTCACTTTGAAAAGTCAATTTTACATAGAAAAAAAAGACAGGCAAGGAAGTTCGACTTGTTCTCAAATATAATTTTTTTTTTACACAAACACGTAGCAACAATTGCCATTTCGATTTATTCACATCGCGGTTCGTCGGCTTTTGTGGAAGATTTAGCGTGCCATTATTTGTTTAAGGTTGTTGTATAAAATCTTTTTTGATACAAAAGAGTCTAGGATTTTAGTGTCGTTTCATCGCACATTCTCCACAGTCTTTGACATTAATTAAAGGCTTGCAAGCTATTCCGTGGTTACGTTAGGTTATTCGGTACACGTTTCTCTAGATTTCTGAACGCAAATTTGATAGCAACTAAAACTTTAGGAGTAGACTGACAGAAAACCGGATAACTGACAGATCTGTCAGAGGTGTTCGTCGGCAGGGAGATTTAGGTATCTTAGAGTGACTTGTAGAGTGACTTGGTCTGAAACATTATTTAATCAAAATTAAATATTTTTGCAATAACGATGTCAGAAGTAGGATTTACAAGAGTCTAAATTAATATCTAATGATGCACGAAATCTTCTGGAGATAATGACGTCGATAATGACGTAGGAAAGCCTAATAAAGTTAAAACCATACAGGTATAACTTATTGTTATGTGGCGACAAGAAATAAAACAACACGCAGGAGTCGCTGAATGCACCCATCGATTCACTCTACAAACGCACCCGCTCGATTCACTAAACGAACATACCCAACTGTCATTCCAGTCATCTGACAGCAGCTGTCATATTCGAAGTTCGAATTTCGATTTCCCCCACCTTGGAATTCAGCGGAGGAGTACCAATGGAAAATTACCAAAGGGGAAGTATGGAACGTACTAGAAGGTGCTTAATTTTGTATAAATACGCGGGTGGCAGGCTCGTACGGGACAGTTATATTTTAAACGTTGACTTGTGAAAATCGGTTATAAAGTGAAAAGTGATGGAATTGAAATAAAAAGTTGAATTCTAAGTAGTAAAGTTGAATAACAGTGTGATTTGAATTTAAAAAAGTTTTGTTTGATAAATAAAGTGTTTCATTGTGTAATTATAAAAGTGAAATTGAGTTTTATTCGACGAACCCCAGGCGAAAACATTACAGTATCGTAACGGGGCAAGGCCAAAGCCGCTTTGTGAAGCTGCTGTAAGGCTAACGTAGAGATTATTCAGCCGTTTTCTCTAACCTATAGGCAAAACAAAGGAATATCCCTACAAGATGTTTTTCGGGAGCGTACCAAATTTCATCTTTCTACGGCTGACCGTTCAAAAGTTACAAACAACGAGCGCGGTCTGTGCCGGACGGACGGACAACGAAGTGATAGCTTAGAGGTCCTTTTTCAATTTTTGATTTCACCGCTAAGGACAGACAAAGAAGTTCGGACTGTTTTCTAGAGGAGTTTGATCTGGGATTAACCCGGAAAATTTGGTGAATTAAACCGAGACTAACCCTGGATCGAGGGTGACGTCAGAACTTTTTCCTGGTTAATCTCTCAAATCTCTCAATTTCTGGTTAACTCCGAAACACACTGAAACTAGCACTGAAAAACTGGCCCTTAGATGCTTACTTAATTTAGGTGGCGTGGCGTTAGTTCGGGATTGACCTGCGAGCTTAGCTATTTTTTAAGCTTAGGACAAGCTAAGACAGACTGCGTTTTTTTTTATAATTATCTCGCGATCAAGGGGCTATGACCTTCCGTAAAAAGCGTTTAGCACATCGTGAGCGGAAACAATTTGAATAGAAGAGAAATGGATTTCTGGGTCCAACACGAACGCTGATGAGCCAGTATGGAACATGAAAACCCTGTGCAGAAACACCAAAGCTTACCCCACCGCAAGTGTTATGCCTTTATGGAGAAAAGCAATCATATAACCAGCAGAATAAAAACATCAGACACATAATTATATCCATTTTATGTGCATGTTTGAAGAAAAAGGGTGTTTAGTATTCAGCCGACCCAAACCTGCATAATAGACGCCGACCAGAAAGCCTCTCATTTTGAGGCAGACACTCCAGGATTTTTCGTTAGTTGCTGTTGTGATCCGCCCGGATGTTTTCCATACCGATATATACCCGACTATGTCTGGTGAATGGACCCTTATCCGCCACCTGGGGTGCCCAATTGGGGACCAGCAGCTTCAGAAGGGAAGCTTTATTTCTAGCTTCTCCCCAGTTTTGCACGCGAAATTTCCCAAGGTCCCATTTGGGTGTACTGAGTTTGTAGCTGAATCAACCATCACAGTCGTTGTATATGGCCTCTTCTTGCTAGGCCGGTGTTGGTGTATGGCTCATAAATTTCGACGTTATAGGTATAGTTATATGTCCTTTCCCTACCAAAGCCACCCAAACGATTTTACTTTTGAAGCAATCTAGAGCATCCTTATCCACTTTTGAGAGGGTCCAGGCACCGTAAAGCTATACTGGGATAATAAGACCGGTTAAATCGGTCTTCATTAAAATAAATAAATAAATAGAGTGGCGCAACAGCTCGATGTGAACCAGGGCCAACTTCTCAACAATGTATGCTGTGTGTGTTGATTTCTTCACATACAAGGGGACCTACAATTTTTTGCCGAATCCGAACGGCAGTTTGAGAAGTTTTTCAAGACAATTGATACTCTCGGAGGGCTTGTCAAACCCTCGCGGAGGTGGGGACCGTGAAAAAGAACAAGTCTTTTTTTCAGGTGACAATGGCATGATCGGTCTTCATTAATGTCCCATAAATGCCCCGACCATGAAAGCATTTTACTCGATTTCGTTAGCTTTTTTTTTGGCTTGAGCAGAAGTTTGACAGCCGGTGACAAGCTGAAGCACGCAATCGTTTATGTATCTATACTTAAGGATATTATAGACACAGCAATCTTTTGTAGGACTTGAGTGGGATTTTCGTGGTATTTTTACATTTGGCTAATCCAGCTACGCCTATTATGGTTGGGCTTTTATTGTTCCACACTTTAGTTTCTCTAGAGAGGGCGCAATACATGAATTCTTCGCCCAAGGAAGCAGCGAATCGGCAAGAGCCCTACTCTGTTTGATCTTAGTACTATGGTGCCTTTATCTGAATATATAGCGCAGATTATACACCAACCCGGTGGCGCACGCAAGTGGAAGGGGAGCCTCAGCCAACTTCGCGTGCGAAACTGGAGACGGCTATCTAGAGACAGAGCTGGCTGACGAAGCTTGTCGGCTGAGGCCCAGGTCCACCCCGGACTGTAGCGCCACCGTAAGTAAGTAAGTAAGCGGAGATTATAACCGGTATAAGCTAAGCTCCAATAAAAGCCGACAGCCTGCCCCTATGGCTTAAAAACTGACTTTTTTTTATTGGTAGGAGCGCTAACGTTGCTAACTACTTCTGAATTAACCCTTATAAAGTTTGCTGGCAAAAGAAAAAAGAGGTCGTTTTCGTTTACAAATTATCAGGTTTAAAGTTTTTAAGCCTAGTTGTTTTCTCAGGTCAGCTCCACTTAAGTTAAATAGACACGCCCGAACTTTTGTGATAAAATCATACCTCAAAGCGACTACAATATTAGCACTGCCATTTACACAGGTGCTGAGAACTCAACAAACGGCCAGGACCTCTTTCGTTTACTATAAACTAACGTGAAATTTAAAACTCTACCAATTCAATCTTTTAATTTATATTTATTTGATTAATACACAAGTAAATTTCCACTTTACATCCTCCTTAAACAAAAAGTCCGCTCTAATGATGATGCTCGTGATCGTGATCGTGCGAATGCTCATGGTGATGGCCATCAACGCTCTTCTTCACCAAATGCAGATGCTCGGCCATGAAACACTTAGCTCCACGATAGGCCCATTCGCACGCACTTGATCCTTGTGTGTTCTTGTCGGAGCATTTCTCAATTTTAGCGTGTGTTGCATCTGTATGATCAGCATGTGATCCGCCAACGATCTGGGCGTGGACGTCTTCTACTTTGAATCCTGAATCCTTGTCGAACAGTCCGAACTTTTCAAACACACACTTCATGTAGCAGTGAGTTGTTGGATCATCGGGGAACTCCCATTTTTTGAACATCTCCACATGATCGGCGGGTACACTAAGTTCGGTTACACACTCATCGCGATATTTGTGCATATCCTCCCTGGTCTTAACGGTGTATTCGGCTGAAACCTATTTGGCAAAACAACAATATTTTGAAATGGCTTCGTTTTTTAATGAAGGATCTTACCAAGCAGGCCAGCACGAGAACGGCAATAAATTGCTTCATTTCGCAAAGAAGATCTTTTGAAACGTACCGAGGTTAGAGAAAACGAGCTTAGACTGCCTTCAGATTAGCACCGTCTCTCAGTTTTATAGTCGTACATCTGTGCAACCAGCATCGTTCTTCATTACACGCACAGATGTACATAGGTATTGCTGTTTGATATCAAATTACTCGTGTGTTTGTTGTTTTGATTTTACTTAAAATTGAACTGGAATAAAATTGAAATTTAATCATCTTGAGAGGACACCTACCTTTATTTGACCTTGGTATTGAGCAAAAACTGGCAGCAGATTGCTTCTAGTACTGAGGAGCATTACTATCATCTGGACGGGCTACCTTTGTGCATCTTATCATCTATGCATGAACTGCATATAGCGACCTACAGGTCTTATAGTCATGATAAGATTGTACCAACTGGAAGCTCCTTAAAGGTGCTCTCAGTCTTATCACACAAAGCTAGACGATTGGGGGGATGCCGGTCGGTCAGACAAAAATCTCTGGCTGGTGGAAATTTTTTTCAATTACACAGATACAAATATTTCCCTGGGAAAAATACCGTTGAAGAAGGGGGAAAAACATTTGAGGGAACAAGTTTTTGGGATATAATTGTGGTGGAAAACATTGCTATGTGGATTACTGTCTACGCTGACAGTTTGAAGGCAGGTGGTGCTTGGATGAGTGCCTGACGTTCACCTATTTTCCGATAGAGGGCCACCGTTTATTCAAATAATAGCTTGAACATTTTAAAACATTACATATTATTTTAGATAAGCGGGAGACGAATAAAATAAATCCAAAACTCCATCGGACAAATATAGGATTAATTTGACACGAAAACTTTGTTTCTGTCATTTTGGCTCTCAAAAGAGAGTGGCGATGTCATTTCCAAGGAGCAAAACGATATCCTCAGTAAAAGCAACAATAGAAAACGTAATTGTGATAGATTTTTCGCACAGGGACAGTTTCCTTTTTTGATTCTCAAACTGTTACAAAGGTGCAGAAAATAGGTTTGTGAATAGGGTGAATGGGATTTATGGGAGGATTTATTTTTAATCGCTTGCCGAGAGGATTTAAATTTATATGGTAAATCGCGTGATTTGTAGAGGATTTAAAAAAGATTTATATTAATCGACGGTTAGTGCTCGGTGGAAATATGGTATTAGAGTTGAATGAACAGAACAATAGTTAGAAATTCATAAACAGTAAAATACGAAAAGATCAACAATAATATTAGGCCTTAAATTTAAAGCTAGAGAGCTGGAAGTCCATTCTACCAAATCAAGTAAGAAAATTAGACGGATTCGTCTGCCGATATGTACGCTTCTTTTTAGTCAAGAGGCAGGGTTTCTAGTTTAAAATTTATTAAACTAGAAAAAAATTTAAATTTAAACCGTATTGCATAAATATATCTTATCCCGCCCACTTTTTGGAGGCATGGCAATTCGATTTTTAGGTAGGGTAGCGCGTATTTTACAACCCATCGTAGGCAAAATGAAGCTTCAACACGCAATGATGGACCTTCCGACATGTGTTTAGATGGGATTTCGGCTATTCAGGATTTTTGGTCTTCGAAATTTTGGAATTCAGGATTCTGTCCACCTCCCTAAATTATTAATAGTTCAACTTTGCCAAAGAACTACTTTTAACACTTTATTTCAATTAAACCACTTTGTTTCTTTAGATTTATATGATCACGATTCAATGCTTTAAAAACAACTTCTGCTCAGGGCGACTATGAGCCTCACTAGCACATTTAAGGTCACGTAAAATGGAGTGAGAGGGCGATTTAACGAATAAAAGTTAAAAATTTTAATACTTTCTCAATAATTTCTCTACCGGCCATAAAAGTGCAATAAGCGGGAAACAATTAAAAATAAACCCCGAAGTGTCTCCACCGGACAAACGTAAAATCGATTTAATACGAGAATGCTGTTATTTTAGCTTTTAAAAGACAGTAAAGATGACCTTTTCGTTGAGCGAGAAAAAAGTTAGGTACGTTGTAAAAATCATAATAGAAAATATATTTCAGGCAGATTTTCCATACGTGGACAGTGTTAGTTCCTTTTTTCAAGTCTCAATCTACTGTAAAGTGTAATCAAGTGTAATAGGGTGTTTCCATCGCACATAAGTCAGAGTTTAACGAAGGAAGATTAAAAGTTAATCCCAAAGTGTTTTCACCGGAATCGAGGAGATTTACTTGACGTTCTCAATGGCATCCTGTGGTGTGAAATGGTACGTAATAACTAAAATAAAGCAAAACATGACGTCAAATATGTTGATTTGACTTTGGTTCACAAATTCGATAATAGACCAACTTGATCAACATCAACCAGCAGTATAAACATAAACATTCAACGTTCTGTTTCAGTGTGCACTCCTCAGTGCATTTTTGACAGCTCCAATTACATCCACGTCAATTAAACCGTTATGCGCATCCCTTTACGCAACACAGCAAACATAGCTGGAGTGGATGATACCAAGCTGCCAAACAAAGATTTGTTCAATTTGTTTCGTTGGATAACGTAGAGAACACGTCACGTAAATTCTGTACGATTTGAATCGAAAATTCATGCGTCGAGGAGATTAATTAAGCGATTAACTTTTAATCTCTTCGTGGGGAGATTAATATTTGTTAAGTTAATCTCGTGTTTTATAGGGGAATCAAGGAAGATTTGTCTTAATCGCAGACTAATTGCAGGCTGGAAACACTCTATAAAGATGTGCGAAAAAAGGCTAAAAGTGGCATAGAAGAGTTTTGCGAGCCGTGTGAATGAGATTTACGAAGAGATTTATTTTTCATTACATACTTGCCGAGAGGACTAACATTTATATTGCAATTATCGCACTTTCTAGGACATTTGTAGAATATTTACGTCAATCGTGGATAAGATGTTCGATGGATATTTGTGTTATTAGTATGATATCTTTGCAAGCGCCCATAAAATTGAAATTAACGGGAGACGATTCAAAAGAAATCCCGAAGTGTCCTCACCGGCCAAACATAGGATAAATTTGACACGAGCACCCTTTCGTTGTCGTCGGCTGACATAAAATTCATCAATTTCTTGCACTGCGGCGACATTTTAAAAAGTAAACAGTAAAATTATTTCACATGGGTTTGAGTGTTTTTTCCTTGGAGAATTAGAAAAGTTGCTCTTGTAGATGATTGCTTTTGTAGATGATGACTCATGAGTAAATTATTGATGCATTAAAAAATTGCTAGTGAGCGATAAGCCTTAGTGCAATAAAAGGCAATGAAAATATTTCTCGTTTCTATTTTGTAAAAAAAAACTCCATATCAGCTGTTTTGTCTTCAGCAAGGTATGTTTGTTTTTACTTTCGAAAGCTTAGTACTAGATTTGTATATAATTTTGCACTTGCTCTGAAATCTACAAAAATATATTGGAAATCTTAAAGATTTTAATTAGATTTTTAGTTTTTTTACTCTAAATCTAGATTTTGATTCCGTGTGAATATGGTATAAGCTTACTAGATGGGCAGAATGCGATTTTCATGAAGAATGATTTAAATTGTCATTAATAAGCATATTTTGACAGATGTGTTTCACAAAACACTACTGGCTTCTGATGCTCTTCAGTGGATTCATCAATATCTACTGCTTACCCAAAAATTTTTAATATTTTTTGCTGTAAAAACTGCAAAATTGAAATTAAAAATTAAAAATCGACCATAAATCAATAGATACACTTAATCTTTATCCATACATTTCCACTTTCCTGGGTTCGATAGCGACCGCTAGGTGGCTCACAAAGCGCTGAAGCAAGCAGTTGAAATCTTGTCTGTATATTGAAAATTGCATATTATTAGAACTTATCACATGTTCTTTTCTTTGTTAACGAGCCCTAAGACTCCAACTTAGAAATCCCCATCAGGGTCTCGACATCGCTGTTTGGCTTATCATGGCGACTTCAAAAACACGGCTATAGTGATTATTGAAAACACTTTTGATAGTTAAGCACTGGCAAGGCGAAGCATTTAAATTGCCAAAACATTTTGAAATAGGATTTAAAATTTAGGTTTGTTTAAAAGGGCCCGAAAATCTAAATGCAGAGTCTATTTCTTAACTAAGATGAACCTCATTACTTGAAAGACTTTGCCATCCTCGATGAATTGTAAGGGTCTATGCTATAGTAGGGTATTCTAGCATGGTTAATAGACATAATTATATATATCTCAAGCTAATTGTCGACACAAATCTTGATGTACCCTAATAAGGAAAATGTCAGGGCGTTAACCATCAGAGACCATTGTTCCACACGAGACCAATATAGCAAAAGTTCAGAGCACTATCTTCTGGCTGTGACGAAGTCTAGTCGACTTGTGGCATCCGAATAGGCAACTCATCTTATCACCGTCTTGGAAAAAGGTTAACAACATATTTTTATAAATGTTTTCTTTAGCAAGAGGTAATTAATGAACACATTATCAGTATAGTGGTGAAATCAAGAGATAATTTAGTTGTACACTCAATGTTTTAGTAAAGTGCATACACTATAACTTCTGGTCACCAATGGTCTAACACAACAAGAGTTGCCATTGGGCAATTTTTTTTAGAGGTGTTTTATTGTAATTTTGTGTTGGTGCGCTTATAAAGCCGCAGGATATTCGACAACTTGTAACGAATGGAGTTAAACTGCGCCATTTTAGCAGGCGGATTTATGTGGATACTTCTAAGAAGGTAAATGTGTAACTTGGATCCGACATCTCTCTTTACGAAAAGCTTACAGTGCTAGTTGTTCATTTACCAAGGGATACTGAGCCACATAAAACTCGGTTTAATCGATAATTTCGGTGTATACCCACCCGATTGCATTGTGAAAATAACAACAAATGCTGCACTATATGTGTAGATGTCACATTATGTGACAAATTGCCTTGCTTGCTTTTGCTCAATTCATACCTTTTTTTCAATAACTGGCTCGAAACTTCTTTTATAAAGTTTATTTTTCTTTCAATTTGCGCGTAATTTTTGACAGCCTTTAGCGACAATGTTTTTTTCGTGTCATCTGTCAAATCTATTTTTATTATTCCTCTTTAAATGCCTAATCACTATTGTTAGCCATAAAATTAGACAGCACAGTCCAAATGATAAAAAGTTGGATCAATGTTTAAGTTGATTTACTAGAAATTTAGAAAGGCTGTATTTAAATACTATTTATGTGGCAACCCTGTTCTTTTTAAAAGAAGAAAACACTTAACTTAAAATAAGACTTTCCCTCCTGTACCACTCTTATCGATGATAGAATTGACCTGCAGACACGAATATTCTATCGTCTTGATAATGCGTCTATTATCTAGAAGCTTGCGGCAGCAAACAAGCCTATAAATAATTCGACTCGATTAGAAGTAAACATTCAGTTAAGTCTCATCGTTTGAATACAGCACACGTCCGCCGTTAAGCACCATGAAATTCTTTATTGTCGCTTTTGCATTAGTTGCTATTGTAAGAATGAAAATTTAAGTAAACTTCTTGAGAGCCCTTAACTTAACCCTTTTTCGTATGATTTTATAGGTTGCAGCTGAATGGGCACCGAAAAACTTCGATCAAGTCAAGGTGATCCGTGACGAATGTCTCGTGGAAAATCCAATTCCAGAAGATTTGGTGCAACAAATCAAGACAACCGGATCGTATCCTGATGTTGAATCTGTGAGGAAGTATATCCTGTGCAACGCCAAGAAGCTAGATATCTTCTGCAGCCATGAGGGCTGGCATGTTGATCGTGTTGTGAAGCAGTTCAAGCTAAAAACCGATGAGGCTGAGGCAACTGAAATCGCTGAGAAGTGTGCCGATAAGAACGAACAGAATGACAGCGCTGATGTGTGGGCATTCCGTGGACATCAGTGTTTGTGGAACAGCAAGTTGGGTGAAGGAATCAAGTCTTTCATCAAAGAGAAGAAGGCAGCAGGCTTGGCATAAATTATTCCAATGCAAAGAATATGAGACTGATGGGGTTTTGTTTTAGGAAAATAAATGTAAAGCAAACTTAAAAGTGGGAAACTGTGAAGAAAATTTCGAATGGGGATCTCTTGATCTCTATGTAACGTGCAGTTTATATTAATGTGCCCAGGACAGTCTTCTTTGTCTGGGTGGCCAACAAGAAAAAAGTTTGTTACCTTCTTAATATTTATAGGACTGATAAAGTGAAAAATCGAACGAGATCGCTCAGAGGGTGACTTAGATAATGGTATACCAAACAGCTTTTAGTTTAAGATAGGTTTCCTTTACCGTAATACTCGAGAGGCAAATTAAAAGGATCGCAGGTCAGCAACCCTTTGGGTCGTAACTTTAGACACACCGCGTATATTTAAATAAAAATCGTGCGGTAAAATCAGGAGTCAGGTTAGTAGAATCAGTCTCCACGTTTGTTTGCAACTTCACACCTTTTTTCAATTTTTGGGAGTTAAAATGTAGTTGCAGACCAATGCCACAAAAAGATATGCAGCTGACCCTTTTCCAAGCCTGAAATTTCACAGGAGTTCAAAAAAAGCTGAGATTTCGATCAATAGACAACTGCGCAAGAGGAACATATTGAATCCGTCACTATTCAACTTGAGTTGATTTTTCAACAATTCAACTTGTGTTGAAAGCCCCATTTAGAACTCAGTAACGGTTAAGAGAGCTCAGCTAAAGCTTTAAAGATCTGTAAAGGCCAAGTCAATCGAGTTTTTAAGTTTTATAAGGTTTCGAGGCTTAGTGTCTACTTTGCTTTGTTTTGACGGTAGTAAACACTTGACTTCATGTCGACCGATAAAGTAAAACACTTTTTTTGAGGTCCTTACAGAACATGGCCTAATTTTACTACGCTCGCTAACAGCCCGCTATCGATCGACAAGTTTCCATCACGTCTGCGTATGGCATAAAATCAATATTTTGAAATCTGTAAGTACCCAGCTAGAAATGTATGCTTGTATTTTCACGGATGGCTTCAAAACCGGACAGGGGTCTGGTGCTGGAGTCTTTGTGGAAAGCGAGAACATTAGACTCCACTACCCTTTAGGTAAATATGCGTCTGTCTTCCCAGCGGAGATTTTCGCTATCCTAATGGCTATGCGCTATATTGTGACTAACAGGTGGAGGGCAAGAAGCATATGCGTTTGCAGTGACAGCCAAGCGGCTCTAAATGCGTTGCTCAACCCTCTTACCTCGTCGAAGATAGTGCTCGAACTCAAGTATTTGCTGAATTTAGTCGGAAGGCTAAATGCAGTGAATCTTGTTTGGGTTCCAGGTCACACTGGTATCCAGGGAAATGAGATCTCAGATGATCTTGCCAGACTAGGCTCAGAAGAGGTTTTCTCAGGACCCGAACCTGCTTTAGGCCTGCCTGTATCTGTTGTCACGTCTGCCATTAATACTTGGGTTTCTCGTGAGCACAGGGCTCGTTGGCGTGACTGCGTTGGGTGCAGTCAGACCAAACGACTACGCCCGGATATCTGCGAGGGGTCAGCGTCTTTTCTTCTATCTCTCAGGAGAATCGATTGCAGACTTCTTGTAGGCGTCCTTACGGGCCACCAAGCTTTCGCCAAGCACTTGAATGTGCTAGGCTTCAGCGAAAACATCACCTGTCCTGCCTGTCGAGAGGGCGACGATACATCGGAACATTTCCTATGTAGCTGTCCTGCCTTTGCTCGCATCAGGTGGCGGATCTTTGGGGCTGACGTGGTGAGTGCCGAACACCTAAGCTCTTCATCACTGAAGCTCCTTCTCGTTTTTCTTCGAAAGACGGGTAAACTAAATACATTAAAGTAAGGTGTCCGCGTGGTAGTACAATGGACCAGTAGTTGTGTCTGAGTGCACCATCGGATAGTTGCAACCTCCGACAAATGAAAAAAAAACAGCTAGAAATTATGGAATACCTATCAATTTTTTTTGCAGGCATCTTTCTGCAATTTATTGATCAAAGTGATCATTATAAAGTGTGTCTCTTGTGTTTGTGGTGGAGGATCGGGAACAATATAAGGATCATTTAGCCGTCCTCGCTCCATGACCCTCTAAGGATAAGAAATAAGAATTAAAAGTAGGAAGACTGCAGTGCTCAGCTAAGGCTCCTCCACGGTTTGAGATCGGGGGCCCCCAGCCCTTTTCCAAGTTGGTATACCTCCATAGTTAAATGCTTTAAGCAGATAAGGGCATCGAAGGCTTTGATGTGATAGGAATTTATTGCGGGGGAAAAAAATAGTAGTTAAGTAAGGCCGTACAGCTAAGACTTTGTAACTTGTGCATCTGTTATCACAATGCTCAAAACAAAACAATTCTAAACGTTTAACCCGTTGGCTGCTGATAAGACTGGTCAACAAATTGACCCACCAGATACAGATCAGTTTGTATGTAGACTTGAGTAGGTTGATAAAAACATCACTATCAGGTGCAACCTGCATCACATTTCCCTATAAATAATTCGACACCATTAGAGGGGGACATTCAGTCAAATCGATTCGTTTGAATAGCACACATCCACCTTCCATCATGAAATACCTCATATTCGTCTACGCTCTCGCCCTTGTTGCCTATGTAAGTATGAACTCAGACAGCTTTGATATAAGAAGCTCTATAGCTGTGCTCTTAACCACAGGCTGCTGCTGATTCTGATTGGGAGCCTAAGACCAGCCAACAGATCAGGACGATTCGTGACGAATGTATTGCCGAGAATTCGGTGCCAGCCGAACGTGTCGTGGAAATGGACAAGGGTGAATACAACGATGTCGAAGCTGTGCGAAAGTACGTACTTTGCATGGCCAAAACTATCGGTATATTCTGTGGCCGCAATGGATACCATGTGGAACGTGTCGTGAAACAGTTCCACGGAGAAGGCGCCGAAGCCACTGAAATCGCTGAAAAGTGCGCTGACAAAAACGAACAAAAGGACAGCGTTGATGTGTGGGCATTCCGCGGACACATTTGCTTGTGGAACAGCAAACTTGGAGATTATATCAGAAACCTTAAGAAAGAACGCTTAGCTGTATCTGCATAAATTTTGAGATTTTGGAACTTGGTGATCGTCGTGAGTGTAAACAATGAAAATTTAAGCCGTGTATAGCCTGAAAGTTGTGATTTTTGATACTACTTAATAATAACTGTGTATTTAATGAACTACCTTAATTGTTTAGTGTTATTTTTTTCTTAGGCCAGGTTGTTAAGGCAGATAAGGTAAGATCACATAACAACTGGCGATAAATTTTATTATCTTAAGTTACACTCTTGACAAAAAAATTGTTAGCTAATCCCCGCTATTAACATGTGTCCAGGTTTAAAATTTTTGGTTGAAGAACTAAATAACAATATGCGCTTATCAATTAGACCGCACTCCACTGACTACGCATTCAAAAGCGAACTCAGCATAAAACTTCCAGCGCACTCCAAATGCATAAGGTGTGACTCCTCCATAAGCCCAATAAAACTTACGTCAAATTATAATAAATAAACTTTATAACACAACAACTGCTTTTATGTTTCAGTCTGATGCATTTGGCGTAGCCTTAAGGTGTTGATAATATTAATAAAAACATAGTTTTGCTCCTCGATCAGTCTTATGAATTGAAAGGGTTGTCTTATAGGCAGATATAATTATGCTAAGACGGCATAAATTTGGAATTTATTTTGAATTATTATTATCGTCCTTTAAGTTGAATTTCATTATTTGAGAAGCAAACGCCCCTTATCCCGTGTGGAATATTTAATTTGGTTGAAGTTAGATTAGATTAGGTTGATCAGATTGTTGATCTTTGTATCGGGCAGCTGTCAAAGACGAAAAGATTCACTCCTCATCTGTCAAAATCTTTCATGGTGCCCAGTTTTAGGATAAGTTGACTTCTTTTTGTCAGAATAGGACAGGATTATTGTTGTGCAGTTTTTGCTGATTTGTTCGATTTTCTAAAGACACCTTAATGAAGAATTTTAAATCATCATCAAAATCATCATTTTCGGTAACCGCTTATCCCTATGGAAGGGTCACAGAGCGAGGGCAGCTAAATGGTCCTTCCATCTTTCCCGATTCTCCGCCACCAACTCAAGAGACACAGGCGCGATCCCCAGACGGGTCTCGGAGATGTTGTTCACCTGATCCGACCACCTGTTTTTGGCCTACCAGATGGGCGACGCGCTTGCATCTCGGCTAACATAACCTGTCTAAGAATTCTGTCGGGGGCATGCGAGCAACGTGTCCAAATCATTGAAGAATTGATCAATCCACTAGGAGAAGTAGATGCTCAAAATTAAGATTCCCACGAATATAGGTACTGACGTTTCTCACTCTATCCCTAAGAGTAGCATCAACAACGCACCTCAGAAATCTAGCATCTAGTTTCTTCGGTCAATACCCAAATTTCATGACCATAGATGAGGGTTGAAACGAACACTGAATTAAAAACTGGGATCTTTGCTTTCATTCCAAGCTCAGCTTTCCTGATGACTGGCTGGTACAGTTCTTTTCCTATTGCTCCAGCTTGGCCAATCTAGGGTAGGGTAGAGTAGGGATGCGCCCGAACACCCAAAGGGACCAGCAAATCTTTCAAACGATGTACCTTGACGCAAGTTAAGTAACAAAAATGTTACAGTAACAAAAAAAATGATCGTCAGTTCTGTGATCTTTCGTTTTCGGCCTAACCGACCTGGACTTTAAAAGAAAAAAAAAAAAAAAAAAAAAAAAACACAAAACAATTCAGTCCATTCATATACAAAATTTCGACTTTCAGGCTTTAAGGCCAAAATTTTCTTTGTTTAAACTCAAGATGATCACCTAGACGATCAAACGCCTAAATTTATGCTGATGCTTCTGCGTGTTCTTTCTTATGGGCCTTAATGTGGTCTCCAATTTTACTGTTCCACAAGCAAGTGTGTCCACGGTATGCCCACACATCAATGCTGTCTTTCTGTTCATTTTTGTCAGCGCACTTTTCAACAATTTCGGCTGCTTCGGCGACATCTCCGTTGAATTGTTTCACGACACGTTCCACATTATATCCATTGCGGCCACAGAATATACCCATTCTTTTAGCCATGCAGAGGATGAACTTTCGCACGGCTTCGACATCATTGAATTCACCCTTTTTGATTTCCTCAACCTGTTCGGTGGGTACGGAGTTTTCGGCAATACATTCCTCTCGAAACGCCCTGATCTGTTCAGCGGTCTTGGGTTCCCAATCAGAATCAGCTGCAGCCTGATGTAGTTTAGAGCACAGCTATAGACGTTGTTATATCAAGGCTCCTTAAGTTCATACTTACATAGGCAACAAGGGCGAAAGCGTAGACGAAAATGAGGTATTTCATGGTGAAAGGTGGACTTGTGCTATTAGAAAGACTCGAGTTGACTGAATGTTTACAATTAATGGTGTCGAGTTATTTATAGGAAAATGTGATGCAGGTTGCACCTGATAGTGAAATTTTTATCAACCTACACAAATTAGTAGTTTACATACAAGCTGATCTCTATCTGGTGGGTTAATTTGGTGACCAGTCTTATCAACCGACGGGTTGACCTGTAGATACGAACAGAAAAACACAAAAGATTGATTAAACGTTTTGAATTGTTTTTATTTTTTGCACATAAAGGACAGATGGACAGGCTAGAACGCTTGCTTGTAGGGAGCTAACTACTTTTTGAAAACTTATTTAATGTAAAGTCAAAGCATGCGATGTTCTTATCTGTTTAAGATAATTTACAATGAAGATATACCAATTTCAAGAAGGTCTGGGACTCCTGATCTTAAGCCACGGAGGTTCCTTCCCCGAAGCCCTGCAGCCATCCTAGTTAGGATACATTCCCAAACGTCCTTTGCCGTCCTTTGTCGACAAAGCATTCAATCTGTCTCTGAGGAGTTTCTTATTGCCGTCCAATTTTTGAAAATGACATTTTTCACTCCACTGCAAGTTCAGGGTCACAAAAGCCGTGAGGTAAGGTATGCCTGTCGAAAGAGCCGACTAAAATCCACTGGAAGGAGTAGTCTTCAGATTGTCTAAAGTATATTGTTAGGAGTGTATACTCCTGGTGGAAAGTTAAAACTGAGAGATGTGTCTCCATCCCATCCCAAATGGGCGGCAGAACTCTAAACAGTTAAACTCCAAGAGCGTCTGTCTCGGCATGCTCATCTCGGGAGGCCTCTTGGTCAGCGTCTGTTGTCCATGTTAGGATCGGCTGAATTAAAACCTGGCAACTAGGTATAAAATGCACGAAGACACGAGTGCACCACCTTACCTTTTTGTGATCCAATTAAAAGAAATAACTTTATTTTTATTGCTAGGCAACTTGGTTCGTTTTTAAAAAGCTTCCTTTCTGCTCTTTTTTTCAAAAATATCTTGTAAAAAATCTTTCAAGAGAAATTAAACGTGCTTGGGCAGATACGTTTTATTTTCATACCCTGAAGCGCAAAGCTTTAGGGTAGGGTTTATCCAACTGACCTTTTGAATGTAGAGGAGGAATGGCAGCTGTTTTTATCGGCAGTCATTGCCTCTGCAGGAAATGTTTGTGGAGTGAAGCGGCTTGGGGTAGCGGCTGGTGGTGAGAAAAGAACTGCTTGGTTTAAAACGCCTGGAGTTGAAGAAGCCATCAGAGAGAAGAAGAGAGCCTACATTGCGTGGATCCAATGTAGAAACTCAACTTCTCGAGCCCGGTACAATGAGTCGCGAAGGACTTCCAATCTGGCAGTCAGAACAGCCAAGGAACAGTCATGGAAAAAGTTCGGCGAGAAGTTGGAGCACGATTACAGATCTGCAAACAAGATATTTTGGCAGACCATTCGCCGGCTTGAATATCATTCAAGAAGTTAAATCGAAGGACGGTACACTTCTTTCAAATGAGAGCGATATCTTGCGCAGATGGAGAGAGCACTTTTCGGAGTTGCTCAACCCCCAACTGGGCACTGAAGATGGCACTCCCACTGGTGACGAGATAATGGCGGAGAATACTCCCACAGTAGACGAAGTCACTAAAGCGATTAAATCGCTAAAAGTTGGCAAGTCTGCTGGAGTTGATGAAATCCGGTCAGAAATGCTCAAAGCAATGGGTGAAGAGGGTGTTAAATGGCTAACACGTGTCGTTAAGGTTTCCTGGGATAACGGGAAGGCACCAAGCGATTGGCAAACGGGAGTTATAGTGCCCATTTTCAAAAAAGGGAACAGGAGAGATTGCGTCAACTATAGGGGCATATTTCTCTTGAGTCTTCCGGCAAAAGTATTCGCGAAGGTGTTGGAAACGTAATCGAGCCTTTGCTGCGGGAACAGCAATGTGACTTTCGGCCTGGCAGAGGCACAGCCCACCACTTTTACTCTTAAGGTTATTCCTGAAAAGGCCTGGGCATATGCCAAACCGGTATACGTGTACTTTGTAGATTTAGAAAAGGCCTATATGACAGGGTTCCTCGGAATAAACTATGGAGAGTTTTATAGGACTACGCACTGAGTGGGCATCTTCTGAGAGCCACTCAGTCTTTGTATGGGAACTTCAGATACTGTGTTCGGATAAATGGCGTCAAATCCTAACCTTTTGATGTGTGCATTGGACTTCACCAGGGCTGTGTTCTATCGCCTCTCCTTTTCATAGTATATATGGACTCGATGGTGAACCGCCGTCTTGGTGAGGAATCTTTGGAAATGGCTGACGTCAGGATAAGCTATCTGTTTTTCGCAGATGATTTAGCTATCCTGGCATCGTCTGATGAGGAACTTTAGCGAGCACTGGACGGGTTTGCGGCTATATGTGGTGAAGCTGGGATGAAGGTAAATGTGAGCAAAAAGCGAAAAGATGGTTGTTTCTCGAACTCCTTTGCAGTATACCCTGCACATAAATGGAGTCCCATTGAAACAGGAAGAGAAGTTTATGCGGGAACCACAAAGCAGCCTGGCTTGGCCTCGGCTTGACGTTTACAAGTTTAGCCATACGATTTCAGTGTTTCCTACACAATGAAGTTTGGCTTCAAAGTGTTGTTTGCAAAGAGAAAGAGTGCGTTAAGAGAAAACGCACGTAATGCTACGCAATGAGGCTCATAAGCCCAGCAAGAGCTCAGATGTGCTGAACTTTTCGTGTGAAGCAAATGGCGGTTGATTTCGATCGCTCACACGAAGTGCACGAAATGCACGGATAGAATTTGCGCGAATAGAAGAGAACGCAGAGTATTTGAGTGTGTCTACATTTTGGGACAAATTTCGTATTACTTATTTATTAGTTGGACATGAATGTTCCACATAATTATGTACTATCTACCAGCACTATCTATTAGGGCTTTCGGCTGTGTGTGCGTATTTTTTAATTTATCGTGGCATGCTTGAAGAATGTAGTGACTGCATAATAAAAGCTCTCTCTCTCCATGAGCGAAATGTCATTTCAAAGCCGGTTCAAAGCCCACGTATCGTAACGGGGCGAAGCCGAAGCCTGAGGCTGCTTTGTGGCTACCGCTTTAAGTATCTCGGGGTCTTTTTCACAAAAGATGGAGGAAGTGATACTGAGTTATCCTGTATATGTTTCTAAAAGGGGATTTGAAAGTGTTCACAATAGCGGAGTTACCTATGTCACTACCGATCTACTGATAGGTTGCTTTGAGGCGACTATCCATGATAGCAGCTGCTTGTCTGCTGAAAATGTCAATTGGAACCCACTCGACTTAAGTGTCCTTATTTTTTTTAGGACTTAAAGCCTCTTTCTATGAGCGAAAAAACTAGTACCGTGGAGAGTCCAAATAAACTGGAAATACTTTGAGTCTAAAGAGGACGATAGATGTAGACGATAGAGTAGATATACCCAGTCTGAAACATATAATAGTTTTGTCGCTCGTGTTGGAAGGTCCTTGATTGCACGCCTTGCAGATAGAAAAAAAAAATCTATTGCCACAAGGCTTAAGATTGTCTCTAGTCCATTGGTTGGAGTTTATACCAGAGCACTGAAAGCATTCTTTGCACCTAAGTTGAGGTCTTCTTTGAGGAAATGAACGAATTTATGCATACCGGTGGCGAATATTGTGAAGCTCAGCAGGAACTCCGGCTCGGCCAAGTTTCTCTTTGAAGCTCAGGATACTCCAGCTAATTAAGTATTTTGATTTGAAATTATATTTTGTGTCTTTAATTTTGTCTCTTTTTAGTGACGCTTCTAAGAGCCCACGCATGCCTGAGCTGATGGTTTTGGCTGCTAAAAACCATCTCTAAAATAATTTAACCGAAGTTAAGTTCTGAAGTTATGTCCTTGGGTATTTCTGAAATCTAAACAGCATTAAGTCACTCGTAAAAAACGCAGTTTTTTATTTCAGACTTATTTTCAGACTTAATTTCCGACTTATACCATAGGTTTGGCATTGTTGTCATTGCACCAGGACACTGTGGTAAAAAAAGGCAGTGAACAAGCTGACGAGCTTGCAAGAAGTTGAGGGCTCCTTAAAAAAGTGAGATTTTTTTCAGTATTTACCTATTTATTTGTATTTACCTTTTGTGTATAGTAAGAGGGATAATTGAGGAGAATTTTACAATGACTGCCAACCAAAGGCGGTCCAGTCTGGCTGGACACAGGGTATCCAAAACTTTCTGGCCTGAAAAATGATCAAATGGGCTTTCAAAAATGAGCTGGGGCAATCTTAGGGCTTTAAATGGAATTCTTACAGGAAACACGCAAAGAGGCTCAGGCTTTCGAAACGGATATTCTCGCTTTTCTGCAGTGATCAGCAGCCGGTGGAGGATCTAGCACACATACTGTGTAAATGCGAGGCAAGTTGTTAGTTGAATATTTCTTTGAAAGCTTAGCGGAAGTAGGATGCACAAACTTTAAAAGCCTTTTTGGCTATTACAGGGGAATTTGCTGTTTCACCAGAGAGAATGTGTAGGTTGTATTTACCCCCTGAATGTTCAGTTTAACTCGTTTTCCACGGATCGCGATGGGCCCGTTTTGGTGCCTAGGGTCCGTAAGGCCTTGTTCACCACACCTTTGTTTAACCTAACCTTACCTTGGCATTGTTGTTAGTAAGAAATTCTTATGGCTGTTTATGATTTATTTCCTAAATTTTTCTCAGTCTAACCTCACTTGCTTTCCAACCATTTGCTATATTGACTCCGTTTGCTTTTCAGTACTATCTTAGGATCAAGGCAGAAACCTAGCCTAACCTTTGTCAAAATCCAGGTTACTCTTTAAGCATTTGAAATAAGACATTATTCACTGTGTCTTCATGGCATAATAAGATTTGAAAATGAAGAAGAATTCTAGTCTCTTTAATAAGTGTAACGACATTTTGGCGACAAGACAATGTTGGCCAATGCTGCTGAGGTCTTCTTGGAGTATTACCTATCCGGTTTTAAAATAGCTACAACAGAATATAAAATTCTGTGAAATCTCTTAACGCATCATCTGTATCTAAAAAAGCGAAGCCAGTCTGACGTCACTATCTATTTGCACCTGATGTATAGCAGCAAAGATACGACTTGTGAATTCTCCACGGCGGGGACTCCCAATTGAATCTATTGGCTTTCAGACTCCATCTCATTGACCTATTCCAAAAGTAAGACAACAACAAGATTCTGATGTTTAAACAATTCATTATCACTTTACAAATCTTAGGCAATCGCGGTAAGAAAGACTTTCAGAAGGAACACACCCCTACAAAATGTTGAAGTCGCATATCTATAAACATATTTTCTACGTGTAACATTTGTGTATTTTACTTGATACCAAAAAGCTCGCAGAAGGTTTTAAAAACGCTTTCAGTACTCAATAAGCCTGAATCTTTGAAGCAACCTGTCTCGCGGCCTTGTGCTAGCAAGCAAACAGCTGTCGTTTGAGCAAATAAAATTTTACCTCAACTGTGTGATATTAGCTCAAGTGATACTTTAGTTAGTGCGATCGATCAGTACCAAACGATCGCAACAGCTAAAGCATTCAAATTAAAAGTAACGTCCAGATCTAATTAGAGGAATTGAAAACACGTTGAACTCCACCGGTATCCGCCCACAGATTCGAAGCTCTAATTACTGCTAGATAAACAGATTGCACATTGCCCGGATGACAACGAACTGGCAGAGATACATCGTCCGTTTACCCAACAAACAAGCGACAACAAATGCGTCCGCGCTTATCAGAAGCAACCAAAACACATGCGTCCCTCGATCACATCCACCGATCCACGCAGTCTGCGAGAGTTCGCCAGTCGTCGGAGCTGAAAGCTCGGTGCGACGGTTTCAGTTGTATCGCGGACGGCATGGCACCCATCCAAGTGTGCGGATCCAAGCTCAGCCAACGAGTACAATGAAGACGACCGCCAGCTCTGGACACTTATCATGGCTCTTGGCTGCAATGGTTTCGCTTTTGCTGCTGCTCGCCGTCGAGGTAAATGATCTCGGCGCAATCGATCGATTTGTAATTGACCTCTTGATCTCATACCCCAGGGTGGTGCCATTACACCAGAAGATGTCCGATTCGCAATGGCACGCTGTCAGAACGATTCCACTGCGGACCCAGTGATGCGGCTACAATGGTCTATTCGGATGTTTCCGGACACCCATGAGACTCATTGCTATGTAAAGTGCCTTCTAAGCAAATTAGGGCTAATTAATGTAAAGTATTTGGGACTTGATGTAATCAGTGCGCCGTGCTTGGATGTGGGAACCTTTGATCTTGGAAATTCCATTTGCAGGGCAACAAATTCATGCAGCCGCTGGAGAGTCGCGACATGGAGATCACCGAGGAGTGCTACACACAGTTGGAGGACGTGCTCAGTGGAACGTGTGAGGGCTACTATAGAAAGTGGATGGATTTGAGGAAGCACTGCAAAGAGTTCTTCTACGTGACGCTGTTCGAGGATCCTCGCGAACTGGATTCATATGGCAGGAGAAATGTAAGTTAATCGAGTGTGTTTTTTTTTCGCTGGCTGATATTTGGGATTGCTCGGTGTGAGCTCGCTAAAGGGAAAAAACTAACCTTTTGTCCAAAAATCAGTCAGCTTGCTCACAGCCCACTGTTCGGGTCTTTATAGTCCTTCAACTCAAGTGTATAGTCTTCGCAGTACAAGCAGCTGGGGGAAACAGCCTCGGAGTTTTGCTACAGAGCTGCTGCGTCCGAATCTGTGAGCGAGGAATTGACATCGGAACAAGCAAAGGCGGATGACATTATGAGTCTTTTCAAAAGCGAGTTGCACTGTTTATTTAGGCATATTCGATGGTTCGATGCCTATGGACGCGTTGATGTAAGTTGACAACTGTTAATGTTTCCCAAACGCCCCACAAAAATAGAGTTCTCTTTCAGCTTGAGGAGATACACCGCAGCTTCAAGGAGTCGCAATGTGATTCAAAAGCAAACTTGGAGGTGCTTGCCAAGTGTGTTCATACTTCGAATGCCATGTATTCTTGGGGAGGTGGGCAAATGGCCTACAAACTCTATCAGTGTCTAACGAAGAAGTTGAAAAACTTTAAGGAAATTTATACGCAACGCGATAAGATAAGCCGATATTACTGAGATAAGCTCCGCTGACAAAATGTGATTATTCTATAGGTGTATAGCGCCGTAGGCAATAAGTGAATTTATGATAAACTTATGAGATAAGTTTAGTCGGTTTGTGTTTGATTAATGGAAGAATACCTTGTATTGTTGTTAATTTGTTTAAGGTTTTAGGACTTTAAACTCAAGTGAAACAATCAACAAATGGTTTGTATTTTTATTCATCAATCACATTAAAATTGAGAAACATTTTACACTTAGAGAAAGAATGCTTCAAGTGCCAATCACAAGTAGTAATAGTAAGTCGCAGAAGTGAGCATATCACTTGGAGTATAAGAAGTATATGAAAACAATTTGTTTTGTGTAAAATTTTAACAGCATTTTAAGAAGTAACATCAGATACAATCAAACAATTCTAACATCGCCAAAAAAGAAGCGGAAACATCTAGATAAATATTTGGCTAAAGCCGTATTTCAAAATACGTGTACAAAAATCATTTCATTTTTTAGTTATCAATCGATATGGTCTTCAGAGCTGCAGTTATATGATCCACCAGTGGGAGTGACGGATCGACAGATGCATCACGATAGCCCTCCAGAAAGTAGCAAGTACTGTCACCGGCCGTTGTGAATTCCTTCGGCAAACAAGACGGATCCCTCGGCTGAAGATCGAATTGGAACTCGGGGTGTTTTATGAGCCATCTGTCAAAAAAAAAGTTAAAATGTGCTGCATTCACGCGCCTTTTTATACTTACTCTCTTGTGGTTGGACTGACGTTGATTTTGCAGGCTTCACTGCCAGACTCGAACTTGTTGGCAATCGTCACATTATGCCCGAAGAGGCAGTAGCGTGGCATTTTTCTACCCACGACCCCCGACAGTACAGTTCCAGTGTGCAGCCCAATTCGCATCTTAATCCGTTCGCCATCGTGTGTAATGTGCTTCGAGCATGCATCAATCATCTTTAGAGCCATCCATGCGACCTTGTGGGCATCGTAAATACTAGCCCTATGCAGACCACTGGCTACGCAATACGCATCACCAATGGTCTCGATCTTGTACACGTCGAACAGATCACAAAACTCATCGAAATCCTTGTACAAGCTCTCCAGCATGCTGATGACCATGAAGGGCGTGGCCCTTGAACAGATGCTTGTGAAGCCAACAATGTCGCTAAAAAGAATCGTAACATCCGGATATGTCTGTGACTCGATGCTGGAGCCCAGCCACAACCGTTCAGCGATCTCAGCCGGGAAGATCAAGTGAAGCAGGCTAACGTTCTTCTTACGCTCTTTGGCCACAGCCGTATTGGCCTCTTCAATCGAACTCTTCAGCTTGTCCATGCGACGTCGTAGTCCGTCTTGAGCTCGAGCCTGCTCGCCGACCAGTATCACCTCACGAGTTGCATCGTGCAGCGGGATGTCGGAAATGAAGAGCCCGTTGCAGGTCAAGCCATCGAGACCGTCCAAGAACGGAGAACCGATAAAGAGCAGTGAATTGGACTCGGGGCAAAAGACCATTTGTCCCTTGATCTCAAGACCCTGAAAGAAAGCAATAATTTTGACTTCAGCAAAGCAGCGGCAGGACACAGTCAGGGGTGGAATAAGCCTAAAGCGATTTTTGATAAGTGATTGTCACTTTAGCTTAGAATTTTTACCCAAGCAGTATGCCATGACCTAAATAGCATTTTGCTTCAAATCATCAAGCTTTCGTTGACTTTTGAGACTAGTCCGAGAGAGGTGAAACATTCGATAAGGAAAAACGTTTTCAAGTTTATAATGAACCCCACAATTGTTTGACAGAACTTGAGTGCGATTTTCGTGGTATTTTGGCATAAGGTGCAAGTTGGATTAACTTCATGTCAAAATACAACGAAAGTCCAACTCAATAGACACAACCAACAACCACTCATAGACTTAAAAGATTCAGAAAACGTATAAAATTTGCGTGGTTTTCATCAGCTGTCAAAATTCCTCGTCGAACATCTCAGCTGACTGGGACTAGCTTGAGGCAATAAAAGTTAACGACATCTTAAGGAAATCGAGAGAAATGCAATTACGGCCATGGGATGCACGAATTACGTGTAACGGGATGTTAACGAAAGCCGAATTAACCACATTAAAGTCTATTATGACCAGGCCTTTAGACTGGTCTGACTGACATTCGATATAGAAATCTGACAGCTGATGAGAAATACAAAAATTTCATATTTTCTTCTAAACGCTTTCTCAAGCTTATATTGTGCAGCGCGAGTATTTGCAAAACTTGACTGGGATTTTCGTCGTATTTTGACGTTCGGCATAATTAACAGAATGTCAAAATATATACACTAAAATCAAATTCAAGTGCCTATGACAAACTTATGTTATTCTCACCAGCTGTCAGAGTTTCGTGATCCGCCTTCTCACTTGATTGGGACTAGCCAACAAAAATTAACGAATATTTAACGAAATCGAGCAAAATTCTGTTACGGTCGTGGGATGCGAAGCGCGCGTTATCGCTGTTTGATAAGGCCTTTTGACTAATATGACTTACATTTGATATTCAAATTTGACAGATGATCCTGACGAACAGAAAAATCTAGTACGTTTATCAAAATCCAGCCCAACTCTAATATGTGAAATGAACCTTGACAGCCGTAATCATTCGCTAGCAGGCAAATCGTACAGGTAGCCGATTGGCTACGTACCCATAAAGCCGATTGGCTCATATTTGTCCAGTTTCGTTCACTTTTATTGCGTACGCAAAGTGCGATTCAAAGCTCAGTTTTCGTACGAAAATTTGAAGTATTAACTTAATCGAAATTTTAAAACAGAAAACCGAAGGGTTTGCTTTCCTGTCGTAATTTTTTTCTCTTTTGCACATTAAAAATGAAAAGAGCACTCAGCGACACCAAAAGAAGACCAAGGTTCTCGGCTTGACAGGTGTATTCGTTTACAATAGACTAATATTGCCGACTTGTCGTTTTGAAGCAGTTCAATCGAACTTTTCGTCCAGTTTAGCATTAGCGTCCGTTTGCTTTATACTCAAGCGGCAACCAAAGAGTTTGACAGAACTTGAGCCAGAACTTGAGCCTTTTCGTTGTATTCTGACGTTTGGTAAATCCAACGTACAATATTATGGTAAGCCATTGATAGCTTCCTGGCAATCCGGAAGAACATTGCCATTTGGGATCGGAATCGAGCAGATGAGAACATTCCCTTGAACATCCTTGATTTATAAGCAGGATATGAGCAGTAAAAGTGAAGCTAGTACATTGCAAATTAGCTGTACAACTGTCATTTGTCATAAACATAATTTTTAACGATTTTTTTTTGCATGTACTTAGAGTAAACTTTGATGAGCACTTCTTAAATACGGCATAAGAGGATCAAGAGGAGAGAACAAAAAGTGGTTCATTCGTCGAATCTAGGCTCTGCACTGTGTCTGATCAGATGATTTTTTAAAAACTCAATGAAATTGAAGTTTTCGTCGAACGAAAAAAGGTGCAACTGACGTCGAAACCGTCAAGTCACTCTGTACCTTCAGCTGTCAAACAACTGAAATGTGAAATTTTTACAGCACTGAACTTTTAACCTGGGGAAAATGCTCGGGACTCCTTTAACTTAGGATTGAAGGCCTTCATCGAATGAACCAAATGATTGCAACAAAAAGTGATAATCACGAATCGCTTTCAAATCGATTCAACCATTCTGGGAAAAGAGAAGAGGGCTTATACGTCAAAGACTATTACTTTGAGCTCTTGACTGATTGATACAATTTTAAATAATTTTAACTTACCTCAGCTGTAAATTCCCTTACGCCAGGAGGTGCCTTCAATGAAATCAAAAATGGCGTATATGTGCGTCGTACAATGTCTCTAAACTTAAGAGACAGCCCTTTAGGCCTCGTAAAGTTGAAGTAAGTAGAAGCCAAGTGTCCATTGCTGCTGAGGTATGGTTTGTATAGCTTGCTAAAACCTCTTCCTATTAAGATACAAGTCAAAAGGATATCTCTAAATGAGAGGATGGAAAAAATACAATACACATACCCAACTGGACCAACTCAAGTCCCTCGTTCATGATAAAGTGCCATGGAAAAGCTTTGCAGAATGTACTCGAATTCATAGTCAAATCAGCGGCATTGGTGGAATTGCTCCTTTGCACTGAAAGCTCTCGAGCGGCCATCACTTCAGCTCGCCGAGTGATGGCGTCATGGACCACCGAAAATAAGTACCGATAGCGGCGTGAGTCCCCTTCAACTGGCTCGATTTTAATGTTTACTTTTAAATTGTACAGCATCCGAGTGAGAGCCTTGAGAGATCCCAGAAGTAACCAAGCGATCACAGGACGTTCCGAGGTAAAAATCAGCTCACCATCGCCAGCACACACGAAACCGGTATCGGTAACATCTTCCTGTAAAAAAATTGATGTTGGAGATTTCATCGAGTTTGAATGATAATCTTAGGACTAAATTTTGAACATGTACAGACCTCAAAGAACTTAAAAAACGTTACATGTTTGTCATGAGGTTTTCAAACACTTTTTAGCTGCTGGAAAAAATCAACCTCGAACACAAAAGACAATAGTGAAAAAGAAAACATATCTGACACTAAGGACTATCCTGTGTTTTCTTAACACTAGTTTGACAGTTCCTCTTCTCAAAAGAGAAAAATTTGCTTCTGGCCATGAATCCTGAATAAAAACCTGAAGCACACACACAATCATCTACTGCATGTGTTAAGTTTTATAAATGTTATATCTGTCCCTTGTAGCATAAGTTTTGTTTCACAAATAAAACGCCAGACTTCAAAATCAAGAAGAACGTGTTCGGCCTGAAGTTCCGAATCGGGTCTTTCTTCCGTAAAGGCCATTCTTCTCCTTTGAAGTTCTTCTCACTTTCGACAACTTTTTACGTTTGATAAAACAAACAAACTTTTCAGATTTTGACATACTTTACATCCTGTTTTCTAAAGACCCTTTAAACTGACAAACAGTGCTGCAGCACAATTTTCTTTTATTCACCAGGTGTCTAATTCTATCTTTTCAAATCGTCCGTTTAAAATGTCATTTTATGGGTAAGCTTCCAAGGGCTAAGAATATAGGAGTCTATGACCTGCATATCCTTAATATCTAGGCGATTGGGCCATACCCCTAAAGGCGAAATTTGGAAAACACGCGATTCCATGCACGTTTCAAAAACTTGCCATGTTTGACAGTTGGGCGAAAAAAATCAAACAACATTGTCACATTAAACAAAAGCGCAAAAAATGTGTTCTGTTTTTGCCGATTTTGTCAACTTATTAATATTTGACAAACTGTCAGGGGTTCAGTCGTATATTTGGCCGAAATACTAGAAGACGATCGAAAGAAAAAAATGGTGTGCGGTTCACCGGCAGGGTATGATTTTGTATCCCTTACATGTCACGGGTATCACCTTTAGTTTTGACAGCGCTGCCTTTTTCGTGTTCGTTTTGAATGTTTTTGTCACTTGTGACAAACTTTTTATGCTTGAAAAACTGTTAGACCTCATCGTTTTGACAGCTCTGCAGGTATTCTATTTTTATCCGCAAAGCAAAAATCAAAATACAGGCACTTTAAACAAAGGCGGAATAAAAATACGTGGTAACTTATCCAAGTTTTTGCCACTTTTGACAACCTTATGACATTTGACAAACTTTTCAACATTTGTCAGACCTTTTATAAATAGTTTTGACAGCACTGCAAGCATTCTCATTTTATCTGCCCACAAATCAAATCACATTTTTTGTGTTCGTTTTTGGCCTTTTCGGTTGGCGATCCCGGATCAGGGCGTTCATCTCCCGGATTGGGGCTTCTCTCCGAACAGCCAAACACGTTTTTCTTGATTTTGAAGTTTGTCTAGCGTTGTATTTGTGAAGCAAAAGCTATTCTACAGAGGACAAATGACATTTATCCAACTTGACAATTACACATGTATGATTGTGTGCGTGCTTCTGGTTTTGATTCTGGATTCAAAACCAGAAGCAAATTTCTCTTCTATCCAGAAGAGGAACTGTCAAACGAAAAACAGTTTCAGGAGAGTCCAGAAGTGCCCCGGATGCTCCCGGATGACCAACCGAAAAGGCCATTAAATGATTTTGTCACTTCTGACGAACTGTCAGAGGTCTTCGTTTTGACAGCTCTACAGGTATCCTATATTTGTCCGCCAATAAAGAAACTTAAAAAGAGGCGTACTAAAAACGCGGGTTCGTTCTTTTAAGTTTTTACCACTTTTGACAACTTTTTAGTGTCTGTTAAAGTGTCAAACCCTTAACTCTGAGAGCACTGCATCACGTCTCTACCTTTTTTAATGCAGTACGAATACGATATACGTATAAGGTTCGAAGTAGAAATAATCCTATGTCCTTTAAGCTCCTTAAACACTAAAGGTTCAGAGAAGTATAACCGCTTTCTTACCTCTTGCAGCTTCAATACGTCGTAGACTCCGTCGAGGGATCCCAGAAACTCCTGCAATTCTGTTCCCAGACACCGAAAGGCTCTTTCAATTATTCCAGTACAACAAGACGTAATCAGCTCTTCACCCAGCAAGACTAAGATCTCGCTTGCACTTGACTCGTCCATTTCCAGAAGGATATCCTGAATGTCTGCCAAATAGTCATAATTCGGATACGACCTGAGAACGTCCGTATCGATTTTTCTAAAACAAACAAATTCGATCAACCCCGATTTCATCTCTCAACTTAATTTCTTTGTGAAAGCTTACAATTTAGAAATGGTTGGCCAGCTTCCGCTGTGCTTGCTGATAAGGGCCGTAACGGCTGTGTTAAGGTCTTCATTCTAAAAATAAACAAATTTTAGCTACCTGCCAAAATAAACAAACTTTGATACTTTGTTGCTCGTCCTCCGGCCTTATGTAACCGAAACAAAAATGCAAATACAAGTCAAAAGGACACTCTTACCGAAGGTGCCGTCAACAGTTGTATGGCCATCTGTAAGTGGGTCAATGTCAGTGCATCATCTGGTACTTCCGCCAGCTCATCGTCAAGAGCCCAAGTATTACCCTCGGCGACGACTGAAGGTTGTCGCGTTAATGAATCTGTACGACGAAAGAAAGGACACGCCATGTTCGAAGAGTCTCTTATTGTATCCTGTCGTCGGTGTATGCCTTAAATGAAAACGAAATACCTCTTCAGCTATCAAGATTAGGATATGGATATGCAAAGGAAATAGGCGGTCTTGAAGTGCATCAAAGTATAGACCCAAGTTCATTGTGAACTCGAATCGAATTTGGAACGATGGGTGGTTTGATAAAGCCACAAGGGGTGCTTGGGAGGAGTGTATAAGGCAACAATGGATTGGGGATGGGGTGGTAGAACTTTATTGGATACACAATTTTCCAGCTTATTTTTTTTTGCGAGGCATAAGTGTGTTCACAATTTGTCGTTTTTATATTTCCACCACTAATACCCCCTTGTCCCGATTGAATATACTAATTGGTTTTGTGGAAAGTTTTCCTAAGCGGATTATTGGGGAGAAAAATCTATAAAATCCTTTGGAAGGGTTGAAATAAAACCCCACTAACCGAGGATGTTTACAGCTCTACCTTTGTGCGATACCGTGACAAGCGAACGTAGAACTTCAACTGAAAAATGTGTGCAGATTGGAAAAGTTTGGATTTGCTTTTAGACGCAAAAGCAGAAATGCTAAGCTTTCAGTTTTGCAGCAAGCTTTTGGTGGAGAGCAAAGAGAACCCTTAACATATTTTAAGTTGGGGGTTGGAAAGAAAACAGAATCTCTAAAATAGAAACGTAAGCAAACATACCTGTTGAGCCTTCACATATGTGACATAATATATTCGACTCTGTTTTGCCATATGGCTTATGAGACTTTTGGAATGTGTGTGTAGGAGTTAAAAATGACTTAAATAATTTTGTTGTTTGTGTTGAAGATGTTGTGGTTATAATGGTAAAACGGTTTGCTTTTCCGACAATGTAAATATTACACCAAAAACAACGGGCAACTTGAGAAATTGATTGACGAATGGTACGCACGAGAACCTGTGTGCTGAGTACAAACTCTGCAAAGGGACTTGTCGGCACAGGGTTCCAACCCAAGTAACATTTCTGTTGCGGTAAGGTTATATACAAGCTATTTCCCCTCCCACAAAATAGTTTGTATAAGGCCTTAGAGAAGCCAATTTGGCGCACTTACAGAAACTGTTAAAGCCCTAACAGCCGTGTTAAAAGTTTCCTGTTAGGCTTTACAGAAACCGGTGTTTGTATAAAGTTCCTGTTAGGTCTTATAGAGGCTGTTACTTGCATTAAGGTTTTCTGTTGCAAGCTTTACCGAGGCTGTTACTTGTTAAAAGTTTTTTAGCAGGCTTGTATAAAGTTTCCTGTTAGGCTTTACCGAAACTGTTACTTGTATAAGGCCTCCTGTTGCAGGCTTTATAGAGGCTATTACTTGTATAAGACTTCCTCTTGCAGGTCTTATAGAGGCTGTTACTTGTACAAGGCTTCCCTTTGCAGGCCTTATAGAGGCTATTACTTGTATAAGGTTTCCTGTTGCAGGCCTTATAGAGGCTGTTACTTGTATGAGGCTTACTCTTGCAAGCTTTACCGAAACTGTTGTTGCAGAACAAATCTCCGAAATAAATAAAGAAAAAAAATTCTTTCGCTGGTTGAGGCTTGAACCGTGGTTCTTGCTTACCAAGGGCAAGCACTCATCCACTAGGCTACATCGTTGCCGTGCAACTCGTCGCGAAAACATCACATAAAAATAAATGGAGCATAAAACGAAAAAAAAAAAAGTTTAATTGTACAGTCTCCTTCCTTCTCTGTTGATTTATCTTTTCCCTCTATTATCTGGCTGTTGTTAATTCTTGCTGTCTGAAATGATGTCAATTATTATTTAGGAAACTATATTTGTGAACATTTGATATTTGAAATATTTACTTACTTGGTTGGGATCGATCCTGGGTCCTCTGACGTGGCAGTCGTGACTCTTTCCACTATGCTATCGCCTTATATGAATAATGGAAACGAAAACGGCATTAGTTGATACGTAAAGTAAAGCAGCTTCGGTAGGACTTCTTTTCAGCTTGTATAAGGCCTTACCGAACTTAACCACATGCTGTCTCGCTCTTTAAGGAAACATTTCATTAACAGTTTCGGTAAGACTTCGCATCTATTTCTATAAAACCTAACAGAAGCTCGGTTGTTTCGCATGCTCAAATGTACACAAATACCAATAAGCAAATTATTGGTATTAGTGTACTCGCGCACTTTAACGAAGATGTTTCATGAACACTTTCGGTAAGACTTCGCATCTACTTCTATAAGGCCTAACAGAAACTCTATTGCTAGTCATACTACAATGATGCACAAACACCAATAAACAAAACAGTTCATCTCTCTCAGTTCAATAAACAAAACAGTTCTCTCTCCCACTATTCATATAAGGCGATATGCTCCATTTATTTTTATATGATGTTTTCGCGACGAGTTGCACGGCAACGATGTAGCATAGTGGATGAGTGCTTGCCTGTGGTAAACGAGGACTACGGTTCAAGCCTCACCCGGCGAAAGAGTTTTTTTTTCTTTATTTATTTCGGAGATTTGTTCTGCAACAACAGCTTCCGTAAAGCCTGCAAGAGTAAGCCTTATACAAGTAACAGCCTCTATAAGACCTGCAAGAGGAAGCCTTACACAAGTAATAGCCTCTTTAAGGCCTGCAACAGGAAGCCTTATAGAAGTAATAGCCTCTATAAGGCCTGCAGAAGGAAGCCTTATACAAGCAAAAGCCTTTATAAGGCCTGCAACAGGAAGCCTTATAGAAGTAACAGCCTCTATAAGACCTGGAACAGGAAGCCTTATACAAGTAATAGCCTCTATAAGGTCTGCAACAGGAAGCCTTATAGAAGTAATAGCCTCTATAAGGCCTGCAACAGAAAGCCTTATCGAATTAATAGCCTCTATAAGGCCTGCAACAGGAAGCCTTATAGAAGTAATAGCCTCTATAAGGCCTGCAACAGGAAGCCTTATACAAGCAATAGCCTCTATAAAGCCTGCAAAGGGAAGCCTTATACAAGTAAGAGCCTCTATAAGAGCTGCAACTGGAAGCCTTATACAAGTAATAGCCTCTATAAAACCTGCAACAGCAATCTGCAAGACCTTATACAAGAAATAGCCTCTATAATGCCTGCAACAAGAAGCCTTATTCAAGTAACAGCCTCTATAAAGCTTGCAACAGGAAGCCTTATAGAGGTAATAGCCTCTATAAGGCCTGCAATAGGAAGCCTTATACAAGCAACAGTTTCGGTAGTGACTACAAGAGGAGGCCTTATACAAGTAACAGTTTCTGTTATACTTGAAACAGGAATATTACGACAGAAAACAACATTCAATCTACAGTTTCGGTAAAGCATTCAATAGGAAACTTTATACAAGCAACAGTTTTTGTTATGACTGCAGCCGGAGGCCTTATACAAGTAACAGTTTCGATAAGGCTTGCAACAGAAAGCTTTTTACAAGTAACAGCTTCTGCGAAGCTTGCAACAGGAAGCATTATACAAGTAACATTTTCTGTTACGTTTGCAACAGAAACATTGCAACAGAACTCTACATTAGAGTAACAGTCTCTATAAGTCATGCAATAAGAAATCTTATACAAGTTACAGTTTCGCTAAGGCTTGCAGCAGGAAAGTCTATGAAAGCAACAGTTTCGGTTGAGCCTGCAATAGGAAACCATATACAAGTAACTTCTTCTGCAAAGCATGTCACACGAAGCCATATACAAGCAACAGTTTCGGTAAGGCTTGCAACAGGAAGCTGGTTTCAACAGTTTCGGTAGGGCTTGCAATGGAAAACTTTATACAAGCAACAGTTTCGGTTAAGCTCTGCAGAAAGAAACCTTATAGAAGTATCTGCTTCGGTTAAGCTTGTAACATAATGCCTGCTACAGGTATAGTGATTCCGAAACTTCTATACGGCCTTATAGAGGTAGTTCACATTCTGCACTGAAGTACGGAAGCTGCTATAAGGCCTTATAGAAGTATTAGACTTCTTACAAAGTAACAGAGGAGATTAACAGAATCTTATCCCTCTGTAAGACCTCGTTGTAGCTTCTTTAAGGTCTTATACAAATTGTGTCAGAAATTTCTGGCTTGGAAATAGTCGGCAAGTGTTATAGAGGCCTTATAGAAACAATAACTTCCCAAAATCGAAAATTTAAGCCTTACCGAAGTAAAATTGTTACTTGGGAAATAAGGCACACTCGTACCATTTGTATCCATTGGGTTTGAACACTTTTTCTTTATTTGTGGTTGAACACAATGGACCGAATTAGGCCGAAAAGGTATCAATCTATGGGGAAGGAGAAGATTGGCCGAACTAAGATTCGTCTGTGAATCTGATAAAATTGTCGAAAAAGTCGAGCAAGGCAAGCATAAAAGCATTTTCAAAGGAGTCGCATCTAGACATAAACCCTTAAATTGTCTTGAGCCATCCTAAAAGCTGGGTGAAAGACACTCTGCGCATGGCTGCAATATTACAGGGGAGGTATATAACATAATGAAATTACTCTAAAATACTGATAGGAGTTGACCAACCGATTAACCGGAAAATGAAATCTCGGGACAAGATCAAGAAGTCACTTGAAGTCTTCGAAGTCTTTTGAAGTCTTTGAAGTCAGTAAATTCATTTAATTTTTCTTAAGTCACTTGAAGTTTTTGAAATAAAACAAGTGGAAAAGTGCAACAGTGCGTATGCAAAAGCTTCAGTCCATCTATGACGGATTACGAAATACCCGAACATGCCAAAAAAAAACTGCCACGCCTCCAAAAAGTGGGCGGGATATAAAAATATAACTGTTGAATGCTTTATACTAGGTGGTTGCATACATTTTGGCCTAAAACTCCGTATTTTTAGCTAAAAAATCACGTTTTTTTCACCACGCCCACAAAAAAGGGCGGCAGCACATACAATATACACAAAAAAGTTAGAAAATGCATCTACAACTTTTGTCATCTATTTTTTGTCAAATTTCAGATATATTTATTGAAAAACAGTTATTTTAAGTTAAAATCCCTTAAAATGTGGGCGGGGTCAAAGAAAAGTCTAAATTTTTTTGGTTAATTCAAAGACAACTACAAGGCAATGTCACATACCAAAAATGAATGCGCTAGCGCCATTGTATCATAGCTAAAATTTGGAAAAAGTATTTTTTTAAATTAGAGATGGTCGCACATACAGGCCTGTAGTGGGCGTGTCTGTGGGCGGATTCAGCTAATTTTCAAACTTGATCTGAAGGACGGGACTTCCAGCCAACCCACCAAATTTCAGCTCTTTACCTCAAAATTAAAGGATTAAAAGTTGTTTACATACGGAGGGTCGGATGGACATGGCTTAATCGATTCTCCTGTCGGTCCCATTCATATCTCTAAAAGGTCTTAGGGGTCTACGGTGATTATTTCACTACTTTACAAATTATACAGCAAACTTAATATACCCTGGGTGGGGTATAAAAAAGGGTATTGATAGCCGTACCTTAAAGTGGACACTTACTTTAAGAAATTTTTCCATTAAAAGTCATAACGGACAATTCCTGATGTTTTTATACCCCATCCCATAGGATAGGAGGTATATTAAGTTTGTCACATAGTTTGTAACACAGTGAAATAATAACGGTAGACCCCCAACACCGAATTCTGAATCGAATAAGCCATGTCCGTCCGTCCGTTCGTCCGTCCGTCCGTCTGTATGTCACATGTTTTTAGGCCTTAAATTTTGAGCTAGGGTGCTGAAACTTCGTACATAAGGTCCACGTCATGCGAAGCAGTACAATTGTTAACATTTTTGAAATCCGCCCAAAGACACGCCCACAATCCGACACGCCCAGAATCGAAGAAAAACCTAAAATTTTCCTGAAAAACTTAATTTCGACTGGCCTTGAGCCCAATTTAGGAAAGCATGAAACAAAAAAAATAGCAAGTTAGGTAAACGAACCAGATTTTGTTCATTTAATTTTTTAGCCACGCCCCCGTTTAAGGGTCAATTTTTAAAAATATTGAATTTGAACCATTTTGCTTTTTTAAGTACATTTAAGTGTAAACACGGTTGAAACACGGTTGAAACACGCCCCTTTTCGAAGTTTGCATTACTTTTAAAATGTCAAAAAATAACTATGTCACCAGCATTTTCCAATGTGGGATAGAATGGGGTATTCAACGGTCCGTTTTATGGACTGTAACTTCTGCGTACACACTGTAGCACTTATTCAATGGTTATTTATTGTTTTTAACATATGAATACACATAAGTATGTTACCATAGTAAATTAAAAAAAAAAATATTTCAATAGTGTTTTTTTAATCCAATGACTTCAGAAGACTTTTATAGAGTGGCGCAATATTTGGAGCTGAACCAGAGCCAACTTCTCAACCATGTATGCTGCGTGTGTTAATTTCTTCACATACAAGGAGACCCACTATATTAGCCGAATCCGAACGGCAGTTTGAGAGGTTTTTCAAGACAAAATGATTCTCTCGGAGGGCTTGTCAGATACTCGTGGAGGTGGGGACCATAAAAGAGAACGAATCTTTTTTTCAGGTGGAGGCGATATGGCAGGAATCGAACCCGGACCTCCGGCGTAGTAAAGAGCTTTCAAACGTCAAAAAATTGTATGCATTCACTGACTTCAAAGATTTTAAAACACCTCAAAATACTTCAATTGACTTCAAGTGACTTCAAAAAATTGAATACATTCAGTGACTTGAAATGACTTCAATGGATTGAATGCATTCATGAATGCTAGTGACTTCAAGGTGACTTCACTGAATGAAGAGCAGTCAAAAGGATTTAATTCATTTGACTTCAACTCTTTGATTACTGAAAATGATTGTTTCAATCATGATTTCAAATGATTTATTTTTTCTAAGCTAAAAAAATTTTTCATTGTGGAAGTCATTGAATTGAAACAAATTGACTATCGACATGAATTCTTCGGATGACTTCAAGGAATGCATTCGACTATAATTGCATTCTTTTACAGCTCAGCCAAATTGTTTCCTTTTTCATTTCCTTTATGTGGTGCCTTGTTTTCGTTTTGTTCATCAAGAAAATTATGTTCCACTGGTAAACTTCCAAGAGCTAGTACCCTTATTATCAAGGATTAATCATTTGTCCACTGCTTCATAACCAAAAACACAGGATCTGGGGATTCGAATAGTATCGCTTTCGGAAGTATAAGTGATAGCTTGATAACTTAAATTTTTGACATCGAGCAGTGAACCTTTGGAGGTTTCTTTGTAGGTCTCTTGAATGAACAATCTTGTTATTTTTTGATTCATCGTAAAGTACTGAAAGTATGTATGTACAGGCTCCACTGTTAAATAAAAACTCTTTCCAAAGGCTGTCTCTGTACTGACAATTTATGTCGAACAAAGTGTCATTAATTGTTGTTCTGATTTAAAGCAATCAATAGCAGATGGACCTCAGAGGAAGATACACAAAAAGGATGGTCTTCCTCGCAATTGAAACTGAAACGGAATCCCAAAAACATTGAATGGGGGTGATAAAGCTTAAGGCTATTGCACATGTGACACTTTTAGTCACGCTGCCTGCAGAAGCTGCAGGGACGTTGAAGAAATTGAATCTGTTCGTCACCTGCTCTGCGAATGCCCAGCCCTAAACAGCATCAGACGTAGTATCCTCGGCAGCTACGAGCTTCAACGAGCTCGAAGATCTAAATAATGTAGATCTTAAGAACCTCCTAAGATTTGTATACAAATCCGGATGGGTCCAAGAGGGCGAAACTCTGAGCTTCTAACAGCGGTCTATTTCTGTTTTCGTTCCAGGTATTAAGAAGGTTCCCAATGGACACAATGGACCCAACTGCTTGTCTAAGTGAAGCCGTGACTATTGTCAAAAGGGCATCTATTAACCTAACCTAACCTAACCTAGTCACGCAGCGGTTTAATTATCTTTTTTGATTTCAATGGGATTGTATGGGGAAAGGAGGCACATGTGTAATCGTTACGCAACCAATATGGGGCAACTTTTAAACCTGTCTTTTGCCACAGATTTTTCAGTTGCCATTTTTTAGAAATTACTTTTTGACCACAAGCTCTTTGTTTGAGCATGACGGCGCTCTTGAAACTCGCTCTTGAAACTTGAAACTTATTTCTTCCAAGGGAGCGATTGAAGCATGAAATGCCCGCGAAGTCAAGTCAACCAAAAACAAGTTTCATCCACTCAGTATTAATGCTGGCCTAACCTTTAAAAGACTTAAGAACAGAGTCGATGATGTAGTAGCTCTGATGAGTTACTACCAGAGAGATTTTGTCGATTTTGCATCGTTCACAAGAAATCGGCCTTTCGCTTTTCGCAGACTACAACTTGGCTAATTTTACATCGTGACTTGGGCCCGTATGACCAAGGAACTGAGGGTAACCTAGTGTCTCCTTTAGTCATGAATTCGTCTTGTCCTTGCCAACTTCCAGGCGAGGAATATGTCTAGATAAATTTCTGTGGAGTTGGGATTTTTTCCCGCAAGACTATCGTCAGACATTTGTGTTTTGATTTTCGACTTAACAGTGCTGTCTTGACGAGAAACTAGATAAAGGACTTTATCACTATATAAAAAGTGATTTAGAAGTATGATTTAAGCAAACACTTTTTTTTTAATAGATTTTTCGTTGAAATGCCTGGGTGAAATATATACCTAGGGTGACCACCTACACCGAAAAGACCGGTTCAGTACCGAATTTCAACGTTGTGTACCCAAGAAAGTCCTCGGTACACATAAGTATAGGTACCGAAAATTTGTGAGCAAACCGAAAGCATGTATTTTGCCCTTAATGTTTATACCCTAAACCCTAGCCAGGGTATATTAAGATTGTTGTATAGTTTGTAACGCAGTAAAATAATCACCGTAGACCCCTAAGATCTTCTAGAGATGTGGATGAAAACAACTTTTAGGCTTTAAATTTTAAGCTACAGAGCTAAAATTTGGTGAGTTGGATGGAAAATCAGTCCTTCAGATCAAAAGTCTGCTCTATCGGCTCACAGACACGCCCACTAGAGACCTATATGTGCGACCATCTCTAATTTAAAACAAAAAAACTTTTTTCATATTTTAGCTTTGTTACAATTGTATTAGCGCACTAATTTTTGATACGTAACATTGCTTTGTAATTGTCTTTGCGTAAACAGAAAAAGTTTGGTCTTTTCATCGAACACGCCTACTTTTTTATGGAATGTAAACCTTAAATTACTGTTTTTTTAATAAATATAGGTATATGAAATCTGACTAAAACTTATATGACAAAAGTTGTACATATTAGCATTTTCTAACTTTTTCTTATTTATAATATATGCTTTCGCCCACTTTTGTGGGCGTGGCGTTATAAAAAGTTATTCTTTGAGTTAAAAAGGCGGGGTTTTAGGCCGAAATGTATTCAACCTCCTAGTATAAAGCATTCAACTGTTATATTTTTATATCCCACCCACTTTTTGTAGGCGTGGCAGTTTCCTTTTTTGGTAGGGTAGGGTATTTTGCAAGCCTTCACAGACGGACTGCAGTTTTTACATACACACTGTTGCACTTTTCCACTTCTTCTTAAGTGTTTCCTGTATTAGAGAACACCAGCAATATGAGCGGACATTATACATTTTCTTAGTTTTGCTTACACCTTTCTTGCAATATTAAGCCTACATTTAAAAAATGAATAATGTAACATCTTATGGGTCATCTTATTATATTTGTGTTACTGGTTTATTTTGATTCCAAAATGCGTTACAAATAAAATTGATGTGCCAAAATCCCGGGAAAGCGAGGTTCTGATAGAAAATATGCAAAATATAAAGGGTGGTTAAATTTTAAGGGCCGATGTTGAATGTGAACCACACGTAAACGGCAAGTTTTTTTCTGCATTTCATTTGACATTTCTCAATTTCAGACTAACTCAATTTGAACCATGAAAAGATAATGAAAATTTGGACCATCGGATGGAGGTGGCCGATATTTTATTCGATACATATTGAACTATACCAATATTATCATAATAAAAAGAAATGACAATAATTTGTGTTTTATTAAAAATCAATATCGGCCCCTCAAATTTTACCACCCTTTCCAAGAAACGCAACAAAACTTTCTGAAACACGTCATATTTCAACAATCTTTGAAAATAATGCAGATACTTGATGAATAAAATTAAGATTTTATTTTTTTGTGTGCCTTAATTGACTTTGTAAAAGGTGGTCACCCTATACATACCTGATGCCACTATTTAATCGTCTTGCGCTAGGTCAACTCTATCAGTGTTCGCTGCATATAGATAAATATTTTGTGACATTAGAATTTTGCAAAGAGAAAATCTGCTCGAAGAGTCCAATATTCTCTTTATTCATATCTCGGACTTAAATCAGTAATAGTACTTTAACAGCCTTAATAGATAACGGCAATAATATACAAAGTAGTAGAGTTCGCGCACAAAACTTTTGATTAGTCGCTCTGCTAATCTCAATTGTATTGCTTCGCAAGTTCACGGTAGTTTGAGGTCGATCGGTCGTTTTTCAGCCGCATTTTCCACGGATTTTGTACCTAGTCAAAAGTGTTTTGATTTAAAGAGATAAACAACTTCCTGGAATCCAAAATGGATCCCTACGCATATGATAATGACAAACCTGGGTGTTTGAAAAGTGTAAGTCTTGAACGATCAGGGATGTAATTTTAATTGAGTGTAAAGTGCATATATAGATGGAAGAATAGATCTTCCTAGGGATTAAGTGATATAAAATTTAATCGATATTCCTGGAACAAAAGGTCGTACCTGTTGTGTGCTCAATCATATCAGGTATTCTTCAAGGGCGGATCTGCCCACGTTTTATAAACTGTTTTGTGTTTCCCGAACGGTTTACTCATACCCAAAAACCGTTATATGTGTACAGCACTGAGTTAAAATGCTCGGATTGTACAATTCACATATTAAATAATTGAGTCTCTATCTTACACCCCTTTGATTCTTATGAGCTTAAGAATACTATCTCTTATGGACTTGACACCTGTTATGATTATTCTGAGTAGTATAACCATACATAAAAAAAGGTTTTGTCCATATCTCAAAAACTGTCATTTTAGAAAACCCCTCTGAGACAGCCTTACCTATCCATTGTGCCGAAAATAAAGTTGAACTCGTGTTGTGCTAGGTACGACTGTCTATAAGCTTCTGTTACACCTCATCCATACTTCTTTTGCTTCCATTGTAATTTCAATAAATTGTTGACAGCAATCAATAAGATTATGTCAGTGCGATTGGCTGTAGGTAATACTTTTTGCCAATTTCAATGATTATCAAATCGCCTTTAATCTCTTTAGCTTTAGCTATTTTAAGTGTTTGTTTGATTAGATTCAAAAACTGTTTCGGAATCGACTTTGATAAGCAGTGGGTAAAGGGCCAAATGAGTCTTACAGTGTCTTATCAGTGTATTTTTTTTTTTTTGTAGCGGCTACTGCTAATTTGAGGGACACATTATTCGGGGGGTTTCGTTCATTTTTATGAACATATAACATGTTGGACGTCTTTTTTTTAGAAGATTAGTCATGTTTGTTGCGGGTTTAGACTTAATGACTATAAAGTGCAAAGGCATAATGAATCATCATAGAAGATTATGGGTATTTTGCCTTATTTATTAGAGACAATCAGGTTTGACCCCTATGACCTTTCCTGCCACTAGTTATAACGACACTTAGATAGGTCAATGGATATCCTTTCGACGGCAGTTACGGTTTAGTTCAGACTAACAGTTTGGGTCCATATGTGTCCATTTGGGAACCTTTTTGACAGTTGCCAGAAACCTAAAGTGCCACTCTCTTGGAACCATCCAGATTCCTACACAAAATTTAGAAGGTCTATCAGCTCTCCACATGTGCTTAGATCCTCCAGCTTATCGGAAATTCACATAGCAGTTCATGAACGAATTAGATTTCATTACAGGTCTTCAGAGCTCTCGTTATACTCGGAAATCTTGCGGGTTAGCCTGATCATAAGTTGACTCAAGGTTGTTCTTATGAATCTAAGGGCTCGTAGGTGCGCATTCTCCTTTGACCCATATTTTAGAAACTTGCCCAACTTATCAATTTTCTTCTGCATTCAAGTGGGCCCTGGGCGCCCTGGGCGCCCCAGCACATATTTCTGTGTTATTATAAGAAACCTCGTACCTCCATACCTAAGGTGGCGCTACAGTTCGCCTCAGCCAAAAAGCTTGGCCAGCCAGCCAGCTGGCCGTCTCTGGCTTTGCTCGCGAAGTTGGCTTAGGCTCCCTCCCACTTGCATGCTCGTACATGAGTCTCGGTTCTACTGCGCCGTCCCTGTGGGATGGGTTCAAAGATTTTAAGGGCCGAGGCGTTAGTCTTCATCCGTTCTAGATGACCCAGCAATTGTAGCTGTATAATATATTTTGACTCTTCTTTCTAGGTCGGTGACAGTCCATACAGTTCGATGAAAATCACTTCCTCTACTTTCCGTTCATGCAAATGCGACCATAAATCGCAGGACCTTTAACATGTTTTCATCCGCATTTGACATGGTCTATGCTTTTGCATCCTTATTAGGATTGAGATGATGAGGGTCTTATAAATTGAGGGACGCTTTAGTTGTTCCAGAGAGGGCTTTGCTAAGCAATTGCCTTCTTATACCTCGATACCTCGTTCCTAAAGAGTTTTATAGCCCTTAATCTTACCAAGTTTGACCGTATATATAAATAGCCTCAATGGCCACTTGGTTGTCAGAATTAGTATTGATGTTGTCCTGTTTTGAAAACTGCGACTCTTCAGATCACCTCAGCTTTGATTTTCGCCACTAACTCTGCTTGAAAAACGCTGCGGTCATCGTTGATCAGAAATGATGCGCTAATCCCATAGCATAACAGATTGTACCTGCGTCTGTCCCGAAAACCCTTTTAGAGATATCGGTACAACCTGCAACTGCCTTGTTATCCCATTTACAATTTTTTTGTTTTCTAGTATTGAATATCAAAATAAATGTGGCACGTACACTACTGAAAATTAACAGAGGCGCGTCGATGAGGTCTAGTATATCACAGTCCCGAACTCACCTTATCTGGCTACTGATTGCTACTACATACTGCGACTCATGCCCAAAGGTGTGAGATTGAGTAAGTGTCTCCAATTTCGCACTTCTCCATAAGCTCTACAGCATCAGGCCTGACACAATCTCGTTTATTACCCAAATATGTAGTTTAGCTTGATGCCCAAGACGACTCCCAGGTGTCTAACCGATTTGAAATTCCTCCAAAATTTCTCAGACAAGTTTACAAAGGGGAACTCCGTAAAGTGTGGTAAGTGTTACTTCTAATATGAAGTACAGGAACCCACCCTCAGTCCTATGCCTCCACGGGCCAAAACTGTAATCAGCGGGAGATGATCAAAAATTAATCTCAAAGTGTCTCCACCGGATAAGCAAGAAACAGATTACACCAGCAGCTTCGACGTCGACTTCAACATCGACAACACATTTTTCATGCTCAGGGTATAGAATGGCGTATAAGCAGATTACCACAACAACATCGACATCGATATCGACGTTGGACCTAATCCTAAATTTCGATGTTGCTGTGCGTGTGCAAATTCACAATAAAGTTCTGGTAAGAAATGTACACATTATAAGTTGTTGTCGGTGTTTCTAAAATGTTATACACAACTTTCGGTGGTGGTTGTCAATGTCACTGCCGATGTTGATGTGGTAAATCTATTTCTCGTATAAAAGTAATTTGATGCGAGCAACGAACAAACACCCTTTTGCTGTCATTTCCCCACAAAAAGGAGAGTGACGATGACAATTCCCAAGAGCGAGAAAGCAGCTTCGTTTAAAAACCCCAATAGAATACGTATTTTTATCGTTTCGTTTTACGTTTTCATTGCTTTTTTTATTTATTTATTTATTTATTTATTTATTTATTTTTTTTTTATTTATATGCAAGTGCTGTTTTTTTTCTAATAATAATAATAACAATCTTAAAACTACCTTAACCTAGACACCTTAGAACTATGTAAGCCGGCCAAGGCTTAACGGTGACCGACTTTGCCGAACCAAAAACCCTACCCCGGATCGAAAGGGATCGACGAGGGAATTCCCTCTTATAGCCACCAGAATTTCTGGTGTTGTTTTTGGACATCTTCCACATCGCGGAAAGACACCGACCTACTGAATCGGAGACGCTTCTCAGCGCTCCGTGCGACGTCTCGGTTGTAGTTGAGTCGCCTGTCAACAGTTGTCCGAGCAGCGTGGAAAATTATGGGCACAGCCGATCTATCCTGGATCAGGCCTGCCTGGTCGAAATAGAGGAACGCCTTACATAAAATTTGGGTAATAAGCCCCTGAGATCAGGTTATTCGTCGAGGTCATTGCTCTTGCAATGTGCCTTCGAGTCAGCTTAATGAGGAAATTATCCACTCTGATCAGATTCACCCTGTTGTATAGGACCTCATTAGAAAAGTACTTTGTGTACTCGGACTCCGGAGCTCGATAAAAGCGAAGGCAAGCCCGAAGACAAGCCCTCTCGAAAACCCGAATCCTTTCCATTCTACTCGCCCCTATGTCGAACCACACGGGACAGCCATATGCGAACATAGGCCGAATAAGGGCCATGTAGCAGATAACCTTTACCCTAGCATCGAGTTGGTTGCTATAAAACAGTCTCTTTGGTAGGGTAAAGGCACCCCGGGCTCTGGATAAAGCAACATCTACATGTTTGCTAAAATATAGATATTGGTCTAGCCAGAGTCCAAGGTATCTGACTACATTTTTACTAGCAAGTGGAAGCCCGTGCTGTCCAACGATAGCAAACTTTCGCCAGTTCTTTTTGGTATCCCTAGAGGCGAAAGACAATGGCGTTCTAAACAGAATGATTTCCGACTTCTAGAAATTGATCCTCAACTTCCAGTCGTCGCAATATTGCTGAATTTTGTCGAAGTCACGCTGCGAGTATGCTACAATGACCTCGATTTTGGGCCCTGATCTGTACGCGATCAAATCGTCGGCATACGCTATCGCAAAATGAAGAGATATAAGATCAGCCGTGTAAATATAGAAGAGAATCGGCGAATTGACCGCTCCGCTAGAAGTCACATTGCCGTGTTTAACGACAAACTTTCTACCGGAGAGCATATTAAGCATCATGTATAGAAGAGGTTTGCTGATGCCTAACCTATTCAACTTGTAAAAGAGTCCTCCTAACCATACGGTATCAAAGGCCTTCTCCAAGTCAATCAGGCAGGCACACGTGCATTGGTACTTGTACCATTGGATATCTGATATCAGTTTAGACGCGGCATGTATCGTATCATGTCACGCCTTGAAACCGAATTGTTTATCCGGAACTATTTTATTGTCCTCAACCCACTTTGTCAAGGCTCTATTGATCACCTTTTCGAATACCTAGCTGATATTCGGAAGAAGACTTATTGACCGGAGATTTGCCGGATTGGAGTTATCATTTCCCCATTTGGGGATCGGATGTACCACAGCTATTTTCCAATGCTCTGGATCAAAGCATTGTTGAACAGAGTGGCGTGGATTTCCACAGCTCCTGGAGGAAGATGTCGAAGCACAATGTTCGATATTCCATCGATTCCCACAGATTTCTTCTTTTTCAATGCTTCGAAGATCGTTTGGAGTTCTACCTTCGATACGAACGGGGCCTGGACCCTTTCATTGGCGACGGCATTATATGTCAATAAGTCGTCATTGAACCCGGTAAAACCAGTATTCTCTGCTCGCCAGTGTTCTAAGTCACTTCGAAGGTAAAAGTTTTGAACCAGGACTCTATTCTCCAGGTCGTGATTCGGGCGAATACTAGGATTCACCTTGCACACGTCCTGGAAAGCAGCTCCTATAGCCTCCACTTTCTCCTGCGGATCTTCGATCACGAAAAAGTCGTCATCATCAACAGCGTCCCTAGGATATATTCGTGCTGCTGTCAGTAACTGTTCGTTGTTTGTCGTTCGGGGGATTTTAAGGAAGTTATTAATCTGGGGAAACATGCTCGGATTATTTGACCTGATAGCCCGAATCTTGTAACCCCAGTGCAAATTGGCAGAGAGCCTATAATTTGCTTTAATAAGTACCTGGAGGTTCGCGATCAGCGACTTCAAAGACCTTACCTCCGCGTTTTGTCTGTCAGCAAACCGTCTATACAAGTTTTTAAGTCTTGTAAGCAGTCTACTTCTATGTTCGTGTAGTGCATCGATTGTTGCATTGCGGTAACTGTTACAGGACGGCCGATACCGAGGTATCGTACTGTCCATTGTTCGTTTAATTGTCTCATCCATTCGCCGTAGGTATCTGTGAATCTCCTCGTTTGACAAATTCCTGTTCGACGGTGGATAGAGCGACTTTGAGGAGAGTGCTCTTGTCAGGTCTCGGGCGAAGCGAGTCCAACGTGTCCTACCGTAGTTGTAAGAGTACGTTTGGATAAACTCGTCCAATTCAGCAATTTCGTTGGAAATGGTTACTTCGGCACTTAGTCCGCAATGGTCACTGTCATACACAAACGTGCGCAGACAGTTTATCGTTTGTCGGTCCACGTCAGTCAAGTGTAACCGTTCGTCAAACAGCAGTAGGTCCAGGCGTATTTTTATCCAATCTGTCAAACGTGGACAGCTTCAGTTTCCTTTTTCGAATCAAATTGTTATAAATATGTGCGAAAAGCAATGAAAGTGGCATAAAAGAGAATTGTGATAAGGGTGAATGAGATTTATGGGGAAAAATCTTTTGAATCACTTGGCGAGAGGATTGATGGAGATTTAAGGATTTATAAGAGATTAGTTGAAGATTTATGTAAATCTGGGATTAGTGTTCGGTCGAGACATGGCAAAAACTATTAAGAGAAAAAGGCTACGTGCATATACTAATTATAGCTATCTCTGAAATGCATCTGGGAAGTTTGTGTTTTCATGTTTTTAGGTGATTGAGCAAGCAACGATGGCTTTTATGCAGCTATGAATGGGAAACTTATGAGTTATAGACTATTTTATTTAATACAAAGTAAATTCATCAACATTGTTTTGTGAACTCAAATTTGTTACTATTTCATTGACAGAAATCGATTTCAATAAACCGTTGGTTTTTGTTTGGAATGAAAAAGCCCTCCATTCTCTATCTATTTCCCGCTGTCAGTTTTTCCTTCATCAGCTCAACCCTCAAACGCCTGTATTTGTAGTATAGGCTCCCTGATTGACATTTTCAATGATTGCCAGAACTGACTTGATGGAAAATGCAAATCATCGTTCCCCTTGTTTTTTGTTCCAATGATAAACTCCAATAATAGCTATGATTTGTCCCTATCATCAGGCAGACACTTTAAATGTAAAACTGGGGTTTGCGTCAGAGTTTTGATTGGTTCAAAAATCTTATAAAAAATTCTGCTTTTCCTAATTCTAGAAATTCTATTTAAATTTAATGTAAATATTTAAATTAAAATAAATAAATAAAGAGTTTGAGAAATCAGAATTCTGAAATGCAGAATTTGTATATGCAGATTTTTTAATCGAGAACTATTATGGGCCGCTCCCGTAAAAGTCAGCATTGTAAATAGAGAATAAAATCAAAATAGCTAAATATTAATTGAAAACCTTTTCTGCTTTCTATTTTTATAGACCGGCTTTAATTTACTCAGACTGACACCGTTTATCCTCTTGATTATTCTCTACTTTACATTGGTCACCGATGACACAACTGTTGTCATAAGCTCGATTCTTAAATGTGCGCCAATTATAGCACTAGCAGCCTTCGTATTTCTAAAAGGATTTCGTTTTACCACTCAGTAAGTAAATAATAGTATATTTATTTCAAATTATAATTTACAAATTCATTATGTCCTTACAGATATCGGTACTCGCAGATGATACTCATTGGTCTGGTATTCTCATGCTTCGGTGATCTCTTCCTAAACATAGATCTCTTTCCGGTCGGAATGGGTGCATTTGCAATAGCCCAGATCTTCTACATCATAGCCTTTGAGTTGAAGCCTTGGAATTTTATAATCGGAGTGCCGGTGTACTGCGGTGGTGTTGGATGTAAGTATCCGAAGCAAATTAATACATTTAATTGCTGTATTTGCAAAACTCGTTTATAGTGCTTGTAACTGCCTACATTTGTGGGACCATGGAAACTGCCATTCAAATAGGACTACCAATATATGCATTCCTGCTGACAACAATGTGTTGGCGAGCCCTGGTTCGAGCGTATGTGAGACGAGGATTCCTTGCATCTCTTTGTGCTATTGGTAGTCTTTTGTTTGTAGCCTCAGATGCAATGATCTGTGTTTCGATGTTTATTTCGTCCTTTGAACATGAGAGGGTAAGAATATTTTTTATATTTTTTGAAAATGAATAGCTTGAAATCAAAATATATTTAACCATCTTTTCAGGTTCTAATAATGAGTACGTACTACTCGGCCCAGTTCCTGATTGCTTTGAGTACTTTGAGGGATGTGATGTAGTCGACACACAAGACATAAATCCCAGATCTTCCATGCAACAGAAGACTTTAAGTCTTCGTTTTTAGCACAGGGATTTGATTAAAATAACAAAAAAAAACTGATGTTCCTTTGTATATATACATTAAAAATTTTAAAAATAATAAGACTTGGTGCAAAACTAAAAATATAAATTACTGATAATTTTTAGTTTCCGCATCAGCTTTCTTTGTTGGTGATGTAATAATAAATTGCGTCAATTTTAAAATGGAAATTTGTAAGATTTTCTTTGAACTCACAACAAATTATAAACACAAAAGGACCCATATGGCATATTGCAAGAACTATCGAATCTAATATCGCATTAACGAGAAAATTCTTAATATATTTTAACATCACACAAACCGCTTTATGCTGCCTGGAAACCTGCTCCAATTCTTTTCTGCTTTGCACAGAAAAACATTTTACCTCCTTAAAATCCGGTAAAGAACTCCATCATCCTTTTATCAGCTTCAAGGCTCAGAGATATCAGGAGATAACCCCCGACTCGTAAAAAAGAAATGCACGATAGTTTGCGTTCTTCAATCGCGTTCCAGAATAGGAAATCTGCTGCGCAGCTGGATGTGTTCAAAGTAAAAGTCATCATTATCAATCTTGAATTCCCGCGAAATATTGAATTTTGCCTCTGCATTAAAAAGTTTGACAAATCAAATAGTCCTTGCGAGTTGCGATCCGTTTTGATGACTTAAGTGCTCAGACAAAATTGAGATTTCTTACTAACTGTCAAAACATATTTAACAAAAATCGTTTGAATTCATAGGTCAACTTCAACGTTAAAAAAAGGCATTACGAAACTTTAATTGCAGATAGGCTTATAGCGTTTTTCATTGAAGAAAAGATTTGCTGTAAAAAGATTTAATCTTTTTCGATTTTGCATATTTCATTGAAAATAAAAGAGCAATTCTAGATCAATTGTTCTCAACGCGAAAGATGCGATCTCCCGATCTTGGGAGATTTGTATCTGAGCTCACTTACACATGCAAACATTTCTATACTGTCAAATCGAAGCACTTTTATTTGTTTCGAATTAATGTGCGGACGTGTTTTTTGGTTACCAGCCCGTGTGTGTGATTTATTGTGTCGTCAAACGGGGACACATGTTTTATTTAAACGAGCAGTTCTCGATTTTGAGAGCAATTCTTTCAAGTTTCAATGAAAAACGCATTTAGTCTCCCTCCGGTGTAAACGTAGGTCCAAAAAATTGATGTTTCTGTCAACTGATTGCATATCGAATGTTCTAGAAAGGTGGCGGCTTGACATAAAGTAGACAGGCTTCGTTTTAGCTGACAAAGTTGAGTTTATAATTTTGTAATGTGTAGGTGTGGGGGTGATACTAAATTTTCATTGATACTAAATTTTGTTAAATTAAAATAGGGTTCGAGTTTGAACAGTAATTGTTATGCAAATACATTTTTAAAGTAAAGTCACGTTGTCACAAGCAACGTAAAACAGGAACAGAAACAGAGTCCCATACATAAGCAACTGAAACCTAAATTCGCTGAATGCTTTTTCGTTGCTAATGTATGCAATTCTATTTCTGTACCTGTTTTACGTTGCTTGTGACAACGTGGCTTTACTTCAAAAATGTATTTGCCTAGCAATTACTGTTAAAACTCGAACCCTAATTTAATTTAACAAAATCACCTAGCGACAACGCGGCTTGAGATGTATTTTCTGTGTTTGTTAGTTAAAAAGCTAACCGAACGTATCGTTGCTTATATTTGGGATCGGAAAGGTGAAAAATTACAACAATTTACCTACGAATTGTAGGTAAATTGTTATAATTTTTCACATTTAATGTTTTTTACAAACTATATTTTGTGTTTGATTAAACAAAATATAGCGTGGCGTAACTTAAAAAGTCAAAATGAGTTTTAATAGTCAAACCTATGAAAAAGTATAACAATAGCTAGAGTCGTTGTAGATGCCTACAATTTAGAGAAAAAACACGAACCTGCAAAATAACTAAACTGCTCTTTCCATATAAATTATTATAAACATCCATTTAAAAAACCCTTGCAACGAGCAACCATTCGTGTAAAGCCGTTGTAAGCATCAGCGTAACCTGAGCGTGTTTAACGTTTATTTATAATAATCAATCAATGGAATTCTATTTTCTATAGTTCGATACCAAAACCACCCCTTTGTGCTTTTGCAAACTGAATACTTTTCTACCCTTATCAAATTCTAAATACTCTTGTAGATTAGAAAAAGCTCCAAAGTTCTTTGTCTTCTCTTTATAAAAATTTTTCTCTTAAATTGCCTATTAATTCTTGTCTTCTGGGGGATGGTTAGTTTCGATTTATCTAACGAAATGCATGTGGACGATTTCATTCACAGAAATTCCTATACATGCCATATACCCATGCACTGGAGAAAAGCAATATAAAAATGCGATATCAAGTAGTTAATGACATTTGAATGGCGCACTCACTTCCCAGCCAAACTTCCATATGAATCGGTATTCGGATAGACTGAAAGCCCCGATTTCTATCTTCTAGGTCTTTTCTATTGAGTCTGAAGCTTAAAGTAACTCTTAAGAAGCACAATAGTAAAATATAGATTACCTATTTTCAATAATTAAAAAGCTAACCGAACGTATCGTTGCTTATATTGGGAAGGGGCCTCTAAAGCGAAGCCATAAAAAATTTAATTTAATATTGAAAGGTGAAAAATTACAATAATTTATAATTCTACAAAAATCGTACGCGAAGTTGGCTGAGGTCCCCTTCCACTTGCGTGCGCCACCTGAGTCTCGGTGCTCCTCTACCACGCCGTCCCTGCGGTGTGGATTCGAAGATTTTCCGGGCCGGGGCGTTGGTGTCCATCCGCTCTAGATGACCCAGCCATCGTAGACGTTGTGTTTTGACTCTTTTGGCTAGGTCGGTATCGCTGTACAGCCCGTACAGTTCGATGTTATATCTCCTCCTCCACTCTCCGTCTATGCAGACGGGACCGTATATCGTCCAAAGAATTTTCCTCTCGAAGCAGCCTAAAGTGTTTTCATCCGCCTTTGACAGGGTCCATGCTTCTGCACCGTAAAGCAGGACTGGGATGATGAGGGTCTTATACATGGACACTTTAGTAGCTCGAGAGAGGGCTTTGCTACTCAATTGCCTTCTTAGCCCAAAGAAACAGCGATTGGCAAGAGTTATCCTTCTTTTGATTTCAGCGCTGGTGTCATTGTCTGAATTGATAGCGGAACCCAGGTAGACAAAGTCCCTAACTACCTCAAAGCTATAGCTGTCGATGGTGATGTTTTGTCCAAGACGTCGGTGTTGGGTGTCTTTTCTTAATGACAGCATATACTTGGTTTCGCCCTCATTGACTGCTAAACCCATATTCGCCGCTTTCGTCCCATACTTACGAAGGCTTCACTGACATCACGCTTTGTTCTACCGATTATGTCAATGTCGTCTGCGTATGCGAGTGGTTGAACGGACTTTTGAAAGATTGTACCTCTGGTGTTGGCGCGAGAGCTCTGCACAATGCTCTCAAGTATGATGTTAAAGAAGTCGCATGACAGCGCGTCTCCTTGTCTTAATCCTTTTTTGACATCAAAGGGGTCGGTGAGGTCTTTGCCGACCTTGATGGAACAGCGTGAATTTTCCATCGTCATCCTGCACAGACTGACGAGTTTGGCAGGGATGCCAAAACAAGACATAGATGCTGTCATACGCGGCCTTGAAATCGATGAAGAGGTGGTGTGTATCGATTTGGAATTCCTGGGTTTTCTCCAAAATCTGCCGCAGTGTGAATATTTGATCGATGGTGGACTTTCCTCTTTATAAGATTAGTAAATTATAAAATTAATACATTTAATAACATTAGATAATTTCATTAGAAATCAGTGAATTCATATTTAGTTTTAAACGCAAACTCTCTTTAATTGAGAGCATAAGCCTCCCCCAAAGTTTTCCAAGTCTCTCTATCCCTGGCGCTTTTTTCCCATCTCGCGCTTGATTTTTGAAGATCATCTCTCCACCTCGTAAGCTGCCTGCCTGATCTTCTTCTGCCATCTCGGGGATACCAGTCCGTAAGTTTCCTCGTCCATCGATCGTCACTTAGTCTTGCGACATGACCAGCCCATTGCCATTTTAATGTTTTTATTCTCGTTATTACAACGAAAAAACCTGTCATTTCCCTTATCCTGCTATTTCTGAATCTTTGGTATCTTGAAATGTGCAGGATCGATCTTTCTATAGCGCTTTGCGTAGTTTCAGGTTTGTATTAACTTCGTGAATTCAAGCTCCATGCTTGTGACCCGTATGTAAGCACGGGTAGGACAGGACAGCCATGTCAAATACGTATTTCCTTGAATTATTGCTGATCTTCGACTGAAAGATAGTTTTAAGATTCCACAATTGTTTCCATCCATTTGCGACTCTCCTTTCTATTTCTTTTACCATCATGTTGTTGAATGAAAGAATCTATTCTTTGAATGAATATATTCTTCCACATATTCTAGCTTTTCGTTTTCTATTTCGATGTCGTTCTTTATCCAGTTAGTCATGACTTTTGTTTTGACTTGGTTCATGATTCAAATTGAAATTTCGAAATCCATTTATCGGTTTTGCACCATTTCAAATGTCACCCAATATCAAAATTTTCAAATAATGTAGTTGCAATTGAAATGGTTCTTCCCATCCATTGTTAATTTATAACTTACTCTTTTTCGAACATTTTCGTCGACTTGATCACAAATTGCAAACCATTTGCTTGAACATATTTTGACAGCTGTCTTAACCTCTCTTTTTTCGCGCACTGAAATTTTGTTTTTGTTTTTTTGTAGGACTACGTAGACGTAGACTTAAATGAAAAATGAGGAAACGAAATTTCACATTTCTATTAAATGTGTATGACGAAATTTTTAACATCTGGACTGAAATGTTGAAATTTTCGTTCAATTTTTAATGTTTGTGCGGTGTAAATAGTGTAAATAAGCTTTAAGCTACATTTAAAGCAGGGAACAAGGGAAAGGAAACTATCACTAAGGTTAAGTAAATTATCTATATAAGGGAAACTTTTCTTAAATAAAAAAGAACAAATCTCAGATGATGATCTTATTTCAAAATTTAGTGAAAACATTTCGAAATCCAATTTTGCTGTTTATACTGCGTTTGGGTTAACAGCAAGGGAGTTTCAGCGTTTCAAATGTCAATCGGAGTCAAAATCCGAAATATCAAGTGCTCAATACAGCAACAACAGTTGTCGTTATTACTTCCGACAAGAGTCAGAGTACTTTTATCGATTTTCGTTAAATTAAAAACGTTCTTCTAACAAACTTCTAAATGCCCAGGCTAAATTCAGCTTTTAACTGAAATTCAACATTTATAAATTCTGAAAAATATATGGCAAAACGTTGAACGTTTATGGTGAAATGTTGAATTTATAGCTTAAATGCTGACATTGGAGTGGGTGTTAACGTACTATTACCCCAACTGTATTTTTGACAGTCACAAAAAAGTTCTACTCTATCATCTTGTCATTGAAGAAGTTTCCTCCTTATTGTGTATAATTCTTCTTGCTTCTCCTTGAAATACTTTATTGTAGTATCGGCCATACGTTATAGAATAGAACAGTTTTAATATCATATGACGTATGATATAAGGAGGTTATACCAACGTGTCGATATAACCTCATTCGTTTAAGAACTTTATTCTCTAACACTCCATTTGAAATAACACTCCATTTCAACCTCAACAAATCCTGCCTCAACCAAGGATCAACTATATACTGAAGAATTTAGCCTAAGTATTCAAGACATTAGGTTTCTATCGTTTTGAAGACCCAATTGATCTGATTTGGGTTTTAAAAAGAATGTCATAAAAATCAGTCATAAACATTTCTTGACATATACCATGTCTCCACCGGGCGCTAATACGCAATTAATACAAATCTTCATTAAATCCCTAACGAATCCCGCGATTTGACAAAAATGTTTAAATGCTCTGGGCAAGCGATTAAAAATAAATCCTGTCATAAATCCTATTAACTCTATTCACAAACCTATTTTACGCACTTTTGTAACAGTTTGAGAATCTAAAAAGGAAGCTGAAACTGTCCCTGTGCGACAGATCTGTCACAAACACGTTTTCTATTGGGATTTTTACAACGGAAATCTTTTTTCGCCCCTGGGAAATGACATCGCCACTCTCTTTTGAGAGCCAAAATGACAGAAACAGAGTTTTTGTGTCAAATTAATCCTATATTTGTCCCATGGAGCCACTTTAGGATTTATTTTTAGTCGTCTCCCGCTAATCTTCTTTCAATTGTCGGTGGAGGCATAGTATTTAATCCTCTGGACAAGCGATTGAAAATAAATCCTGTCATAAATCCCATTCACCCTATTCACAAACCTGTTTTCTGCACCTTTGTAACAGTTTGAGAATCTATTAAGGAAACTGAAACTATCCCTGTGCGACAGATCTGTCACAAATACGTTTTCTATTGGGATTTTTACAAAGTGTCATCCGTCACTGTCTTTTAAGAGCAAAAACGACAAAAAAGAGTGCTCGTATCAAATTAATTCTATGTCTGTTCGGTGTGGAGGAGGGATTTTTTTTAATCTCCCGCTAATCGCAGTTTAATGGCCGGCGAAGACAAAGTATTAGTTTGCATAAGATCAAATAACCTATTTACCAATCACTTATCTCATGCAAAGTACGACTGACAAGTAACATGCTGTAAAAGCTATTTTTCGATTCTCCCAAGTTATGTGTGGTGGATACGGTGCACTAGCTTGGCCAGACAACCGGCACTTAGCACATCACAACCAATCAAAGCTTCCACCCGCCCCTCAGCCTATGCTTAGCCATTACTGGGGCTGCAAAGTGTTTGAAAATACCAAAGAGAACAAGAGTACCACTTGTTTTGCTCTTCCACAGCATTTTGTGAGTTCGACTGCTTTGTTTTGGGTATATCCGTCCGAACTGGAACTGGAATAGAATCCGCAAAGGTATTCACCAATTGTACAGAAAGCGCGGATACAGAAAATTAGCTTAGCTAGTCGCTCAGTCGTTCTCGTCGTTGTCTGTGTTGTCTCGTCGTTGTCTCGCCTTCAAGTGTGAAAAACTGAAGACGGCAACGTGTAGTGAATCGAAATTTGATTACAAAAACAATTTATATAGATGCTTCTTCTCTCAGTATGGATCGGAAAACAAGTGAAATTTCAGAGTTTATTAACCTCGTAAGTTATCTAAGCCTCTTCCAGTGCCCAATCGATGTCAAAAATGTCTCTATCACCTATTGACACCTCTCGTCGATGACCCAAACTGACACCCATTGTCGTTTGTTGTTTTTCGTTCGAGCCCCAAACATAAACGTCCTTGACCTTGTAATTATAGAGTTGTCGATAGTGTACCACGGGGACTCTTGGAATTTTCATCAAATGGCTCTTGTGTGTTGTGTGAGCTTTTCGCAAAACAAACATCACCATCAACGCTTTTACGCACAATGAAGAGCGAACTTTGATGCAAGTGGCGCGGGGGTGGCGGTAGGGCACAAGTGCACGCAAACATGCAAATGTGTGACCGAAAAGCTCCAGGAAGGAAACAGTTTTGTTTACCATCGGTCACACATTAAATGCACGCGTTTGTGGAATTTTAATTAGTTTGCAAAACTATCAATACAATCAGTGTTTGACACATTAGGCATGTCCGGTGACTTTTTCTTAGTTTAATTAACAAAAATGGTTTCCAAAAGTTGGCGTAAATGGGTGAGTTAAGTGGTTTGCTTCGAAATTAACCTTGGACGGTATTTCTATAATTGAGATTAGATTTGTGTTAAAAAAAAATACGATTAGCTCTGGGATAAGATCCCAGTGGATTTTTGATTACGTGTGTTAATCAGTTTCGCGTTGGCAACAGGTGGTTTTAAAATCAGCTCCGAATTCCGGCTGAATAGCTTTTATTTAATTTAGTTAACCTGTAATATCTAGACTGGGAAGAAAGTTCCTTCAAAAATTATGCACTCCTCGGGGCATGCTGATTTTATGTTTTGAAATTTTGAAGATACCGAGAAAATCCCCGCCGAACATCCTTAAGAGACGACTTTTAGTGAAAGGAGTATTATTCAAAGTCATGTCCGTCTGTTCGTTCTTCGGAATACCGAATAATTATTGCTTTAAACATCAGGAATGGTCTGATTTAAAAGATTTTCCATCTCGATCATGCGACACCATCTCTGGTTCTCCAACTTTGTCCAACGTGGGGTTCAAAAAAGACGATGGGCTTGGTTACACCAAGCTTTCCTTCTGCTTTTCAAAACTCTGACTTAAGACTTAACCAATAAAACTCTGCTTATTCTGCTTTTTTAAGCAAACTGTTGCCTTTTTGAAGGAAAGCAATAGGTACCTACCCTGAAAGCAGAATTTAGAAAAGTAGAATTTTGACCCAGGCCGAATTTTCACCCCAGCCTACGCATAACATAAAGCCTTCAGCCCAATGAATCCGTTGCATCCCATCCGGTACGTCGAAGTACACAACTGACATCTCAGTTTAACCGTGGGACCACAATGCCCGTAGCGGTGGTATGTAGCAGTAGAAAAAATTGAACACAATGGTGTAGCGCGGCTATGTCGAACAAAAACCTTGTTTATAAACAATGGCCGCTACTTAAATGGCCGATAGTTAATTTGAACTAGATTTAATATTTTTGTACAATGGATGACACAAATTCCATAAAATTTCTTTAGATTTAACCATCTCAATAAACTTTTCGACGTCCTTTTCCTCCATTGTTTACTTAACTTGTATTAAACTGTCCACTGTGTAGCGCTGTCAACCCTGTAGCGCTACGAAAGTTAAAAGTTGGCCAACTCTTACTACCGCCACAGCTACGCGCTACCACCACAGACACACATTGTGTTCGCAATACACTGAATACATGTGTTTTAACTTTTGACAGCTCTTACTACCGCCACAGCTACATCACTGTGGTTCTACGGTAGTAGAACGGTAGTAAGAAGTGCGTCACGTACGTCACTTTCCATAAGAATGTGTGTATTACACTGAGTTGTCAGTTGTGTACTTCGACGAAACGTATGCAACGGATTCATTAGGCTGAAGGCTTAGGATTGTGCAAACGGAAAGCATAAAATTTCTAATAGCGTTTGTCATTGAAAGAACTGCTCTCAAATCAAGAGCTGCTCGTTTGACCCAGGCAGAATTTTTACGCCAAACCTCGCATAACGTAAGATTATGCCAACTAAAAAAATTGCATCTTCGCACTACGTCATCGGTATGCAACTGACACAAAATCATTATTAAAACATCTTCCTTTCATCACTTAATGCAAAAACCGGCATAAATAAGAAATCAGCGATTTTCAGTAGAACCGTTTAAAGTCTTCCGCCGAACTAAAAACTATTGTGCTGATTAAAAAAATACAATCTACTAAACATGTCAGCTTTCAAAAACTGTCGTATTGACGATTGAAAAAGTCCGAATGCGACACCTGGTGGAAAGTAAAGGAATATGTAGAGACTTGCAACAACGTGAAACTGAAAATTTTGACTGTTTGTTGACTGACGAAAACTTCAATGTTGTTTTCCCGCCTTAGTTTCATTGGTCAGTTTTTTTTTTCGCCAGTTGACAAGTAAATCAAAGCCGGATGATAAACTTGGTAATTTTTCAAAAACTGACGTTGTTGCAGGTCTCTACATATTCCTCTATTCCCCAATTGGCGATTTGACGTTTTCAGTCTGACGTTGTTGCAGGTCTCTACATATTCCCCTACTGTCCACCAGGTATCGAATTCGGACTTTTCCAGTCGTCAACAGTGTTTTTAATTTAAGCTTGAAAGAATTGCTCTCAAAGTCGAGAACTGCTCGTTTCAATTGACGGCTGTCAGCTTACCCCTAGCTGTTAATTTTGGAACATATGAAAACCTATACGAACGTCAACGGCTGGATGTTATTGTCATCTCATTTGTCAAACAAGTACCTATACGAAAATTTTTTGCTTAGGAAAAATATATTCTTTTTTATTTGGTTTTTGTGAAAGGACAAACTATTCTGTTCACAAATCAGTTTGAATTCAGGACACGGAAATACGCGAGTTCGTTTATCGAAGGCAGGTCAAACGTTTGTTTGTTTGTCAACTTCGGCATCTCTGAGTTGTCAGCTATATATAGGTCTCGACATATTCCAAATTTGACCACTTGCTGATTTGACCTTTAGCTGTCAACACAGATGTCGAAGTTGACATATTCAAAAATTGACCGTCAGGGGCGAGCCTTCAATCGTCAATAAAATAATGTTTCCCCGTTTGGTGACAGGCTTATCAAAATCACAGACCAGGGCTGGTCATCAACAAACATTATAACCGCACATTAAATCGAAACCATAAATTGCTGAATAACTATATGTACATATTTCAACGTTGGTCGTTGTCGAATTTAACGAGACTGACATTTGCTTACAAATGTGATTAAATTCGTGAACTCATCAGTTATGCAATTCTGTTTTGGCTTTTTACATCAACTGATCGCGTAAGGTAAATTGCATCTTCTCATACGTTTCACCGACACGGTGATTTAAAACTTTGAAGGCTTTATAAACTAGTGTGGGGGTTAAAATCTGCTTAAGTGAATCGTTGGATACCCCATCCCAATTGACCACTGTCAAGCGTCGAATAGCGTCATAATCTTGGTTGTTAAATTTCAGTTTCTAATTTCCAGAATATTAAAACATTTTACAAGTAAACTAGCAAATTGCTAATTTAAAATGTTAAATGCTTGTGGGGTATAGCTATTTGCTGGTTCTATTTGAAGCAACGCATCCGAATTCATCCGAAGACTCGTTGAATTTGACATTTAATTTTTGCTGACTTTTCTTTAAGTCATGCATTGAAATCAACTGAAGTTTATGTTTTGGGCAGGGCGTGACAGACGCCCAACTGACGATCAAACTGTTGTAAAACACCAATTGGGTCGGAGACTACTCTTGCAAATTTCAGTTTCTTTTAACTTTAATTTTATCTAGAATTTGAGTCTTATCTTTTTTAGATTCAAAATCGAATTAAGATTAGAATCCTCTTACTCAAAAAGTGGGTGTAGCATCAACCCAATGATCTAGTTTTATTTTGTTCATATTTTTTATCAGAAGTGTACACGTGTTGATTGCACTTTCATATTAAAAATTTGTTTTATACTTGAAAACACCCCCGAAAGTGGGCGTGGCAAAAACTTATTCATTTCAGTAGATAGCTTACACACATATCTGAACATTTTATAGTGCAAGTTTTATGGATTTAAAGAAATTATATCGAATAAAAACTATAATGCAAATTAAATATGACCACGCCCACATGGGGGCGGCTTTTGCTTTTTTTTAAGGCCAATCACAATACACTTAAGCGAGGATAACGCGTAAGTACCCAATTTCAACTTCCTACGACAACTTTGATATTTTATGCCAATAAGTAAAGTGGGCGTGTCAGTGGGCGGATTTCAAAAAATTTTACACTTGTACTGCTTCGGGACCTAGAAAGGACAGACATCAAGTTTTAACCTCCTAGCTTAAAATTTAAGGCCTAAAAACTATCGACAGACAGACGGATGGACGGACGGACATGGCTCATTCGACTTACAATTCGGTCACGATCATATGCCCCCCTTAAGGCCTTGGGGGTCTACGGTGATTAATTCTCTATGTTACAAACTATGAATCAAACTTAATATACCTCCTATTAGTAACAATGTCAGAACAGAAAATTTAGACCGTTTGTGGTTGAGAGACGTTGAAAAGTTGACGTTAATGAAGTTACATAAGCTTTAAGAAGTGTTTTTGTCCCGCCTTACCTTAGGAACACAATGATGTAGCTGCAGCGACAGTAGCAGCGGAAGTAAGAGCTGTCAAAAGTTAAAACACATGTATTCAGTGTACTGCGCACACAATGTGTGGCGGTAGCTGCAGCGGCAGTAAGAGTTGGGCAACTTTTAACTTGTGCAGCGCTACACGTTTGACAGTGCTGCATGGTTGACAGTTCGCTTGCAGTAAAGTAAACAATGAAGGAAAGGACGTGGCCAAATTTCTTAAAATTGTGAAAAATCAACAAATTTTATGGAATTTGTGTTACCGCTTTAAAGTAAATAAAGTAAGCTTAAGTAAATAAAATTTCCCAAATTTTTCATCCGGCTTTGATTTACTTGTCAACTTTGAAGTTTTTGTGCGTCAACAAACAATCAAATTTTGCAGTTTTGACGTTATTGCAGGTCTCTACATATTCCGCTACTGTCGACCAGGATCGAATTTTGACGTTTCCATTCGTCAAATGACTAAAATGATAGACCTTTTAACATGGCTGTCAATGTCTGACGTCTTTCACATCTTTCGGCCTAGGAATGCCAAACAAATTGCGTTTTTATATGAAAAAATTATAAAGTTTCCGTAGAAGTGCGAATTATTAATAAACTATTCAACCTAGAGTGTATCGTTAAGGAAAGAAGTTATTGTATTGAAAGTATCTAAAACGTGTTCCAAAGATGTGGCCGTGAAGCCGTGAACCCTTTTGTGGTCCTATGCACTGTTTCTACAACACAAACAACACTTTTTAAATCTTTTCTTTTATAATTAAAACATTTTTAGTCTTACCTAGGATCAAGTCTATAACTCTTTCGTTCATCGAAACACAGGGTTGCATTTTTTTAATAGTTATTTACGTTTATGTGCAGTTTTTGTTCGTTTTTGATATAAAAAGGAACTTTGTTTGGCATCCCTCAGACGCAGCACCCTCACTCGAAAATACCAGTAGACGTCAAACTGTTAAAAGCTCTATTGGAAAAGTCCGAATGCGATTCTTGGTGGATAGTAGAGCAATGGCCTTTTCGGTTAGAGATCCCGGATCAGGGCGTTCTTTTCCCAGATTGGGGCTTCTCTCCGAACAGCCAAACACGTTTTTCTTGATTTTGAGGTTTGTCTAGCGTTGTATTTGTGATGCAAAAGCTATTCTACAGGGGAAAAATGACATTTATCCAACTTGACAATTACACATGTATGATTGTGTGCGTGCTTCTGATTTTTATTCTGGATTCAAAACCAGAAGCAAATTTCTCTTCTATTCAGAAGAGGAACTGTCAAACGAGTCCAGGAAAACAATTTCAGGAGAGTCCAGAAGTCTCCCGGACGCTCCCGGACGACCAACCGAAAAGTTCATAATATGTAGAGATCTGCAACAACGTCAAACGTAATATTTCGACTGTTTGTTGACTTACAAAAACTTCAATTCTATGCTGTTTTCCCGCCTTAGTTTGGGTGACCAGTTTTTATTTATTTTTCTCCCAAGTGACAAGTAAATCTAAGAAAAAATAAAAAAATTTGGTAAATTTTTTAAAGTTGACGTTGTTGCAGGAAACTTGACGAATGGAAAAGTGGAAATGCGATACCTGGTGGACAGTAGAGGAATATGTAGAGACCTGCAACAAGGTCAAACTGAAAATTTTGAAGTGTTTGTTGACCACTGACAAAAGCTTTTCCCGCCTTAGTTTCATTGGTCAGTTTTTGTTTATTTTTTCACTAGTTGGAAATTAAGTCAAGGCTGGATGATAAACTTCGGTAGTTTTTGAAAACTGACGTTGTTGCAGGTCTCTACATATTCCTCTATTCTCCACCAGATGTCGTCTTCAATCGCCATTTCTATTTCTACTGGCTTTCAACCGCCAATAGAAATAGAAAAAATAGTGATATTATGGCGGGTCATCTTATATGTATTATGGCGGGTCATCTGAAAATCGAAGTTCCGTATAAGTTTCTGACATTTACAAAAAAATCAGTTTTCTTTATTTTTATTTTGTCTTTTTCAGCTCAACCAACAGTTGCTTAGGTTAACAGGCTTTTTCACCCTGGTGACCTTATACTTTGTTGCTGTTAATAACGACAGCGAAGTAATCCTTAGCAGCCTACTAAAATGTGCCCCAATCGTGGCGCTAGGCACTTTTGTCTACCTGAAAGGATTCAAACTTAACGAAGAGTTAGTTGATTGGATTTGGAAAAGCGAACTATAAATAATAAATTCACTTGTGTCCTTTCAATAGTTTTAGATACTCGCACATGATTATGGCAGGACTAATATTTTCATGTTTCGGAGATCTATTCCTGAACATAAATATGTTTCCTCATGGGATGGCAGCGTTCGCAATCGCACAAATGTTCTACATAGCTGCCTTTGAGTTTAAACCCTGGAAGATTGCGATTGGTGTCCCATTGTATCTGGCAGCGGGGGGAAGTAAGCCTAAGCACATATTCCTATGCAACTATGTGACCTTTTTTACATTTTAAAACATTTCCTTACAGTGACTATCTACGTTCATTCTACGCTGGATGATGTGATTAAAATTGGACTTCCAATATACGCTGTCCTGCTGACCACTATGTGCTGGCGATCCATTGTGCGAGCGACCGAAAGGCGTGACATTCTGTCGGTCCTTTGTACTGTTGGTAGTGTTTTGTTCGTAGCCTCGGATAGCATGATTTGTGTTTCAATGTTTATAACGCCTTTCAAAAGCTCACAGGTATGTACATTCTATTTGGTAAATTTTCCTATTTAAAATGTGGGTTGAATTTGACAGTAGAAATTGGAACCTTGTCAGCTCTTATAAAATATTTAGGAAACTGCCCACAATTTTCGTGCGCTGAATGCTTCTTATACCACGTCTCCACCGCGAACTAAAATTGTCTACAAATAACGCTATTTACCATACAAATTTAAATCCTCTGGGCAAACGATCAAAATCAAATCCTCTCATAAATCCCATTCACAAACCCATATTTTGCACCTTTTTAACAGTTTGAGAATCAAAGAAAGAAATTTAAACTTTCCCTGTACGAAAAATCTATCACATATACGTTTTGTGACAATGACATCGCCACTCTCTTTTGAGAGTCAAAATGGCGGAAAAAGGGCACTCGTGCCGAATTATTTCTATATTTGGCGGGTGGGGCCACTTTGCGATTTATTTTAAATCGTCTCCTGTTAATCCTCTTTTTATTGCCGGTGGAGACATAATATTAGTAACATTTCATTTAGTACACAAATCAGCGGCCGAGATTCCAAAATTTAACAGTTTAGGTTTTGACATTTAGGGTCGTTCTAGTTTAAAAATTTTATATTTTTACCAAACATTTCGTTTTTTTCAGATCTTTATCATGGTCACCTACTACGCGGCACAGTTCCTCATTTCTCTCAGTACCTTGTGCGATGTGAATAAACCGAAAAAAGTGAAAGGATCCAAGAAACTGTCGCGTAAGTTCAGAGCCCAAGACTAAAATCCCAGATCTTCCAAAACGAGACACCCAACCGATATGTAAGCCAAAAAACAAAATTCAAGCATTTATTTCTGATTAATAGAAAGAAAACGTGTTCTCGACAGTACTTCCAATTCCTAAAATGTATTATTCTATTGTTGATTCTCGAAAACGAACCCACAGAAATAAAATATTTTTTAGATTGTTTTGAAAATCATTAAAGAAAATTAAAAAAATGATATTTCATAAACATCAATTTGGTGAAAAGTTAATTTTGTGATAATAAATTGTTTTAAAATATTTTGTGAAGCAAATTTTTTTTATTAGGACTGCTGGTGTGGTCAGGTGAGTCGTCAAACGTTGTGATCTTTCAGGTTTGGAAAACTGACGACTTTTCAATGCAATACCGCGACCCATTCTCCCTCATTAAACCTTTTTCTACACCTCTTTGTAACCGTTTCATAAACCTTGTGCTCAGAAGGATATGAAAACCGTCCGAATATCACGGATATGTCAAAAAATATGTTCTTTTGAGATTTTTAAAACGAATGTATATTTCTCTCCTTATAAATGTCAACGTCACTCTCTTTCGAGACTTGAAATAAGGAACTGGAAAAGTGTTTGTGTCAAGTTAATCTCAGATTTGTAATGGCGGTGACAGTTCGAGATTTATTTCGAGATCAAAAAATTTGTCATCAATCACATTCGTACTTAATGAAACTGCTTAAAACGTGAATCCCCAAAAAAATTGACTTTTTTTTAACAGTTTGAGTGACTGTTTTTGCATTCGACATAAAGAAATGCAGTACTGCAGGTGATAAACTAAAGAGATCACAGTACTTGGAATTCCGAGCTCAAGAGGCCCACTCACCGTTAAATGAGGTGATATTATACAAAAATGTAGACGAGCAAAAGGGCGCTCTTTTTTTAAAATCATGCAACATTACCTCTTGAATGCACGACTTGGCGTCTGCATTTAATGCCTCTATAGTTTTTCACGTAACTATCTCGTTCGCACGTCTCGTTCTAGCTTTTGGCAAAATCCGTTTACTTGGTATAAAAACAATGAAATGGGTGCAAAAGGTAGGCATGTGCGCGAACGAGATAAGCAAGTTTGTTTTCATACCAAGTGAAGAAAAGTGACATTTTGGCGAAAAGCTCTATAGAGAGTGACGATCATATTTCCCAACAACAAAAATAGTTTTTCGTTGTAGGAATCCCAATAGAAAACGTTTTTGTGACAGATCTGTCATACGTGTACAGGTTCAGTTTCCTTTTGCGAGTCTCAAACTGTTAAAAAGGTTTGCGAAAAGGTTTGTGAATAAGGTGAATGAGATTAAAAAGGGGATTTATTTTTAATCGCTTGTCGAGAGGATTTAAGTTTGTATGGTAAATGTGGAGATTTGAGGGAGATTATAGTTGAGCATTTCTGTTGATCGCGGATCAGTGTCCAGTATAGAGACGGTAGTATTGGGCTGTATGTCTAGATGCATATATTCTGTTATTTTACCTGTTACTAGTAATCATTCAGTTTGGTCGTAATTTTTCTGAATGCCCTAAAATGCCGACCTGTCAAAATAACATAAAATGCCTGCATTCTTGGCAGATAAAAACGCCAACGAGGGTATTCTAAGTAAAAGATTATCTAACAAAAAACAGCATTTTTAACGAAAGGCTGACACATGGCTAAATGCTTTTCGCGAAAAATGTACTGAGAATTCTAGTGAAAATGCCGAACATTATGTTGAATTTTTGGTATTCGTCTTCGTTTCGCGACAGAAAATACTGAATTTTTTCGGCATCAATTTAGTAGCGAAGACGATGAAGAAAAATAATGAATCAAAAAGGTTAAAGAAGTGGTTTGATTTAAGCTTAGATTAGACTGCACTGCCATTTCGGCATATTTAACGTCCCTAAGAAGAGAAGTGGTGCAAATATTTTTCTCCTAACGTTAAATATGCCAAAATGGCATGCAGTCTAATCTTGTACCATATCTCCACCGAGCACTAATCGTCGATTAATATAAATCTTTATTAAATCCTCTACAAATCATGCGATTTACGATACAAATTTAAATCCTCTCGGCAAGCGGTTAAAAATAAATCCTCTCATAAATCCCATTCACCCTATTCGCAAACCTATTTTCTGCCCATTTGTGTCAGTTTGAGAATCAAAGGAGGAAACTGAGATTGTCCCTGTAGGACAGATCTGTCACAAGTACGTTCTCTTTGTTATTTTTACAGCGAAAATCGTTATTTTTCTCCTAGAAAATGACATCGCCTCACTCCTTTGAGAATCAAAATGACAGAAACAGAGTGTTCGTTTCAAATAAATCCTATGTTTGTCTGGTGGAGCAACTTTGGAAATTATTTTTAACCGTCTCCCACTTATCTTCTTATAAATGGGTGGGGATATAGTATCATACTCGTGACGTTCACAGTGTAAACTTTTATGATTTGCTAATCATTTGCTTGAGTCTATTATGGGCGCCACAATCTTTTGGTAGAACTTGAGTGGGATTTTCGTTGTAATAATTTTATTTTGTTCGTTGTTCGATAATCGAGCTCATAATGTTTGTTGTATCAAATTAATTGTTCATACTATTCTGTGCGGTTGCAAGTAACATACCTGTCCAACATCCAGAGTTCTACTATTGCCCGCCAGAGAAAACCATGGAATCGATGTCGATAGAGACGTAACAAGTGACAGCAAACGTCAAACAGCTGTCAGAAAATTTCAAAACGCCAAAATCAACCAAAACGAAACCAAGCCATCAACGGTTCCGGCGAAAACTTTCTCAATTTTTATGCAAAAAACTAAAACACAAAGTATTAATTAATTACGCAAGCTTCAATCTGCATCTCAACGACATGGGCCGTCCTACGGAAATCAAACTAAACAACGCTCCGAACGACGTTATTTCCTCGGTAAAATTCGGCCCGGACTCCAACCAATACCTGATCTCATCCGCCTGGGATGGTAGCGTCCGTTTCTATGATGTGGTCAACAATTCCATGCGACAAAAGTTCATGCACGAGGCTCCTGTGCTGGATGTTGCCTTTGTGGTAAGTTTCACCCCCTAAAAATTCCCCATTCACTTGCTCAACTGTGATGTTGCTCTCCAGGACATTGTTCACGCGGTCAGCGGCAGTCTGGACGGACAACTCAAGCTGTTTGATGTCAACACACACACAGAAAGCGCCGTGGGTAGCCACGAAAAAGCCGTACGGTGCGTGGAGTACGTTGAGAAGGTGAACGGAATCTTGAGCGGCAGCTGGGACAAGACAATCAAGCTGTGGGATGTGCGGGACAAGCAGTGTGTCGGCACGTACGAGCAAAGCAACGGAAAGGTCTACTCGATGAGTGTGAGGGACGAGAAGATTGTGGTGGCCACCTCAGACCGAAAAGTCCTGATTTGGGACCTGCGAAACATGGCGCAGTACATGATGAAGCGGGAGTCCTCGCTGAAGTATCAGACGCGCAGCATTCGCATCTACCCGAACAAGGAGGGCTACGTGATGAGCTCGATCGAGGGGCGGGTGGCAGTCGAGTATTTCGACCCAGATCCTGAGGTGCAGAAGAAAAAGTTCGCCTTCAAGTGCCACCGCAACAAGGAGGACAACATGGAGACGATTTATCCCGTGAACGCCATCAGCTTCCACAATGTCTACAACACGTTTGCCACCGGCGGCTCCGATGGCTTCGTGAACATCTGGGACGGGTTCAACAAGAAGCGGTTGTGCCAGTTCCATCAGTACGACACGTCTATTGCCTCGTTGCATTTCTCCAACGATGGCAGCACCTTGGCCATTGCGTGTTCTTACTTGGAGGAGTTCGAGACGCCGCCACAGAATACGCACGATCCGACGATTTATGTGCGATATGTGAACGACCAGGAGACCAAACCAAAGTGATCTGGCGAGGAGCAGTGGACTGAGCTGAGAATAACCGCCTTGGGGTGGGCTCTGTTGTAGGACTTTAGAATATTCAAATTGATTTTTCTTTTAATTTTTAAATAAACGATAGATAAAGAGTGAGTTCTTGTCTCGTGTTTTGCATTGGGATCCAGATCGTGCGTGCCGAGAGAAGAGGAAGTCCGTGTTAGAACATGGCGACGTATCACCTACCTAGTTTCATTTGGGAGGAAGGGTTTTGAACGAGGCCTTTGAGGCGAAATAGCCTTAGATCAGGACTCAGGAAGAAAAAACCCTCTTGGGCCAGTTTTTCAACTTTGAGTTAAGCCTAGCTTAAACCAAGATCTGTTAATCCCGGAACAAAGCGAATCGGAGTTAGCCCAGCGAGCAGTTTTTCAGTACGTGCTCCGTCAGGGAAGTTGTCCAAATCTTCGACTGTCCCAACTGCAACTGGGACAGTTGGGACAGTCGAACTCTCTGACTTCACATAGAAAAACACAGGAAAAGAAGTTCAAATTGTTCCCAGATGGCATAAACACGGAAAGCAGCTGTCACTCCACACAGAAAAAACATTCAAAGAAGTTCATACTGTTCTCAAGAGTTTGATCCGGGATTAACTCACCTACCCACTTTCTTTGGCGGGTTAAGCAAAGATTAATTCCGATTCTAACACCGAATTAACTAATTCGGTGTTAGTTATTTCAGTTGTTTTCAGTCGACCACAATCTGTTTTCCAAGCATTTACGAGCTACAATGAAGCTCCTGAAGAAAAGAGTCTTTATTAAATCTCGAGCCATTTTCTAGTACGAGATCATCCGAGTTAACCTCAGAAATAAATGTTTTATTCGATTTCGACCCAGGGCTATAGCTTGGTTTAACTTAGCAAAGCTTTAAGATTTAACTCAGGAGAAGAGTTCGAACCTCTTTGCCTGTTTTTTCTATGTGATGACAGTTGCTTGCGTGTTTGGAAAAGAAATGACATTTAAGCAGAACCTGAAGAATAATGACCCTTACAGTTGGCGATCCCGATCAGGGCGTGCTTCACCCGGTTGGGGCTTAAATCCAAACCGCCAAACACATTCTTCTTGTTTTTAAAGCTTATCTGGCGTTCGTATTTCTGAAGCACAATGTAAAAGCTATTATACAAGGGATAAATGACATTTATCCAACTTGACACATGCGTTGCATGATTGTGAGCGTGCTTCATGTTTTCATTCTGGATTCCCAGCCAGAAGACAATTATCAAACACGTGTAAACTGCCAATGCAAACGAAGAAAACAGTTCCAGGAGAACCCAGAATACTCCCGGATACTTCCGGCTGACCAATTAAAAGGGCCACAGTTTGAACTCTTTTATTTGTGTTTTCTATGAGAAGTGACAGTTAAGACAACAGATCTTTGATACTTTTAACAGTTTGACGTCTTCTGGTATATTCGATTTAGCGATGCCAAAAAAGTTACTTTTTAAAAAATTACGAAAATTACACATAAACAAAAATTACTATTTCAAAAATGCAACGTGTTTTGAAGAACGAGAAAGTTGTAGACTTATATCCTACCCTGTCTCTGACGGGAATTAATCCGCTATTAATATAAATCATTATTAAATCCTTTACAAACCACCCGATTAAAACTAAATCCCCTCATAATTCCCGTTCACCCTATTCACAAACCTATTTTCTGCACTCTTGTAACAGTTTGAAATTTGAGAATAAAGAAAAGGAAACTGAAACTGTCCCTGTACGACAGATCTGTCACAAGTTCATTTTCTATTGTAATTTTTACAGCGAAAATCGTTTTTCGATTCTAGGAAATGACATCGCCACACTCTTATGAGAGCAGAAATTACAGAAGAAGGATGCTCGTGTCAAATTAATCCTATATTTGTCCGGTGGAGCCCCTTTGCGATTTATTTTTAATTATCAACCGCTAATCCTCTTTTAATTGCCGGTGGAGGTATTAATCAGCCTTTCCAAGTAAGGCTAAAAATATTTTACTTATAAAACACGGAAAGGATTCAAAAAGTGCTATTTGTGTTGTAAAATCACTGCATACGAGCACAAAAGGGTACACGGATTCAAGGAGATCACATCTTCGTTACTGTTTTTCGGATATTTTCCACTTATTTTATTAAAATAATTTTAAAGTTGATTTAAAGAGCAGAATAAGCACAACAACTTTACTTCTTTCCTTATCGGCAGGCATTAGGTTGGGTAGTTTATTAATAATTTGCATTTCTACAGAAACTATTGAACTTTTTTATATAAAAATGCGAGTCGAAATATTTGAAAGACGTCAGAGTTTGACAGCCGTGCTAAAAGGTCAATAAATAATTTCCAGAGTCAAATGGCCTTTTCGGTTGGTCGTGCGGGAGCGTCGGTAAACTTCTGGACTCTCCTGAAACTGTTTTCTTGGACTCGTTTGACAGTTCCTCTTCTGGATAGAAGAGGCTTTTGGATAGAAGAGGAATTTGCTTCTGGTTTTAAATCCAGCATCAAAACCAGAAGCACGCACACAATTATACATGTGTCATTGTCAAGTTGAATAATTTATTCAGCTTGACTATCAGCTTTTGCATCATAAATACAACGCTAGACAAACTTCAAAATCAAGTAACACGTGTTTGGCTGTTCGGAGAGAAAAAAAAAAAAATGCCCTGATCCGGGATCGTAAACCGAAAAGGCCAAAAATTTCGTTAGTCCCGGATCGGATCAAACTCTCGAGAGTTTGAACGTCTTTGTCTGCTTGTTAATGTGAAATGGCATTATTGGTTTTACCAATACAATTGGCAAATTGACATAAATTTTTTTGAAAAATTATATTTGAGACCTCAAAAACTCACAGCCAAGCGATGCCTACAATTACCTTGAAGATAGCCTAAAAATCAGATTTTATCGCACCATCAGACATCTTGATGAAGGTAGACAACGCACAGGATTTCAAAATTTTTGTATAGAAATATTTGGCAGAAATTTTTACCATGTCAAAAACTTGATTTTTTTTTGAAATTTTGACATAAATCGAACAATAAAAGCATTTTGCAAAATTTGCTTCGTACAAAGTTTCGAGCCTCTCCCACTTTTAGAAGTCGGTTTAAGGAAGATGACATAAATTCTTTATAGTTCTAAAGTAATAAGGTAAATAGATTTCGATCTTTGTTTACGCTAATTTTTAAGGGCGTGGTCGTAGTACAAATTGAGTTATACCATGTTTCCACCGTGCACTAATCCGGGATTAATATAAATTTTCTGGAGAATGGTATGAACTTTGAGTGTTTTTTCTGCGTAATATGAAAGTTGATTTGCGTGGTTCTGTGAAAAATGCCAACTGAAAATGACTAGAACTTTTTGACCTTTTCGGTTGACGATCCCGGATCAAGGCGTTCTTTTTCCGGATTGAGGCTTCTCTCCAAAAACAGCCAAACACGTTTTCTTGATTTTGAAGTTTGTCTAGCATTGTATTTGTGAAGCAAACGCTATTTTACAGAAGACAAATGACATTTATCCAACTTGACATTGACACATGCATGATTGTGTGCCTGCTTCTGGTTTTGATTCTGGAAGAGGAACTGTCAAACGAGTCCAAGAAAACAGTTTCAGGAGAGTAAAGAAGTCTCCCGGACGCTCCCGGACGCCCTACCGAAAAGGCCATAAGTTGATCATCCTCGGGTGTAGCTCGTTATAATAATACCTAATCGCCGTTGCCCATTTCGTAGTTTAGTGCAAAAGGTTTGATTAGACGTTTAAGGGGCGACAACAAAGCATGATATTGCACGGATATGACGCAGAATTTCTGAGTGAGCCTACATTTCAGGGGAAATGCTTATTTTTTATATTATTAATTAGTTGTACATGATTATAGGACATGTTAGACATGTTCCAAATAACTTAACTTTCTTCTGTGTGTGCGTATTTTTTACTTCACCGTGGCATACTTAGAGAGCGTAATGATTGCATGAAATGTAATGAAAGCTCTCTTTCCATGAGCGCTATGTCATTGCAAAGAGGGTTCAAAGCCCACGTATTGTAACGGGGCGAAGCCGAAGCCTGCGGTTGCTTTGTGGTTCCCGCATTAAAGCTTCTCCTGGGAAGATTCATCGCTTTGACGTCAGGTCCGATTTGACCGATTCATTAAACTCTGAAACTTTTGAGAACAATGTTTATTTTTTTTGCTTTCTGGTTTCTTGGCTTCAAGAATTAACGTTGAGTGAGCCTCAGCCTATATCTACCTTACCCACGCTCATTATTGTTATGCACATCTTGAATCTAATTACCGTCAATTAACTATAGATACTTAGATTATCTCCAGGTAACTTATAAATCAAACCCCAAAGCCTCATACATGAATTAATATTGCATTTCATTTTCCGGAATAGTTAAATCTTGAACAAAACTAGTTTTCTAATAAAGGTACATTATAGGGATAAGCATATTACGAAAGGCTTGTTTTGATCTTCCTTGTCTTCCTGCGGCCGCAGAACTTCTGGTGAAAACATGAAAGCAATTCCATCAAAACAAAATACATGATCTCTGTGCCAGTGATTACGGATGCTCCTATAAACAGGGTAACAATTCCTCCAAAGTACCCTACAGGACATGCAAAAATTTTGACTTTCAATTGTCCAATTGACAGTAATAACTTACCAAGGAGGTCCATGACAGTAAACTGCATTGTTGTTATGTATTTCATCATTACCTCTGACTGATAAAAGATATCAACTTGCGTGACAGTTTCACTTGCTGTTTTACTAAAGGATCACATCCTGATAAAGGCTTCCCTAAATAAATTTTATAAGTAACACAAACACTTACTTATACAATGGTAGAGTATTTAAAATTAAAGGATACGTCAGCGAGTCACAGCTATTTGGGCATGGACAGCTCATTCCACGTCCCAGTTTCTTAACGAATTTATCCTGATTTGGTTGTTTGTCATCAGCGAAGACATCTGTTGGTTATATGTGTGGTGTTTTGGGAAAGTTTCAGTATGGTAATTAAATTAGCAAAACCTACCTCTGTTGTTGTAAACGCAAATGAAGTCAGATGCTGTGCATTCACGAGCTTGAATTCCTGGAATTAAGGATTAAGAATTATACGACTTTTTCGAACAATTTAAACTTAAGGATAACGCTCAAGTTTCACGAGCCACTTAAAAAGTAAGAGTTCGTCAATGGAAGATGAATTTTCTTTACAGTAATTACCTGGTTTGCACACGTCTCCCTCATCATTCTAAGCCTCTGAGTGGATTATTTTAAGACTATGGTTCATTTGCGATCAGTGGTTTTTCAAATTTATGGCGTCATGATCATGAGTAGTAAAACAAAACTTTCTAATAACAAAAGTTTAATTTAAAATAATATATGTAACTCCCCCCACCTTATTAGCTTAATCACAAATCAAGCTATAAGATGGATAGACATTTTGTAAACTATGCCTGGAAAGTTTAACAAAACATCGTTCGAAAAGAGTGACTAACTTTCGCATACCCAAAAAAACCTCCTTTGATGATGATACCAATGTTGACAGGAAAAAGGTGGCAGAGGATGCGAAGTGACAGTATCAGCGAATCATGGTGTATCAAGGTGAGAATGAGGGTGAGTTAAGAGATGGTGAAAAGGCTCAATGCGGTTTCACAGTTGCAGGCGATCAAAAACTTAACAAAACTTTTTAGAACAAATATAAAAAGAGATTTAAGGAACCGTAGCGTGTCCTTTTAAATTGCGAATCTGTCGCGAAGAGCTATGTGGGTTATGGGTGCACCGTAAAATCTATGATGAGTTATGCCTGTTTCACATCAAGAGCGATAGAGCGAGCGAGGGTCTCGGGCGAGCTGTCAAATGAATTTCAATCAATGGAAATTAATGGGTTCATTCACAAAACCAGCGTTATCGCTGTGTCGCAGGCCGGCTTGTTCGAAAAATTGAAAAACCCTCGCTGTGGTGGACGATTATTCTGTCAATCGCTGCTGTGAGTTATGACACGCTGTTGAATGGACGTTTTTTTTTCTCAAAGCTGATACTTGTTGTAAAATATAAACCATAAATTTGCAATAGTCGACACATTTTAGAAATTTGTTTAGTTTTGTCATTGTACAGTCGTCGCGGTGTCAAAACAGTCGTCGCGGTGTCTCGCTTCATTGTGTATTGACAAACGATTTCTGTGGCCCCTCGTTGTGACTGCTGCTCCGGTTTGACGCTCTCGCGTTGAATGTGAAACGGCCATTATACTCGTTTGTTTTGGCTCATAGTTTGGGAGCATTGATTTAAGTGTGGCGGGCTCACGCACCACTAATTGTTTCGTCAACCAATTAACCTGACGTAACCTATACGCTCATCGAAATCGTAAAGCAAACCTAGTAATATAAGAAGAAATAATGCGGGAGGTTTAAATAAGAAGTAACAAAAGTTCTACATAAATCCGTAGAGGCATAAGATTTTTGGCAAAAGGGTTTGGCATTTCCTTGCACGATTTTCATGTGCAAGTTCAGAAGCGTTTTTGTCCTTTTTCCTTTTCCTCTAATTCTTTTCGATCGCAATATGCTTAAATTGACACACTTAAAGAGTGGTTAAATCATAATCCATTGCTTGCGAGCTCGTTACGTATAAGAAAGGGCTTGAACCACCGCAATGGCACCTAACGTGGGGCACGAAATCATGATACTGAGATTAAGAAACTCATTTTCTGTAAACTTTGGAAAAAGCCGTTTTACTGCCCCCACTGGTCATGATTCCCCTGTACCCTAAACCTGAATCGTAACAATGACGGCAAAATTGGGTCCTAAACTAAAAATTGGATAACTTCCAGAATTTTGGCTATGCAAGTGATAGAATCAGCAGTGCCTGCGGACTAGTAGATAGAGTGGCGCAACAGCTCGAGGTGAACCAGGGCCAACTTCTCAACAATGTATGCCGTGTGTGTTAATTTCTTCACATACAAAGGGACCTACAATTTTTTGCCGAATCCGAACGGCACTTTGAGAAGTTTTTCAAGACAATTGTTACGCTCGGAAGGCTTGTCAGGCCCTCGTGGAGGTGGGGGCCGTGAAAAAGAACGAGTCTTTTTTTTCGGGTGACGATGGTAGGATGGCCTGCGGACTTGGGGAACCTTTTTTCGAGCTCTTTTTTTCTCTAGCTATATTCCTCCTCGTTGTTAGAGCTTAGGTTTATTCTTCATTTTCTGGTGAGCTGGTGCCAAGCAGGTGTTAATTAGCTTAGCGTTGCCAGCTTACCCAGCTTTTCAGTCAATTTCAATCCTGGGTTAATGTAGGTAGATTTAACACGCTTAGTTAAGTCAGACAAGTCCTTTTTCTTTTCCTGTTCTTTAAGAATTGAAAATTGGAAAAGCCAGCAATTTCGAGAGTAAAAATTCAAGATTTTTGTTGACGGTTCGCTAGTAACTCCAGATTTGTTTTATTTCGCGACTAACACATCTTGGTTTGAAAAGGGCTTTAACCTGCGCTAAAAAAATTCTACTTAGGGGCAGTTTTTCAGTGCTTAGTTAAGCCCAGCAAAGGCCTAGATTAAAAAATCGAGGAACAAAATGAATCTGGAGTTAACTCAGCGAGCAGTTTTTCAGTGTAGAGCAGTAAAGTTGTCAAAATCTTCGCCTCTCGAAGAAAATCTTCGACTTCCCAACTCTTACTTCAGATAGAAAAACATAGGAAAAGAAGTTCAAGTTGTTCCCAAATATCACTTTTCACAAAGCCAAGCAACAGCCATTTCACACCCAGAAAACCGACAAAGAATTTCCAACTGTTGTCCAGACTTTGATCCCGGATTGACTCAGCAGTTTTTGTGAGTTAAGCCGGGACTAACCGCAGATCGAAACGGACTTAGAAACGAATTTTTGGGGTTAATCTCAGTTTAACTAACTAACTACGGAAAAACGGTCTCGTACTAGGCTCGCAACAAATAAAGCTAAGTTTGGCACCCACCTGATGTTGATCTGAAAAACAGCGGTATTGTGCAGTTACAAATATTTATCAGATACTCCTGGTGACACTGACTCTTACAGTTCCACTGGCGATACTTTAGTCCCGGGATAAAGTAATGTTGCGGCTTTTCATTCTGAAATGATCACTCATCGCAGATATAAGACACACAAGAAATCTTTTCTGAACTTCTTACCCGAAATAAGCAATTCCGGTACGCTACAGGGATACTTTTTATTTCCCTCTGAGCCTTGGTTGTCTGAGGTCTCACAATTACCGCATTGTAGGTATTCGGTCGTAGACGATAAGTTGTAGGGTCGGTCCATTGGTCAAACTTCTTTATCATCAGCTCAACTCCGATATTTGTGGCCCCAGGAACAAATAATGACAAATTCCGCTTGACTGTGAATGTCAAGCCGCTCCCTTCCCCATTTTTGCTGGTCCTGTAGGGATAAAAACTGTCACTGGCCTAAGAAATGCTCATAGATTAGTCATAATGTAGAGCGACTTTTAATTATACCCACCGCCTTTTGCTTAGACTCTTCCGTCACAATAGAGTTGAACACCAAGCACACGCCCAGGGCACTGTTTTCCTGGAGAAACATTCCGCAACAGTCAAATGGCTTCTCCGACCATGTGCAAGATCTCAGCTCAAATTCATCGCAACGAAACGCCAGGTAGAAGGCCAGCTTCGAAATGCTTATCTTGTCGATGAGATGAACGGGCTCCTCTTCTAAGCCGGCAAGGTTGTCGAACGCCCTAAACTCCAACGTGTCTATACGCTTGATAAAGCTGGCAAACATCTCCAACGTAGCATTGTCTGCATCTGGGGGAAGAAACTTCTTGCGGGCCTTCTCAAGGCGCCCCCAGTTGACGCGGTGCTTGGCACACAACGCAACAGCCGGGAATTCCACGTTGAACACTGGATACTGAGAGTTTTCCACCACTGTTACAAACTTGTTGTCTGTGTATTTTACCGAGAGCATCGAGCTGACGAAAATCGTCGAGATCGTGGCTACGGCTACGATCAAGGACCAAATGTACCTGGATGAAGAAAAATTTCAAATAGTTTCGGAACATTTTCTTAGAAGCTTTCGTTTCTCTAGTGCAGAAATGCCCCTCAAATGTCCCAATCACGTCAAGCATCATGCAACCTAAAAGACCGTAAGTACCACCCACCAATGTCGCTTAACCATTGCACACAGCCACTTTGATGGGATTTCACTCATTTTTTATACCCCCAAGGATCATTTTCCCCCGCTCTCTGGTGAACGAACCAATTTGCAAATAATCACGTCCAACTCACCTCTCGAAGGAGTGTAAATTCCGATAGAAAACGTAACTAAATCCATGCAATGAAAAGTTGTTGGAGAATTTTTGAAATTTTTTCCTCCTCTCAGTACGATTATGGAGTTTTCGTGAGAAAATTTGTAACTTGCTTATGTGCTGCTCGCCGAAAGCGAAATCCCTTTCGTAGAACATCCTCACCGGACAATGCCCCGTCGGGGGAGAATATCGTTCACTTATATACGATGACACCGTTCTGGGTCGTTAAAAGGATTTCTATTACGGTTATTATCTGGCACAACTTTTGATTACACACACCGACATTTCACGAGGGTGGGCAGGACTAACGAACGCTCGTGCTCCAAACGCTCGTGCTGTCCTTAGTTCGGAGTGGCCGCATAGTATAGATAAATCAAAAAGTATGGCATTTACAGTTGTGGGTATATAGGGTACCAAACCTACCCACTGAAATCTGGAAAAGTTCCATCACACAGACTATCTATATCCTGCAATCTATATTACTTTAATCCCCCTGTAAGGAGGGATTTTTTGTGTCTTCATCTCGAAGCTTTGCATTCTCCGGGATACATTTCCCAGAAACTCAACATGGCTGCAGTATAAGGATGAAGAATAACGAGCTCTCTTAAGTTGCATTTCAAACAAAATTAAGTTTTACGAGAAAGTACACTCTCGCACTCCCTGCGTCAATTTGATTACAGGATGGAAGCCGTATAGTAGGGCGAGCTCTTGGTTATCCAATAACGGTTGGGGGGATTTTGATATTATGATATTAATCAAATTGCCAGAGAATTTGCTTAATTCCAAGGCATTCAATCATGTTCATCTCGTACTGGGATGAGGAAACTTTCCCGACGACGAATCTGGAGATATTTTTCCCACGACAGAGATAAAGTGTGGGGACTTGTTCGTGGGGATCACATTCACATGGCGTATGCGTGCTTATTTTTTGCAACCGAAGAATTCAGAACAGAGCTTTTTTCTGTATTTTTTGCAATTTGATAATTGGTAAAATTAGAGATTTCATTTAACTTCTGCAAGGTCCTGGCTTGGGGGCGCGCCGTGGTGCAGTGGTAAGTGAGGGTGCCGTGACATAAGACCAAATCTCGAAATTTGGCCTTAAGTCACTTTGTGAAAGTGACATAAGACCAAATTTTATCATTTGGTATTATGACACTTTATAAAGCGAGATAAGCCCAAATTACCAAAGTGTCATAAGGCCAAAGTTTACGTATCGAAATTGGAATATATATGGGGGCCATGCTGCCTCCTGCAACCCCCTGACTGCTTTTCCCTTACTTCTCCTTTGGTCCTAAAGTGCAATGTGACTTAAAGCCAATTTGGGCTTATGTCGCTTTACAAAAGTGTCACAATGCCAAACGGCTGAATTTGGCTTTATGTCACTTTCACAAAGTGACTTAAGACCAAATTAAAAATTTGACTTATGTCGCTTGGTCTTATGTCACGGCACCGTTAGTGTGTACTGTGGGGCTACATTTTATTCCGGCTATCTCGAGTAGGGTCGGTGGACTATAAGCCTCACCTTTTATTTTGGTATCATATTTTTGAAGCTAAACTGAATTGAGGGTTTTAGTCATTTTAATACTAATTTAAGCTCTACTTGACTCATCAAATTTGGTAGGTTAAATTTGATGGAATAAAAAGGATGGTATAGAAAGTCAAACACGGAGCGGTTTGTCGTTTTTGAAGGCTAATAGCGTAAAGTTATTGTTTACTTTGCATATTAAAATTGGTTTGGTATAATTGGGTTTTTATGTTTATACCCGAACAAGGGTATATTAATTTTAATGCATATTTTGTAACACCGTGAAATAACTACCGTGGACCCCTAAGGCCCGGTTTTTCAGTACTGAGTAAAGCTCAGCTTAAGCCAAGATCTGTGGATCCCGTAACAAAGCCAATTGTCAAAATCTTCGACTCTCGAGATTATTGACTCTCCCAATTCTTAATTCACATAGAAATATGTTTAAGAAGTTCGAGTTGTTCTCAGATGTCATTTTTCATAAAAATACACAAATTAACTGTCATTCAAAAACATTCAAAGAAGTTCATGCTGTTCACTAGAAATTATCCGGGATTAACTCACCAAATTTACGACGAGTTAAGCGGGGATTAACCCCGGATCTAGATTAACTGAAAAACTCAATTCTGGGGTTAATCTCAGCTTAACTCGCAAACTCGGATGATCTTGCACTGAAAAATTGTCTCTAAGACCTTTTAGGGTCAGTTTTTCAGTGTTGAGCTAAGCCTAGCTTAAACCATGATCTGTTAATCCCGCAGCGAAACGAAACTAGAGTAAGCCCAGCGAGCAGTTTTCCACTGCAGAGCTAACTATCCGTCAGTGAAGTTTTCAAAATCTTCGACTCTCGAAATTTTTGACTTTCCCAGCTCTCACTGCACATAGAAAAACCCAGAAAAAGAAGTTCCAATCATTTTCAGATGTCATTTTTTACAGGAACACGCAAAACCACTTTTTTTTTTAAATACTGCCATTTCACACAGAAAAACAAGTGAGTAAGTACAAAGTTCGCCTGTAACACCAAATCGCGTAACAGCCTGAATTCATATATTTTTTGTTTTGGCCACGCCTCAAGATTTGAGCGTGGGCTAAAAATCAAAATCAATTTTTTGTAATTTCGTGAGAATCGTAAAGAGATCGCCAGGTCCTTCTCCAACCGAGTCTCTCAAAACCTTCTACGAAGTCCTATGCAACCAGCATCAAGTATTGATAGCCAGTGGCAACACTGCCAAAATGCCATCAGAGACGCCGCCTCTGAAGTGCTGGGTTTCACACGGCGACCACAACGAAACCCCTGGTTTGACGATGAATGCCGGCAAGCACATGCAGCTAAACAGGAAGCATACAAAGCGGCGCTGCACAGAAGGACTAGAGCTGCTCGCGAGCTCTACGAGCAGAGGAGGAGAGAGGAGCACCGGCTTCTCCGAAGGAAAAAGAGAGAGCACGAGAAGCGCGCGGTTGAAGAGATAGAGAGATGTTTCAACAGGAATGAGGTTAGAAAGTTTTACCAAAGGATCAAAAGGTCCTGCCAAGGGTATAAACTTCGAACTGAAGCCTGTAAGGACCATCAAGGGAACATCGTTGTAGAATCGCAGTCGGTGCTGAGGATTTGGAAAGACCACTTCTGCAGACTGTATAACGGCGAGGACGAACCAAATACCGCTGTCAGGCAGAACGAACCATTCAACCCGGGCGAAGACGTTACCGACAAAGCATACGAACGATACCGCCCACCCGACCTGGAGGAGGTGAAAGTAGCTGTGTCTAAGCTCAAGTGCAACAAAGCAGCCGGAGCAGACGGCCTAGCTGCCAAACTTTTTAAATCCGCTGGCGATGAGCTGGTTAGGAGCATGCACCAGCTCATCTGCAAGATATGGTCGGAAGAAAGCATGCCCGACGAATGGAACCTCAGCATTGTTTGCCCGATCCTGAAGAAAGGAGACCCTCTGAGTTGTGCCAACTACAGAGGCATAAGTCTTCTTAACATCGCATACAAGAAAGATCTTTTCTGCTGTACTGTGTGAACGCCTGAAGCCGTTTGTCAACAATCTGATAGGCACATATCAGTGTGGCTTTAGGCCAGGAAAGTCCACCATCGATCAAATATTCACACTGCGGCAGATCTTGGAGAAAACCCAGGAATTCCAAATCGATACACACCACCTCTTCATCGATTTCAAGGCCGCGTATGACAGCATCTATAGAGACGAGCTATATAGCGCAATGTCTAGTTTTGGCATCCCTGCCAAACTCGTCAGTCTGTGCAAGATGACGATGGAAAATTCACGCTGTTCCGTCAAGGTCGACAAAAACCTCACCGACCCTTTTGATGTCAAGAAAGTCTTTAACATCATACTTGAGAGAACTGTGCAGAACTCTCGCGCCAACACAGGTACAGTCTTTCAAAAATCCGTTTAACTACTCGCATACGCAGACGACATTGACATAATCGGTAGAACAAAGCGTGATGTGAAGCCTTCGTGAGTATTGGGACGAAGGCGGCGGCTATGGGTTTAGCAGTCAATGAGGGCAAAACCAAGTATACGCTGTCATCAAGAAAAGACACCCAACACCGACGCCTTGGACAAAACATCACCATCGACAGCTATAATTTTGAGGTAGTTAGGGACTTTGTCTACCTGGGTTCCGCTATCGATTCAGACAATGACACCAGCGCTGAAATCAAACGAAGGATAACTTTTGCCAATCGCTGTTTCTTTGGGCTAAGGAAGCAATTGAGTAGCAAAGCCCTCTCTCGAGCAACTAAGGTGTCCATGTATAAGACCCTCATCATCCCAGTCCTTCTTTACGGTGCAGAAGCATGGACCCTGTCAAAGGCGGATGAAAACACCTTAGGCTGCTTCGAGAGGAACATTCTTCGGACGATTTACGGTCCCGTCTGCATAGACGGAGAGTGGAGGAGGAGATATAGCATCGAACTGTACGGGCTGTACAAGAGTCTGTAAAGAGTCAAAACACAACGTCTAAGATGGCTGGGTCATCTGGAGCGGATGGACACCAACGCCCCGGCCCGGAAAATCTTCGAGTCCACACCGCAGGGACGACGCGGTAGAGGAGCACCGAGACTCAGGTGGCGCACGCAAGTGGAAGGGGACCTCAGCCAACTTCGCGTGCGAAACTGGAGACGGTTAGCTAGGGACAGAGCTGGCTGGCGAAGCTTGTTGGCTGAGGCCCAGGTCCACCCCGGACTGTAGCGCCACCTTAAGTAAGTAAGTAAGAGAATCGTAGAGAAATGCGTTAAAAGCGAAAATTATTTCGAAAAAACACGTTTTTCCAAAAAAACGCCCCCTAAAAGTAAGTTGAATCACGCTTAGCAAATAGTAATATCCTACAAGTGAGCAGGTAAGTGCAAGAGTTTGCAACTTTCCGATGTCCATGATTCCCCCAACGACATTTATTGCAGGTGGTCGGCGATTTTTCCCTTGAGTGTTCGCTGTCGCTTTTTTTGGCACGAGTGGTTTTTCTTTTGTTTGTCGAACGGTCCAGCCGGCCTTTCGTTTCTTGCTTAGGCTTTTCTTGAAAACCGGACTCGTTTCGCGTTCAAGCTCTTTCTCGTCCGTCTTCTGGTATTCGCATTGACGTTTCTATGTTTCCTCGCATTCCTCGCACCACTGGGGTTCCCCAAAGCTTCGTTTTCTTTTCGTTGCGAATCTACTTAATTTTTTTGCGTAGAGACTTTCCATTTTTTTGGCAGAGACGTTCCATTTCATTCAGCTTAGCGGGGAGTTCGATGTTTACAGCTTCAAAGAATATGTTTTTCGCTGAGTCCTGATCAACCAGCGGACTTCCTTTTGGATGTTCGATCCACCTGGTTGAGGTCGAGGTTCCCTTGATCTTTTCAAAAAGAGATTTATGAGCAATAAATGGTTGTCCGCGAATACGTAGAGCCTACCTTCGAAGCGGGTGGATTTGCCAGAGCAACTTGATTGCCATCGGGGGTAATACTTCCCTTTGTTTTCTTCATTGCATTTTTTATAAGGATCAGGTTATCTGGCTCTCTGTCCTTGGAGTTATACGAAGGATCTGGTTTGGGATCCTGCCATCGGGGTGACTTCCAGGCCACATAAAGAATGACCAGTTTAGAACCAGGAACTAGCCTCGGATTCGGACGGATTTACTGGATGAAAACTCTTTAGATCGCTTCGGGAGGAAAATTTTTTGGACGATTTACGGTTCCGTCTGCATAGACGGGTAAATCCGAGAAATCGTTGAATCCCCCCTGGAGGGATAAAACTAAAAAAAGACATCGCAATTCAGGTGGTGCACGCATGCAAAAGGGAATCGTTACCAACTTTGCTGGAAAATGAAAACTGGCGACATCCCAGGTCCCCCCGAACTCGCACTCTTTCGAAGGTAAAAATATTTTTAAGGACCCACATGAGGTTTGATTTCCTACAAAAAGATGCATTTTAAAAGTTTTAAAGATGGGCTTTTGTGGTCTTCCTGAGACAAAAGGACACTGTTACCTCTTTCGGTTATAGTGGTTTGAATTATATAAACCTCTTACATTATCTCTCTAGCAAATCAAGGAAAATAATGTTGCTTATAAGCAAGCATAAGTCCCAGTGGATATAAGCCAGTTGCCCTAGGGACAGTGTCAATTGCAATCAATGTGCCTAAACAATTCAAATACGTGTCATATCACCACATGGATTGTACGTACGCAAATAGAATATGCAAATCAACCACAAATCATCATTGTTCCCAATGGAATTCGAATCACAGCACTTGACTGACTGTGAATGCCTTTCATTGTGGCAACACTCCTAGGATCTCTGTTGCTACCAGTTGGATAAACAAAACCTACCAACCATTACGTTCAGCCTTTCGGGCATGTCATTATCTTGCCGTCGCGTCAGCGTGTCCTATCGTTAGTTCGAATTATATCATATCGACTTGATTGCTGGTAGCTGAAATCAACAATATCCCAGACATATGCATTCATCTTTCTGCCCTTCTGTTAAAAATTCAATCAATCTATCATTCGTCCTTCCTCGGAACGGAACCGAGCCACTCACTGATGGGAAAATGCTTCCTATCTACGCTGTCAATGGCAGAAAGCTGCGATATGGCGAGCCACTTTGATTGTAATATGCGAAATGTGACTCCAAGCTGTGTCCTTGATTGGAGGCGCAGTGGTGGCGTGGGTGTGGGGTCATTTGGGCACGTTCTCGACTGGTAAAAATAACTTGGTTGCGGGCTAGTTAAAACCCTCACTGTTTGCTATTAGTTATGCCCACTCCCTGTTGAAACAAGGAACCCGTGTAGGTGCCCTTCTAGTATATCCGCAGCGCAGTTCTATGAGCTCGCGAGGCAGCAAAACAAAGGTTCCCATTTACCCCGCACCCATATATGAGAAACAATGGAATTCGTATAACGTTATGACTTCACTATTACAATGGATAAAGAATACGCCGCACTATAACCTCCGTATCTACATAATGAATGTTGCACGTAGAAATTTCGCAAATTTCGTCCTTGTGCTGCTGCTCACCCACCACTTAGCAATGTAAAAGTTCAGCAAAATTCATTGGAGTGGCGACCAAATGTCGACATGGGTAATCGTATGTTATTCGTAAATGCGTCAGCGTTTAGCATTCCACACACTAGCCGCCATGGTTCTAAAGGCAACGACCGGGAGGTCGCATCGCAACTTGAAAAACAAGTGGTGAATCCTCCATTTAAATGAGAGCTGCTGCAGCAGCACCAGGCAGCACTCCTCAAGCCAACATTGTCCGCTGAGTAAGGATAAAGTTTACACTGCGACGACATTCGAAACGAGGTCATGGCGAATTGTGCACGCACCCAACTAAAATTCCAGTTGAGGGTGGACAAAATGGAGCTGGGATACTAAAACAATATTTGCTTTTTGTCCTTGTTGGTATGCTTCGAGTGTGGAATGGATACGTTTAGTTGGGATGTTCGAATTTTGACTGGCTTTTTGGGGAAACCAAAGTGATACGACTGGGACACTTGGCTTTTTTGTTTGCAAAACGTTGACAGCGAAAACTAATGAGCGGCCGCACCGAAAACAAACGCCAGAGCTTGACATTTCTATTTCCGGGCAACGAACCCCTCAAGTATCGTTGAAACAGATTGAGTACCTACACACAGTTGTCATCATTTAACGTGTGAATTCTATTTAATATCCTTTCAAGTCCCAATAAAATGTCGTTTTTTCTCCTACACACAGTATTCCCTTCGGTCTACCCGCAGGCGGTTGACAAAGCAGCCTCTTGAAGCCCGCAATCAATTTCAGTTAGTCACCATATATCCACCCCCATCGACCAACTAAGCGCATTTAAATCACTTCAAAGAACAGTAAATATTTCAGCACCAACAACAACAAAAGCGGAGCCGAATCCCATTCACAACGAGTGCTGCCATATCCTGGGAGAGGGACGACGTGGAAAATCCTTTAAAAGCAACATATCGTTAAAATGTACACAAACCGACACAAGAGTAGAGAAACAAAAATGGATTGCAAGGAAAAAAAAACGAATTCAATTACAATCCATTTATTCGTAATCGGATTCCAGCGCAATAGCAAGGATGTGCGGGAGTGTCAAGGATAATAAAACACTTTGGCGCAGTGATATAAAAACATTTTTTTGCTCTCTTACGAATTGGCCTCACGCGCCCCACTAAAGGATGCTCTGTTTGTGTACACTGATCGTGGACAGATGTCCCCCACCCCATCCCGCCGTTTCAAGGACAAACAGCGGCTTAATGTCCTCCTAAATACAATTGCCTTTCGAATTGATTTACGGTTGTTCAATTTTATGTAAAATTCAATTTACATACATACCTCGTTAATATGAACAGCATTCCACCGCGCTTAATGGTTGTCGGAAGGCAAATTGTGTGTGTACCGCGCCGCGCGCAGCCATCCCTACGCTGAATCTCATTTCCGTTAAATTTGAATCGAATTTGATTATGAATTCGTGTTTCCTAGGATCCCTTTCCCTCTGCGACTCCGGCAAACGCCCGCTTTTGGAGAGGGGAAAAAAAATTACCCACCGACGAGAAGGCTAACAGAATGGGGGTTGGTATAGGGACGAGCCCTTTTATGCTGTCGGCTTTATTATAGTGCAGACGGTTGTCCCTGTGTTGTGCTGTGCGCGATAAGCGGCTTACACATAGGATGCCATGTTATTTTAATTGATCATGCTGTTAATAAGCTTATCTTATCGGAACTGAAGTGGCGATGGCGATACCGGGAATTTTCGCTACCGGGCGCACTGCGTTGATGTTGTCGCATTGGGAAGGTTTTAGTGTATGGAAAGGCATTGTGACAAAGTGTTGACTACTTGGTTTCAGTTACAATCATGATGAGTAAAGCCGATTTGAGTAACAATCTTACAAAAGATGTATTGGCATCAACTGAAGAGGACACTGAAAAAGAAGCGAAGAAGGTTCTGATGAGGAGGCGGTAAGTATTTGTTTCTTACCTATCAGCAAAAAACCGTTTTTTTTTTGTTGTAAGCATTAATCAAAGGACTTTGATTGTGCCATTTCAAAGGACCATTTTGCAAGTTTGATATTTCCTTTCCCAATTCGGAACGAATAGGGCTTTCCAACCCCGGATCTATGGGGGGGCGAACCGGAGCCCTTGCCCCGGGCGGCAGCTTACAGGGGCGCCAAATGCATGTGCGTTAGACAAAATGCGTGACCATCAGAAGATAAAAAAAAATTAATATGAAATTTAGGAAAAGCTTTGTGTAGTGGAGTGTAACAAGTGTGTGTGTAGTGCAAGAGGGCGGTAAATTTTCCTTAAGTCGAAGGTGGTTATTCGGTTTAATAATGTGGATAATGTGGTTCCACTTTTTTGCTAGTTTTTCTTATAGCCTATTCTAAGAATATATAAAGTAACTCAGATACTACTAAAACAGTAGCATAACAAATAATCACGATAGACCCTCAAGACCTTAAAGTATAAGTATGTTTGCTTAAAATCCAAGATCCATTTCCGATTGAGGCGTACCCCTTGACCATATTTCTAATCTTTTACACTTAAAGGGTAGTTAGTATGGGAGAAGATTAAAAATAAAACCCAAAGTGGCTCCACCGGACAAATATAGGATTAATTTGACACGAACACTGTCATTTTGGCTCTCAAAATAGAATGGCGATGTCATTTCCCAGGAACGAAAAACAATTTTCGCTGTAAAAATCACAATAGAAAACGTACTTGTGACAGATCTGTCGTACAGGGACAGTCTCAGTTTCTTTTTTTTGATTTTGAAATTGTTACAAAGGTGCAAAAAATATAGGTTTGCGAATCGCTTGCCGAGAGGATTTTAATGTGTATGGTTAATCGCGTGATTTGTAGAGGATTTAATAAAGATTTATATTAATGGTGGACTAGTGCCCGGCGGAGACATGGATTAATCAAATTGATTATCGCAAAATGTGGTGAAATAGTCCCTAAAAACGGAGGTGACTTCCTTGGCGTCTTGAACCTGGGGGCTTAGATTCGAACACCCTATTGTTTTGGCTTTTTGAACTATGTACATCGTCATCTTGGTACAGCGCATAGGAATCGCGTTTGTGTCTTCTCTTCTCGCACACAGGACCAGAAATTGGCCGAGCATGATTTCTCATTCTCTGCTTATCGTCCAGCACTCGGCAGTATAAGGCAGAACCGGCAGAATAAGGGTCTTATAGAGCTTACACTTTGTCTTTCGTGAGAGGAGCTTTGAACCCATTTATTTTGCCATACCGAAATAAAATAGAATAGATTTCCAGGGTTACATGATATTAGCTCCAAGCCAGGTGAACTCCTCAACTATTTCAAAGTTTCTGCTACCAACAGTGGGGGTGCCGTGGCGTAGTGGTTAGTGTGTGTGCTTACTACGCCAGAGGTCTGGGTTTGAAACCTACCATCGTCATCTGAAAAAAAAATTTGTTCTTTTTCACGGTCCCCACCTCCGCGAGGGTTTGACTAGCCCTCCGAGAGTATCAGTTGTCTTGAAAAACTTTTAAAAAAGCTGTTCGGATTCGACAAAAAATTGTAGATCCCCTTGAATGTGAAGAAATCAACACACACAGCATACATTGTTGAGAAGTTGGCCCTGGTTCACCTCGAGCTGTAGCGCCACTCTATTTATTTTATTTATTTCATGCTACCAACAGTGAAGTTTTGTCTTAAGGCGCGGACGGATTTTTCTTTATGTCCTCATAACATGTAGTTTGTTTTATCCTCATTTACTTTTAAGATTGAAAATTAAATGTCAAGATGGACTTGGACGATTTAACTACTGAGCATTGTCTTGGCTGGGCGTTTTCTATACAGGTTGTGTATTCCCATCTTTATTCTTTTTTTATTTTACACGTACCGAAATAAAAGTTGCTAAATAAGCAGGTGATGGATGGGTTTAAATGTCCCGGTTGCAAAATATTACAAAATTGTAAAAGCAGTTACAAAACCAAATAACATTCTACCATCCAACAATTTTTTTTTTTTTCGTATTATAATTTTACTTAAGTGTTGTGAAAGAGGGGCGCCAAAATCAAGTCTTTGCCCCTGTTCAGAAAAATCGTAGATCCGGGGCTGGGGTTTCCTATTGCGTGAGTTTGCAGCTTTTATACAAGGTGACGCAAAAGTTGTCAGCGGACATTCTTTAGTAGCATTTATTTTGATGAGCGAAAGAATTAAGCTCGGCTTTTGGATTATGCTTGACTGATGTTCCAATTTTGTTTCATAAAGTCGAGAAGATTTATTGGTTAAGTTGACATGGCCAAAATTTTGGACCATTTGGGGTCGGTTTGTGGAATTTTTTATTACTTTTGACAGAACTTCGCCAGCAATCTAGGCGAATTTTCAACGGATATAGTCTTTAAAGGTTTTAAAAGTCTTTATACCCAACCGAGGGTATAATAATTTTAATGCATAGTTTGTAACACAGTGAAATAATCATCGTATACTCCTAAGACCTTTTAGAGATATGATCGAGACCGACAGGTGAGTCGATTAAGCCATGTCCGTCCGTCGGTCCGTATGTGTCAAGTTTTTAGGTCTTTAAAATTGAGCTAGGACGCTCAAACGGCCACGCTCATTACTGGCTTCAATGTAAGACATCATCCATTTCAAATTTTCTTTCAAAATGCCTTTTGGTCAAGTTAGACAAGGCGTAGGAATTCAATTTTGGTATAGAGCAGTAATGGCCCAAAAACTCTTAGAGGGCAAAAATTGGACCGCCCACAATATCGACCATGCCCACTTTTACCATATTAGATCTTTAAGCACCAGATTTTTCGGAAAATTTACTCCAAATTGAAAAAAAATTGTATAACAAATATTCAAGATATTTCTAGGTTGGGTTCATACAAAGCTTTGAGCTCCGCCCACTTTTAAGGGGCGTGTTAAGGGAAAAACTTCTTTTTTTTTGCAAAAAATTTCGGTTTCAACGCATTTTGTTATGATTCTAACGAAATTACAATTAATTAATTTTAATTTTTAGCCCAGACCCACTTTTGGGGGCGCGTCCTATACAAATAATATATGAATTCGGGACAAAAAAAAAAAATTAAGATTTGGTGTTACACCGTATATAGGGTCGGGTATATAGAAGTTTGTCACAGACAAACTCTTGCACTTACTCACCTGTTTTAACATAGACTTGCGGCTTTTTTTTCGGAGGTTGCTAATATCCGATGGAGCATTCAGTCACAACTACTGGTCCATGTATACTACCGTCCACATCGAAACCTAACTTTAATGTATTTGATTAGCCCGCCTCCATCACTAACGAGAAGGAGCTTCAGTGATGAAGAGCTAAGGCGTTCGGCATTTACCGCGTCGCGTCAGCCCATAAGATCCGCCACCTTATGCGAGCAAACGCATGACAACTACAGAGGAAGTGTTCCGCTGTATATTCGTCCTCTCCATAGCCAGGGCAGGTGGTTTTTTTCGCTCAAGCCTAACCCGTTCAAGTGTTTAGCAAAAGCTTGGTGGCCTGTAAGGACGCCTACAACAAGTTTGCACTCGATTCTCCTGAAGGAAAGACGCAGACAACTTGCAGATGTCCGGGCGTATTCGTTTAGTCTATTTGTACCCATCGGAGTCACGTCAACGAGTCATGTGTTCACGAGAAACCCAAGTATCAATTGCAGGCGTGGCAACATGCAGACCTAGCGGGTTCGGGCCCTGAGAAAACCTCCTCTGAATCTTTTCAAGCATCTTCAAAAGATTCAGAGGAGGAATCTTTCAAAGCAGAGATCTCATATCACTGGATACCAGTGACACGGTACCAGACATAATATCCACAGAAGATTCACCGTATTTGGCCTTCCGACTAAGTTCAACGAATTCTTGAGTTGGAGCTAGCGGTAGTGTAGCAGTGGTATTCGAGCCAGGGCTGTAGCTGGGATAGCATGGGTGGCACCCTGTGCGGAAATTATGGAAGCCACGCCCACTCGAGGAGATTTATCGATTTAATTTTTTTTTTGGTCTAACAGTAAAATTTTAAGACTTGTAAGACGTCTCACAGTTTTAAAAATACTGGAGGTAGTTTCGACATTTAGACCGATTGTGGGCGTGTCTGTGGGCGGATTAAAAAAATTTGAACAGTTGTATTACTCCGCATAACATGGAGCTTATGTACCGAATTTCAGCTTCCTAGCTCAAAATTTCAGGTCTAAAAATATGCGACATCCAGACGGACGGCAGGACAGACATGGCTTATTCGATTCAGAATTCGGTCTCGATCATTATGCCCGTAAGGCCCTGGGGGTCTACCTTCTTGCGGGTCTTCTGGTGTTGCACAGACGATGTGTAAAAATTGGTTGAATCCCCTGAAGACCACGCCCACTATTGACTTTCACTCTGAGTCAACCTCTAATTCACATTTTATTTCAAAAGGTCTTTTGACTAAGTTCAACAATGCATAGGAACTCAGATTTTGGTGCAAATAGCGAGACTAAAAGCCTTTGGCACGTTGATTTGTACCGATCACCCCATCGACCATGCCCACTTTTTACGAATTATATCTTTAAAAACCTGACTCTAAGAATTCACTCTAAACCGAAAGAATGTTGTATGACAAATATTAAAGACATTGACACTCTTTAAGCTAGATCCATACAATGTTTTGAGCTCCGCCCACTTTAGAGGAGCGTTTGCCTGGAATTGGCTGCGGTGGGTCAGAGAATGGGCAGCTCAGGTACTCTATCTTCTTTTGAATAATACGATACCCATTCCCCTCCAGAGCATCCAACCATATATCAAGTGCTCTCTGTAGGGATGTATGATCCTTACTTATGATGGCCACATCGTCAGCGAAGAATAACTGATGTATTTTAATGTCCGTCAGAATTTTTTATTCAAGCATACAATCAAGGACTACAAGGAAAAGCAAAAGATCTAGGACGCTTCCCTGGTGTTAGGTTAGGTTGTTGGGCTGATGGAGCGAGGTTACCCGCGCCTCATCGCACTTAGGTGGATTTAGACCCATTGTGTTACCCAATGGGGGATAATCCTAGTTGTGTGGATGTTCCGCTTCCTTCTTACGCCGTGTTGAGTTCCTGGAGCCACCTTGTTGATTTAACATACCTGGAAAGAGATGTTAGTGGTGCGTTTGAAAGTTCTGAGATGTCGTGGAAGAAGTAGCTTCCTAAAGTTCTTTTCCTCAACTGACTTAGACTGGGACAGTGGCACAGCAAGTGAGGTGTGTCCTCGCAGCAATCCGTATCGCCACATCCTCTGCAGATGTCGTCATTGTCGAGACTTAGTTTCATAGCATGGTGTCTCAAAAGATTGTGGCCAGTAAGTATACCTACTAGTAACGACAGAGTCTTCCTGTTGCTCTTAATGAGCGCGTTGGTTTGGGACTTATCATATTTAGGCCACATTTGTCTTGAGATTTCACAGGTGGACAAGGATATCCATCGTGAATTTGCTTTCATCCGAATCTTGTTTTCCACCCGCCTTCTAAGGTCACAGAGTGGAGGTTTGATCCATTGAAGGGCTTGCTGAGGATCCAATGTTGATCCATGTCGTGCAAGCTCATCGGCTTTTTCATTGCCACGAAAGTTCCTGTGGCCAAGAACCCAGCAGAGTCTTACATTGTGCTGTGAGCCAAGAACCTTTAGCTCTTTGCGACAGCACTAAACAAGTTCGGATTTGATTTCAGTTGCAGCTATTGCCTTTATGGCTGCCTGGCTGCCTATAAATATGGTAATATCATCCTGTGGTATTGCCCTTATTGACAGTTGGCTGGCTGCCTCCTTGACTGCAAGGACCTCCGCTTGGAAGACGCTGCAAGAATCGGGCAATTTTATTGATTTTTCTATAAGTGGGTTCTCAGAGTAGAGACCAGCACCCGTGCCTATGCTCATTTTTGACCCATCTGTGTATATGGCTACCGATAAATTTCTTAGGGGTTCCCCCGATTCCCACTCATTCCTGCTAGGAAACATGCAGGTAAAAGGCTTTTCGAAGTCAAGGTAGGGGGTAAGGTAGTCGGAGGAGGTGTTGTTTCCTATAACGCTGTGCATGACCAAATGAGCTTGGGATCCATTCATGTGACTGACTGAGCCTCAAGGCGCTTTTTGCAGCAGATTTTTGCATATAGAGGTCAAGAGGTAGCATATTGAGAATTGCCTCCAGCCCTGAGGTTGGTGTCGTTCTCATAGCTGATGTCGTACCAATACATGCAGCTCTCTGTATTATTGTCATGTAGCGTAGGTTTGTGTTTTTTCCAGCTGCTTGCCACCAGACTAAACACCCACCTACGTCAAAATAGGTCTAACAATTGCAGTGTACATCCAAAGGACAATTTTGGGTCTGGGACCCCAATTTTTCCCGAAAATGCGACTGCAAGTATAGAATGCGGTTGAGGCTATCCTTACTCTTTCCTCAACATTGAGTTTCCAGCTTAGTGTACACCAGCTTTCCCTGGTATACACCGACTTTAATTGGGAATTCATCCGTGACTCCGGAAGGACATCTTACTCATGTCTTTGTTCCCTTTGCACACATGACCATGATCTTCTGCACGTAGGCTTCTGGAACTCTTTGTTTTCTTAGCACCACCCACATCGCGTCTCATGTCAAAAATGAACTTTTAACACGAGTCAGCGTTTTTAGCACTTTTGTGTGCTCTCAAGTCTGGACAACGCATAGTAACAACATTTTCCTACTCAAATAATTTATATTTTCTTTGCTGTGTTCATCATTTTAAGCATCTTGGCATTTTATGAAGTCAAAAACCTTAAGTTTTCAACATACTTAAATGATATTGTACGCAGACAAATCCAACTATACATGATTGTGCTTAGTTTTATTGAACGATACTAAGGAACGTTACTATACTAGGGATAGTAACTTTCCTAAGGATGACCTCTTAACGGAAGGCCTAAATTAAGTTCAACTCTAGGAATGAACTTTCCAAAATGAACTGAATGTTTTCTTTTTGAAAAATTTGGAAATTTTTTGCAGAATTCGCACGATAACTTACACCCTCACACTTATATTGGCGGGGTTTGTATGTTACCTGTCAGTTGTTCGATATTTTACTTGGATGGTGCAAACGGTAATTTTTCGCACGGACGTTCACATCTCTGAGGTACCATTTCCCGCTGTTACTCTGTGTCCAATGTTCAACATCAAGAAAGCGTACAACAATCAAACAGAAAAGGTCGATCCTGAAATAAATCAATTCCTGCGAAGCCTAGAAGAAGTACTTCCGAGTGACGAGCGCGCAGATTTTAATGACCAAGGGGTTACCGCTCTGAATTACGTCGATGACCAAGATACGCTACAAAAATTATTCTCATTCCGCTGTGAGGACTTCTTTGCAGAGTGCACTTGGCGAAGAATTAAGCGAGATTGTTGCAAACTTTTCCGAGTATTGTCGTATAATAACAGGATATGCTACGCGTTCAACTCATTATTTGTAGAGGTAAGTTTAGGTTAAAATATACCAGTGATTTTTACAATGGCTTCGTATAGGAGCCTGATCCAACTTGGCCCTGGTCGGAGACGCTCTCAGGACGAAGATCGGGATTGAGGGTCATAGTGAAAACTAACGCTTCCGAATTTATGATATCCAGAGTCATGGTAAGATCCAGGGTACTAAATTTAAGACAATTGCCAGTCGTCGGCAAGACATTTCACTTTTAAGTATTTATATGTATAAGGACACCTCTAATCCGTTGTTGAGTGAATTTGTCTTGCTGGCAGCCGTTCATTACCTTAAGAGCAAATTTTTTAAACTTTCTCCCTAAAGGCTATGATTCATTATCCAGAAGAAGCAGCTTCGACTAACACCTTCTATATAGAAGGTGAGGTTCACATAACATTAGACGCTCTAAAATTCTACGCGGACAACAATATCAGGCAACTGGGCGCTGCATATAGGCACTGCTACTTTTCGGTAGGTACTAGCGTCTTTTGTCAAGTCAGATCTGAATTTGCCAAAGTTTTATGTTTTTTCCAGGACGAAATAAAGAAGTACCGAAAGTCCGCTTCGGAATGCTATGAAGACTGCAGAGTTGCTTACATGGAACGAGTATGCAAATGTACACCACGCAGCAGAATTAAGATGAGCTCCAGCAAAGAAAAGACTCTCTGCAACCATAGCCACCTTTCTTGCTTGCTTAAACACAGAGGTGTCTTCTTTTCGACTGGAAATATTTACGAAAACAATCCTATTGATGAGACCGTGGAGTTCGTGGACTGCAAGTGTTATCCAAACTGCAATTATGTTCAGTACAAGACGTTCATTCGCTTTGAGACGTCCACTCCGTAAGTTCGAATTTTTCTGTCAAAGTTGTTGTGAAAGTTCTTCTATTTTTTCGATAAGGAGTCTTGAAAACAACTCAATGGTGGACCTTGAGATTCAATATTTGCGGGATACCATCTTTTCCTATCGCACTGGCATGGTGTATAATTTACTCGATTTAGTTGGTAAGCCAAATCTCGGACAGTCCTTTTATAATTTTGTAAAATTTCTCAATTCATACAGTTGCAATTTGCAGTATAATCGCATTGTTCCTGGGCATATCATTCATAAGTGTGATAAAATCAATCCAGAATCATTTTGCGAAACGCAGGAAAGCCAGGGCTCTTGGCAAAGCAGAACAGAAGAAATAAGTAAATCTTTTTCTTTCCATCTCACATGCAAAAATGTTTAATTTTCTATTCAAATTAAATGAACCCAACAAGGATGCTGCGTCGTCCTTTCACGGTGCACATATAACAAATAAAAGTTCACTTGACCCATTTTAAATTTTAAATTGCAATCTCGTGTTCCAACGCTACGCTGCCAAGTTTGTGCAGTTTAAGGTTTTTTCGGATCACATTCCAGTCTAGACAAAAGGACAAATCCTCTGGCAAAGGACACGGGACAGTGGTGGTGAGTTTGTGTGTTTGGTTTTGTTTTAGATCAAGGTTAATGTGATATACTCGTAGAACAATAAGCAAGGAAAGTCGTTTTAAATGTTTTCTTAATGAATTTTGTACTTGATGTCGAGCCTTGATAGGTGTCCATCAAACAGGATAATGTTATAGCATAGCAATTGATGTTTCTGGTCCTTGGTTGTGTACATACTGGGTAGCTATAAATACCTGAACTTTTATGGAGGTGTCACTGGTAGTAACGAGTATTTTTCTATTGATAGAAATCTATTAAATCACGTCAGGATCTTACATTTTGAATCAAGTTTTAAGCTGTATAAGTTGTTCTTTATTCCATTCTTAGAAGACACTCTTCAACTTTCTTCGTTAATGCACTCTTTTTTTATGACATACTAAAATCTATTATCTACATATGCGATAAGAATGCAGTATATTTAGCTTTAATTTGTTAATGCGATCTGCTTAAATCTTTTACTTTATCTTAGTGTCCTGTATCGGCAAACAGCCCTTTGACAAGGACATCCAAAATTTAATTTAATTAAGAAAGTTCTAAAATTGCAATAAAAAAAACTATAGCTTTTTCGGGGCTGTAGATCATGGGATAGACACTGATCAGCAGTGTCAACGTCGTGGCTCCCTGTTTTGTAGCCTTGCCTAACCGCCGCCGGGAACGGTCCTCCCCCGTCCTTTAGCTCAGCCATCTGACTTAAGTCAGGGAGTTGAGCAAAAAAGGAGTATACTAACCCTATGATATCTCTACGAAAAGACTAGTCGCTCAAGGATCGAGAGTCAATTTTTTAAGACTTTAGAAAGAGGATATACTACGGATGAATTCTGGAACCACGACCAGGTGCTGATGAAGAAGTGTTTTGAATAGCCCGAAAGGATAAGTACGGGTGCTTTTTTGTTTTGTAAAGTTGAAGTTTGCATTAAATAGGAAAAACTGATGGACTGTGGCAGAACATACCACACCCACGTTGTAAGGCCTTAGCCTAAAGAAAGACTGTCAATACTGAATGAATTCTGAGGGCTTGAACTTTTGCAAAATGCCAGATAAGATGCTGTGAAATATTTGTTGAGCCCAGGCGTTCTTTTAAGTACGAAATGTACATCAACCGTGTCGTTGTAGTGCCAGTGTCATAGATAACGCCCGGGAAACGTATGATTTTGCTTCCATCACACAAGTCAGCATTGAATTTTAGACCCACTTAACGTCCCTTATTTTTTTGAAAATCTCCATAAAAGAACACTGTTAAGACCGAAGTTTAGTGACTTTGACAAAACGCTATTGGGCCCGTTTCTGTCGTTTATGTAAAAAAAATTTTCCGATTCTCGTAAGAGGGGTTGAGATTTAAGGTTTTTAAGGGCCGATTTTACAGTCGAAACTTAAGTTTACGTTCTGACACTTCACTCACTCAGGATGAAATTCCGTTTTCACATTGAATTTTTTTCACCAACATTGGCGACTTAAGTTTTTCACAAAAAACAATGCAAATTATTTTAATTTTGATGAAAAGCACATCAATGTAATAATAAGGAATGGAAAAAGCTTAAAACCAACACGATGCACTGGAATTTTTTTTTTTTAAAGTTTCAAAAATTACAAAACAAAATTGTTTTGACAGCATTTTCTAGGAACTTACGGCTAATATGCAAAACCGTCAGCGGAATCGGAACGTAGGCTGAGTATTGAAGCGTTCTCAACATATGTTTCACTTAAATTGCCACTGTGAAATCGGCCCTAAGCCTATTTAAAATTACGGGGTCTTATCTCTAGGAGAATAATGTTGGTGTCAAATTTATAAGACTTTTTTTCGATCTGACACATTATCGAAATCATCGGATGAACCTAGGTGGGGTAAAAGATTGAAGGTTTATATGTCGGGATGGGATGTTCAAAACAAGACCCGTTTATATTGGCGGTCCTATTGATAACTTAATTAACCGTTTTCCTATTGGCGATTGCAGGCAGACCCCCGGTGGCAAATAGAGGAATATGTATGGCGTATTCTTTTCAACACCGAATTGTGAAACTGGTGTGGAACACAGAAAAAAATTGTTCTTTTTTCGTGAATCGTGCTCATGTAGATGTTCTTTTGAACTCCGAATTAGTTCGGTGTCGACACCGAACTCGAAATTTCTCCACCGTCGGATTTGACGGTGGAGGCTGGGTGTAGCTTTGAATGTGTATATGAAGTGTCGTTTCGATTAAATTTTCATTCGTGATTTTTTACAACGCGACTGAAATCGTATGAAATCGAGAAAAACTCAATCTCAAAACCATCAAAATTCATTTTAAGTAAAAAGTACAAGAAACCGACGCCAACGAAATCACTTTACGAAAAGAAAAAAAAGTAAGCAAAATGAAGTCAAAGCAATTTGACACTTAACGTGATGACAGCAACGGTGCAGTTTTTATCATTCTGTGCGCAATGAAACCAAGTATACACCGCGCTCGAATTGTCTCGAGCACCGAGCATTATTTGACAGCTCGGTATGGCAGTTCGCTGTTCAAAAGAATACGCCAGTAGAGACCTGCACTAATGTCAGTTTTTGAAGAATTCTCAAATTTATCATCCGGCTTTGATTTACTTGTCAACTGGCGAAAAATAAACAGAAACTTACCAATCAAACTAGGGCGGGAAAACAGCATTGAAGTTTATGTCAGTCAACAAGAAGTCAAAATTTTCTGTTTTACGTTTTTGCAGGTGACGTTTGCAGGGGTCTACCCATTCCTCTACTGTCAACCAGGTATCGCATTTGGACTTTTCCATTCGTCAATATGGACGGACACATCCATAATAAATAATGAAATTATATTGCGGGTTGGACATTGGTCTTAGACATTTTAGGCTTAACTACTTACCAAAATCTCTTTGCTGATGGCAGAAACTTTAGTTTTCTTATTCTATTTCAGTTCCTCATCCCTGCTCGTCGGATATTGAACTGGAACGGCAACATATGTCAAACTCATTATATTCTGCCCTTAATAGCATTGTATTATTTGGGGATATCTTAGTGCTTCCAAAACTCCCTGCTGTCTTCTGTCATTGAAGCAAAACCGAATGGCACTTGCATCGACGAAACCGAAACGCTTTCTGTTCTTGGTATGTGCGTCAATTAAATCCTTAGCTGGAAGAAGCACATATTCGATATCGTCAAAGTTGGAAAAATCCTAGGCATCCTCAAAGAACCTAGGCATCCTCAAAGAACGACTTACTTACTTAAGGGGCGCTTCAGTCCGGGGTGGACTTGGACCCCAACCGAACAAGCTTCTTCGTTTTGCACGGGAATTTGGCTTAGGTACACTTCCACTTGTGTACGCCCTTGCAGCGTGTATTCGAAAATAAGGCCTAGGTACTTTCACCCTAAACTGTACCTAATAAGATTCCCATGCCTGGGCTAGTGCTCCCTAAACGTGCACTGAACCTCCTTGATAGAATTCAAAAAACGTGCAATAAAATTTAATGGTGACAGCAATTTTGCGACGTCAATAACGTAATTCAACCGAAATACTCGCCAACGGTCGAATGGTCATCCGTCCATCCTTGAGCCCACTCGGATGAGAGTGAAGAAGTTTTTTCTTAGGCCGTACAGGCGTGCAACTCAAAGGTGGACTGTCATGGCACAATGGGTCTTTCCAACCCAATACAATCCGCAATTATTCAAAACAAGAGTACATCGGTACCTCTCTTATTTTCACTCTACTCCCAGTCCTTTCCGCTCATGAGATGTTCGAATTTAAAGGAGAGTCTTATTCGCGGGTGTTTTATTTGGGCGCCGTGGTGCAGAGGTTACTGTGCAGTGTTCACTGTGCACGAGGTCCCGGGTTCGAATCCCGACCGGGGCAGTAAAAGTTTTTATTTCACGGTGTCCCATCTCCGCGGGGCCTGACAAACCCTTCGAGAGAGAATAAATTGCTATGAGAGACTTCTCCGTTCGGCATTCGGAACCGGCAAAAAACTGTTGGTCACTTACTCTATGCATGTTTAACGTTGTTTCTGTCGTACTACAGGCTTCTTTACTTGTGATAAAAATGCCTTGGTCCTGAATAACAACTAAGTCCTTTATAGCATGAGATGCATCTTCTTAAGCTGCAGGTGAATTTATTCATTTACTCTTCCGTTGCTTTTGTTCAAGAGATCCGAAAGCTGCGCAAAATCCGGCGTTTCACGACCAGAAATCCCAGAAATCTGAGCTTGGAATTACTCCAGATTTATATTATTCCAAGATCAACGATTATGTAATGGGGAAATTTTCAACTTTTCTACCAGGATTCTCAAAATGGCTTAGTCCCTATATGGCTATGCCAAATACTCTACAAGCTCTCACGATGCGTTCAATGGAGAGGCTCACACACTAAATATCGATGTGGCCCAAAAAACACCTAATTCAGAAGCTGAGCAGATGAAGATGGTTCGCGGTCTTAACGTCTTCTTATACCTCTGCTTATATATCATCCATCGAAGAAGCCTTCAGCTTTATTGGTGAGCCTTCTTGTAGAAATATTTAATAAGACATCCTTGCAATGTTCTGCTTTCAATTACAGGTATCTGCCAAGATCTCCAAATATTTGCATTGCATACTACGAAAATCCCTTAACATGATTTCAATGAAAAACCACAGCTAATAGCATTGCCCTTTATTCATTATTGCAAGCAAGGAGTATGCGATAACTCTTGAAATCCAGGTAATTGATTTTCATGGCTTTCTAAGAATTCACCCGAATACCAAAGCTTGCCCGCCACCATCTCCCCCACATGCATGTCTCCTATCGAGCGCATGTCACACAACACATCCTCTCCAAGAACCACCAAACCATCCCAAGTATCCTCAATTCAATCACCAGTATTAGAATCTCTCCCGAAGGGTTTTCCTGGAATGTGGATTTTTTTGCTCTGCGGCAGGATGCACTTTGAAATTTTTCCTCTTCACTTCGAACTCAGCATCCCGTGCGTTCTCCCTGCGGATAAACACCACAATTCCCACCGTCAGATAGTAGATAATTTCAACGGCACTCAACAGGGATGCACCCAGAAATAATCCGATAATTCCACCAAAATTTCCTAAAATTTTTCTATTAATATCGAGGTGTATGCAACAGTGTATCCTTATACCGATTAGTTCGACGAAAGTGTAAGATAAAATAGTTCGATACTTGAGCATGTAATCAGACTGATAATGGATATCAAGATCGATTAGTTCCACTCCTCTGCTGGGACTGAAATCAACACACGAGAAGGATTAAAATATTCCCCTCTTGCTCAAGTGCGGTTACCTCTTCATTGGGAAACTTGTGATGGAGTTGAAGAACACCAAAGCATTGCAGCTATTCAGGCAAGTGCAGACCATTTTTTCACCAACATCTTCGATGTAGCTGGCCTCCATCATGTGGCGTTCGGCTCTGAACATCTCTAAGAAAGTTCAATTTACAACAAGTTTCAAAATATGTGGGATTAAACGGGTAAATACTTTCGTTGTTAAACAGGCATGTGAAGTCCTTTGGTCGACAAACCGAGTAATTTGTGTTTCCTTAAATATTTTCTCATTTTCGATAATGTCGGGTCATGAAAATGCGTATACTTACCCCATTCGGGGAAGAGCAGAGGAATGGTGCAGCGGCAAAAATGCATGACGTACTCATGATGGCATTGAGTCCTGCAGTTTCCACGCCAATACCTCAGGCCAGGGATCTTTTTGTAGAATTTGTGATACGTCTCATCCTTCAGAAGCCAAAATTATTTTTCAAAATGCCAAAAATCTGTTATTCTTACATCGAACAGACAGTTGCGTGTCTCTGGCGTTACAGCTCGAGTATCCTGATGGGTGTCCGTCAGCTGGGGCGTGATTGTCACTCGGCTCTCTGTGTTCGAGTTGATAAACTTTCCGTCGTTGTTCCATTGTTCTGGTTGTTTCATAATCAACTGTTCGCAAAAAAGCTTGTAATTAGTTTTCAACCCCCAACCGACTTTTGAGAGTACTTACGAAAATTCCATTAGTGACGTTCGAGCCCTTGCGATGCAGCGTCGTATTGAGCCGCACCAGGACCTGCAGCCCACTTTTCTCACCAGATTTCGATGTTCTGTAAGGATAAAACTTATCCCGTCTCTGCGGCAAAACCAATGGACCCATGTACACCTAATTCAACTCTGGCTCTGCACAAGTATACTCACCGCCCTTTCGTGCACCTCCCGACTGATAACCGAATTGAAAACGTGACAGAATCCACTTTCGGTGCGCTCTAGCGTAAATAGCTCGCAGCAATTGTAGGACTGTTTGCGCCACAGACAGTGGCCCTCGCCACCAAACAAATCGTCGCAGGTGAACGTTAGGAATCTCATCACCTCGATGATGCTTATGTTATTGATGCGATCCAACTCCATCGATTCGAGGCCATAAAAGTTTTGGAACTTGCCGAATTGAAAATCCTCGAAACGCTGAAAGAACTCGCGAAATGTACGGAGCGTAGCCTCCGGCGGATTGGGAGGCAAAAATTTCACCTCAGCTGCTGGCATCTTCGACCAATTAAAACGGTACCGTGTGCAGATGGCAATCGATGGAAATGGTATATAGAAGACCGGGTACACAGAGTCCTCGACAATGGTTTGAATTCGATGGTTTTGATAGCGTTCGGTAAGCATAAGGTAAACATAGACGGCGCAAATCGAGGTGGAAAGGAGTATGATTGCCCAAATTATCCTGGAGAAAAAAAAGAGCTTTTCATTTGTTTTAGATTGAGATGGGAGAGAGGGGGGGGGGGGGGTTTCTAGTATAATCGATTTTAGTGTCTGGATATAGTAGTGCCAAAATAGGGTGCGACATTCATGTTTGAGTTCTGCCTGTGAGAACATTGAGATATTTTGCGAATTTTTTGAGTCTTTATTAAAGGGGTTCAGGTTCTCAGAGACTTCAAGGGTTCTGAATGTCCCCAATGACTTCAAGGTTTGAACATAGCCGAACGGCGAACATACCTAAGGAAAAGAAAAACTACTTCGAGTAGGCCGGTAGCTAAAAGGAAATGAGACAAGCTGGAGCTGCGTTGTCTAAAGGAACATAGGCAGAAACCGAACTTTAGGCTTTAACATCACAGAAAAAACATTCAGAGAATTTAGGTTTCAGTTGCTAATGTATGGGATTCTGTTTATATTTCTGTTTCGCGTGGGTTGTGACAATGCGGCTTAAGGAGATGTCAGTTGGCAACACCAGGATATAGAATCATTTGACAAGAAGTTGCTACGTGTCGGGGTGTCATGGAGTGGAAGCATTAACGTTGTGGCCGAAATGTCCTTTTAGTCCGATTTTCCGGCCGATATTCGGTCAAAAAAAACTTTATCATTCTCACTGCGCCACCTGAAAAACTCAGAAAAAAAGAAATTAATATTTATTTTTTATTTGACGTTTCAGTTTGACAAAAAGTTTCAGGCTCCATGAAATATAAATTAATATTTGTTTAAGTAATGAACGGAGTTGCACCCAGGAAATTCCTTGACAAAAAACCTATACAAGATGATTAGATTGGTTCACTGTAAGACTTTATTTTTAGAGTTTTCCTTTCAATACGATTGAACCGCAGCAACCACAAACCACGACGGACCCAAGCAGAGGACTAACGATTCAAATGATCGTTAAACCACAATCGCCGCTGCACCCACTCGTCGTCACCACAAATTCCACAGGTTCAATTCACAGGTTCAATCCATACCAATTCACTTGGCCAACGGTCGATCGCGCAGAGAGAGGATTTAAGAGAGCAAAAATGTTGCGAAAGAGATTCTGCCAACTCTCGCACATTTCCTCTCACAGGGATGTTGAATAAATAAATAGAGTGGCGCAACAGCTCGAAGTGAACCAGGGCCAACTTCTCAACCATGTAGGCTGTGTGTGCTATATTTTTTTCACATACAAGGGGACCTACAATTTTTTGCCGAATCCGAACGGTACTTTGAGAAGTTTTTCAAGACAAATGTTACTCTCGGAGGGTGTGTCAGACCCTCGCGGAGGTGGGAGCTGTGAAAAAGAACAAGTCTTTTTTTTCCGGTGGCAGAGGCAGGATTCGAACCCAGACCTCCGGCGTCAGAGGCACACACACTAACCACTGCGCCACGGCACCCACAGGAATGTTACATAATTTAAAAAAAAACTAGGCACACACAATGACTGTACCTCGGTGGAAAATTGCCATGCTTGCAGTGCGCTCCTAACTTCAGGATAAAGGAAGGAAAATGAAGAAACCACCCTCAGTGAGATCACAACTGCGATCTTGAATGCAACGTTGGGGTATAGATCGTTTTAGTTTATGACTCCTCCCATTTTCGTCTTTCTTTGCCTGTTTTTACAAATTTAAGAGATGCTAAGACAAATTTGAAGAGACCTGCGCCGTATAATGGCCAAGCGATTTGGTATGCACTATACCATGCCCATGCCTTGCTGAGCCATGCAATCACTATGCCGAGGCCACATGCCCCAGCGACCAGCAGTGTTGTCTTCTATGTAGGCGACCTCCTATACCAAGTGTATAACTGGACAATGCAGCGGGCGTATTTATGTGTCTAACACTCACTGCATTGCATCGAGATCATTGTCTGAGGATGATCATATTTCGGTGCCCAAGTGCCGGTGTCCCGGAATGTGATAAGAGGAGAGCCACAACGATCGAGTGGTGTTGACACACGACGGTCGATGGAATGTGCATCGTCGTGAGTATCGGTAGGAGTAAACGAACTGGATGGAAAGATGTGGTGGTCGGTCGTGTGGTCTAGCTACTTCCCGGGTGCAGGCGAGGTTATCGTGATTAACCTTGAACATCCTGCCCGGTCGAATCCTCAGATTCGAAATCCTGCGATTCTAGGAGACGGCAAAGTTTCTGGATAGGTCGCCTACTTGTGCCACCTTGGATCTGGAGGGTGGCGTTGCGCACTAGGCCATCGCTGCCCGTATGAACCTCTGTGAGTCAGCCCATCCGCCACTGAGTGGGTAAGTTCTCATGCCGGACCAGGACGCGACGTCGCCTACTTGAATGTTGGTCCCGCTTCTGCTATCTGTTGCGTGTCTGGAGGGTAGCGAGATACTCCTCGCTTCATCGGCGCCCCAAAACTGTTGGTGGAGAGAACGTAACCACTGCCAATGTTTGAGACGATTGAGTGGCCGATCGCCGATACTTGGCTCCGGCACCGCTATGATGAGCCCACCGATGGGGAAGTCGGCTGGCTTCATGCAGTGGGGTGAGTGAGCGAGAATTGCGGCACGCCTCGATGCGCACCACTAATGTCTGAAGCTGGTGGTGGCGGAGGATTTGGGACCCAACCAAGCGCAGTAAATGATGCTTGGCTGATTTGACGGCTGCTTCCCACAAGCCGCCTTGGTGAGGGGCGCTTGGAGTGATGAAGTGCCACTGAGTCCCTTGATTGGAGAGGGACTGTCGATTGTGCTCGCTTTGCCAGGCAGTCAGACCCTGCCGTAGTAGCCAATTAGCACAAACGAAAGCCGTACCGTTGTCGCTGTAGAGATGAGAGCAGGGTCCCCGCCGACTGATGAATCTTGTGAAGGCATCGAGGAAGGTATTTGATGATAGATCCTCGACCACCTCGATATGTATAGCCTTTGTTGCGAGGCATATGAAGATTGCCAGGTAAGTCTTAGTGGTAGATCAAGACCTGGGAGCGCCGATACATAGCGTGAACGGACCGCAATAGTCCACGCCGGATGAAGAGAATGGTCGGCAGGCGTTGACCCTAGAGCTCGGGAGAGGAGCCATCTGCTGCTTCAGCATGGTCCCACGATGTCACCGGCACGTGACACACTGATGTATGTAGCTGCGAACCACTTGTCTTCCATGCAAGATCCAGAAGCGGCGTCGGAGCGTTTGTAGCATCAATTGGGCACCACCGTGCAACGTATTATTATGTGTCTGGTGAATCAGTCACCAGACCAAAGCACTTGAAAAATGAAAAAATGATGTGGCAGCGCTGGTCCTGGGGGATGGCCGCAATTGTAAGCCGACCATCCCGTTGTTGTCACAATAAGGGTTGAGTGGACTCAAGCGGCTTGACGTCGACAGGCTTGAGCCGCGTTGTAACCGAAGGAGATCATCCTTGAAGAAAGTGTGTCTATCGATGCATATGAGAGAGGTCAGAGCATTGTCCAACTCCGCGACCGCAATGATGGACGTCCGATGATGCTTCCACTTCTGGCACCAACGGAAGAGGTAAGCTACTACACGAAGAAGCTGCTGCAGTGAGCCAAACCTCTCACTGAGGGGAATAATATAGAACCAGCTTCAGTATAGGTTTAAACTTCTCTAGAATCGAGACCACCCTGGTCGTCAAGGCCACCTTGAGTTCGGACTGCAAGTGGTGGCGGTCCTCCGGAGTAAAGAGCATTGCGGGCTGGGTGGGCAAAGGACCCTCAGTCAACTAATCTGGACCGCGCCACCTAAGCTGATGCGTCAGTAATTCGGAAGCAGTCATTTCCTGACTTGCAAAATCGGCCGGGTTTTGGGCGGAGCAAACGCAGTGCCATCTTGAAGGAGACATCAGCTCTTGTATCTGACGTACTCGATTGGATGCGTATGGTCGCAAGGTATGAGGTTCCTTCTTCAACCAACACAAGATGATTTGTGAGTCGGACCACAGGTCGAAGAGAATATCTTGGAGACCCAGTGATCGACGGATGCTGTTTAGCGTGACAGCAAGTAACTGAGCCACACAGAGCTCCAGGCGCGGTGTAGTGGCACCCTTCAGGGGTGCGATCTTAGTCTTGGGTGATGAGGGAGATGCGAAATCGTCCGTCCGCATCCGTTATCTTGGTGTAGATAACCGCTGCATAGGCTCTGGAACTGGCATCACAGAAACCATGAAGAGTTGTGACTCCATATGACCATGCATGCCAAGCCATCTAGGTATCCGTAACTGGTTGTTTGTAATAAGACCTGAACGGAAGGTCGTCTTCATAGCAACAACGATCGAGTGGTGTTGACATACGACGGTCGATGGAATGTGCATTATTAAAAGTAAGGGAATTCTAAAATTTTTAACATCTTTTCGAAATGATCTTACTTAAAATTTTCTGAAAGGGTTTAAGTAACAAATTAGTCGTTTTATGGACCCGAATTATGAGGCGAACTCTTGCGCCTACTCACTTGTTTGAAAAGAAAATGTAAAAAGTGTATACTCCACGACTATAGGAGTTCAGCTGCTTAAAGAATATTTTCAACAGACAGCCTTGTCGTTGTAATACTGTCAACTACGAGTACATTCGAAAGGAATATTTCCATCAGTCTTATATTTTTGAAGCGTTAGTAAAGCAAAATAACAGTTTTTAATCCTCATGTCTGGGCAGGTGCACATACAGCCACCTTGCACGTAACGTATAAGTAGTTTTACTAGTATAACAAGAGAGCAGGTTTTCTTCACACATAAAAAAGGCTAATTGGAAATCCCACGCGAGAGAGCAAACTCACAAATTCTCACTGGAATGAGCAAAATTTTGAGGCACGTTATTTGCAGAACATCACTTTTGTGGTACAGACTTCAGGATGTTTTGTGTCGACGTCATAAATCTTAGGTGTGTGCTGCAGAGTGCACTTGATTATGTGCTTTTTCGGTCCCTTTCCTTTTCGTTTCCGGTTAAGCCGCGTTGTCACAAGGAACAAGAACAGAAACAGAAACAGAATTTCATACATTAGCAATGCAAAAAGCATTCAGCGAATTTAAGTTTCAGTTGCTAATGTATGGGATCCTGTTTCTGTTCTTGCGTTGTTTGTGACAACGCGGCTTTAGTCGTTAAAAAACAATATTAATTAAGTTTTGTTCGCCAAATCGATCGAGTTCGCATTCAAACCTTGTAGGACTTACTATGAAATATGAAGAAGAAGAAACAGCAGTCGACATTTTGTGTTACTCTTATGCTTTCCTTTTACAACTTCCTTAGATAATGCAATAATGCTGATTTTAAAGCCTGCCAGTATCTCACAACGTTCCACAGTATTTTAGATCTTAAGCCCCCTACTGCCACAACATCCTTTTCAATGTTGGTAACATAAATTATTTCTCAAACGACGCCTTTTCGTGTTTGCCAGGCATTTTCTAATTGACTTAATTAATTCATTTACGGGAACTATTTGAATCCCTGGAAAATAAACGACGACAGTCTCAAGCAATTTTACAAACACCCGCTCTCACCAGAGCTCTACCCTGTATAATGTTGGGGCTGTAAGCTAAGAATTTCATCTCTTCACATATAGACCTCACCTATACAACAATGCATAAGAGGTCCTTTGGAAGTCAACTTACTTTTCAAATTTCAGCAAACTGTTATCCGATAGAAAGTGTATTCCATGAATTGATGACTTATCGCAAAACTCCTTCCAGTAGGCCAACCAGAGCATCCTTCTTCGTTTGTCCTGGCGTTTTCTGGACTCGTCCAAAAGTTTGCGTTTCTCATTAAAAGTTAGCAATTCACTTCTGTTGAATTGATTTAGTTGGAAATATTTCAATTCACCGAGATAGGTCATGATAACAGGATCTACAACAGGACTCAATGAGAGCAGCCGAGTACTGTGTACCGATGATGATGATGGGAGTGTTCCTTGTGCCTTATCTCTCCTGAAGTTACTGTGCCTTTGCGGACCGTCAGGAAAATGTAAAATTTATAAAATCAACTAACCCCGAGTAGGTGTAGCTGTATACACTGCCATGGAATGACAGAGTTATGTTAACTTCGTTTAGGGACTTTTATACCCTCATTGACTGTTGTATAATAGTTTGGAGCAACAGAAGAAGCGGGCGGATCGGTACTGTGTGCGGTCGAAAGGACATTTTAATGCCATCAAAAAGCAATTAAATTTGCCCTGTTGTTTGATTTGTTCTCGAAAAGGACGCTGAAGTGATGAACAATTAACACCTAAGGTTCTCGCCCTGGATGTATATTTGATGGGGTGTAGTGCAGGGAACAGGACTCTTTTGTTTGCTCTGTGGGCTCATTTATTTACTGTATCTGATTGGGTAAGGAGTTCACAAAACAAATTGCTCGGAATAATTTAACAGATTTGATTAGGTCGCTTAATAACGTCGTGCTGTGTTTGTTGACGTGTGCCAAGCCACTTTACGAATTACGGATGAAGTAGTTGAGTTCACCGAGGAGACTCGTGTGGGGAGCTTGAAGAATTTCCGGAAACGATCGCAAATATGATCGAACAAGTGATTGTCCTTGAGAAAAATGTAGAGTCCAACGGTGAGGTGATAAACAATTTCGATGGCACTCACTATTGATGCGCCTAGGAAAAGGCCGACTACTCCACCAAAACTGGCTAAAAGAGGGCGATTTAGACTGTCAAACAGTGATCAAAGGAGTAAACTTACCAATTAGTTCGAGATAGGTGAATTCCCGGCTCGTCCGGTACTTGGTCATCACCTCGGATTGGTAGTGAATGTCAATCGTCATAATTTTCGTATCATTCGTTTGTCGACTGTAAAGAAAGCAAAAGGTCCTTAGAAACTTATGCATAAGCGTTGAATGATAAGGCTTAGCTCACTTTATGATCGGAAGTGTGCTTACGGTAACGAAATACTCCACTGCATCGCAGCTGATCATGCAAGGGCACAGCATTCCGCCTTTGATGTTCTTCACGAAAGCCTCTTCATCCAAACGCTTGTCATAGCTGAAAATGTCTAAAATGAAGGAAATTAACGTGGAAACAACCTCATTAGAGCCACCAAATTCTACATAATTGTCAAGAATGTTTTCACTCAGCAAAGTCAGGGAAAACATATTTAAACTGAGTTGTAACTCTGGCGTCTGGGCAGGTTCACCAAAACCAAAAGTCACGGTCGTTAAGGCTAGTAACTATTTACATAGATCAATTTCTTTCCTTTCTTGCTCTGTTTTATCGTTTTTTTTTTTTAGCTAGTGAAAGACTCTATTGGAGTATAACTCTCAGGTCTGGGCAGATGCACTAGGAGCCAAAATTCCGTCGTACCCTGTCTTTAACATTTCATTAAAACAACTTCACTGCAAATCGCAAAATGCACTAGTAAAATCATATTCGAGTCTAGCTCTTGTGTCTGTGCAGGTGACTTAAACTTAAAGTCACGTCGCTATTACCAGGACGATGAAATTTTCTTCCATCCTGGCGTTTTCCTTCTTTCACTGCTTTATCGTTTCTTTAAGATACGGAAAGACTCCGAATCGGAGTATAACTCTAATGTCTGGGCAGGTGTACTGTAGGAAAAAAAGAGTCACCGTACCTATGCATCCTCTCTCCCAATATTTTGTTGAAATGACTTTACTGCAACCACAAAATCTAAATTGGGGTATAACTCTCATGGCTGGGTAGGTGCACAGTGCGTCTGTAGAGTCTTCAAAAACGCGCGTTAACACTAACTGCTGACAAGCATTTACAAGCATTTATATGATAAAGTCCACATGCGGGTGAAAGATTTCACGTAGGTAGGGTGAAAGGGCCTTTTAAATGGGCCTGTGTGAGGCAAGTTTAGCAAGGCACTTTTCCTTTTGCTGGTTTTTTCAATCGTCCAAGAAAACAACCCTTTATTTAAACTTACCTCGAAATCGATACAGGCACCTGAAATCCGCCGGTGAGCACTCCCTGTAAGTAGCTAAGATCGGAATGTCATTAAGAGTCTTGACTCAAATCAACTTCTCACCATTGTAGGGGAAAAACATAGAGAGAGTACAATTGCAGTACCTCAAAAGATGCTCCTCGTGGCAGACATTAAAGCAATTCCATAGTCGATACATAAGTCCTTTGATATTTTTGTACAGTGGATGGCTGGTTTCTTTCTGCAACGAAAACCATATGAGTAGAAGATCCTTAAGCATGGGGTTTTTTTTCTCACATCAAGTATGCAGCCCCTAGCCTCAGGTGCAATATCTTGTGTGTTCGGGTCTGTCCCAGTGACTTCAGGTCGCAAAATCACCAGCGTATCCGTGTTACCTTTGATCGTGTAGACCACATCACTCCACTGCTGGGATTTTTTAATCATCAGCTAAAGTGGACATGCGGTCAAAAATCCACCACGCACAGATTCGATTCCCTGACAAAAACCCCGTTTAATACTTACAAAAACTCCATCGTCCGTGTCCGTGGCGTCCGGAGAGGCGTTCAATTTCAATTGAAAATCGAGCCCACTGTCCTCGCCCGATTTGGAATTTCGCCAAGGATAAAATGGATCCACTGCCTGTGGATGAAATGCAATCGATGAGCTTCTCTTTCTTTTTTCTGTTGCAAACGTTTACTTACCGACTTTTTCCTGGACTCACCAGAAATCAGCGAATTAAACACCATACAAAATCCGACTTCTGTTTTCTCCATGATGAACATATCACAGCAGGAGAATTTCTCCCTGCGCCACAAGCAATCTCCGTCGAATATGTCCTCGCAGCGAAAGGATAAGAACTCAGCCAGTTGCGTTACGTTTATGTAGTGCAGCCGTTCCAAGTCGACATCCTCCAGATTGTTGAAACGAGAAAACGAACCGAATCGCAGTGATTCCATTCGTTTGACGAATTCGTGGAAAATTGCCTGCGTATCGTTGCTAGCATCCTGGGGAAGGAATAATGACTTTGCTTCCTCAAATTTATTCCAATTGATGCGCTTCTGATTGCAAATGCCAACAGCAGGAAACTGCACATTAAATACTGGATATTGTGAATCATCGACGACAGTCAGGACGAGTTGGTCATTATAGCGTTGCGACAGGACCAGGAATGAGGCGAAGGTAATTATTATCGAAACCAGTACAATGGCTGTCCAGCAGAGTCTGTAAGCAAATGCATGCGTCAAAGGCGGTTATATGACCTTGTTATGTCCTGCGGGCTAAAACGAACCTTTCCAGCTCGTTGAGGTCGGCATCGAACAGATACCTAACTCCATGCATCGTTGAGCGGTCACAGTAGATCTTAAGATATGATTTCACCAGTTGCCTCATTGAAAAGGGTCTGTTTCTCTCGGCAACCTTCATGCTGGGAGATATGGCCATTCGTCCTTCAATGTCAGTTCGACACTGAGTTGCATTGTCGGCACCCGTCTATACGGTCACTCGGTTTCCTTGGGCCGGGCTTAATGGCTTTTAAATTAGACCGTGCTGCATGCATTATGCTCAATGACCATGATTTAAGGAAAAACTTTGTTTCTGCTCTAAGAAGGATATGACTGTGCTGGCTCGTGGCACGGGTATGCCGACGCAAATAGACCAGTGGAGCTCTGAAGTATAACCTCGTTATATATGCTACTCCCTTAACTGGTGTCCTGGCCTTTGTTCGCCGCCATCTCGCAATACAATAACACTGAGCTAGACGTCTTTAATGTGCCGAAGGAAAATCGATTTTACTTCATAAAGCGGGTTAAATTTGCTGTATAAGGATGTGCGGCTTCCATTAGGCAGACTGCAACATCTACTCGAATGAAGAATATGGGCTGCTTTGAAGGATGAACAAGTTTTCCTTGATTTTCTACTTCCAGGAAACTTTCGTACGTACATATTGAAATCTGAGATAGTTTTTTTTCTCAATATGTCTGTATCGATGAAACGACAAGTTCTGGCAAAGGACATTGTTTTACTTATTTGTACAAGTCAAAATGGAAATAGATTCATTAGAAGTGGTTTGAGCAAATGAAGGGTATTGCTTTTAGAGGTCAGAGCAAATAGATTGGATTGAATATTTCGAATAAAATATGTAGGCGGAAAATGACAGCGAAACTTGGAGACTTTTGGTTTCCCAACATGACACAGAACTTTAGCTGACCTTTGGTTAGCTGTCAGTTAAATTATTGTTGCTTAAAAACTTTTGTTTTCCCGCTTTTTATCATTTGTCAAAGGACTATATTGGAATGTATTATTTGTGTTATTATTTTGGTTGGTAGTCCTTTACTTCTTTCTTTGTCCTTACTGTTTTTGAAGGTTCAGAGGGATGTAACCAGATGTTTCTAATCCAACCGCAGCCAGCGAAGGCTCTCGTTTTGTTTAGGATCTTCTAGAGCTCTGTGTTTTGAAGAACTTAATGTGAGAAGTTATTCCATCACGTCTCGTGGGTCCTAAGGAACTATCGAACATGAGTAAAACTTGCATGAGCAAAGTATGCTAGTGGCTGAGCCTCTCTTAACCATGTATGCTGAGGGCATTTTGTACTTCAGAAAAAGCTCACACACACTAGTCAGTTGTCACTATGCCACTACACTTCCGGCCAATGCCGTAGGCCTTGTTTTTGTAATGCAAGTTCTTGCGGGTATCGGAAACAGAGATTAAGTCCAGCCATGCTTGTTTCTCAGATTGACTCACCAAACTTAACGGTTTGACCCCGGAATAACTCTTGAGCAGTTATCGGACTTCCCATTTTTCCTAGGGAAAAATGTAATCGTTCTTCGAAAATGTAATCGTCCGACCTAATACCGCCAAAAACTTCTCTTTAGGTTAGCCCCAAATAAACCATAAATTAAATCTATTCGGGATTTGACAAAACCTTGTTTAGCCCAGGGTTAAATTCACACTAAAAAGTTGGCACTAAGCAGAAGAGGCACGTTAGGTATTGTACAGTTTTTTTCTTCATAGATCAGTCTTGCCATCTAAAAATGTGTAAATGTTGACGCTATAAGGTCTCGGGTATACCTTAATGAACTCGCTCGCATCTTAGCTAGCCTGACCCAAATAGAAAGTGTGTAGCATGAAAACAACGTACTGGTTTCACTCTACTCTAAGAAACGGGACAGAACTAAGCATGCAAATGGTTTGAGACTGCTAGTAGCACTAATTGGAGCCTGATATCCTGGCAGCTAACCGTGATGGGATTCCTGATAAGGGTAGGACACGACAGCTTTATATGGTCTTGCCGGATTTCACTACGGAGCCTTCTTCTATAAATGAGAAGCGGGATTTTTGCAGAGGTCACCTTGATGTTGTAAGTCATTTGATAGAAAACAGAGAAAGTATCTTTTCTGCTTCGGGAAATATTAAAGCTAAATTAGAAAGTGTTCACGAGAAGCTGAAACATGGCATGTAATGGAATAGACAATGCATTGAAAATAGTGACACGTTTGTGAATTATTAGTCAAATGTCAATCGTTTTGCCGCACAGTTAACACCATATTCAAGAAGAAAACCTGGGGCGAACTTAGACACTAGGAACTTTTTTTTTGTGTTGTCTGCCGTAAAATCAGGGGTTTTCCGGTTGACGTCTGTTATCCAAATTAGGCTCATGGCCATTTCACATTCACCGCGAGAGCGTCAAACCAGAGCGGAGGCGACAACACGAGACCAGAGAAATCGTTTGTTTATGAGAGCGAGAAACCGCGACGACTGTTTTGACTGCAAAGTCAAATATATTTCTAAAATTTATCGAGTTTATTGCACATAAATTTTTTATGTTTCACAAGAAGTATTAGCTTCGAGAAAAATATGTCTATTCAACAGGGTGTTATAACTCACAACACCGATTGACAGAATAATCGTCAACCTAGGCGTGGGTTTTTTAATTTTTCGAGACAATTTCGAGACCCTCGCTCGCTCTATCGTTCTTTATGTGAAACAGCCATCCCATCAGTCTCATATTAAACACCCTCTTCTGATTTTTCCCCAACTCTAATTATACCCGTACCAAGATATATTAAGTTTGTGACGCAGTGAAATAATCACCCTAGAACCCCAAGACCTTTTAGAGATATGAATGGGACCGACAGGAGAATCGATTAAACCGATTCCGTCCGTCCGTCCGTCGGTCCGTATGTAAACAACTTTTAGGCTTTACATTTTAAGGTAGAAAGCTGAAATTTTGTGAGTTGGCTGAAAGTCCATTGGACCAGATCAAATTTGAAAATTAGCTGAATCCGCCCACAGACACGCCCACTACAGGCCTGGATGTGCGACCATCTCTAATCTAAAAAAATACTTTTTCTAAATTTTAGCTATGTTAGAATAGTGCTAGCGCAATCATTTTTGGTATGTAACATTGCCTTATAATTGTCTTTGAAGTGGCCAAAAATTTTAGCCGCTTCATTGACCGCGCCCACTTTTTCAAGGGATTTTAATTTAAAATGGCTGTTTTTCAATAAATATATATGAAATTTGACTAAAAGTTATACGACGAAACTTGTAGATATTAGCATTTGCTAACTTTTATGTTTATGTTGTATGTGCGTCCGCCCACTTTTGTGGGCGTGGCGTTAAAAAAAGTGATTTTTTTAAGTTAAAAAGGCGGAGTTTTAGGCCGAAATATATGCAACCACCTAATATAAAGCATTCAATAGTTATATTTTTGTATCCCGCCCACTTTTTGGAGGCGTGGCAGTTTTTTTTGGTATGGTCGGGTATTTTTCAATCCGTCGTAGATGGACTGAAGCTGTTGCATACACACTGTTGCACTTTCCCACTTGTTTTTTTTATTTTTAACCCGGAGGTATATTAACTTTGTCACATAGTTTGTACCAAGGTGAAATAATAATGGTAGATCCCTCAAACCCTAGGGACATATGACCGTACGTCCGTCTGTAAGTCACATTTTTTAGGTCTGAAATTTTGAGCAAGGAAGCTGAAAGTACGGTTATAATCTCCATTTCATGCGAAGCAGGACAAGTGTTAACATTTTTCACTTATCCGCTCACAGACACGCCCACAATCGGTCTAAGTGTACAACTACCTACAGCGTTTTCCAAACTGTTTGACGTCTTAAAAGGCTGGAATTCGATAAATCCACTACATCGTGGCATCGATTTAAATGGTACATATTCAAATACATTTTACTTCATATATTATGTAGAGTACACCTGGTTCTATACAAAATTTCGGGCCACGCCCACATTTGGAGGCAGAATTGAGGAAAAACCTTGAATTTTTCAGAAAAACGTTATTTTGAAAGAATTAGGAATTTAGGAAAGAATTTGAAATAAGCACGTAAGGCAAACGAGACTCCTTTGTAGCTTTCGTTCTTACAAAATTTTAGACACGCCCCCCTTTTAGTGGTCGAATTTACAAACATTTTGAATTTGAACAAAAAAAAGTGCATTTTTGTGTACATTTCAGCATTACTTGGAGATATCTATGCTAACCTTGATAGGTAGTTATAGGGGTGGTTGGATCACGCCCCTTTTTGATATTTGCAGTAGCCACAAATCGTCAAAAAATAACTATAATAGCAGTAAATTACAATGTGGGATAGGATGGGGTATTCAAAGGGGTATTTATCGGACTGTAACTTCTGCGTAACATTTACTCACTGGTTTAACCCTAAAATTGCTTTCCATTTTCCAAAACCTTTAGTTATTGATTTGTTATTGCTTTGCGCTATTGCTTTTCTCTGGCATAACACTTGCGGGTGTAAGCACTGGTGTTTTTGTGCCGTGTTTTAATTTGCCTTTCTGGCTTGGTAGCGTTTGGGTCCTTTCTTATTTTTTTCGTTTTAGGATGTAGTTACAAAAAAATGAAGTCCACGCATAGGTTGGACTCAAAAATTTGGTGTAGTCTCAACTTTTATAAGGCGTTATGTTATATCAAAATAGAAGCAAGTAACGTTCCCTATCATAGTTGCTTTTCTAATCTGAGCCGATCGATCACAAATATCTGGGTGAAATGATTTTGAGCAACACGTTCAATCACATCAATGAGCATGCCGCAGAAGCACAAGATGCAGTCAGAAGGTGATTAGCAGCAAAGCCCCTAGCATTCAGATTGAAAGTGTTACTTCGAGTTATTAAGCCTGCAAACAGAGACGACACCAGTCTATTTCCGAAATCTCTAAAGCTTTGCTCAGAAGGAGACTGGAAAATCTTGAATTAACGGTAGTCTTAACCTTAAGCTGTTTCGGGATCGCACCTTGTACTTTCTTTTTAACGAAATCGACCACGAGTTACGACCTTCCGGCAGATCAATCATGTGCCTTAAAAGGGGTATAAAACTTCGTTTTTTGCAACGGATTGTTTTACAAAAATCATCCATGCAGGAGGACTGTATTAGTAACCGGGAGCAATAAAAGCAACGACTATAGCTTATGTAATTACGGTCCAGAAACTTCTCTACGAGTCAATCACAAGTAACAGTTCAAAAGGCCCAACAAGAAAAGTAAAATATCCTGAAACTCCTGAAATATTTTCACCCGAAAGCCGCACTTGCATAGATAATAGGAAGGTAAACGGCCCAGCCAAAGAAGATGTACGTTATATCCAACCCATTTGAGGGAAAGGGGTTAGGTCATTGCTAGGAGGATACGACACCTCTGCCCTTTTTAACTATAACGCCATGTGGTGTACGTGGTGCTCCATTAACGCTATACTCGTCCCTTCGATGATAAAAAAGTTTTTTGAATTCTCCACAAGGTTTGAGGAACATTTTGAACCACTTAATTCGAAGCATAAATTATGGCAGGAAAAGATAGATCAATTCCTAATGGATATATTTTCTACCAAAGAGGTCTGAAACCAAATTTTTGGTCTACCAAATTGGGGTACATAAATGCATTTTTCATGGCCAAGTTCAAAAAAAGGAAAACAAAAGTGGCTACGAAGCTGGAAATTTAAAAAATGGCGCCTTCTCTTGGAAGACGAAGTCGGTGTGTTGCTTGGTTTTTATAGAAGTTAAGAAATTCCGAGCAAAACGCATCCGAACGATGCCTATCCAAAAAAAATTCAGAAACACATATGTATAACTAAAATTTATATGACTTATTAGACAAGTCCTTTTTTTACAGCTTACTTTCGCGAGGGTCTTACTAGCCCCTAAATTAAATGTGTCCTAAAAATGCTTCTCAAAATGCATTTCGAATATGGAAATTTCTATTTAGTTACTACAGCACATACAACTGGGTGAGGCTGTTCCTGCCCTCCCGTTGCTTTTTATACTCTGAGTTTTACTATCTCATATGGCTGACATTTACGCTGCCTCTAGAAGAAACCTTAACTGTCCCCTGAATCACCCACATATAAAACCACAAAATATCAAAATGTTACAGTTTATAGCCTTCTGGTATTAAATAAGCCTTATTCCTGCCTATATGCCACCAAACTTTTCATCACACATTTGATGCCGAAATGAGCCCTCAAATTAGGTATTCTGCCGATCCGTAACGACACACAATATCAATTGCATTTCCCGCTGTTTTATTAACCCGCCAGTTCCATTACTCGATGAATTCTCCATCAAAAGCAAAAATCAAATAAAGTCCCTTACAGCCATATCCCTGCAGTCGGCTATCACTCGAGCAATTTCCCGTCGACAATTTGTCATAAAAAATGATTGTTCAAATCATTTGAACAATTTCCATAACACTGTATGGGTGTAGTATGTACAGCCTCCTTCAAAGCTGATGTCATCATTTCTAGAACATCGATTCCTCACATATGACTGCACACAGCCATACTTCCGCCAAGGTCGTGATATTAACGGAGAAAAATCCACAAATAAAAATAAATTACCTCAACATACATACAAAGAACAGAGAAACGGGGAAAAAAAGAAAACGTTGAAACCAAGTCCTTAAATTAATCATTGTTACCCATCCACGGAAGTTTTCATAAAAAGGACGAAATGAAATTGAACGGATATTCTACGACAGCGCTGCCGGCGGTCATATCCGTTCGCTTTTATTTTCCTCTCAAAGAAATAAAAGCCTCGGGTACCTGAGTTAATAAAAAGTTTAAAGGATTCCCTTAACTTCGCCAGCATAAGTGGCCATAATCGAAGTTTTAAATTCCTCGCAATAACAATAATGCGGCCAATAGGCCTCAAGGATTTCTTGACAATTTTTTTCTTCTCTGAATTGGAAAAGTGTAAAAGGGGGCTTGGCTTTCATTTTTGGTTGGAAAATAGCATTACCAATATTACGTATATCACGACACCGCTTCTAACCACAAAATGAGTTATGCGTTCGTTTAGGGAGGGCGAAACCCGTAAAGTAGGATCCTAACCTCGCGCTGCGGCACAGATTTCTAATAAAAGTACAAGTTGAGGAAATTTTCGGCGAGGGTGCCAACGATAAATTGCCTTTCTCACCCCCAAAAGTCATTTCCGAACTCGTTAGGGGGAGAGAGTTCTGCATATAGACAACTTGTCAGGTGTAACCAGGTAAGGCACTGCTTGATATTTATTATATCCCAAGTTGAGTTGAAAAGTTTTCGATAGAAACTCATCACCATTGGGGAGACGAGGCAGGCAGTAGCTTAATATTGACGGATGCATGAGGTTGCGTTGCCTCCTGTGTATAAGGGGAAAATAACACACATTCACAACATACAAGGGTTGTTGTTCTTTAAACTGATTTCGCAGCATGTATACAGCTATACCCAAACTCCTAGAACACAAAGAACAGGATAAACACTTTAGGGACAGGAAGACACAGTCATTACTTAATTTCACGCAATTTCCCAGTCGCTGTTATTAATGTTTGTTTTATAATTTATTCAAACATGTTGACAACAGCTTTAATAGACTACACAAGAACATGATCATTGTACAGTGTGTAGCCATTTAGGAATTATTTGTCGTCCTGGGTTCGTTGGCAACATTACTCAAACAGTTTAAGTAAGTTTGGAGGGTGGTATGAAATTCTCAGGAGAGAGTATTATTTCGAGAAAAAGTTAGGCGACATTAATAATGAGTCTAGCAGAAAGTTAAGCCTTAATTCAAAACAAAAAAGAAAGTGAGTCTCGGTGGAGTTCCTTTAAAATGACAAGGATAATAAGCGATAGTTTACCGACTGACAATTAACTAATAAACTGAGTATTTGTGCGTTGACGTGACTCGATGAGCATTCATATCATATACGCTAATAGAGGATAAAGCGAAGTGATTTTTTTGGTCCTAATAGCCCTCCTCCTTTGGAAATATATAAACAATGATTCAAATGTCACTTTCATGCTCGACTTGCGTTCCATTCCATTCCATATCTGACCATTGAACTGTCACCCTTTGCGGCTGATTCGCACTGCCATTTCCGGCGTGGGATGTTTGCGAATTCCTGAAGTTTTCTCTTGATAGTGAGTTGAATTTCCAGGTGCTGCAACCATACAGCAGTACAGACTGACACCACTGATCAGATTATAAAGAGATAGCCAACTCGGCACAAGAATTCTCTTTTGGCCCCCAAGCTTCCACTGACTGGGGACTGCATACATGTTCTGTGCTTTCTGGTACACTACTACACTCTCAGCTGGCGAGTGTTTCACACAGCCAGGAAATCAAAGGCAAATCCCATGGCAGATTCCACTACGTTCCGTTTCGTTCCCTGTAGATGTTTTTGCGGGTTTTAGCGGGCAGGGGGTTGCAGAGTTGGCTATCTCTTTATAGTCTGATCAGTGCTGACACTCCCGCAGAAACAGTCGCAGGAGTGATTAAGCTATTAATTCTGCTGATGCTGTCACAAGGCTTCTAGAAGTCTGTAATGATCAGGTGAAGTCATGATATTCAACACACATTGAAGAAAGTAGTCTTTGTTCGGGTGCAATTACTAAGAGTCGTCATCGTTTAATCATTCTTCATCCGATGGTGGTGCTGGCGTCAATTAAGATTTTTGTAGGTGATACGCTTTGGAGGTATTATAAGCAATGGATACGTAATCCCTGTTATAACGCTGGACTAAGCAAGAACCAAGCCGTTAAGTAGTTTCCTTATCTTGCTTAGTTACTAAAGATGGCGCTACAGCCGCGGGAGGACTTGAGCTCTGTCGACAAGCAGCCGAAAATCCCCCGAAGTTGTCTAGGATCCCCTTTCATTTCCCTGTAACTCCTCATTTCCGTTGTTCCTCAACTGTGTTGTCCCTGCAGGTGGATTTCAAGTCTTTCCGAAGCAGTCAATTATTCTCCATCCGCTCCAGATCACCCAGTCATCGCAGCAGTTATATCCTTAGTTTTCTGGTTTGGTCGATCAGTTTCTGGTTTTGTAAAAGGGATCAAAAATCTACGTTTTCAAACGTTTTTTTTCTCGAAGTATCCTCATCCGCCAAAGTATCATAATAAAGAGGGCCGGGCAAACTGGTCAGTGTTTATGCTTACTACGTGGAAGGTCTGGATGCTCTTTCTTTTTCTTTTCACGATTCCCACATGAGGGTCTGAAAATCTGTCTCGAGAAAGTTCTCAACACGCCGTTCAGATTCAGTAAACATTTTTGGTCTCGATGGACTTACAATTTTTAGTGCGGCACTCTCTCTCGGAGGGTTTGTCAGCCCATCGTTGCGGAAATGGGACTGTGAAGAAAATTGTTTTACCTCTATCTTGATTCGAACCCGGAACCTCGTGTTCAGTGTCCCAACACACTAACAATTGCACCACGGTACCCACCTATCCGCGCATGGAATGATGATATGAATGACTTAGAGGAGCAGTGGCAGAAACTCTTTTATCCTGATGCCCTATCACCCGCGTAAGAGTAATCAAGCAACCTTTTACAGGGATAGTGGGGTGCCGTGGCGTAGTGGTTAGTGTGTGTGCTTACTACGCCAGAGGTCTGGGTTCGAATCCTGCCATCGTCACCTGAAAAAAAAAGACTTGCTCTTTTTCACGGCCCCCACCTCCGCGAGGGTCTGACAAGCCCTCCGAGAGTATCATTTGTCTTGAAAAACTTCTCAAAGTGCCGTTCGGATTCGGCAAAAAATTGTAGGTCCCCTTGTATGTAAAGAAATTAACACACCAGCATACATTGTTGAGAAGTTGGCCCTGGTTCACCTCGAGCTGTTGCGCCACTCTATTTATTTATTTATTTTTTTTTTTTACAGGGATAATCGCAGATAAATTGAATTTTCGTGCTACCAAGCCTTAAGGACGAAGTTTGTCTTTGGGCGCGTTTAGGGTTAATCCTGAGGTGACTAGCTTCTTCCTTAATACTCGCGATTACGGCCGGCAGATGCAGTTCCGCTACCAAATCTATATTTTCTCCGGGGCAAATAAGGCTCTTACAGAGGGTTGCTGCTGCCTCCATTCTTTGAAATGTTGGAAAAGGCGACGCTTTGAAAGAACCTAAAGTATGACAAATGATTTCTCATTAAGTAGAGGCACTACACATTTGCAGCGGCCGGCGCAGTTCAAAACTTCCCTATTAAAGACTGCTGTATACTGGCACTTGGAGTGATAGAGGAGACCAACAGTGCTCTGCAGCTGACATTGTCAAAAAGGCAGAATAAAGAAGGCTATGTCTGCATTCAAAAATTAACTTACGAATCCTTAAGCATACCCGCTTACCTATATTAAAAGGGTATCTATGAGGTCAGGCGACAATCTCCCAAAAAAAAAAAAAAATCGCCCATTATGTGTGTTATTAACATTGACATATTTTGCATACACCCAACCTCGCACCAAAATTTCCATATCCTCAGGCAGAGATGCTTAGCGAAAATGGAGTATAAACGCAAAGAAATTCAGTATAAACTCAAACAAAATTCAAGCAGTAAGGTTACGGTAAAAGGCTTGCATATTTCCCGGTTTTGACCATGAACGATAAGCCTAAACCGGGGGATAAATTTGGGAACATGCTGTCCTCCTGCAATCAACTGCTTGAATTTTCATTTCACCTCCCTAAAAATAAATCAACTAAATTGACTGAACTAACCAACTAACCTAATAGGAGTAAAGGAAGAGCTTTCAACTAACCTTTCAGATCTCACAACGATGCACGCTCTCTGGGTTACAGGTGTTCTTACACACATGGAGGGGACCTGAATTTGTTTTTCCATTCAGAACGGTGACTTATGGGAGGTCTCCTATGACAATCGATGCTCTTGAAGGGTTTGTCGAGCCCCGCCGGGCAGGGAACATGAGAAAAAAAAAACTTTTACTGCTGTTGTGGGGATTCGAATCTGGGACCTCGTGCATAGTAGTCCGACTCGCACAATATGACGCTCATCTTCTCTCAGTTTTTACTTTTTGTCGTTCACATTATTTTGGGCGATTTAAAATTTTTTTTCGGACACTCCTGAGCTGTATGGAATACTGAATAGTTTTGTAAACAAGATGCTTTAGCTTATCCCTGCCAGGAAAGAAGATCGAGGCAAGAGCGAGTACGGAGTGCAGACTATGTACACAGTCCAGAGGTGACCATTCTACCAGTTCGGTATTGTGGTTGCGGAAAGTAGTGAAGGAAGGAAAGAGGCAGTTGCCCATTTCGTTGATCGCGTAATCTAGTCTTGCAACTTTAAGACAAACGTTAAGATCCTGTCTGTCAAAGGTAAGCGACTTTGGCGACTATTATGGAAAATCATTTTCTTTTTTGCCACAAAGGTTAAATGGTGGACTGAGCCAAAGTCTCGGAGGTTAAGGGTTCCTAGTCCCTAATCCCTAATTGAAGTATCGCCGAAGTAATCTTCGGCGCTTTTTTTAGAATTTTGCGCCTGAGAACTAAATTTTTTTGATGCGGTGGAAGGAAGCCTTCGAAACGTTGGGGTAGAGACTAGTCTCTGCTTTAAACTAGCAGAAAGCTGCCAAAGTCCGATATATATCTTGTTAACCACAGATTTCTCCAATAGGTTTAAAGTTCAGTTTTAAAATTTTTAAAAAATTCAAAAAAAAAAAAATTGCTTGTGTCGCAAAATTACCTATCTGTTCGACAGATCACATGGAACTTGAAGGGGCAGGACTTAATGCTTGTCCCTGAATCGAGTTTAGCTCACAAAAGAAATACCTGAAGCTGAAGAAAGGGATCGAACAGAATGAAGATAGCCTGCCATTAGGCATGAGGCTTGTGGATGAACTCAAAAGAAGTTTTCTTTCAGCTGTTGCGGAGTACTTTTAGAAAAGACAAAATTGAAGACGATATTCACACCGGCGATGATACATGGCTAGACTACATAAGAGGCTATAAGAGCAACCGTTTTATTGCCTGTATATAAATTTTCTGGGATCGTTCCCCAGAATAAAAGTCTAATATCCCACGAGAGACCAGAGCAGAGATGCGTTGACAGTTTGCGGAAGTACTGCCAGGAGGTGTTTGCCAGTTTTTGAATTCCATTGTTCCTTGTGTTTATATTTTGAAGGGTCAATACCGGCGGGGCCGAAAATAAAGATATATTCCAAGTCCCCACCGACTTAAAAGTCTCATTCAGCCAACCATCTCTATACCAATCCCGGAATAAACCATGCAAACATGCTTAGCAAGCTAATAACACAACTAAATAGCAATAAAACATATTTACAACCTCTTACAAAATGTTCATTAATTAAAAACGAATATGGTCGGCACTTTTACTCGCCAAACGATTCGTCACGTCCGCAATAACTTTTATCGTCCATATAGTCCGACGAATACTAATTAAGCGTTTAGCCATTAACTTACGCATTAGTCCGGTTAAACAGATAATTGCCCTTCGAATAAAACTCCCGCTGCCGCACAAAAATAGTTCACCGTGCGTTGACCATGCGTCCTTGCGCTCATACCCATATCGTTCGCCAGTCCTGCCATAATCCTCAGGCATGAACTTTTCCACACGACCGGAATACCTAATTAAATCTGTAGAAATTCGTTACTCGCACCACATTAAGCATGATGAGACGAAAAACCGATTATTGTCACGTCCCGATGGTTTATTTATCCCAACTACCCATTCCCGTCAGCTGTTTGGGGTAAACAATAGCTGGATGGCGGGTGTGTGGCCAGCAATACCAAATTATCTCCTCTTAAGGACCATTCAAAGAAACGACGACATTGAGGACAACGACGACGACGACGACGACGACGCGCTCTCTAAAGTCAATTAACAAACAATCGAGCATGGGGACTATTTGGTGGAATTCGCTTAGGAAAGCCAAGTGCCTTGGCCTTATTCCATGCTAATATCTTCATTATGCGAGCCGGGAAGATGGTTTCCCGAAAATTTTAAAGTTCACTTAAATCCCGACCACAACTTATCCGTCGATTATGATAGTAATAAAATTTTACATCCCTGAGGTCCCAGTTTGGGAAAGTTCATATAATAAGACCCAAAGCTCCGCGCAGCCCTCCCTTGTTTTATAGTCGCACCGACGACGCGCGCGGCGCAAAGTTTATATGAAGGATAATAATGATAAAAATGTTCAACTGGGAATCGCGCAAGGATAACAGCGATGTAATAGAATATTACAATGATTACGAGGATAATTCGTACAAATCTTTTTATGTGCACACTCGTGGTGTGTGCTGTGCTTGTGGGTAAAGGGGGTTGGGTTTGCCAGCCAGAAGGTGCGCCATAGGCACCTCATTTCCAAAAGGACCTGCTGTTCGGTTTCGTGCTTTTTTTTCACCCCCTGCACACCTGCTGGCTGATAGGGATACGAATAAAGTTTCACCTTCAGGTGGTGGCACAAAAGACAATGTGCGGCTTGAGAATTGCCTTTTAAGTTGCGCCTCTCCTGAGTTTTGGCCTGTGGCGATAGACACGCCGTATAATTTCCATTTTCGTTTTTATGGGCGGTCCTGTCTTACGGGTGAGAAAATTACTTTATTTTCCTTGACAATGTTGTTGCTTCCTGCTGTATTCAGAGATGCGGCATTGTGTGGAGTGCTCTCTCATCGCGTGTATTATAACGTAAAGTGAAAATGATGGCGGAATTTGTGCGGCAAAACGCTTCCGACCCGGAATTCTTGCCAAGATCGTCCTGTTTTATTGTTATTGTATAATTTTGTATAATAAATGTCCAATTTTCAAGGCGAATTGTGTTTTAAATTTGTACCCTAAAACAGGAAGAAGAAAAGAATTTGGCAAGTTTGTAATGAGAGGATTAAGGTTATCGCTGCACACGACAAACGCTTTAGGAGACCATAGAAGTACGAAGACTAATCGCGAGTGATTAGGGATTTGTTTTTTTTTTTTCGTTTCAGCCAGTCTCCGGAATAAGCAAAGTATCGCTTTTTTTGGGCTGGAAGAATAATTTTAGAAAAGGTTTTCGCTTCTAGTTTTACCTTCATTTATGTTGAGGATAAGGTTAGGGGTAGGCAGCTCCCATAGGCCTACGATGGCCCTTAGCGTCAACAAGAAGGGGTAAGAATATACCCAAATCTGTCTTTAAGATGTCCAAAAATACTACGATGTCCCAAAATACTTACTTACTTACTTAAGGTGGCGCTACCACTTGCGAGCGCCACCTGAGTCTCGGAGCTCCTCTACCGCGCCGTCCCTGCGGTGTGGACTCGAAGATTTTCCGGGCCGGGGCGTTGGTGTCCATCCGCTCTAGATGACCCAGCCATCTTAGACGTTGTGTTTTGACTCTTTACAGACTCTTGTACAGCCCGTACAGTTCGATGCTATATCTCCTCCTCCACTCTCCGTCTATGCAGACGGGACCGTAAATCGTCCGAAGAATTTTCCTCTCGAAGCAGCCTAAAGTGTTTCATCCGCCTTTGAAAGGGTCCATGCTTCTGCACCGTAAAGCAGGACTGGGATGATGAGGGTCTTATACATGGACACTTTAGTTGCTCGAGAGAGGGCTTTGCTACTCAATTGCCTTCTTAGCCCAAAGAAACAGCGATTGGCAAGAGTTATCCTTCGTTTGATTTCAGCGCTGGTGTCATTGTCTGAATTGATAGCGGAATTCAGGAAGACAAAGTCTCTAACTGCCTCAAAATTATAGCTGTCGATGGTGATGTTTTGTCCAAGACGTCGGTGTTGGGTGTCTTTTCTTGATGACAGCATATACTTGGTTTTGCCCTCATTGACTGCTAATCCCAATAGCCCTCATTGACTGCTTCCGTCCCAATACTCACGAAGGCTTCACTCAACATCACGCTTTGTTCTACCGATTATGTCAATGTCGTCTGCGTATGCGAGTAGTTGAACGGACTTTTGAAAGATTGTACCTCTGGTGTTGGCGCGAGAGTTCTGCACAATTCTCTCAAGTATGATGTTAAAGAAGTCGCTTGACAGCACGTCGCCTTGTCTAAATCCCTTTTTGACATCAAAGTGGTCGGTGAGGTCTTTGCCGACCTTGACGGAACAGCGTGAGTTTTCCATCGTCATCCTGCACAAACTGACGAGTTTGGCAGGGATGCCAAAACTAGACATTGCGCTATATGGCTCGTCTCTATAGATGCTGTCATACGCGGCCTTGAAATCGATGAAGAGGTGGTGTGTATCGATTTGGAATTCCTGGGTTTTCTCCAAGATCTGCCGCAGTGTGAATATTTGATCGATGGTGGACTTTCCTGGCCTAAAGCCACACTGATATGTGCCTATCAGATTGAACAGAAGAAAAGATCTTGTATGCGATGTTAAGAAGACTTAACATGCCTTGTGCCCCTGTAGTTGGCACAACTCAGAGGGTCTCCTTTCTTTAGGTTTGGGCAAACAATGCTGAGGTTCCATTCGTCGGGCATGCTTTCTTCCGACCATATCCTGCAGATGAGCTGGTGCATGCTCCTAACCAGCTCATCGCTAGGCCGTCTGCTCTGGCTGCTTTGTTGCACTTTAGCTTAGACACAGCTACTTTCACCTCCTCCAGGTCGGGTGGGCGGTATCGTTCGTATGCCTCGTCGGTAATGTCTTCGCCCGGGTTGAATGGTTCGTTCTGCCTGACAGCGGTATTTGGTTCGTCCTCGCCGTTATACAGTCTGCAGAAGTGGTCTTTCCAAATCCTCAGGACCGACTGCGATTCTAAATGATGTTCCTAAAATACTAGCCTTGCAACATCTTGGGAAGGACCATTCACAGGTCACGATCTATTCCTTGTCTCAGCTAAAAAAAGGGCCGGTATAAAGCCCAAAAATACTTGTTCCTTGCACCATTTGAAAACATCACAGAGCCCGAAATTTGCAGCAAAATCGAATTAGCTTACTTATGCAATCAAAATATGCACATCCTGTTGAATCCTGGTACAATCTGCTTTTCAATAAATCGTTGTCAACCCAACTCCTGAGCAATGTTGACTATTTGCATTTTATTAAAACCAAGGAATAAATTTGACTTGCTTTCCAACTCCTCCCCCCTTGGTTTATCTCAACTGTCGTCTCCTATGCAACACCGCTTGCATTATACGAAATGAATAAATAAATTTGAAACGTTTTTCGTCTTCGTCCTGTTACGACGATAGCGATACACAAAACGCGACCAAATGCACAGATTTCATGCAAATCTCCTAAGACAGTAAACTTGCTTAAGTCCTTTTACGAAAGCTCCTCCTAGTTTCAGCTACGACATATCAAATCACCTGCTGTTTCCCCCCATCACACTCAAAAACTACACACAAGACATTGAATCCTTGATTAAATGAAAGTTTGAAGGCGAAAAACTCTTCTTTGCATCAGGGTGGCTTGTAATATTCCTTTTTTTTTAGAATTTTTACTGCATCATGTCGCACCCTCTCTCAAGGATCTGCAAATTAACTGCACATTCCAAGTTTTACATAAGATGTCTTCAGATATTCCTTCGAGCTACACTCATGAATATGTACAATGTGCACCCACACCACACATGGCGTGTGGTTTGGTTGTGTGGTTGATGGAGGACTTTGATGGAAAATGCAAATCTTGAGAAACTTCTGAAGGGTGTCCTAGACTAGATGGTGTGGATGAATATGCTTGTGCACACATACTGCGTAGAAGAGGATGCTGACTTTGCTTAAGGACAAATTCAATTAGTACTCCTAGACTAGTTTTATGCAAAATGAATCAGTTCAGGCGTGAAATCTTCTTCATTGGAAGGTGCAAGGCGTAGGGAGAGCTGCTGTCGCATCAAGACCACAATAGTAACCACCAGCCACAGCAACCCTACAGGGCAGCCACACAGCCTTAAGAGATTAACCGATTCACACACACCTCAAGCTCCTATATCATTTGAAGGGCACACACACACTGAGAATCGATTTTCCTTCGCAGGATGCCCGTGCCCATACTCTGTGCATTTATTGCTATTTAATTACACTCAAAGGACGTAAGAAGTGAGATTAATTTTCGAGCATTTAGAAACTTATGCAGGATCATGTGGGCGCATGCTGCCCCAATTACCTGGAACGCATACAAAAACTTAAATTAAACCCAAGTCCAGCTGGTGCTACCTACACAATGCTAAAGGAAAGGGTGTCTTCACACCCCGTGTGGATCTGGTAATCGAATTTTACCTGTTGCTGACGGTGTGCGGGTGCGGATGGTGGTGCGGTAGTCCTGGGAATTTCCATATGCGATTAATTATCATCCGCATGAGAGGACCCAGGTGAGCGTCAGTTATTGTAACTCTACTGTATCGAGAAGTGTTCGGTAATTGGAATCATTGTGTGATGCTACTCGAGTATTTAGGGGCCATGAGGAATTGTGTTATTTTAAGACGGTCCGTTGTTGTTAATTAGTGAATGTGGAATTATCCTGTGTGGGATGAGAATGATTGTAAGGCTTAAGGTGGCCGTGGGTGCATCGTTACCAAAAAGGGATATCTGTCGAAATAAAAGAGGTATTTTTTAACCAATTGCAAAAGCAAATTTTATTTGACACCTGTGAATAGTCCACTTAAGGGGCGAGGAGTTAACTTTGAAACATGACCTTTATTACTTCACTGTGTGAGATGTTCAAAAAGGTGGCAGGACTGAAAAACATGTTAATCAATGCGTCGTCAAATTAAGGAGCGAGGAGTTCATTTTGAAGCATAGATTTATTTTTCTAGATTTCAGGATAATTTAAAATTTCTTTGGTATGAAAGTTCCATACATACTTGTAACTTGGCTCTCTGCTTTGTGAGTCCAACGTCATGTTTGAGAGGCCTGGCGGAGCATAGTTTAATTGTAGACTACTGTAGACCTTGTGTTGTGTGCATCCTCAGAGCACGCCTTAGGTTGATTTCTGATGCTGCAATGCTGCATTCCTCTAAGCTTTTTTTACTTGTTTCTAGGTTTTCCTATCTCTCTGAGGTGCCACAGGATTCGTTAAAATTTGGGAGTCTTTCTTTACTCCTATTATTGACCGATATGGATCGATGCGATATCACCGATCGTGACGACTATGTCCTCCATCGTTGCAACAAGGCTTTAAATGATGAGAAATTTAGTAATCAATCTCTTAAATTTAAGTAGATAAGGTAGTTCAGCTGAAGCCTTAACCACTACTACAATTTGTCTTTCTTCATAGACGCGTTGCGTGGTAAGTAAGTGGGGTTATTTTTTACTCAATATTTTAATATTTTCTTTATTATACGTTTATTATTTTTCTTCTTGAGAACTGACTTGCTATTTGCCACCTCATCTCGTTCCCACTTTCTCGAAGATCGCTGTCAAGATCTACTGGGCTGATGGCTGATATTATGGTGATCGATGTGGCTGTTGCACCTCACATAATGCGACTATGTTTTGTATCTCGGCCCCATTTTTCTAGAGAAATGATCTTCTTTCTTTTCCTTCCTCTTTTTTCCAGATCGTTCGAATGTCTTGGTCAAGATCTGCTATAATAAATAATCAATGTGGCTGCCACGCCTCTCCCAAATCACCTCTGGATTGAGTTTAAGCTAGTTTAACTTATTGAGGACTGCATTTCAAATTATTTATCACTGTTTCCAGAATTTTTGAAAATCTTGTTATTTTTTAAGGGATGGTTGGGGTGATCATGCTGATATCTGTATGTGACTGCTCACCGGTCGCAACTCACCTCAGCCTCTTATTCTTTGCGAGTATAAAACTGTTTTTTTTTTTTTTCAAATCCAATTTATTCCAGAACTCATGAAGATTCCGGTCAAGATCTCCGCCGGTGATCGATGCAGCTGCTGCGAGTCCCATCCCTATTCTGCATCGGCTTTCAGCCCATTATATTATTGCAGACTGCATTTCTAATTTTCAACTATTATTCCCAGAATTTTCGAAAATTCCAGTCGAGATCTGCTATGATCAAGCTGATCGATTTTTCTGTGGCGTTACTCATCTCAGTTTTGCATTCCAACCTCATGTTTTCTTTTGTGAACTAAGGTTTTAATTTACCACCTCCCTTGTTTCGAGAATTTTTCGAAGATCGCTTTTAAGAGCTGAAGGTCTGTTAATGCTTATCGAGGCGGCTATTAAACTTCTCAAAAATCACCTTTTGTAGGGCTATTTTGTTTTTCAAAACTGAAATTCTTCTTTTCAAAAAACCACCTATTATTGCTAGAATTTTTTAAGATCCCGGAAATTGTCAAGAAATACTCCGGGTGATGATGATCGTGCTGCTTGATGACATCTACCTTTGCTTCATGTAAGCTTCTTCTTTTTTACCACTTAGTGTTCTTGATCCTGGTGGCAGTTGCATCACTTGAGCCGACCTCTGTACTACGTCTCTGGCTTTTGTGTTTTTTGGGATTGAAATTCTTATGTTCTACCTCGTCCTGTTTCCATGAATTTATGAAGATCCTTTGGGTGGTCAAGACCTACTAAGGTGATCTTACTGATCAAATTGTCTGTTGCACTTCTCGTAACTCACCCCAATTTTTCATTTCAGATTCCGGTTTTTTCTTATAAACAGAACTTCTTATTTTCTTCACCGCCTTTGTTCCCCACATTTTTGAAAACCGCTTTGAAGAGTTCAACTTCTTATAACGCTTAACGAAGTGACTGCTTTAGTTCGCTAGACTCACTAACTTGGGTTGCGTCTCAGGCCCTTTTGCCTCTTGAGAACTGAACATCTTTTTTTCTACCACTCCTTGTTACAAGAATTTCGGAAGATACGGAAAATTGTCATGAATATGGCGGTTGCATCTCTTGAAACGTTGCGGTCCAACTCCTTTTCCACCCCCAAATGGCCGAGAATTCCTATGGTGATTTTACTGATCGATGTTGCAGTCTTACTTACTTACTTAAGGTGGCGCTACAGTCCGGGGTGGACCTGGGCCTCAGCCAACAAGCTTCGCCAGCCAACTCTGTCTCTAGCTAGCCGTCTCCAGTTTCGCACGCGAAGTTGGCTGAGGTCCCCTTCCACTTGCGTGCGCCACCTGAGTCTCGGTGCTCCTCTACCGCGCCGTCCCTGCGGTGTGGATTCGAAGATTTTCAGGGCCGGGGCGTTGGTGTCCATCCGCTCTAGATGACCCAGCCATCGTAGACGTTGTGTTTTGCGATGTTGCAGTCACATTTTTTATAACTAACCGGCTTACAGCGTTTAAGGCTCCTTTGATTTCGAGAGGAAGACTTATTTTCATCTTCTCTTCCAGAATTCTCGAAGATCCTGAAAATTTTCAAGACATCCTTTGGTGATTATGCTAATCTATTTTTCTGTTGCATCTTTAGCAACTCACCTGTATACTGTATCTTAGCTTCTTGCTCTTCTTGAGAACTAGCATTTTTCCCACTCCATTTTGTTCCTAGAATTTTTGAAGACCTCGTTTTAGATCTGTTCTGGTGACGGTGGTAATTTTGATCGATGTGGTTTTTGCATCTCTCCCAAAGCTTTCTTCTGTATTGCATCTTGTGCTTCTTGGACACACTTAGAGATGTGATTTAAGATAATGCTTCTCCCTTGTTTTTGCATTTAAGAAAGAATGAGCGGAAAGCCCATAAAAAACACTTAAAATATCATTTTTAGTGACTTCTTAAACTTGTGATCAACTTTTAGATTTTATATCCACCATCCGACTTTCTTGACAAACTTTCACAACTTATCTTCAAGCATTATAAATAAAAAATAAATAAATAAATAGAGTGGCGCAACAGCTCGAGGTGAACCAGGGCCAACTTCTCAACCATGTATGCTGTGTGTGTTAATTTCTTCATATACAAGGGGACCTACAATTTTTTGCCGAATCCGAACGGCACTTTGAGAAGTTTTTCAAGACAAATGTTACTCTCGGAGGGTTTGTCAGACCCTCGCGGAGGTGGGAGCCGTGAAAAAGAACAAGTCTTTTTTTTTTTTTTTTTAGGTGGCAGAGGCAGGATTCGAACCCAGACCTCCGGCGTCAGAGGCACACACACTAACCACTGCGCCACGGCACCCACTCTTCAATCTTCACCCACTCTTCATCTTCAAGCATTACAATTGCTAATTCTATCCTTTGCTCAAATGTTAAACAGATTTCCTTCCAAGGAATGGGTGAAATGTAATTTTAAACAAGCAACTGTTCCTTGAAACAAATTTTCAAATGACATGCAAACGTTAAATATTAAATTTTTCTTTTGACACTGGCTTTGGGTTAATGTCATCCCGACTCTCTGTTATCCTATCAGAAATTTTCTAAGAAGTTTCTCCTCGATTCCTTAAAAAATCCTCCTACAAAAATATTTTAAAACTTTGTTCCTTCTTCTTGCGATAATCGTTGTTTACCGGAATAACTAAAAAAAGAAAAACTTTAGGCTACTCTCTCAGGCTATACCTATCAAATAGATGTCCTGCAGAAAGGATATTCACTTCCCGATATCGATTAAAAAGAAAATCAGAAGAAAGCTTAAGTCTAGGGTGATTCAAAATTGGAGGCTAAGACGTCAAAACAATTTAAGAAGAAAAACTATTCAAGTCCTGGACGGGACAGTGACTTCCTGGTTTGACCTTTTTTTAACGAACATGTTATCTGAGTATCCTGATAAGGGTATATTGTAACGTCGACCTCTCTTCTTTTAATTTTCCCTCCTTTTGTGTCACTTTGTACTGGTACACACATATCCAAAGCTCTATTCCGTTTCACTGCAGTTTAGTAAGATATCTCCTCGATTAAGCCCGATTCCATACTAAATACTTAATCGGTTGGAAAAGTGTAGCGAAACGGAAGATCACCGGCTGCGCTGTTACTATACGTGGCGTATCGTATACGTAAGGCGAAGAGCTCAACTCAACTGAAATGAATCGCAGGGATTTCAAATCTCAAATATAGATTCCCGTCTGGGATGTGTTCCGATCGAAAAATTGGTTGGTCTTCTTTAAGGACAAGAATATGAAGATGGTAGAGAGTTGATTGTAAACACAACTTGCTGTGCGCGTCGTTGTCGTCGTCCCTTTTTTTTGTGGGGAATAGGGATCCACAGTCGAGATTATTATTTAACGGAAGTGGTCGGATGGAGCTTTGATTTTGCTCATTTCGAGTATGGCCTTTTGAATAAATTATCCTAGCATGGACCGTGGATGGTGGATGTATTGCATCGACGGATGATGGTGTATAGAAATGGTTTTCATTCCTTCAAACTGGATTCGGAATTAACTTTTCAATTGATAATCAATTGCTATTCAGAAATGTAGAGGATAATCAAACAATTTTGCCGATTCACAGTCGTGGCCGGGTCGAAAGTCTGTTTTTGAATTTAATCACACGCTTCGGTGGGTAATCGAGTGTCACTCGAAATGGATTCTTGCACGTGTAAATCCGACATGAAAGGATACGATGGATTCCGGGAGTGGAATAATAATATTTATAATTTTTTGTGTGCAAAAGCTGTTTTTAGTTAAGGCTCAATCAGTGGGATGAATATTATTTTTATTTGAGGATTAATTGAAAAAAAATTGGGGACGTTTCGCTTGTGGGAATTTGTACCCACTTGTTGAATGGAAACTTGGACAGAGGGAGTTTTTTTTTTTTTTAATAAAAATTGTTTGGGAATCAGTATTGACTTTTGGGGATTTTTTTGGACAGGATTACGTTGAAAATAATTTTTGCACCATGTCTAAAAATACCAAGCTAATTAAGGAAATTTATTGAGGGACGTATTGAAGGACATTTGGTTGGTTGTGAATTGCGGGTCTGATGGAATGGAAATTTTCAAATATTGTTTGGAAACGGTGAAGGACCAGTATATGAAATGACTGGACACAAACATTGTCTAAGCTAATGTAGATGAGATCGATATCTACAAGATAAATCGATCAGCATAAAACCTGATACTAAATATTTGATTAAATGCCGAAAGTAAGTTAAAGGACGAAAGTTATGCTTATGAGAGTTTTTGGGTATGTACCCAATTGCTCTTTTCACGGAAACGGTTCAAGGAGGAACCCTAGTATAACTCTGTTGTGCCTTTTTGATACCGCAGCTCGTGCCTGGTTTATGGTGGCTTTTGCGGTTGGGATGCAGTCGGCGTTTATATCCAACCTGTGGAGTTGGGAAAACGAATACGATCTTCTACCTATTCTTTAACACGAGATGTTCCATTTGCGCAACTGCGGAAGTGAGTGTTTGGCCGCATAATCTCCACTTATGGATTTTGCATCCATAAAGTAGAAAAAGAAGCACCATTGTTTTGGGCTACGATCGTTTTTGTGTTGACACGTACAACCTTTGCAGTTTGCCACAGACAGCGAAGAGTTCTTTAACTTTCCCAACTATACAATCAGTGTGATCTGACCAAGTAAGGAGCTACTATAGATGAGGTCCAGATTCCTTGCGCAATCAGCGAAGGAGTGTTGGATCTAATGTAGTTCTAGTTCTACCTATGTACGGCCATGACTCAGTGAAGCATGGCCTGATCAAGGTCCTCATTGATTTTTCTTGCATGGTAAATGCGACTTGGCAAGGTCATCAGCAAACATGGGCACTACATATGTTTTACTGTATTTGGTAGATTATTTGCGTACGCAAGAACAAGTAAAGGACCTAGGATACAACCTTTCGGAACTCCGCTTGACACAGGCAGGAAGCTGGATACTCGCTTGTCTAATAAGAATGTGTCTTGCTCTTGCGAAAACCTAAACTTCTCCACGAGCTTACAAGAGCTTACAAGACAGAAATCCGGGGTTCACAGAATGAATAGTTTTCGTAAATTCTAGGAGAGCATGAAGCGTCATACCATCAGGAGCACAGACTTGCAGTTTTGCTTAGAGTGATGGTAGCACAACCGTAAGCAACCATTTCCTGCGCATGTGAGATTGGATTTGACACATTGCGGCCTTTTCGAATACCTTGGATTGGAAGGGTAGCACCGCAATAGGTCTGTAGTCAGTAAAAGGGTACAATTTTTCTTTTTGGCAATCAGTATTATCTTAAACTTCTTCCACGACAACGAAAAATTGTAAGTAGTAAGTATCATGTTTAAATGGTTCATGATAAATGGGAGAATAAAAGCTTTTTATGGGCTTAATTAACCTTGTATTAAACGCATCCAGCCCCAGTAGCATTAGACTAAGAATCTAAACATTTTAAGCATCTTGGATTATATGCTCAGCAAACACTCTTAAAAATTGAAGACTGTCGATTTCTTCACTCAAAGATTTAAGATTCATCACCATCTACGTCGTTGCCAGCTCCCTCAATGCCTTAAGAAGATGGCCAGGGTGTATTCTTTGACGTGCAGACTTGTCAATTGTCCACACTCCCTTGTGGAGAGCCGTTTCCGTGGATTTGCCAACCTTAAGTTAGGAATACTGGATTCAGATAGCAATGATACTTCCTAAAACTTCGCAGGTGGATTTTTGATACGCTCTAGGGTTTTAAGAACAAGACTAGACTTATCGGTTTAAAGTTCTTTGCGGAATCGTGACTACGTTTGCCTACCTTTGGTATAAACAACACTCTAGCGCGTCTTCAAAATAAAGCGACACGTGATTTAGTATTAAACAGCTTCGAAAGATTCCAACTAGTCAAGGTATTGCTTAGTTTTTTGTTCTTTGTAGCAAGACAGGCAGTATTTCATCAGAGCCATGAGACTGAAACGATGACGAGCTGTTAATAGCCCAGGAAATCTTTTTCTCGCAAATTATGACCCAAATTGGATCTACTTTCTGAGATCTGTCAAGGCTTCATTCTTATATCACTGTAACCGGGGAAGTGTGTGTCTAATGGGAGCCAAGGTCTTTGCGAACGATTTTGTTTATCCTCCATCACCTTCTTAGAAGAAAAAGGAAACATGGAGTATTGCACCGAGTTTTACTTAGCCTAGCGGAGACCTTAAGAGCTTTTTTTAAAGACATTAATCCAACCAAACCTTCTTTTCAGAAAGAGTATTTGTGACAGACCTCGAATTATTGAAAACCCAAATTCATCTGCCTGAGATTGAAGATATCTTCGTTCCACGATATTGAGTAGTGTTTTGGAGGCATCAAACTTGGTATGCAGCGTCCTTAACCTTTTGAAAGTCTCTCCCTTTGCCTAGTCCAGTTCTCCTTTTGCTACGGTTTTTGTTTCGGGTGGTGTGTTTTCGTTTGTTTTTTACATCGGTCTTTGCCAAATCTGACCCAATTAACTTCCCTCGGATTTATTGGTCTCGGGCTCGAGACTCAAGTTGTGAGACATCCATTTGTGGTCTGGGAGTGTCTCTCAGACTGGAAACTCGCTCTCAAATTTTTGACCCTACCCTCTCAATGCTTGTTATACCCGTCCGGAGGGTATATTAATTTAAATGCATAGTTTGTAACACAGTGAAATAATCACCGTAGACCCCTAAGACCTTTTAGAGATATGATCGAGACCGAGTCGATTAAGCCATGTCCCTTCATCCGTCCGTCCGTCTGTCCGTCTGTCCGTATGTATGCAGTTTTAAGTTCTTTAAAATTGAGCTAGGAAGCTGAAACTTGCAGCGTTGCTTGGTTCTCATTTTGTACAGACAAAGTATGAAAATTGGGAAGATCCGCTTACAGCCACGCCCACAATCGGCGTGAATGCCAGACAACCTCAAATTTACATTTTATTTCAAAATGCCTTTTGGTCAAGATAGACAAAAATATATGAATTCAAATTTTGGTGGAGAGCAATATCGACCAGAAGCCTTAAATTAGACAAAAGAGTTGGACCGCCCACTCTATTGACCATGCCCACTTTTAACATCTGAAATCTTTGAAAACCTGATTTCTCGGGAAATTCATTCTAAATTGAAAAAAAAATTTGTTACAAATATTAAAGATATTACCATTTGCTAAGTTTGTTGCATACAAAGCAATGAGCTCCGCCCACTTAAAGGGGGCGTTTTTGGGAAAAAAAAACTGTTTTTTTAAGCATAAATATTCGCTTTTAATGCATTTCTCGTGATTCCAACGAAATTAGAGTTCATTGATTTAAATTTTCAGCATACATCCTTAAATAGGGGCGTGGCCAACACAAATAATTGACATTCAGTATATGAAACAGACCAAACATTTTTAAATTTGGTTTTAATGGGCAAAGAGGGTCGGGTATTTAGAAGTTCGTTACAGACGTGTAACTTGTTTTTGGTTTGTAATATTTAAAACTTCCTTGTACGCTCTGTGCGCTTCCGTACGCGGAAAGAAGCGTCGTGTCCCTATAATTGACAAATAGGTTTGTAATTCGAGGAAAATCAAAAAGTGACTCGCCTCTCTCGTTGTCTATTGAGCTTCTCCCTTAACCCCTTCTGGGTTGCGTTTGCGTCAGTCACAGCCTATAGGTAGGTTGTCCTATGCTGTTGCTGCGGTTGAAAATTGCTCCACATCGTCTAGTGGTGCTGGATTCTCACGAGCCTTATATGCTAATGTAAGGAACTACATAATGATTTAAGTGTTGGCACATTCCAATTTAACCTCTGTTAAATGGTCTGGGCTAAGGATTTGGACATGGAATACCGTCTAAATTTTTTCCAGCGAATATGCACGCTCTAGGCTTACCTGTGGCCTAACGTTTTTCGATAAGGTTGTCCTTAAAACCTCTTAATGGACGAGCCTTTTATCGAGGGCTCGTGGATAGTGCCAATGTTCATGCATAGCCGAGATCTTTATCTTACAACTATATAGGCTGTGTCTATTGTATTCTTCACGTACTTGGGGACCTGACGTTAGAATTGTTCGCTTGATCTAAATGGTGGTCTGAAAGCTTCTTGGAGCAGGTTTTACTCCCGGAAAAGTGCCAGACTCTTGGAGAAGTGAGACAGTGAAAATGAATAGTTTTCTTTTTATGGAACAATGGTGGGAATTGAACAAAGACCTCCCGTACACACACTTCTCACAACACCATGGCGTAACGCCAACCCTTAGCCCTAACAAGATTATCAATTTTCGTTTTGTTCCTCGTTTTGGTTCGCCCTGGACTATTTCTATGCCATTACCCACCATATTTAGCGAGTGGTTCTCTAAAGGGAAAGCTAGACCTGAACTTAGGTAGACAATGATACTAGCGTTGAAATCAAATCGAGTATAACTTCTGCCAATCGCTGTTTTTGAGGCCAAGAAAAAAATCGAGTAACAAAGCCGTCTCTGGAGCAACTAAAGTATACATTTATAAGACCATAATCATCCCAGTCCTGCTTTATGGTGCAGAAGCATGAACCCTATTAGGACAAATGAAAACGTTTAAGTTTGCTTGGAGAGGAACATTTCTTTAACGATTTATGGTCCCCTCTGCATAGACGGAAAGTGGAGGAGGAAGTCCAACAGCGACACCGACCTAGCCAGAAAAGTCAAAATTCTACGACTGCGATGGCTGGGTCCCCTAGAGCCGGTGGAAATCCAGGGACGACGCCGTAGAGAAGCACCGAGACGTAGGTTGGCTGAGGCCCGAGGTCCAAATAGGACTGTAGCGCCATCTTAAGTAAGTAAGTAAATACTAAGGCTCAGGCACCCAGTTGGTAATCAACAACCCCAGAACGCCATGTCTAAAAAATCTGAATTATTTCATTCAAATGAAGAGATGGCCTCCTGCAATTTGAGTTCGCTCCTGAAAGAAAAAAACACTTTTTTCGCTCAATGCTGCATTTTCCTGCGAAGGACCTGCGATCTAATATTTCAAAAGGACTTATTCAATTAATCCTAGGTATGCACCGTAACTAAATTCGCGTCAATTTAAAACTCAAATACCGAGGCTGTCGACAAAAAAAAAATTGCCTTCTTTCTAAGGACAGAAAACTCAGAGCTAGAATTCTGTGTGGATATACAATGTTCTATATTTAAGGGAAAAATATTCTATTTGTGTCAAGAAGGAAAACTTTCACCAAGTCATGCTGAATATTGGAAGTGTATCCTTATATGTCCTGACACCACCAAGAGTTTTAAAACAAAATGCACACGGTATTTTATTCTCTCAAGGATCAATGGGTTTCTTCTGTTTAAAACCCGTCTTCTGTTTAAAAATGTCTTTAAGAATCGCTTCCTTGCCATTTGCCTTGAGTACCAGCAGCAGCTATTCCATTGAGCGCTTAGTCACGAAATGCAATAAATACATTTAGCGAATGACATAGCTTTGCACTTTTTGGCTCGAGAAGAAAGTGGGTAGTTGGCCAAACATGAACGTCTCTTGCCATATGCCGTGTGATCATAGCATATAGTTAATGGCAGTACTTCCTCTCGAATGCATTGAACATTCCACCAGCCAGGAGTCCTCTGCTGCGGAATTTACTTATTCAAAACCAAATGGGTAGGTATAAGCTCATTTTGCGCACGAGTGAGCAGCGTTATTCTTGGCAAAGGGATGAGAGGGTGCGGCGAGAGCAGTTTTCTTCTGGAATGTCGTCATAAAGGAAATTTAAATCAGGATGCCATTGACCATCAGACAATTTGCATGAATCCCATTAGAGCTTAAATTGAATTGTTTTCCACAAGCCCAACGGATTTTCGCCGAAATTTTTTCCATGCGGTGCCGACCGGGACAAGGACGAATCTCATTTTAATTTAAGTGTTTCTGCGCTAAAGCGCCTTCAGAGCCGGAGCCTTTACATGGGAGACTAGGGCTGCTTTTGGAGCATTCCTAAGGAGGTTGGAAACAATAAGATTTGACTGTGCAGCATGACACTTGGAAATGTTCTTGAATCAGTCAATGGATGGACTATTTGGAAATGAAGGCAAGAGCAGAGCAATAGCCTTAATGAGTTCTCAAATTTAGTACGATTGTAATGCCTAGTTTAGCACTCTAAATAAATTGATATACACACTGAGACTTGAGTGAACTTCATAAACGTCTGTTAGAATGCTGAAAACCGCTTTCCTTGCACTTTGAGGACACTGAACAAAAATTCCTTTTTCTACATGGTTCATAAACTTTACGAGCGGATTTTCCCCTTTCGGAATTTGTATGGAAAACTAATTCCTAAGGACGATATACCTGATAATTTTCCAAGTCGTTTGCACGTTTTTGCAAGTTTTCACAACAATCTTCGTTGTTTGGCTAGAAACTAAAAGCTAAACAAAAAACAAAAACCCAAAACTGTGATCGTAATTCTCCTCTGACACACCATAAACTGTTTTATAGTTGGCCATGAGGCCACTCTACTATCTGCCATCATCCGCTTTACTATTGGGATCTCAACACGTATTATAGGGAAACTTTGTCGTTAACCCACAAGACACTCGACGTTCAGCGAAATAATAAAACTCCCTTTTGCAGAAAAAAAAGGACCAAAACTTATACTCCATCAAAATGCTGCAATAAAATGTAATTTTAAACTTCATCCTTTGGCTGAATGAAAAGTAGCGAATCGATTAATTTCGGTCTTGCTTTTTCCTACTTCACGATTCTTGCAGAATTCCTTGCTTGTATGCATTGCATTTCCCTGCTACCTTTGGAATATTTTTTTCTGCTTAAGGAATTTCTTAATTTTACTGAGATGTTGAAAGATATTGTTGGCTTAAGGATATATGCTGCAGATTTTAATTTGAAAGCATAACTTTGTAGCGCAGCAGCATTTGGACACTCTTTTGGCAGCGCAATAAGGGTTTTCAAATTAATGTCGACAAATTTTGGAGTATTCCATAACTGACTTCACATCATGGTCTGAACCCGCATAAGGTTGTCCTGGCTTTAACAGCAAGTGACGGGTAAGATTATGTTGTTAAGGGCGTCATGCTATCCTTGGTTTTGAAAGCTCTGCAACAGAAGAGCTTATTATATTTGTTTGAACCTTAAATGCGTCTTATTTAACTGTGCATAACATTAATTTTAAGCAATCTTTTAAGGCAAAAACGAAGCAGGAGGTGGGTTGCAGTCCTCTTACATGCGGAATAGGGGAACACACCCTCAAGGAAGAGTTCAGGAAAGCAGAGAAGGCCAACCGAGCTAAGATGTGGGAAAGCAAGGTCTTAGGCAAGCAAAGAAACTTCTAGGGAACTATAACCAGAGAAGATTCAAAGCATGCATCGGCCTTAGTTAAAATAATCTACGCATTCTCACAGGGCTCCTATAACGGGGCATTTTAAAGTCAGGGAACACTTAAGGAAAATTAGTGTAACGGAGGAACCCTCTTGCAGATTTTGAGATGAGGCTAATGAAACTCCGGAACACATTTTGCAATCCTGTGGGGCTCTGAACTACAAGACAATGAAATGTCAGGGCCAATACCAGATACCAGACAAAGAGAGACCCACCTTGGACCCACTTCTCATCCTCAGATTCCTACCTGAAACTGGACTAGAGAATGTGCTATAAGGATGAGTTCTTTCTGCCAAGGCCAAACAGGAGCACATACCCATTGGTATAATTTAGTAATGAATTATAGTGTGAGGGGAGCTTACTTACTTACTTACTTAAGGTGGCGCTACAGTCCGGGGTGGACCTGGGCCTCAGCCAACAAGCTTCGCCAGCCAGCTCTGTCTCTAGCTAGCCGTCTCCAGTTTCGCACGCAAAGTTGGCTGAGGTCCCCTTCCACTTGCGTGCGCCACCTGAGTCTCGGTGCTCCTCTACCGCGCCGTTCCTGCGGTGTGGATTCGAAGATTTTCCGGGCCGGGGCGTTGGTGTCCGTCCGCTCTAGATGACCCAGCCATCGTATGTTGTGTTTTGACTCTTTTGGCTAGGTCGGTATCGCTGTACAGCCCGTACAGTTCGATGTTATATCTCCTCCTCCACTCTCCGTCAATGCAGACGGGACCGTAAATCGTCCGAAGAATTTTCCTCTCGAAGCAGCCTAAAGTGTTTTCATCTGCCTTTGACAGGGTCCATGGTTCTGCACCGTAAAGCAGGACTGGGATGATGAGGGTCTTATACATGGACACTTTAGTTGCTCGAGCGAGGGCTTTGCTACTCAATTGCCTTCTTAGCCCAAAGAAACAGCGATTGGCAAGAGTTATCCTTCGTTTGATTTCAGCGCTGGTGTCATTGTTTGAATAGAAATTACATAGTCAAGGTCATTCCAATTTGATCATTATGCATAAAATCAAATCCTTGTATTGTAAATTAAGTTCTAGAAGTGCAAAATTTGCAAATTTTTATATTTTGCAAATTGTGCAATAATTTTGCGCCTTATTGCAGGAACTTTAGGATTTCAATTGGAAAGATTCCAAGTCCAATCAAGCTGAATTTTGGTACAAACACATATCTTTCAGCTCTCCAAATAATCTGCGAACAGTCTCCAGAACTCTATTGTCCGCATAACCTTTTACAGCCAAAGAATGGTGAAAAAAATTACCTTTTTCGGTGTATGTTAAATATCTTCGCGCCTCTTGGTCTTACGGTAATGAAGTATTTGTAACAAGGAAAAAACGAAATGAGGACTTTTTACACCTCATTTGGAACGCTACAAGGTAAATGTATAAGAAGAAGAGCCCATTATTTTCCTAAAGTTCCTGGTTATACTTCCAGAACTTTAGAAAACATAATTTTGAAAAAACAAGAGTTTGTCTGTGACAAACTTCAATATACCCGACCCCATATACCGTGTAAGACTAAATCTTAAAGTTTTTGGCCCAAATTCATAAATTATATGTATAGGCCACGCCCACAAAAGAAGGCATGGGCTAAAAATTAAAATCAATTAATTCTAATCTCGTTAGAATTATGAGGAAATAATGTAAAAGCGAATATTTTTTCAGACAGAAACCGTGTTTTCCTAAAAACGCCCCTTAAAAGTGGGCGGAGCTCAAAACTTTGTATGAAGCAAACTTTGCAAATAGTATTATCTTTAATATTTGTCTTTGAATTATTTTTGATTCAGAGTGAACTTTCCGATAAATCGGGGCTTTAAAGATCGAACATGTTAAAAGTGGGCATGCTCGATATTGTGGGCGGTCCAAGTGTTAGAGGCCTTGGGCCAATATTGCTCAGTTACAAAACTTGAGCTCCTACGCTATGTCTAACTTGACCAAAAGGCATTTTAAAAGAAAATTTGAAATAGAGGTTATCTCACATTAAAGCCAGTAGTGGGCTTTAATGTGATTAATGCGGACTAAGCCTATTTTTAAATTTTGTCTGTGCAACAGAAGAACCAAGCTGCGTACCAAGTTTCAGCTTTCTAGCTTAATTTTGAAGACTTTAAACATTCATACATACAGACAAACGGACGGATGGACGGATATCGCTTAATCGATTCACCTGTCGGTCTCGATCATATCTCGAAACGGTCTTAGGGGTCTGAGATTTTTTTTTATAACTTACTCCCGCTTAAGGGTTTATGGCTACCCTAACATGATGAGTTAACACAGCGCGAGTATAAGAGGAGAAACAGGAAGGAGAAGAGGTTAACACAGGAAAGTATAAGAGGAGAGAGATTAGAGGTAAACTGGTGCACTTAGATTTTGAATTGCTGTGAACTGATATTAGGAGGAAAGACCCCGCGTGAAGACTGTTCCACATCCGTGTTGTTCTGCTTAAGAAGGAATTCCAGTACAATTCCAGTACGACCAAAGCTTGGCTCAAGGGAATTCATGAGCATTAGTTCTAGCACGTGTGTTGTGGTTGAGTTCTTCCAGAGGTTGAATACAGCTGGCGATTTCGCTAGAACAGTCCTTATAATAGAAACGATAAAAAAGAGTGAGACACACACGTCAAGTTACCTCGCTATGTTAGGGTCCCCTATATCCCTATATCACTTCTGAATCCTGTCAAGAAGGTGCAAAGAGGTCTCAGATGCACCTGCCCAAACGTGGGAGTTTTATTCCATTTTGGGACGTATAAACTGTATAACGGCGAAGACGAACCAAATACAGGCAGAACGAACCATTCAACCCGGGCGAAGATGTTACCGACGAAGGATACGAACGATACCGCCCACCCGTCCTGGAGGAGGTGAAAGTAGCTGTGTCTAAGCTCAAGTGCAACAAAGCAGCAGGAGCAGACGGCCTTGCTGATGAATTTTTTAAATCCACTGGCGATGAGCTGGTTAGGAGCATGCACCAGCTTATCTGCAAGATATGGTCGGAAGAAAGCCCGACGAATGGAACCTCAGCATTGTTTGCCCCATCCTGAAGAAAGGAGACCCTCTGAGTTGTGGTGCCAACTACAGAGGCATCAGTCTTCTTTCTTTTCTGCTGTACTGTGCGAACGCCTGAAGCCGTTTGTCAACAATCTGATAGGCACATAATCAGTGTGGCCTTAGGCTAGGAAAGTCCACCATCGATTAAATATTCACACTGCGGCAGATCTTGAAGAAAACCCAAGAATCCCAAATCGATACACACCACCTCTTCATCGAATTTAAGGCCGCGTACGACAGTATCTATAAAGACGAGCTATATAGTGCAATGTCTAGTTTTGGCATCCCTGCCAAACTCGTCAGTCTGTGCAGGATTACGATGGAAAACTCACGCTGTTCCGTCAAGGTCGGCAAAGACCTCACCGACATCTTTGATGTCAAAAAAGGATTTAGACAAGGCGACGCGCTCTCATGCGACTTCTTTAACGTCATACTTGAGAGAATTGTGCAGAACTCTCGCGCCAACACCAGAGGTACAATCTTTCAAAAGTCCGTTCAACTACTCGCATACGCAGACGACATTGAAATAATCGGTAGAACAAAGCGTGGTGTCAGTGAAGCCTTTGTGAGTATTGGGTCGGAAGAGGCGAATATGGGTTTAGCAGTCAATGAGGGCAAAACCAAGTACATGCTGTCATCAAGAAAAGACACGCAACACCGACGTCTCGAGCAAAACATCACCATCGACAGCAATAACTTTGAGGCAGTTAGAGACTTTGTCTTCCTGAATTCCGCTATCAATTCAGACAATGACACCAGCGCTGAAATCAAACGAAGGATAACTCTTGCCAATCGCTGTTTCTTTGGGCTAAGAAGGCAATTGAGTAGCAAAGCCCTCTCTCGAGCAACTAAAGCGTCCATGTATAAGACCCTCATCATCCCAGTCCTGCTGTACGGTGCAAAAGCATGGACCCTGTCAAAGGCGGATGAAAACACTTTAGGCTGCTTCGAAAGGAAAATTCTTCGGACGATTTACGTGCCGTCTGCATAGACGTAGAATGGAGGAGGAGATGTAACATCGAACTGTACGGGCTGTACAGCGATACAGACCTAGCCAAAAGAGTCAAAACACAACATACGATGGCTGGGTCATCTAGAGCGGATGGACACCAACGGCCGGGCCCTGCAAACCTTCGAATCCATGCCGCAGTGACGGCGCGGTAGAGGAGCACCGAGACTCAGGTGGTGCACGCGAGTGGAAGGGGACCTCAGCCAACTTCGCGTGCGAAACTGGAGACGGCTAGTTAAAGACAGAGCTGGCTGGCGAAGCTTGTTGGCTGAGGACCAGGTCCACTCCGGACTGTAGCGCCACCTTAAGTAAGTAAGTAAGTAATGGTGTGAAATATTTTTTGCACCGCTTCAAGAATCCAAGGCATTTCGCAGCACTCTTGGCAACATCATTTATGTGGTGACTCCAACGTTGGTTGTCGTTTACACACATACCGAGGACAAAAAGTTTGTTGGTTTCGGCGACGCAAGAGCCGTCCATTGATTGTGGCTGGTGAATCCTATTTTGTTTCGAAGACAGAAGGCAGCATTGTATTTGCGAGGCGTTAAATTCGGCGTTAATTCGGCGTTAAATTCCTGTTAACAAAACCCCATCTTGATATGATGTCAATGTCGGAATTTAAAGAGTCAAACATCGCAAACTTGCCGTGAACGTTTATTTTGGAACGTGTATGAATGCCTAAGAGTACTGTCTTTACAAGAGTTGCACCATTATTACAAGATTAAGGCTCTATAAAGCTCTTATTACAAAACTTAAAGCCTGCAAGATTTGTAGACTTATAACAAGATTTGTAGACTTATAACAAGAATATTATAAGAACCCATCACTCTCTTGTAATAAGAGTTAAGCGCTACAGGAGTTATACTCCCTTAAAAAGAGTGTTACAAGATCATTTTTGAATCTTATGACAAGATTTTGTGCTCAAAGAGTATCAAGAGCATTATAAGAGTCTAATAAGAGATATTTTGACGATTTTAGCGTATAACTCTCAAGAGTATGTTAGTTGGGCCATCTGCAAATAAGTGGATCGGATTAGATGTAGCGGATAAAAGGTGATTGATGAATATTAAGAAAAGTGTTGGAGTCAGAACAGACCCCTGGGGCACACCAGCATTAAGTGAATGGATGTCAGATATGAAGCCTTCCAAGACAGAGTGGTCTTCCCTTTTCTCAAATCCCAGTATTCCCACCCATTTCATGGCAGGAATAGTTTATAAAAAAAAGAACACGGATGAGCTCTTTGGAAAGAATGATGCTACCATTATACGATCCTATGGATCAATTTGGAATACTGTGCTGATTGCAAGTTCACATGTTCTTTGGCTTTCGACAAAGTTCTAAAGTAAGAATTTGTCGATGCTGCTAACTTAAGTCAATTTTAACCGGATCTACTTGAAATGGCTTCGACTTAGATTGTCTGTGCCTAAAGGCTAAAATTTGACTCCGATTTAACTTCAATTCTCTTTTAAAATTTCATAAAATCACGTCTAGTAGACCTAAGAATTAAGTCATATGCCAGACACCAACTTGTCGTGGGCGGCAAGCGCCTTAAGGCAATTACTAGAATCTCACTTAGAATCTGCTAAAATAAGTAAAAAATTTCAAAAATACCACTTAGCACCTTCTCATCCTCAAGGCTTCCTTGATTAATTGCTGCTCCACTTCCTTACTGTAAATGAACAAAATGAATTACTTACGCGGAATTCAAACAGCCAAAGAAATCGATGGATGAACAACCATAATTTTGACCCACTTCTGGAAGTTAATATTTAACCAAAGTTGACCCAAAATTTCCCGCCGGACTTGTGAAACTTCTTATCGGTCAGCCGATAACACAGGTGCCTAAAAAGCTTCAAATAAATGCTAAACTCTGCTGTGGTATCGTTAGCACGCCATTTGCAGTTGCCTTCTTTAAGTAGTCGTACTTTATCAAAATCCATATTTTTGCACAGTACATGATCTGAGGGAAATTGACTTAATATCCTTCGGGGTCTACAGCCGCGGTCTGGTGAAAAAATACTAGGAAAAGGAAAGTTTGTTAGGGTTGTGACAAACTTCTAAGGAGGGTGTTACGTAGTTGTAATTAGCAGCTGACACGAATGCAGGGCTTTACATTCGTTCGAAAAACTTAACATTCCTTTACTCCTTCCTCAATGGTTGGGAGGGTGTGTGTGTGTATCTTTCCTGCCTGAAGTTGCGTGACCATATTCATAAACAAGTTTTTTCGCCAGCAACATTGTTGAACATGGATGGTACCTGGCGCATTTTTTTTTCAGTTCTTCCTCTTTGAATCCTCTTAATATGTAGATCCTTGTCACTCCATGTGGTCTTTCCGTGTTATCCATGCAAAATGAGTATGAGCTGGAGAGCTAGCTGTGTGTGTGGGTTAATGACATTTTTATTTTAAGGATCCCTGCTGATTCTTATTTTGTGTGTAGAATTTTTTTGTTTGCATAATGTTGGGAAATTTATAAGCTTCAGTGACAATCGAGGGTTTTGGACACCTTCGACAAGCGAACGGGTGGGCCGACCAATAAAGTATATTATTAGAAGCAAGTAGCTGGTCCTTTGACAACATTGAACTTGCCAGCAGGACGATAAAGGGGAGGTGATAGAGATATACACACCATCATGGGACTCTTTTCTGTATGGTGTCGGTCTTTGCTGGGCACTCTTTATGATGGTCTTGGTCATTAAGCTGACCCAGAAAGACATTTTTGTTTCGTCCTTGTTATGAAAGTAAAGTAACTTGATAACACGACTAGAGAAGGAGATAATGATGTGCCCAGACAGGATGTGTTTCTTTTTTTTTTGTCTTGTTGTTATTGGTTTATGTGGGTTAAGGCTGAGTTAGAGTAGGTTTGTTTGTATGTGGCGGGTAAACATTTATATTAATAGTGTCTCCTCGAGCGAACGAATGACATTAAGCGAGTAGACGTTAGAATGATGAATGAAGGGACGTGCAACTGAGTTGAAGATTTTCATCAACAGATTTGTGTGAGTAGCTCGTATAGTATATTTCGGAAGTTATCACGACCAGATTGACGGATAATGGAACGCACTTGGTTAAAGCCGACAAAATGTTATGAATCTTGGGGCATTACGATCTGGGATAATGAATAAATAACATGAGGGGAATTTTTACACGCAATTGGACAAGTTTGGATTGAATGTTATCTGCCCAATGGGGATATAAATAAAACAATCGGATACAAATCGCAATTTGTCGGGTGTGAGAGGTGAGCTTGTCGATAGATTTAGGCAATCACAGAAAATGTCAATTTATATTGATTTCGAAACATGCAAATTATTAAGTTTAAATAAATTCATCAGAGAAGAGATAATATAAAGTTGTTTAAGAGTTGTAAAGTTGTTTAAGAGGGGCTCATGCAAACAAAAAATATAGTTCATGACAGTGTCTAATTAGAATTATTTTGTTGGGACAATTGACATATTGACATTCATCTGCCATCGATAATTCAAAACCACAGAAATTCGAAACTACGGAAAATGGACAAGTCACAACAGAAACACGTGGTGCAGGTACTTTTAGTTTTATAGTCTGGCTTTTAAGAACAAAGTTAATTCTGGTCCGGTAGATGTGGCCTCCCTTCTCTTCAATACTAGGGTTGATCCAGACGTGGATAGAGAGCGTATCGACCGGAATCAAAGGGACGAAGAATGGATAGAACTTGTTGAATACAAAATTTTGCTTTCAAAAAGCTCTGCTTTTTAATATTCCATTTTACGAAATTTGGGAAATGCAAGTTTTACAAAGCGATACAGTGAGGTATAAATGTATGGTGAGCATAGCGCTTCAACACCCTGTATGTTTACTTTTTTACCTTTGTTCTAGATTTTTGAAAAGGCAGAATTACGCACAGCTCACTTTTTTGAAGAAAAGCTACATTATGTGGGTTCTGCGTTGTTGACTCGTCTCGCGGGTCATAATTTTGCTTTCAAAATTCTGCTTTTCAAAATTGCGCTTATTTGAAAAAAATTCTTATTTTCCAAATTCTGCTCTATAAAAGCAAAAGCAGCCTTTGCTCTAAAATAGCACAAGTCTTAAGCTACAATGTTCTGCTTTGGGTAGATTGTGTCCATTGGGAGCCTTCTTAATACCTGGAACGAAAACAGAAATAGACCGCTGTTAGAAGCTCAGCACTGGAACGAAAACAGAAATAGACCGCTGAGCTTCTAACAGCGGTCTATTTCTGTGTTCGTTCCAGGTATTAAGAAGGTTCCCAATGGACATGATGGACCCAACTGCTGGTCTAAGTGAAGCCGTGGCTATTGTCAAAAGGTCATGCATCAACTTAACCTAACCTAATCTAATGTTCTGCTTTGGTTGTAGTCAAGATTCTCCTGAAGTCAAAATCTTTTTTTACAAAAAATTCTGCTTATCAAAATAAAAATTTTCAAAAGTCTGCTTTTCAAAATTCTGTTTTACAAAATCCTGCAAAATGTAAGATTTGCAAAAAAGTCCAAAGTTTGCTTAAAATAGCAAAATTTCATTTGAGCATAAGGTTTTGGAAAGCATAGTCTTAGAGGCAAATTTTTTTTCGAAAAAGCAGACTTCTGAAAAGCAGAAATTTGATAGCAAAATATATGACCCGATTCCATTCTGATTTTTCTGCTTTTCAAGCAAATTTTTGACTTTTTTGAGGTAAAGCAACGGTAAAAAAAGAAATAGCCAAGGCTAGTGGCACACCCAACACCTCCCCCGCCCTTTTAGATATTTTACTGTGTCGCTTTGGCCAAGCCGCATTTTCAGAATTTCGTTAAACAGAATTTCGAAAACAGAATTTTCTAAAAAGCGTTTTTACCCCTGCACGCGGACTTTTTAATCCAACACCTCCGCAGGTTTTGAAAAAGGAAAATTCGTTAAGCAATTTTGGAAGCAAAATTATGATCCGCTACAAACCTTTCCTCTACCAAAGGCAGTTGGTGAGCTTTTGAAGTGCTGTGAATAGGGAGCTGAAAATCAGAAGAATCAGCTGAATCTTGAAAGCAGAATTTTTAGTGCCGAATTCAAGGCTTTGTAGTGGAAGGGCTTAATTCAGTGCAACTTGTTTGGAGCCCAATTCACACTGGAATCCAGGGAAATGATTTTTGCGATGAGCTTGCGATCCAAGGTTCAGAATAGATTTTCTCGGGACCGGAACCTGCGATTGGTATTCCTGGTCAGTTACCACGTCTGCCATTGATACTTGGGACTCTCGTGAGCACAAAGTTTGTCACAGTGTGGCCTGGTTGCGGTGGGTGCATATACTACACCCGGACTCGTGCAAGAGGTCAGCGTCTTTCCATCGCTCCGGAGAATCGCAAGCTTGTCGAGCGAAAGAGATATTGAAGAAATTAAGCCTGCACGGCGAATGATATGTGAATGCCGCACTCTAAAGTATGTGAATGTTTGCAAATTAGAGCCGCAAATCTCATTTACTTGTCTAAGTCAAGAGATCTTCGTGGGTCTTAGAGTTCGGCACTTTAAGCTCTTGGACAGTTATTTTCGCTGTGTTCAAATATCAACAAGGTTTCCAAATAGACACAGTGCACCCAAGCCATTGCTCTCAGTGAACCCTCATGAATCCCAGGAACCAGGTGTGGTGTTCAGTGTGAAAGCCAAGCATTAGGTAGCTGAAATAAGTCCTGAGACCTCTATCCCACATCTGGTGTTACCAAAAACATGCATCTTATCAGATAAAAGGTGGCCCTAAAAAAATTGGGGAAAAAAATGAGGATATGAAGATTCACCTATAAGGAAGACAAACATGTCGGTCTCATTTAGTGTAGAAGTTATAGCTATCATCATCATCATCATTTTGGGTGACCGTTAAGCCGTAGAAGGATCGCGGAGCGAGGGCGGCTAAAAATTGTCCTTCCATCGTATTCCACCACCAACTCAAGAAACACAGCCGCGATCCCAAGACAGGTCTCGAAGATGCCTACAAGGCGGGCGACGAGCTCGCATCTCAGTTATTAAACCGTGTTATAGCTATTCAAAGTTTACATTTTTATACCCGACCCAGGGTAAATTAAGTTTAATGTATAGGTTGTAACGCAGTGAAATAATCACCGTAGACCTCTAAGACCTTTTAGAGATATAAATGGGACCGACAGGAGAATCGATTAAGCCATGTCCATCCGTCCGTCCGTATATAAGCAAATTTTAGGCCTTTAATTTTAAGGTACAGAGCTGAAATTTTGTGGCTTGGCTGGAAGTCCATTGGACCAGATCAAGTTTGAAAATTAGCCGAATCCGCCTACAGACACGCCCACTACAGGCTCGTATGTGCGACCATTTCTAATTTAAAAAAATACTTTTTCTTAATTTTAGCTAGAATAGTGCTAGCGCATTCATTTTTGGTACGTAACATTGCCTTGTAATTGTCTTTGAAGTGGGCAAAACATTTTAGCCTTTTCATTGACCACGCCCACTTTTTTAAGGGATTTTAATTTAAAATGGTGGGGTGCCGTGGCGTAGTGGCTAGTGTGTGTGCTTACTACGCCGGAGGTCTGGGTTCGAATCCTGCCATCGTCACCTGAAAAAAAAAGACTTGTTCTTTTTCACGGTCCCCACCTCCGCGAGGGTCTGACAAGCCCTCCGAGAGTATCATTTGTCTTGAAAAACTTCTCAAAGTGCTGTTCGGATTCGGCAAAAAATTGTAGGTCCCCTTGTATGTAAAGAAATCAGCACACCAGCATACATTGTTGAGAAGTTGGCCCTGGTTCACCTCGAGCTGTTGCGCCACTCTATTTATTTATTTATTTTTAATTTAAAATGGCTGTTTTTCAAAAATTGTATGACAAAAGTTATAGATATTAGCATTATCTAACTTTCATTTATAAGTACTATGTGCCTCCGCCCACTTTTTTGGGCGTGGCGTTAAAAAAAGTGATTTTTTTAAATTACAAAGGCGGAGTTTTAGACCGAAATGTATGCAACCAACTAGTATAAAGCATCCAACAGTTATATTTTTGTAACTCGCCCACTTTTTGGAGGCGTGGCAGTTTTTTTTTTGGTATGGTCGGGTATTTTGCAATCCGTTGTAGATGGACTGAAACTTTTGCATACGCACTGTTGCACTTTCCCACTTGTTTCTTACAAAGTACCTCATCTTACTTTACACTTTCGCCTTAAAATATGCAATTGAAATTTGACTCACATTCTCTGCAAACAAATTTGCATCAAGTGACATATGCGAAGCTGTTAGAATGAATTTTTTGTCAGAATCAGAACGAAGCTTTAAAAGAGGAAAGACTCCCAGGGCCAAGTTAAGTTAAAAATTTTTAATTTTCTTGTCACAACGAAAGAGCACTCTACGTCTCCAGCCACAAGCCTCTTAGGCTCTTATGTCTTTGGTATCAGTTTCTTTAAACCCTATCTTTTTGGCCATTCTATTACCTTTTATTAATGAAAAATAATCCATATTTCTTCGACAAAAAATACCCTTTTACTGCGACAATCTTTTTCAATGCATCCTCGTCCCCCGCAAGTAAAATACGTAACCACCAGCCCACTCATCGTTTCCTATTATAATTGTAACACAGATATACTTAGATGCATTATCATGCCGACGCATTATCTGCCTGGTTGCCTTCTACAAAGGTCATTCGGTTGAACTTCAAAGAAGCTCACCACGCACTTGTTCCTCATGCATATCGCTTCAAATAGCTGAATTGCCGAAATTTCCCCGCCACCTCGAGCAGAGCTTTCCACCACCTGTTTACAACAAACTCAAACTGAAATATTCCCTCTGGAAGGACTCCGTTAGCGCACATGCGCTCTCTCTGCAGTTGCTTCCCCAACATTGGCCACTGGAAGTCCATATCACTAGCACGATGTTAAGCCCTAACTTCTGTCCAATTGAAGATTTTTTGGCGGCATTCTCCTCTGGCAGCTGATCGCTACTGAGACTTTCTCTGCACTCCTCCGCAACGGGGCCAAAACATTGGAGGACCCGTTACGTTACCACCAACCGCCGTCATCGTCGTCGTAGTCGTTGCCGCGTCAACTGAGTGTAGAGTCCAGTGGATAGTGGGATTTAGTTCAGCTCCAGACGCGAAACTCTTTAGTCATAAGGTTCAAAGTTGAGACACTCGAGTTGACTGTGTGCGGTTGGAGCCAGAAACAGATCCGCTGCGCTTGTTTGTGATTTTCTTTAAATAAATTTTTTTCTATTAAATAGTTTTTAAAAAAAAAAAATGTTTCGTCCTTTCGTCGAGCCTCTGTAGGTGTTTTCCATACTCTCTACGTTGGTTGTACCTACACATGTGACTTACGCACAAAATCATAGTGATTTGATTTACGACCACGGCTAACAGGATATTGTGCGACCGTGCACTTGCTTACCCATAAATTATAGAAAATTATTAACAGTGTCTGTGCGAGAGTGGCGGGGGAGTAAATTGGTATTAATCCTTGTGGTTGTCCTCTTCGGTATATTGTGAAATTTATTACCACACATCGGAAGAGTGCAAATTACCGGGTGTGTCAGTTGTTGTGGCCATTTCGGATTATGTCCTTATACGAGGACTCACTCCCCCTACAACATACGTCAATATAAGAGCCCCGCGAGTTGTTTCTGTTTTAATAAGATTAATTACGTGCGATTAGAACGCATCTCGCGTGCGGTGGTATGAATTGTAAATTTTCTAAAACACATCCCTGTCTTCCAAAAATAATAAAAAATCGGTGTTTTCCGTGCACACCACACGGGTAGTCGCCTTAAAGAAGAAAAAAAAAAAAACAAATTGTAAAAAAAAACTCAGAGGCTACGCTTTGTCTGTGACGGTGGTGGTGGCTGGTGGTGGATATCCTTTGGCAGCAACCTTGAACTTGGAATTGAAACTTTTTGGCATCGACACTGCACGAACGTAAGTCTGACACTATGCCTTCCGCCCTTTTATAATCGAACTTTTATTTAGACGTTTAATTCTCTCCTTAGAAGTTTTGCGCAATTATTTGAGGTAGGGTTGGGTACCCAGAGCGGGTTCCATATAAGTTCCTATCTCCCACCCACAGCCCGAAAAGGATACGATCTTTATTTTCGTGTTCCTGTGGCAACAGAAAAGGAAATAAATTACTTGCTTGCTTTTATGATATCATCATATTTCCGTTTTACGATTCAGAAGGAATTGGAAGCGGGGCAGTATAATAAATCCTTAGAGTCCTGCTTTCACTTGCGCCGCTCTCTGTGTCGTCGTTTGTGTCGTGGAGGCAGGACATTTGAGGTTTCTTTTTGTCGGTGAGGTTTCTTAAGAAGTGCCTGCCTCCGATGCTGCTTACTTTTTGGGCGGCATTTTGATGTCGAGATTAAACCGATTCCGGTGGGGAATTATTGTGCGGCTGTTTTTATTTTATTTGGCGAGATTATTATTTGAGGCGCGTTGTGTTTGCTTCTGTTTTGAATTGTGTCCTTTTGTTGCGCTGCTCTTGTTTCTTTCGAGTTTTATGCGTTGGCCACAGATTTATGTATGTCTCAGGCAAATAATGCCGAACAAAAGACGTAAAAGTGTCCATATTTTTTTTTTTTTTCGATTTCTTAGTACTTTTTGATTGTAAGCCGCAGGTACATATTGGTTTTTGGTTTATTGTATTCGTATGGCTTTGGAAACTCAATTACTTTGATGGCGCAAACATTGTCGCCGTTTGAATAAAGGTCAATATTTCCACGACGGTATTAATGGGATATTTTTAGGGATTTGTTGAGCGGCCGGGAAAGATGGTATTCAAACCGAGTTCAGTCCCCTTGTTGGGTGAGTGGAAATAATAACGCTTTATGGGGGTAAAAATGATGGGGTTTGTCGGCGTAAGATAGGAAATAAATTATTATGAGGACGAAACAGTTTTGGGATAATCTAAACGGGGTCGTGTGCCTCAGTTTTTTGCAAGGAATTTATGTTTCAAAGTTTAGTTGTGTGGAAAAGTATCTGCGATAGAAAAAATACTACAGACATGCGCCACTTGCTTTTGTGTGTTGAAAAATTTTGAGGAAAACCCTATTAACGATTTTTAAGAAGAGTTACAATAAACGCAACATGCCTTACGTTGTATGTATAAGGTTTATTATTATTATTATTTAAATTATACGTTTTATTATTATTTATTAATTTTATTATTATTATTATTTATTTATTTATTCCCATAGTCAATTATAAAATAAATTTAATAAATTACAAATAAGGAATCTGGACAACTAGGCAAAAATAATGCGGTTGGTAAAGAATTTTTTTAAATTTATACTTGAAAGTAAAAATAAGTAACATCAAAGTTACTAAAAATAAGTAAGTAAAATAACTCACTAACATAAAATTACACATCGTGTCCTTAACAATTTGGATGGAAAATTTTTTTTTTTTTTACCGGAAAAAAACCCCATGTTTTGGGGCTTAAAAATTTAAGGTCGAAATTTTAATATTTGATGAGATGCCCGTTCCTCCGTTTATCCTTTTGCCCGAAACGAAAATGAGTCGATTGAGTTATAATAGGGGAATGAGAAATTTTATGCGTCGATAATGCCGATAATGCTATTTTCAAATACTTGCTCTCTACAGAGAAAGTGTAGGGAAACTCTTAAATTCGGAGATAAGAGATATGTAGAAAACCTTTCCGTGGTAAGAAAGAATCATTTGTACATTTTAAGCTTAAGATTAATAAAATTCAGATTTTTCCTTAAATTTTATTTCTACCTGAAAGTCTATAGGAAGCTGTAGCCTTTGGTGAATTATTTCCAAATAACTTAAAATTTCAGTAATTTTAAAAACTTGTGCTAAAGTAGTAACATAGAAAAGTTCAATGAAAAATTTTCTGAAATTTGCCTATTTTAGCATTGATGTAAATTTAAAATATGACTTTATGTTTCTGTGACTTTTTTTTTGTAAAATGCTGGGCCAAACAGTGTTTTTCAAACTTTTTGAATGCGCGACCCCTTAAACAATAAAAAATCCTTGGCGACCCCCGAACTATTACAAAACTTAAAGACAAGCCACTAAAAAAAACTTTCTGATCGACGTTCACAAAAGAAGGCGGAGACCAATAATAGGAATGTATTCAAAAGTTGAGCGGTTGCATTTATATCTAATCATTTGGGTGTGTTTCATTAAAATTCAAAGGGTTCAGCGATGTCAGTTGAGTACGGATGGACAAATTATTGAGATTATGGAAAGTTTTTAAAATTCTTGAGCTCTAAAAGCTGAAAAAGTGGCATTTTCTGGACCATTTTTTGCTTTTGATTTCACGCTTATTAATTTTTGATATTTAAGCTCTTTTAGAAGCTTCAATGGAAGGATGACAACTGTCTTATTGAGAAGATACGACAAGTGATTCCTCTTGAAATTTCGTTTGTGGTCAGAGTTTTGATGATTACGAGTAGACCATAACATTCTTTGCGTGAAGAGACACCTTTTGGAACTTGACTCTTATGCCGCAAGGACAGAGATGAGTACGAAATTAATGTCATTCCAACTAATCGATCGACCATCGATAAAGATAAAAAAGAATAAAAATCCGTAAACTATCCATAATTACCCCATGAAGAGAAGAAAAGACTAGCATATTCTGAGCTCAAAAAGAAGCCTTAAAATTGCTTGTGGGATTTGCCACTTCTTACCTTTGTAAGCACACATATCCTTAAGGAGTTTTGAGTCCACGACTGCCCTAGTTTTTCTTGGCGACCCATACATTGAAAAACACTGGGCTTAAGTGATGTTACAAATCACAAAAATTCATCTGCGTAAACTGTGATCATCACAATTTTCTCTATGACAGCTCACGATCAATCACCGTCATAATCAGCTGGTCGCCAGTTTTCAAACTATTTAGTTAGTGGTTTTTTTTAGCCTACACTTAGGCTGATTTTCTGCACTTTTGAGTAAAACAAACTTTTCTTACACCACAAGCCTAAATAAAGCAACGATTCTGAACAATATTTTTGTGATCACCTTACGCAGAAGGATTATTTTGTTTGACCACATTGACTGTCACAAGATGTGAAAATCACAGATCACCATAGCCAATTCCACCCATGTTTTTTTGCACGTTCTGTTTAGTTTTAAGATGATGACTTTTAAACCGATGGATTCAAGACCTGCTGTGGGGAAGTTTTTCAGATAGTCTAAAGCTATGTGTACACGATTGCCTTATCTGATAATATTTTTAGATCTGTCATGTTATGACAATGAGCTTCGAATTAGATAACAATGAGAAACTTCCTTCGAACGCTGAATTGCAAGTTCACACGGTTGCCAGATTCTGTCCCAATGTCTGACAATTTCATTGTCACACGAGTGGGCTGACAATACATTTTCTAACAACGTTGTCAGGCTGAAAATTGTCCGTTTACACGGTTGGCATATTTTTGACACAAAAAACTGAAAAGCATTTGACAACTGAAATTAATTTAATTCAGGAAATTTTGTCATATTTGTTATGTGTTGTGGAGTGGAATGAAAATGCACCTGCAGTTATTTTGGCTGCGTACGTTTTCGAAAGTGAGGATGAAGAATTGCCAAGAAAACATCGAAGTGTTTATGTAATGAATTGGTTAACACGCCGTCAGAAGGAGGGGCTTTACGCCAAATTGCTTGGAATTGCGTTTTGAGGAGCCAGAATTGTATCGAAATTTCGGATGAATGCGAAACAATTTGATGAGCTTTTTGCTTTGGATGCTCCACACATAACAAAGCAAGATACCAATATGCGCGCTAGCATTTTGGGCGCCGAGCGACTCGTTATAACCTTGAGGTATCTAGCTACCGCGGCGAATTTCCGGTCGATGCAGTACCTTTTCCGTATTCCAGTATTTGACGATTTTGTCAATAATTCTAGATGTTCTGGACGCCCTCCATACAGTTCTTGTAGAGAAATATCTGAAGGTAAATTAAGTTCAACATAACAATTCAAATTTACCCACAATATATGTACGTTATGCCATTTTAGACGCCGAAAACACCAAAGGCCATGTTCAAAATCACAGCAGATCAGTTTGAAAACATTACAGTTATTTTTTCCCGATCCAAAGCAAAAAAAATATATGACAGTGAACAAATTGTCAGCTTCAAAATCGTAATACATTGGGCAATTGAAAAGGAGTCTGCAAATGTCTTAATGTCTGACAATAGGCTGGCAATGCCACATTGAATGTGTTCAGCCGTTTGCCAGAGATCTGACAATTTCATTGTCCGTTTGATGTCTGACAATGATCTGGCAATGAGCTTTCAACAAATATTGTCAGACTGAATTGTGTGTCTACACGATTGCAAGACATTTGGGACAAATTATTACTGAAAGTTCCGGCAATATTATCAGATCTGGCAATCGTGTAAACATAGCTTAAGTCTTATGCCGTCTAGACACTGAACCGAAAACTGTGTTTTTTCGATAACACGCAAAAACCTTACCAAAAACTTGAGTTTTCCTTTACATTTTTGTAAATTTATGTTTTCGAAACTCTTGTTTGTTTTAGTTCTTGTCGTTATCACCGTAAAAGTGACCCAGTATCAAAACTCTTCGAGAATTTAAAGTTAAATTTGCTAAGAATGTCACTTTTGTCTCAACTTGGCATGTTTATGCCTGGCGAATTCTAATGTCCCATCTGAAATAATCTTCAAGTTTTGAGATCAACGTAAAATTCTACATATGCGCCTTCCTTTAATGGATCTTTTAAAGCACAATCAAAATAAATATGGTGTAAAACTTTACAACTGATGAAACTAATAAAAAATGAAAACAAATTCTATTCTTCTATTCTTCTACACGTTTAGAAAGTGGGAATGGCTGGCTGAACGAGTTCTAAAAAAAACTTTTCCCAAAAATACGTTTTTGATTCAGTGTGCAGAGCGAACTTGTCTTTCTTTCCTCATTCCTAATCATTATAGTCTTTTACAAGCCGAAATCATGGCGATAATTGAGATCTTCTCCTGGCTTAAAGACAACGTGATATCCTCCAAGACATACGAATCCTTTCGGACATAGCTAGGCTGCCATCAAGTGCCTGCAATAAGTCTCTATAAAGTCGAAAGTAGTCCTAGACTGCAAGTCTTGATCTTTATTCTAATGAATTCAGGGGAGGAGGAGACCATACACTTCACCTTCTCACAAGCCCCGCTTTAAATAAGCCACCACCTGAAGATATTTCCACAACGATCTAAGCCATCTCTAAACCCGACCGACACAATTCGTCTCTGACGCTTCATTAGCAGCTTAAAATGGTTCAAAGAGTAGGGGCAACTTTCGACAGATCTTCTTGATACCACAATGGATTCTTAAAGGTCTAAGTTTGTCGATCTTCTAATATCCCGCTGCAACTTCAATCTCACCTACCTTACCTATAATACCTGTATTTTGTGATTCTGAAGTATTCCGAAATATTATCAGCCGATTTTGTTGAGCGCTTGTATATATTTTTTCTTTCAATATTTTTATATGCTAGAATAGTTTCAGAAGACCACAAAAAATGGTCTTTATGCGGCCCTTACACCACGCAAAATTATTGCGCAATACTAGGTCTTGCGCAATAATATTGACCGTGTAAGGGCTTTATTGCGCAATAAATTGCGGCAAAAAATTCGGACACAATATTTTTGGTCAATATTTTGCGCAATAATATTGCGTGGTGTAAGGCCCGCATTACACTAGTTTGGTAACCACGTCTGCTTCGATCGACAATCTTGGCTGATACTCTTCAGTGGGAAACACCAAGATTGCCTTCCCATACAGAAGTTTTTTCGGCAAAAACGGCAAACGTCTGTAGTGTTCAAGTGTTCAAGTTTTTGTCATGTGAATTTAGTAAACCGGATTTTCTGCGCGTTTTTTTTTTTTACTTTTTTCAAAGATTGCGGTCGGTTCATATGGGCCCCATGTCACGTTTATCATTTGATAGAGAAAATTCTAAAATACCAATGGTCACAAGAACTTTAAAGAAAAAAAATATTTTCTTATCTCAGTTTAAGCTCCAGAGAGAAAAAAAGAAGAGCAAAAAGTTATCAGCGCTCCGAGGTGTCCTCATAAGTTTTAAATTATTGTTATGCTTTGAGTGTTCGAAGACTTCAAAAATTGTTTAAAGCCCATCATGATGTAGAAGATAAAATTTTTTAAATCCTGATATTTTCCTGAATCCTGAATTCTTTTCAACACTATTTTAACACTCCAGTTCTAGTGCTTGAAAATTGAGACAATAAGTAGTCTTTCGTCATTGGATCGCAAGTGGATTTACAAGTATTAGTTCGACTTTTTCCGAGCTTTTGCAATTTATAGTAAAGATACTTATGAAGCACGTTTTACTAGTTCTTAGATACTATTAAATAGAGTTTCATAGCCAAAGTCAAAGCTACTTTGATGGTTCTAGATCGTCTGATTTTAAATTGTTTAAGATGTTCTCTAGAATAAGTTTTTGAATAAGCCTCAAAATGCGTTATTGCTTATAAATCACCACTCACCAGTGTGGAGAGATGTTAAAAAGAGGGATGAAATTAGCCGAAGGCCTTCTAAGCAAGCCAAAATATGTCTTAAAAAAAAAATTCCCCACAGCTACCTCCATTTTCTTGTAAAAAAAATTCTTTTGTCTGAAATGTTTTAAAAGAAAAATTCGAATATCTCTTATCGCCTGGTCTCTTCGTGGGTCACGATACCACTTGACGTGGTTAGCCCGTAATAGATTTTGACAGTACTTAACATTTTTGGTCGTCTTATCGATGTTCACGAAATCAGTCCGCATTATATTCAACCATTAGCAAGTGAGCCTGTTGATAATTTTGCCCGACTTGCTATCGTCGACGATTTCATTATCACGTCCAAGAATATATTTTTGAAATTTGAGCAGGAGAAGTAGGCGTTTGGAAATTCGTTTGAGTGACAAGAACAAGGCTGAAACACAAAATAGAAAATTACCAATGATACCTAATAGGATTTATCCAATTAAGCGTAATGGAACTAGAATTCTTTGTATATATAAAATAATTTCTTTCATAATGTCAAACTCAATGATTGTCCTTAGAGGTCACCAAACTGGTCATACTGCTGGTCGTATTTAATCACATACCTAACAGAATTATGTCAGAATAAATAATACCTCAGTCATCCGATATAATGATTACATGCTTTTTCCATTGCCCTCATTCCATGTTGATGAGTTTCAGAATCCATCCATTAAATGAGTTTTGTTGGACTCGTATTATACGTATTAAAATAAAAGCTCATAACGGTGACAATGACAGGAAAAGTGGATTTAAAACCTGAAACTTGAACGTTATTTGACGAAGTTCAAAACCACAGTTGAAAAACCAGTTCCAGAAGCGAAAAAGCATATGCGTTGCCAAAATTATGGATTACCCAGAACGATACGATTTTCAGGGAACATGATGTCCTTAAAAAAGTAACAGAGTTGCATACGAAAGACAAACCTCTTATTTCATATATCTAAAAATATTTATCGTAATTTCCTTTTTTAAATGCGAAATTTACACTATTTGCCGAAAAAACAACTAAAAAAAAGTACGAGCAAAAGTACGAGCAAATTTGCCGGATGGTAATGGGAAGTAGCATGTAGGTATCTGCTTGCATGTATGCTCTTTCGGTATACGGTGTGTCCTAATGGGCCGTCCTGCTTCCGCATTACCCTCACGTCCAAGAAAGCAAAGGAGCCATCCCGCTCCTGTTCCATCGTAAACTTAGTTTTACGGTACTGCGAGTTGAGGTGTTCCAGGAAACTCGTCACAGCGAAAGTCTTGAGGATGCTTAAAGTGTTGTCCACGTATCTCAACCTGACTTTTAGTTTTTCACTGCGGCTGTTAAGAGCTTTTTCTTCAAAGTTTTCCATCCACAATACAGCAACTATGGGAGCTAAGGGTAATCCCATCGCTACACCATCTTTTTGTAGGTAAAACTTGTAAAAACGTTCGGGGTGAGTACGCTTAAGATCTCACTTTTAATCAAACGCGGTATATCCTAGAAACTTTAACAATGTCGATTAATCACCGCCAAAACCTCAAAAGTTGTATTCAAAGAGAATAATTCAAATTCAGAGCTGAGATGTAGACGTTGCCTTAATTTTCTGGGCAACTATCAATATTTTGTGGACTATTATCCCATGTCTTCACCGGGCACTAATCTCTTTATTAAATCCTCTCAAAAAACGCGATTTACCATACAAATTTAAATCCTTTCGGCAAGAGATTCAAAATAAATTCTCTCATAAATCCTCCCATTCACCCTGTTCACAAACCTATTTCATGCACCTTTGTAACAGTTTGAGAATCAAAAAAGGAAACTGAAACTATTTATGTACGACAGATCTGTCATAAGTACGTTTTCTTTTGTGATTTTGATGGCTCCCCTGCAAGTCGGGGTCAGAATAACCTTGAGGCAAGATATGCCTGTCGTGAGAGCCATCTAAAATCCACTGGAAGAAGTAGTCTTCAGCATGTTATAAGTGATGTTGTCAGGAGTATATACTCCTGGTGGGGCCACCCTTAGCAGTAAAGTTATAACTAAGAGATGACGCATCTGATACATAGTGCGCGGCAAACTGGTTAGCTGAACTCCAAACAGTTCGGCTCCAAGAGCGTCTGTCTTGGGATGAGCGGCTTCTTGGTCGGCGTCTGTTGTCCATGTAAGGATCGGCGGGATAAAAACCTGGCAGCTAGATATAAAATGTACCCCCCACCCCCTATGCTGATCCTGGTAACCCAGAGCACCATTTGAAGCTAGGCCTCAGGGGCGTCAGCATGCGAGCGCTTGGTGGTCAGAATGTCCCCACCGTCATCCGACCGAGTTCAACTCGCAGAAGTTACGAGCAGCCCGGCAATGATGATGCTATCCATTACAGAGGGCAGAGTGCCCCCTCCGCCTAGCCAGAATAAGGGCTTACATGGTCAACCTACAAATCGACAACGACACCAACTTAAAATTGGCATATGGAATGTATCATCGCCAATGGAGAAGGAACTTGAACTGGTTGAGGAGGCATAAAAATTTCAACTCGATACTACTAACATCTCCTCAATTGAGTGGAAAGGTTTCGGAACCAGGGACTTCGCTGATGGGTAGAGACTTTTCTGAAAGTCTTAAACGGACACAGGGCCAGCCATAATAGACTTTTATTAGCTTAAGTCGGCTTTCCAAAATGTCCTATTACACGCGATTCGTATGTCACGACCATAACAGCCTTATGCTGGGTTTCGTAAGGTTTTCGTTAACTTGTGTTGGCTGAAAGCTTTGTTTTTGTTTGTCATAAGTTCACTCATTGTCATATTTAAGCCCATATTTATTTTTAAACGTGCTTTAAAAAAATCCGTGAAAGAAGGGGTTTATACCAAGAATTGTACGCTGACTTCAAAAGTTTAATCACATTTTTAAGATCTCACAATCGGTTTCGGAGATATAAACATTCAAAGTTGAAGAAAAAGTGACATATGTACATACATAATTTTGAAATTTGATTTTTAATTTTCAAGGCAATGTGATACTCGAGACGTTCACAGTGAAATTTCATAAAATTTTCAAATCGTTTGCTTAAGTCTATTATGAGCAAAACAATCTTTTGGCAGAACTTGAGTGGGATTTTTGTTGTTTTTCGACATAAGACTAATCCCGCTCAAGTCTATTATGCTTGGGCCTTTAAACTAAATTTTGGCTAAAAAAAAAAAAAAATCTTAAAAAATCGTGAAGAAAATGTTGCCCCCATTGCTATCTCCGATGATATTGGGCCAAAAGATTAAAAAAAAAAAAAACAAATAACTTATCAAAAATTATTTGAAATGCTCGGGAAAACTATAGAAAACCTTGAATAAGGTTGATTCTGAATTTCAACTCGAAAGCTTCAAGAACATTTCAAAAACTATTTTAAAAGCTTAACGGTATTCATAATACAAACTGTAATGAAATTTAGATTAGGTGTAACGCGTGTGATGGGAATTCTATTCTTTTTTAATTTTTTGAAATGTCGTTTCGACCCTAAACTTTCCTAAAATGGTTCCTGAAATTAAAAATTTTTCTACCATCATCTTCGAATCTTTTGCCCAGAGTATAAGGAAATATTTGAAATTACTAGCGTAAAGTACTTGGAAATTTAAAAAAAAAATATATTGGTATTCGAAAAAGATTCTGAAAAGTAGTTTTATAGATTTTAAATCCAAAAAATGCAGAAAAAAGCTTTTAAGTGTCTCGGTCACGGTATATACTTGTATATTCACGGATGTAAACCATTTCGGAAAAATCTCAGAGTTGTGGAAATTTTGGGGGTTTGAAAACAAAATTATTTTAAATAAAGCGGGGCCAAAATATTAAATGATTTTTGCCTTTTTGAGATACGCTTAAAATCGTTTGAGTTATGCTTCCCTGAAATTGAAGTGCCAAAAAATGCCAATCCATTTTGAACTGTTTCTATCTTATCACTTAATTTTACGCAAGCATAAGTAACTTGAGAAGCAAGCTTAAATGCGTTAAAATTTTGTAAATAAAAACTTGTTTGTCATTTTAGTACATTTTTTTTTACTTTCGACATGTAAATAAACATCGAGGTACCAGATAGAAAAGCTCGTCTTGAACGGTTCTTTTTTATAAAGTGTCATACATATCGGGAGTTTGATAACCGCTTTATGCAACTACGTACGTAAGGATTATTAAGAACATATTTAGAAACATTTTAGTTAAAAAATAATGATTTAGAAATAAAGTTAGTTTAATTAGTTAAGCCGCGTTGTCACAAGGAAAAATATTCCCGTAATTTAAACATTTGTCGAAAGGAAAAAAAATTAAATGAAAAAAAGCTTCAAATTTTCGTGTCTATGGTCGGAAATTGATATCGCTGGGGGTTTTGTTGTAGATGTCGTGTTCAACGGGCTTAACTTGAATGGTTGTTAATCACCTTTTTGTCGACTATAAAAAACATAAATTAGCGCGACAAAAGCTTAGCTATTGTTTATACAAATTTAATATTATTTATTTAATATTAAGGCTCTTAGAACTAGAACTGCAGACATATGCAGTGCATCTGTTTCCATCCAATTTTTATTTGGTCTTTTCGAAATACTGCACTTCTTTGTGGATATATTTTAGCGTCTTTGCGTTAGAAAATTTGTCGGCGGAAACGTTGGTTGGAAAATTGGAGGTACTGTATGCAGCAACAGAAGCCCCCTCATCGCTGCGCACCAAAACATTGTCCGAATCAAAGTGATCCAGTGATCTGAGATCAGAATGGACTGACAAGTTATCGCAACTTTCTTTGTGACCGATTGGTGATTTCAACAAAGCTGCCGATGGAGCAGCCGACACAAAGAAAACTATACCTACAATCGGGTCTACTTCTTGCATTACAATTTTTTGTAATTTTTGGAGATTTTTTGTTCTTTTGGCTAAAGTTGTTGGGAGTAGGTTTCGTGAGTTGTAATCTAAATTGGTTGTAGAATTCCTACAGCTTCATTATCTCCTTTGTTTCATGGTCAACTCTGGCAATGCCCTGCTCCAAAACATATACTGCTGGAACGTTGTTGTCCCGACGCACGCTCAAGCTCCTCTTCTTGCAGCTGTATAAAGATGCCGCCCACAACTGGCGAATGTCGCAAACGTCTAAACAAATGGGCGAAATGTATGAAAGAGTGTCACGGTAAACAAAGATTAGGTATTAAATGGCAAAACGCTAAGCCTTGCCCATCTTATTCCTGATGCAGTTGGCGTAAATGATTGCCACCTCCTCGCAGATCCTATACTGTTTTTTATAAAAATCCAACGTTAGGCGAGTGTAATTTTCCTCAGAGATGACCTTCATGGCGTTTTTTTATTTATTGTTCTTGTCCTGGCACGACTCTGCGAACAAAACACAAAAGTATTACATTTAATTACAAATTCAGAGCAAGCAATAAATAAATTTGACAATTGATTTTTTGACAACCGACATCAACTGCCAAACCCAAAAGAGAGCCGCTCACGAATACCGGTTGCTCTGTTCCAGAAACAAGTCCTCTCGCGTTGTTGGTTTTACGTCGCTGATTCAGTTGCTGGTTCAGTTGCTAAAAACGGCGCCGTTTAGTTTTCAGTTGCTAATGTATGGGATTCTGTTTCTGTTCCTGTTTCTGTTTCTTGTGACAACGCGGCTTTAGATAGATTTTATTTATTTCATACAATTTGGTATTGTTAACAATCTTACAGTTTATGCTCAGTCATTTATGGTTTGGCTTAAGGCCGTCTACCAGATTGACCATCAAGTTTTGTAGAATCAATAAAATAAAAAATATGAAAAAGAAAAAAAAACGAAAAGGACCAAAAGTAATCAAAAATCGCCTTCCAAAATGAGGGTTCTATAGCTGGTTGCAGTAACAGTGTAGTTGTACAGGACCTCCCATCCAAGGCTGCCATTCAGTATGCTGAGTACCTCGCCTAAGTCCAGTGAAGTTGCGCCGAAGTATGTCTCGCGGAATTCTCTTAAAATGGGGCATCTTCCTATAAAATGGTGTACGTCCTCTCTTTCTTTAAGGTTGCATAGATCACATAGAATAGGTAGATCAGTTCGGTGCGGGATAAAGTGGAGACTTATAACCTCGCCTCTAAGTTTAAAAATTGTACTGATGAAATGCATAGAGTAGCGATTATAAAAGTAAGTTGAGGCGTTTTCAATGAGGTTGAAATTTAGCCTGCTGTAAATCAATCGGTGCTGCGATGCACGCGCTTCATCCAAAAAAAGATCATATAAGACATTGCCTGCTTTTATCAAAACGCGTTTTAACATAGGCTTTATCGATGCAAGATGTGTGTTTGGCGAAATATTTAAGTTTTCTCCAAAGCTCGCAGCCAGCTCCTCCTACTTTTGTACCAAGGTACCTCTTGTCGAGATAACGTGCTCCAGCACAATCCTCGGCAGCCTTCCTTCTTCCATCCTCGCGATCCTTGCAATGTAGTCAGCATGCAGCTTAATTGTGTCCAAAAAAGCGGTGGGACGAATGTTTCCAAGTGACGCATGTAGATTGGGGTACATGTTGGAAGGTTGAAGATTCGCCTCAAAAAATATCTTAAAAATTTTTCAACTTCCTCAAAAAAACAATAGCCCTAAATTTGGGCACTGTATAGCAGTACAGAAGGGGCGGTTGCCCGAAATAGTTTGATTTTCACCGAGTGCTCGATATACTTGTTGTCGATGCAGCGACCCCAAACAGATGAAATACCTCCTAGCTGCCGCTAGCTGGGAATCGAAATGCTTTTTCATGTTTAGATTCGAAGTTATAAGCACGCCTAGGTATTTGTACTTTTTCACAATGTCAACGTTTTCACCCTGATAAAACCACTTTTCGTTGCGAGAGTATCTTCCGCCACCGTCTCTGCAGATCATCACTTAGACTTCGATAAATTAACCGTCAAATTCAGTCTGACAGTCTCCGGCGCCAAGAAGACTATGTCATCCGCAAACTTTAACGCCGGAATCCTCGTGCCACCCAACTTACACCCACCTCCTTCTTCGCCTACGATGTCGTTAATAAACAAGATGAAAAGTAAAGTGCTTAGGGTGCAGCCTTGCTTGACACCCATATGCGTTGCGAATTCTTCCGACATAGACTCACCATTCCAAACGTAAGCCACGTTGTCCTCGTACATCGCTTTTGGCACATTGCTGACTTTGCTTGATAGTCCAATTTTGTACAGCTTGTAGAAGAGAGCTTCCCTCGCGATTGAGTCAAAAACAGCGCGGAAATCTACAAAAAAAGCATAAAGTTTCTTTCTTAACTTAAGGTGGCGCTACAGTCCGGGGTGGACCTGGGCCTCAGCCAACAAGCTTCGCCAGCCAGCTCTGTCTCTAGCTAGCCGTCTCCAGTTTCGCACGCGAAGTTGGCTGAGGTCCCCTTCCACTTGCGTGCGCCACCTGAGTCTCGGTGCTCCTCTACCGCGTCGTCCCTGCGGTGTGGATTCGAAGATTTTCCGGGCCGAAGGTGACCCAGCCATCGTAGACGTTGTGTTTTGACTCTTTTGGCTAGGTCAGTATCGCTGTACAGCCCGTACAGTTCGATGTTATATCTCCTCCTCCACTCTCCGTCTATGCAGACGGGACCGTAAATCGTCCGAAGAATTTTCCTCTCGAAGCAGCCTAAAGTGTTTTCATCCGCCTTTGACAGGGTCCATGCTTCTGCACCGTAGCAAAAGTTTCTTTCTGCTGCGTTTAAAAACGTCCGCAATGCTTGTTAGGGAAAAGATGTGGTCTAATGTTGAGTAGTCTTTCCTGAACCCCGCCTGGTAATCATTAAGGACCCTGTTGCATGCAATCCATTGCGTGATCCTGTTAAAAATTATGATTTAGAAATATTGATACTACATTTTATACATTTTGCTATACGTCATCAAATGCTCTTTTCGTCTTATTTTACTAGACAAATATTCCAAACCATAATGTTGAACTTTTTATTACAAAAAAGTGAAAAGCACTTGAAATAGAGTCCAAAATGTTTGCTAAAAACGGCTGAGCAGCCTAGTCGGAGGGCAATCCATATAGTTTTTCTTTTCCCGAAAAAAATTAGGTGTTATTTTTAATATAAAATTATTTTAAAAAATTATAATAAAATACTTCACACTAGAACATAAAAATTATACCACTCCCCCAAAATTTGTGTGCTTTGACAAAATACTCGAAGTGCACAGTTTTCACCGGTCTGACAATATAAATCTCTCCGTGGCCTTTCGTAAATCTGTTAACAAAAACCAAAAAGAACGTGAGCTAACCTCTTTTTTTTATTTGCACTTAAACGCCTTACCCTATATACCGATATAAATTAACCGTATCTGTATAAGAAAAAAAAAACAAAATCCCTACCAATAAACATTTTATATTTACCCTCTTCTTACTTAAAATTTGAAATTCCATTCACAATCGTATAATACCGTTATTTTAATATTCTTCCATAACCCAACAAAAGCAAAGCAAAAAAAAAAACAACGATTCTATAAAATAGCCTAGGCCCATCGTAAACCTCACAGTATACCTCCTCCAATAGTGTCCCCACCTAATTAACTTTAGAGCCAAAGCCAATTGTAAAAATCTCATTTCGTGTCCTTTTTTTGCGCCGCGACGAACGCAGAAATTAAGAAAATGGCAAGATGAATACAAAGAAGGACCAAGCCGGAGAGAAAAATATAGAAAAAAATAAAAACGGAATAAAATTACGCCTCATGATAGTGTCATAAATTTCAATTGTTTACCGCTCGGCCACCTCCAAGTCGCGGTCGAGTTCCTGTGGGAATTTGAACCGAAAAGGGTCTACGCGGCTGCGGCGCATCACCGCGAAGCCGTGTCGCCGTCGTCATTCTAATCCCGAGTCCGACAGTATAAATCATTTTTAATTTTGAATCGTTTTCCTTTATAAATCACGTTGGTCGGCGAACCAGAGGGAAAATATGTCCTAACAGCGGTTAGATTAGGTTGTTTGGTGTCAGTCGACCTGGTCCTGTCGGAATAAAGAAATCTATATGCCCTGCCTCAGGTATGGGGTGGATAATAAACCGTGTGACGTGGCGTATTTTCTTCGGGGACGATAACGTTTCATTTTTCCCAGGTGGACCATGAAGGATATAATAAATTTGTGCCATAAGCTGTTTTTGAAAACCTGACAGCTATATTGAAATATTTACAAGGACGAGCAGGTGATAAACTGATCGATATTACTCCATGCGCCGACTTTTTAAAAGTCCCCAGTCATCGCCATACACCGTCAGCCAATGTGTCTAAACCAATCCTCATCGAGTACCTATACCGACCTAAAGGCAAATTAATTAAAAGCACTATACAAACACTTTTATCATCGAACGCTGCCGTCTAATTCACTTGACTCCCCCATCATTGGATATGCTGTGTCCTGCCAAAGGCAATATACCAGCCAACCGCGCCGCCAATGTTTACCATGGAAATGTTGTTGTTGTAACGATCAATTTGGCAGATGATATGCACAACAACACAAAGTGTCAAAATGGTAGCCCACCCTTTCATGGTTTCCAGCACAAAATCCTTTCTAATGATAAATGTTAGTTTGTCCTTCGGCCACGCATCACCCGTTCGCATGCATGGCACATCCCAGAGGAGATTCGTTTCGTAAATTGTGGCTTGATACACACAAATATTTGCTGTACAGTGAGTCTAATGCGAATGTGAAAATGTGTTAGGATCCAGTCAGGAGTCAGGCAGGACCCTATATAACATTCGAATACTGTTGGATCTGAGGCTTATAGAGATGATACTCATGGACGATTTGTACATGTGGTGATGTATGAGAGCAACAAAGGAATGCTTTTAGTTGCATAAGTCCTATGCAGTTGGGTCTTCTTTAGCCTCCCCGATACATATACACACTCATGTACCTGGCCCGATACACACGGCTGAACATCGATTTGCGTTTGTGTTTTTTCTTTGGAGCACTGGATTCTTTTTTCACCTGCTTCCAAGTGAAATCAGTCGCGTGAGTTGACACCAAGAGGGCGTATGCATGGTAAGAAGCAAAAAGGAGTGTTCAACATGAAAACAAGTATGGAACTCCCCAAAGCCATTAAAGAAAATGAAAATTAAAAGCAGAGCAGTGAATTGCATTCACAGGAGTTCAATTTGAAAAAAAAAAAAAAAATCCATCCAGATTCGATTTACGGATTGCAGATTTCTGGGTAATGGATATGTCTTCTGGAAGCACTGCAATTTATCAAGCTTAATTACGGTTAAACGACCAGGCTATGCATTTTTTTTTTATTTTACAAATAACTACATTGTCACGAGATCCTTGAAGAAAGATTATCTGCTGATGTCAGTTCAGCTGGGAATGCAGTTCGTCCTTCTTTCTTTTTTTCAATCCATTACTTAAGTGTCTATAAGAACGACTCCCACTGGTATCGAAAACTGTTGTTAATGGACTTTTCGGTTTAAAACAAAAGCTTTACTTCACACAATTAAAAGCAGCGGTCGACAGGGACGCTTGTCTTATTTAAGATCTTAGTAAGATCTCAAGACTTAAGAGTTGATGAATAAAAGCTTAGAGCAAAAAGCTCACCCAACTTAATTTAATCTTTGATCCAGAACAACGTCATACCAGAAATGAAAAAGCAATCTTCTTCTTCTTTAAGCAGTGGTCGCTTTTGCTAAGCCGGGCTGCCTGAAATTGTCCCAAAAAGAGTTTAATAAAAGATTTTTCTAATGATTTTGAAAAAAGCGCCAAAAAAACAAAAGAGAAAAGTGTGCCACAATCAACGAAACTAGGGCAAACATTTTTTGAAAAAAAGTCAAAAACCAAAATGGACATTTACCTACTCCGGAAAATGTTTCATTTTTTTGGCTCAATTTTCATGTGGTGAAGGAACAAGACTGATAAAACCCTTCTGCTTGCTGTCTTAACTTTCGTTTCTTTTTGATTTTTTGGGCTAATGGATTTTTTTTTTATGTGTGGAGATTTTCCGATTTTTTGGCACAATTTTCTTGGCGTCATTGTAGACATCCGACTCGTCTATCTATTGTGTTGGTGCACCCGGGAATCATTAATTAATGTGTCGGACTGATGCGCAAGAGATCTCCGGTTCGATTTCTCAGGATTTATGTACCTGCGTGGGGTCGTGAGGATTTCTCGAGCTTTTTCTTCTACGTATCGTCGCGTTGTAGGACACATGTGCGGATTTTTTCAAAATTTGTGCAAAAATCATAAGCCAACACCAGAGGCACATATTTATTTACATTACATTTCAGCCATGTAACTCTCTTCCAACATGTCCTCGTTGCTGCTGAGCTACATGTCTTGCCATTTATGATTTTGTTCAGAACCTGAGTCAAGTCATATCGAATACGGACTGAAAATAAGTTGATCACAGTTTGATAAATTCTGGGATTTTAGATCCAATCGTCAATCACCAAACTTTCATGTGGATATCAGGATGTTTAGAAAATGTACGTACCCTCTGACTACGAAGCAAGCCTTATTTATTATACAGACTTTTTTTTGCGAACGACCAATAAAGATGTTTTGTGGAAGTGCCGTGGCGTAGAGGTTAGTGTGTGTGCTTACTACGCCGGAGGTCTGGGTTCGAATCCTACCATCGTCACGTGAAAAAAAAGACTTGTTCTTTTTCACGGCCCCCACCTCCGCGAGCCCTCCGAGAGTGTCATTTGTCTTGAAAACCTTCTCAAAGTGCCGCTCGAATTCGTCAAAAAATTGTAGGTCCCCTTGTATGTGAAGAAATCAACGCACACAGCATACATTGTTGAGAAGTTGGCCCTGGTTCACCTCGAGCTGTTGCGCCACAGCCTATAGCCAATAAAGATGTTTTATGAAGTACTCTGCTAGTTATATTATTGCTTTTCTCCGTAAAGGCATAACACATGCGGGGGTAATCTTTGGTGTTTCTGTGCAGAGTTCTGTACTGGCTTATCAGCGTTTGCTTGTTGGACCGAGAATTAATTTTCTCTTCTATCTCGTCTATCCTCAATTTTTTCTAAAATTTTTCTAAAAAAAAAATGTCCTCCTTACTTATTTTGGTGTTTAGAATGTCTAGTTGTCTACAATTTATATTCTTTCTAAGCTACGTTGAGGGACCCGTAGAAACGGAATTGTTTCCATCTCCATTTTAAGTGTGTCGTTTTCGTTGTCGGGGAATGAGAAAGAACTAAAGTGTTTTGTGGAAAAATCATAATTTCATGGCTTAGTCCGCTGCGCTTATAGGGTGTTTCCATCGCACATAAGACAGAGATTAACGTAGGAAGATTAAAAGTTAATCCCAAAGTGTTTCCACCAGAAACGAGGAGATTAACTTGACGTATGCTTTAATTTTCGACATTTCTCAATGATGTCCTCTTGTGTGAAATGGGAATGTCTGGTAAGCACGTCCCCTGCACATCTCCTTGAAAAAACGTGAGAGTTTTTTTCTTGTTCCCATGAAATAATTGAATTCTTATATCGTTGTCACAGATTTTTTTTTATCTACGAAACAAAATAACCCAAAACAAAAAACAAAACGCCAAATATGTTGATGTGATTTTGGTTTACGAATTCGGTAGTAGACACTATGCTGCAGTGAGCACATTTCAGAACAATTAACCATTTTGACAGGTCCAACCTCATGTACATCAACAGCAACATCAACCGCTCAGCATTTCCCTTTACACAAGACAGCAGACAAAACTGAGTTGATGATACCAAGCTGTCAAATAAAAGTTTGTTTGATTGCTTCCGTCAGATAACGCACAGAACACGTAGAAATCTGTACGGTTTGAATCGACAATTTATGCGTGAAAGAGATTAATTACGCGATCAATTTTTAACCTCTTCGTGAAGAGACTAAAATCCGTACAGTAAATATCGTGATTTAGAGGGGGTTTAAGGAAGATTTGTGTTAATCGTTAGCCTCCGGTGAAAACACCCTATTAGCAAGCCTTCCAATCAGATTAACATAGATATTGGCTTCGATTTGTAGGGCAAGAAAAATAGTAGGGGCAATCGAACTTCCGTCACCAACCATTTCTGATGGTGGCTAAAGCTGGTCTAGAACGGGGCATTAAATATTAAACACGAATTTTTCTTAAGGAAACTTTCTTTTGACATTGAATTCCTGTTAAGACGCAACAATGAAGATGCAACGCAGAAGTTCATTATGGTTATAAATTTTTTGCTGTTGGTAAAAATGTTACGTATACGCCCGAGTGTACAGACAGTTCGATTGTATGAGCGTAATCTCAGTGGCTTAAGGTTCTTTCTTATGGGCGCTCTTCTTTTTATGAGAGCTCTGGAGGTTTTCCATTACGGTGAGGGAATAAAGAGTGTCTCGGTACCCTTAGTTAATTTGTCTGGGTAAGTGCGGCTACCTCAAATCTTAGTGCCATAAGGCTCTTATTTGAGGTGCTATTTCGAGAATTTCAAATAACAACTTTTGTTATTTCCCGTTTTTCATCCATACCTTACCTACTCGCCATAAGCTGGTATACAATTCATTTGACGTGACAAGTGTAATAAAAATCGCAGTTTCTTGAGAATATTTTTTTCGGGTGCCTTTTTGTGTACTTGGTGTTGTTGGGAAGAAATGCGAGCTTGTGATGCTCACTCTAGTCTGCATCTATATTAGCCTTACACTAGAATACAATCCAAATGTCTGCGCAAGAGCTACAAAAATCTAAATATTTTAAGTAATTTTTCAGGCGCCATTTTAAGCGTTCTGCCTTCTGAGGAAATGCGACCACTTTATAACATTAACCATTCGCCGTCAATATTTGTCTTAGCTCGAACTCAATTTCTGAATCTGGGCAAGTGCCACGAAAACTCTAATAATAGTATACGCCTTTCTTTAAGGTGCAATTTTGAGCGTTCTGTCTCATCAAAGAAATGTGAGAACCTTACGGCATAGCCACAATCTCCATCCATCCTGCCTCAAGCTGGACAAAATTCACATGTCTGGGCAAGTGTTACGAAAATTTCCGGGCTTAAATATTTTTGCGGGTGTTTCTTACCACTAGAGCAAATAAGTGTATCCTAAGTTATATTCTGAAATACAAAACTTATAGGTAAGTGCTTTGAAAATCTCAGTGCCATATCAGTACCAGGTTTGAGCGTTTCGTTTCTCGAGAAAATTCAAGCAGCTTCTGTTGTTGCCATGTTGTCCATCTACGGCGAGGAAGCTTAGTGCTTCGCACCCTAAGCTGAAACAGTATTTACGTGGCTGGGCAAGTGCTATAAGGCTGTCAGTTCTTCAAAGTCTTTCTTCAGGCATTTTTTCGATACTAATCTAGTTAAGAAAATTCAAGCTCGTATTAATTTACTCCGTTGTCCATCTACATATTCGCCTCCCTTCTTAGTTGCAAGTCCTAAGAAAATCTTGGTGAATTTTTTTAAAACGCTGTCTTGAGCGTACCGTCAATACAACTTCCTTGTTGGGCAAAAATTATTAACGTTGAGCTAAAGGTCTTGTTATTAGGGCGCTGCAGTCTTGAGCGTTCCATATTTTTCGAGAAAAATTGCCTCTTTTTCTGATGGTATTTTAAGTCTTGTGTCTTTAAAAGAAAAAGCGAATAAACTATAAGTCATTTTAATTGTCTAGGCAAAGGGCAACAAAAACCGCTGTGTTTATAGGCTCTATTTCTGGCATTTTTTTGCGCGTTTCTGAACTTGTTGGTGGTGTTTCATCATGTCTAATTATGAGAAATTATGGCAAGTTCATATCAATGCTTAAAGGTTTTTTTTCAAACGCTTTTTAAATCGTTTCTTGATAGCGCCAAAACGTATCCTTCTATTACCCGCATCAATGCATCTACATTTGCTTGAAGCTGATGTAAGACTCGCATGATTCGGTAGATGCTATGTGGACCTATATACCACTTCTTATATCGCCGGCTTATTAGAAACAGAAATGCATTAAACTTGATGGGGCCTTGATTGCGTCAATTGCTTTTCAGCTCTAATAAAAGTTTTTCAACTCTGATGGAATGTTTTTCAGGTGTACTCTTTAAAGCATTCAGAAGGTTTCAAATTAGAAAGGTATTTTTAAAATTAATCTGCAACTAGCTCAAGAAAAGAAAAGGAGCACTCGATGCTACACAAATGATTGAGATCATGGCCTTAAGATATAAAAACACTAGGAGACACCAGAGCTTACTCCCGCAAGTGTTATGCCATATTTTTTTTTTTCTGAAAATTTGCCAAAGCGGTGGCAAAAAGTGGAGAGTATTCAGCAACATTTTGCTGTATACTGCAAAAAAGGGAAAACAAAGAGGGATAAGCTACAATTAATATCTGGCTGTCAGGTTTTACAACGCGGCTACTTTGTAGGGTGTTTCCAGCGTAATTAAGTGATTAATCCGAAAGTGTTTCCACTGGAAAAAAGAAGATTCACTAAGCGTATGATTTCATGTATCATATGTTTTCCAATGGCATCCTGTGGTGTAAAATAGCAATGTCGGACCGTCTCATTGTAAACGTGAGATATTTCGGCTACAGGGCAACTTGGATGTTATGTAAGCTTCAGAAATATTATGTTAATTTCCAGTTGCCGAAAAATTTTTGATTCTACGAAATGTCAAATACGTTGGATGAGTCAATAGTAGACCATCTTGAACCACATCAACCAATTAATTCAGCATATCCATTAACCATTCTGTCAGGTCAGCGTATTTAACTTTTTTGACAGGCCCAACCACATCCTCATCAATAGCAACCATATTCTGTGCATGCCTTTACTCAATCAAAGAAAAACAGTTGTGTTGATAAGCGCCAGCGGGCAATAAAAAGTTTGCTTGATTTGTTCCTTTTTTGTTCTTTCTCACACATGAAGACACGTGAAAAAGAAAAAAAGAAGAACGTGAAAAAAGAAAAAATATTTGTGTTTGTGTATGGCCGCCGCAGTAACCTTATGTCACTTCAACTCAACCATTTTAAATGAAAGCAGTGCCAGTCCCTAGAAGCGTATTAACTGCGCGCCGTCTCTAATGACATACCCGGTAAAACGCTAGGTTATTCCGCACTCACACTTCTCTACTACTTGCTTTTCTTTTCTCCCAAAACACCGCTTGCTTGTCTCTTTATTGATTCGATAAAACATCACGAATAAAAAATGTAGAATAATGACAGTTTGATTTGCGAATTCATGCGTAGAGGAAGTTTATTACGCAAAAAGACTCCTCGTGAATAGATTGAAATTCATATGGTTAATCTAGAGATTTAGAGATTTTAACGAAGAATTGTTTTTAACCCGGATTAGTGTCCGGTGGAAACATTCTATTAAATTTCCTTTTATGTCACTGACTTCGTTGTCTTAATCAGTGGTTATTATTGAACAACAGCTTCTCCAAGTGCTCGTTCTGAACTAACATCTTCTTTTTTAAATTTCATACTTCAATCTGTAAAAACTTGTTTCTTTTCTGTCGTGTAATAATAATTTTCTCTTGGCTACAAAAATTAAATTCTGTTATTTTATAAATTTCAGCTGCAAAAACCGTTTGCCCTTGAAGTCTGGGAAATTTTTATTTTCAAGCCCAAGTTTCTGCTGTCAACTACCCACCCATTACCAGTTCGCAGACCCATTGCAGTCAAGGAATGCAGTCAGTTGGTCGACACTGTGTTTATCGCCAGGACATGGCTAAGCAAACGTTATTGAATTTCGATTTCTCCCTCCATTGAGCTTAAGCTGCGAATTCCACCGAGCGAGTGAACCTACGTGATTTGCCACACTGCTCACTAGTTTCATTGGAATTTGAATTTTTGGTAAAGTTTGACGCCGGAAAGAGGCTTCCGCTTACACCAACTGCGCCCTATACTCAAGACTGTGTGTATGTATATACTCACATGACCTTTTGCCGCACGAATTCAATTTCATAAAACATTTGGCAATGTGCCCGCATAAATTCAGGCACAAATCCCCCTACGGCATGCATACAGATATTTCATAGAAATTCCTGCCGCATGCAATTATCCTGAATTGCCAAATAACAACACAACAAAAAAAAAACAAGCAATTCCTTGGAGTAAAATGAAATATTTCACAGTCACAGCTTAGAGAATTCTCCACGGGGCAGAGCCTGTACCACCGCGCGCCACCCTAATGTTGTAGGAGTGGGATGAAAAGGATATTAAATCACTTCGCCACAATCATTATCACCTGCGGATACATTTTGATGCCGCAGAGAAACTGTCATTCGGACGGATGCTGGATTAATGTTAGACTAGAAAGGCAGCTGGAGCTGACGATGACGACGACGGCGCGACGCAGTAGGACAGTGGAATGGGACTTATAATTCGCATTTTCTTCAGCAAAAATTTATTAGGAGCCAAAGTAATGCCTTCATAAATCAATTACCTTGAAAATGTCCTGCCAGCAGGTCCACCACCATTACTCTGGGGAAAATTACAAATTCCTTGTTGTGGGGGGTGAAAAAATTCCCATTAAATCAGATGGCCACTGTACGATGATGACGATTTGAGACATCTTTCGAGGTCTGTATAATCAGATTTTTTTTTATAATAATGTCTTGTTTGCATAATAAAATTTATTTCATTATTTTTGTAATTTTGTGGAATACGTTTTTTTCTGTAATTCTTCCAATTTGTTCTTTTATAATGACGATGTCAGCTATTGTATTGTCTTGTGACTTTTGCTTACAAAGACGCTTCATTATATCTGTTGTATTTTGTATATCTCCCCAGTGATCTCCTTCGTTTTTGGTTCAGTAAAAAAATAGGATTCAGAAACGTGTTAGTAGGCTAAGCGTAATTTTTGACTGTCAAAATCCCTTTAATTTCTTAAGTTTAAAAGCATTTAAGACTCTAAATGGATGATGCGTTTTATTGAAGCACGAATTTGGTCCTTCGAGATCTTCGAATCTCGAACTTAACTTATTTGCTCAGCAAATTTAAAAAGTTTGCGTCCCTAGATGACTGTTCTCTGTTTAGGTGGAAAGTGATTATTATACCCCGGGTAGTTAAGTTGGTTAAATAGTTCTCATAGCCTAAAAGTCCAGCGTCTGAATTTTCCTTTTGTTCTTCTTTTTCCACAGGAATGGATCATATTAATTTTGATACAGGCGAGAAATAATATAGCCCAATACGTTAAGGCCATAATGATCAAGAACGAATTTTAAGCCAAACAACATGTCCGTTCGTTGATCTGTACGTCACAAATTTCTAGGACTTAATTTCTTATATTTTAAGCTATCGCGCAGAAATTTTGAACTTGACCTCCTTTGCAACCGATTCAAAATACTAAGACTACCCCACAGAGAAACCGACTATCGGCCCTATAATGCATTTATCTCTGACGTTGTAAGAAGTTTAAATTTGGAAAAGAAAATGGAAATCTCTAAACCTGTCCTAGAGGATGTGAAATAGACTTTAAGATTGATTCTTTAAATGCGTCTTACTTTAATTTTTAAAAAAAAACATTTTTTTCTCTCAATCATTTATGCAAACCTTTTGACCCCACCCAATTTTTTGGACAATATTACAAACTAAGTTTTCGTGTACGTTTTTCGTGTACGGCTCGTGTACGAGCCTTAATAGAATCAGTTTACGCAAATATTTATTGATCGTAATAAGGGCTAATCATGCCACGCCTCTTTTTCTGGCCATCCCCCTTATTACAAAACAAATATAAAAATTAAATTAAAAATGCAAATATCAATATTTTACAAAAGCGAAATTTTTTTTTGATGATTCATAAAATGGCATAGGAAAGAAGGAGTAATAGAAATAGGAAAAGCAATAGCAATAGGAATGAGAATAGGAATAGGAATAGGAACAGGAATAGGAATAGGAATAGTAATAGGAATAGGAATAGGAATAGGAATAGGAATAGGAATAGGAATAGGAATAGGAATAGGAATAGGAATAGGAATAGGAATAGGAATAGGAATATGAATAGGAATAGGAATTGGAATAGGAATAGGAATAGGAATAGGAACAGGAAAAGGAATAGGAAAAGGACTAGAAATAGGAATAGGAGTACGAAGAGGAATATAGAGGAATAGGAGCACGAATACGAATACGAATAGGAATAGGAACAGGAAAGGGAATAGCAATAGCAATAGGAATAGGAATAGGAATAGGAATAGAAATAGGAATAGGAATAGGAACAGGAATAGGAATAGGAATAGGAAGAGGAAAAGGAATAGGAAAAGGAATAGGAAAAGGACTAGAAATAGGAATAGGAATTCGAAGAGGAATATAGAGGAATAGGAGCACGAATACGAATACGAATAGGAGTAGGAACAGGAAAGGGAATAGCAATAGCAATAAGAATAGGAATAATAATAGGAACAGGAAAAGGAATAGGAAAAGGACTAGAAATAGGAATAGGAATTTGAATTAATATAGAAGAATAGGAGCACGAATACGAATAGGAGTATGAACAGGAAAAGGAATAGCAATAGGAATGAGAATAGCAATAGGATTAGGAATAGGAATAGGAAAAGGAATAGGAATAGGAATAGGAATAGGAATAGGAATAGGAATAGGAAGAGGAATAGGAATAGGAATAGGAATAGGAATAGGAATAGGAATAGGAATAGGAATAGGAATAGGAATAGGAATAGGAATAGGAATAGGAATAGGAATAGGAATAGGAATAGGAATAGGAATAGGAATAGGAATTAGGAATAGGAATAGGAATAGGAATAGGAATAGAAATAGTAAAAGGAATAGGAACAGGAATAGAAATAAAAAAGGAACGGGAACATGAATATGAATACCAAATGCCTCCCCCGACTCCGCTGTACATACATGGTTCGTTTTAAACGTTTTATACACAAATTGGATTACTACCTTAAGCGTTATCAGAGGTTGCCAAGTAATGTGAGTTATTTGATCTCCAAAAACTGATCCTTTGAAGAATTTCGACTTCACATACTTAATTACTTGTGGGTTTCCCGATCCATGGAGGGTATCTGCCTGCTTTCCCGTAGCCTTCTGACCACTGCGATCCTGGCTATGCTACTTCCAGTTGTTAAGACTACTAGCGCTCTGGCATCCTCCGATTTCTTGATCCTTAAAACGGAGGTTCGGTATTCCTGGCCGTCTCCAACCTGAGTGCTTGGATTTGAATGACCTCTTGAAGACCGAAAAAATTTTTGCTTTTCGAAGTACACCCATATTTTGGAACAACGCATCGAGCTCATGTTTTTATGAGTTTTGAACCGATTTCGGCAATAATTCCACTAAGGAGTCATTTCTGGATGTCGGTAAGCTAAGTTAAAGGGTGATCTTCTTGTCAGCCTCAAAGTTGCTGCTAAAAGCAACTAAAGTTTTTTTCATGAAACCTCAGCATTTGCAGGCATCTTTTTACAATGGTGCCTTCCGTGTTTTCAACTGCGCTATTAGAAAAGAATGCATACAACAGCACATCCTCATGTGTGAATCCGGTGAATGTTAGGAATAGTTCCGGTGAGCTACCGCCCAAGTGCAAATTCCAGCGTATTTTTTTCGAACTTAGCACGGCTCAGCGTGATCAGATTCGCCGGGATCTTAAATATGAAGAAAGATCCTGATGATGAATTCCATCATGCGTGGCTTTAAAATCGATAAAAAAGATGGTGTGCCCCGACTTAAAATTTATTGGTATGTGCCAAGATTTGTCTTATTGTGAAAATCTAGTCTATGACCGATCTGCAGGGCCACTGGCTTGACTTGTCATAACCCAAAGGATAAAAATTTCGACCATAGGACGGAAAGAGAAGAATGCCTACCACTATACTTCAAGAAATAAGCCCTGGGTGATACTACTTAACTTGATGGCACTTCAAAAAGGACTGTAGGGACTTCTTGGGCTATGATCACGCTGTTTTAGATTTGAACTAGACAAGATTGAGAACGGCGGCCAAAAGCGGAAGCTGAATTATTGGATTCACATTTATCTTTGAATGGAAAGTCGTTTAATACAACTTTGAAGGCGGGCAAATACTGCTGAGTTTAAGCGAAAGGAAAAAAGGTAGATCGAGAACGCTGTTTTAATAATTTCGAAGAAGCTGATCTTGAATAGTTTTTCGCAGTTTAGCTAACTAAAATGAGCTTATATTTCTCCACGTCTCCAGTGTGCCGAGCTAAGTAACGTTTCCAAAAGCCTTCATCCTTTGCCCTATCAGCCGATCGCTTGTTTTGGTGTTGATCCATTAACCGTCAATCGTTTCTTTTCTCTGGCTTGTTTCAAAAACTACTCGATCGTTTGAATTGATCCATCATTTAATTATCTGTTTTTTAATTATCATTTTTATTTCAATGATCTTTCCATAGTCAGCTGCTGATGTCAGAAAAATCTTGATTCTTTCGAATTGTATTGTTTTCAACGATCGCACCGATCGTGAACAAACTAGAAAGAGAAGAGAATGCCGGTTCCAAATCGTTCTTTTAACTTTAAATTGTTAAATGTTTTTTTGTTAATATTCACTGTATGAATTTGGCAATAAGTTGTGTGAACTAATTGCCATCGGTTTGTGAATATATCTCGTAGGTATAGGAAGGATAACATGATTCCCTCCTAAGTTTCCTTTGTGTGCATTTGCAAATTTTTAAACTTTATAAACCCAAAATGTGTTTTATCATCCTTCCTAAATATACACACATGTTTTGTCTCACTAGATTTACAAGAAAATCCCAAAATTATTCCTCAAATGAGACTACATGTCAATAAAAGGCTAACCAACAGCACAGGTCCTGCCGCAATTGATTTCATTTTCGTCCACAGGAGTAAAAGCACATACACATCTTCGGGCGAAAAGTTTTAGCATAACAAATGAGGACCACATTTCCGTTTCCAACACCACCGCCCGAAAAAACATGTAAATTCAATATAAACACAATGAAAACACAACTTTTCTATAGTTGAGAGAAAACAAAAAAAGAATTTTCGAATGTCCTGCGGAAGGAGCAGATAAATAGGAATCCCCATGCTAATGTATTCGGCCCAATGAAGTTACTATTTGTGCCGACAGCATTATTTCAATTTGAAATCCTAGAAATCTTACGATTAAATTTTGTGCGTCGTTTTTTGTTTTCCTTTTTTTTCGATTTTATCCTGGATGATCTGGGATATTGCCACAAGTTTCTTTAATCAGGGACACCGGATGAGGACAACAAGGGATATAAAATAAGACTTCCTTTTCGAGATGTGATGAGTGATTTCACTGCTTTTATTTTTTTTTTTGCTCAACAAATTGGCATCCACTCAATAACACTAAGGATGTCAATCAAAAATTCTATTCGAAATTGGCTTCCTTGGGATATTCACACGCACACAGTGAATTTTGGTTTCCGTCTAAACGGATTCAAGTGTGGAATAAGTGTGTGCTCGATTACTGGAATGGATCAGGAGCATCGAAAATTCATTCGAATCACATGCGACGGTTTTGAATCGAATTGGTATACGGAAGTGATTTGATTTGCTGCTTTTTTTTTGCTCCTGCAAAGTTTTTCCCCATTTAATTGTATCCTTAAAAAGGGCGACAGATGTGTGGAAAGCGGATCCCTTCAATTAATTGCCTTTTAGGATCCAATTACTGGAGTTTAATTACTTGAGCCGGAACAAGTGATATGTAAATTATTATGATGACAAGATGACACATTTTCCAGTTCCCTTCGGGATTTGTTTTTACAGGGTCAAGGCGGTGCCAAGGGAAGACATGTGTTGTTCACATTTGTGTGGCTGGCTCACATGGCATTATTAACAATGCATCGTTGTGGGTTTCTGCGACAGAAGGGACTTCTGATTACACAAGAGTCAGCAGCGTTGCTTGGCAGACAATGAAAGGAGAACATATTCGCAGTGTGCTTAGACTCAAGAGTATATCCTTCGAGAGGAATGGTATTTGCGTTGCAATTTTGTTCCAAATGCATGAGCTTTTTATTTTCCATATCCTCAGCGATACTGTGTACATGTGCACTCTAGTGTCTGGGTCCATTCTGCGTTTGGAAAAGTCTCAACGTTAAATGCATTCTTACAATGTTTAGGGGCACTGTACGATGGTAATGAAACTACATCATCTTCAATTAATTCTGAAATGTACTCTAGTTTTTATCACTTTAATCCTGGATTATTATACTTCTGGTAAAAGTTCTCGAATTAATTTCATTTCATCATGTCCAACAACACGGAACGTTATTAAAGTTGGTTGAGAATTATGAACTATAAAATGGATCATAACAATCTGAGGTCCTCACATTTAGTGCCACATAGATAAAGTTCAAAAAGTTATGTTAATAATAATTTCCGATTCAGGTTTTTTTATGTTTAACATGGACCATGCCACTGTTTTAGGGGAAACTGTGGAGAATGTTTTCGAAATTTGATTTTGGAAATTTAAATTTTTATGAGCTGCTCACCATTGCTCCACCGTAAAAACGGATTTTCCGACCCGGGAAAAAACGGACTTCAGAATAGTTGTCAAATTACAAAAAAATTTATGAGTGTATAAAAGAATTGTGCCATAACATTTTATTTTTACCTTGCTACCTTAATTTTTTTCATTATAAAATGAAGGTCCTCGTGCTAGGAACACAATACTAATATGTAACGCTCCTAATACCTGAACACTCTAAGGCCTAAATAAATGCCGTGTTAATCCAGCTTAAGGGAAAAATTTGCCAGAATAAATATCTAGATTTCATCAAGACTGAGAATTTGTCTGTCAGGAAACTCACCGCCACAAACTCGACCTTATATTCCAGCAAAGCCTCTTCTTCCTAGAAGAGCCTAGAAGAGCCTGGTCTGTGTGTTCTAAATGGCATTCGACATGCATTCTGTAAGCATTATTTAAAGCGATGCTCAGAGGCAGTGGCCCAATTCGTAAGGGGACCATGGTGTTGTTTTACGGCATAAAGCTAGAGGCTCAATAAGGACACCATTGCTCTTCAACGTGCTTAAAATAACTTTCTCTAGAGGTACTATTTTAATCTAATTTTTCCAATTTTTAGGCAAAGGGCTAAGCTAAAAGGTCTAGAAGCGGTCGTAAAGCTTGTGAATGGTAAGACCACGGATCGACACTAAGAAAAGGTATGTCTTGGAATTTGTGGCCTGGAATGCTTATCACTTTGGGGGCTTATTTTAGGCCAAACGGTATAGTCAAACGATAAAATTTAGAAGCGAACAGTCTAACCATACAGTCTACCATACCAACCTTTCTTAGCCATAAGAAAGTGAATCAGAGTAAAGCAGATCAAAAACGGGAAGAAGGTGAGCAATTTGTTAGGGTCAAACAACACCCTACAAAACCGAACTTCAGATTTTTATACCTCATCCCATAGGATAGGAGGTATGTTTAGTTTGTCACATGCTTGTAATATAGTGAAATAATAACAGTTGACGCCTAAGACCTTAAGGGCATATGATATAGAACAAATTCTGAGTCGATTAAGCTATGTCCGTCCGTTCGTCTGTATGTCACATGTTTTAAGTCCTTAAATTTTGAGCTAGGGTGCTGAAATTTCGTACGTAAGCTCCATGTCAAGCGAAGCAGTGCAATATAAAAGTTTTTGAAAGCCCCCAAAGACACGCCCACAATCGGTCTAAATGTGCGACTACCTCCAGAGCGTTCAAGACTGTGAGACGTCTTAAAATGCTGAAATTTGGCATTCAGCATCTCCTAATGAATGAAAGACACAAAAGAAGTATTTAATCGGTAGACCTCCTCCAGTGGGCGTGGCATCTATTTTATGGGTAAATTTTCAAATGCATTTCGCTCAATATTTTTGTTCCAAATTGGAAAAATGTTGCTTAATATTTTATGTAGAAAACATTTAGTTCTTCATTTTGTTTAGACACGACTTTAGGCCACGCCCTACATTTGGAGGCCGAATTGAAGAAAAACCTAAAATATCCAGAAAAACGTAATTTCGACTGGACTTAAGCCTAATCTAGGAAAGCATGAAACAAAAAAGTTAGCACGTAAGGTAAACGAGATTTCACTCCAGATTTCGTCCATAGAAAGTTTTTAGCCACGCCTCCTTTTAGAGGTGGATTTTTCAAAAATATTGAATTTGAACCAACAAAATGCATTTTTACGTACAATTTAGCGTTACTTGGAAATATCTGTTAATATTGATAGTTTGTAATAGGGGGCGGTTGGACCACGCCCCGTTTCGAAGTTTGCACTTCTTATAAAATGTCAAAAAATAACAATAACATCAGCATTTTACAATGTGGGATAGGATGGGGGGCGTTAAATATAACGGTCTGTTTTACGGAGTGTAATTTTTGCGTGCACACTGTTGAACTTACTCACTGTTTATACCCGACCCAGGGTATATTAAGTTTGATGTATAGTTTGTAACGCAGTGAAATAATCACCGTAGACCCCTAAGACCTTTTAGAGGTATAAATGGGACCGACAGGAGAATCGATTAAGTCATGTATGTATAAACAACTTTTAGGCCTTAAATTTTAAGGTAAAGAACTGAAATTTGGTGGATTGGCTGAAAATCCAGTCCATCAGATTTGGTTTGAAAATTATATGAATCCGCCCACGGAAACGCCCACTACAGGCCTGTGTGTGCGACCATCTCTAATTTTAAAAAAGCCTATTTCCAAATTTTAGCTATGTTACAATGGTGCTAGCACATTCATTTTTGGTATGTGACATTGCCTTGTAATTGTCTTTGAAGTAGCTAAAAAATGTTAGCCTTTTCATTAACCACGCCCACTTTTTAAGGGATTTTAGCTTAAAATGTCTGTTTTTCAATAAATATGAAATTTGACAAAAAAATTATACAGACAGAAGTTGTAGATATCAGCATTTTTTAACTTTTATGACAATATTGTATGTCAAACATCTATGAATATGACCCATTTTTTTAGGTTTATAACAAAATTTTGAGTGAGAAAGTCGGTAGTGGTGGTTGTTTCCAGAACAAATGACAATATTGTATGTGCCTCCGCCCACTTTGGTGGGCGTATTGTTCAAAAAAGAGATTTCTTTAGTTAAAAAGGCGGAGTTTTAGGCCGAAATGTATGCAACCACCTAGTAAAAAGCATTCAGCAGTTATATTTTTATATCCCGCCCACTTTTTGGAGGCGTGGCTATTTTTTTTTTGGTATGGTCGGGTATTTTGCGATCCGTCGTAGATGGACTGAAGCTTTTGCATACGCACTTTTGCACTTTCCCACTTGTTTCTTTTCGATTTGGAGTGAACTTTTCGAGAAATCGGGTTTTTAAAGATCTTCCATGTTAAAAGTGGGCATTTGTTGATATTATGGGCGGTCCAATTTTTGCCTTGTTTATGGTCTTGGGCCGGTATTGCTCAGGACCAAATATTAAGTTCCTATGACTTGTCTAACTTGACCAAAAGCATTTTGAAAGAAGGTGTAAAATAGATGTTATCCCACATTGAAATCAGTAGTGGGCGTGGCGTGGACATTGACGGATTTAACGATTTTTCAAACTTTGTCTGCGCAATAGAAGAGCCAAGCCGTGTACCAGGGTTTAGCTCTCTAGCTTAATTTTGAAGACCTAAAACTTTCGCACATACAGACGGATGGACGGATATGGCTTAATCGATTCACCTGTCGATCTCGACCATATCTCCAAAAGGTCTAAAGGGTCTACGATGATTATTTCACTGTGTCACAAACTGTGCATTAGACTTAATATACCCTCGGTCGGCCATAAAGATGTCGTAACTCCCAAAAATGCGACATATCGCCCCAATTCAAAGTATAATAGGCGTCACAAATCCCCGTAATCTAAGAGTTTTTGGGTGGTTCTTAAAAATAAGACTCCGAAGAGACCTTTGGCTCAAATGCCGACCGGCCTTCGATCTCACATGCAGGTGCTCAGGGCGACGTTACGCAGCGTTTGTTTGATTTTAAATCTTTGAAATCGGCGCGATTTTCTAGTTTTCTTTCCTACATTTTTTTTTGGGTATTTTGACACAGTGCCAAAAAAGCGACATATCGGTCATATCTCAAGATGTAAAGCGTCACTTAGCCCAAAGAAATGCCGTATCGCCCAAATTGAAATTTCTTTAATAACAAAAAATTGTTAAGAATTTTTTCGGCGTTATGACATTTTAAAATTGGGGCGTTGAGGTTTTGGGCGATAAGACCGTACGCCATAGTGGAATTTCTTTTGTTGTAATTTCGGGTGTAATTTCGAGAAGCTTCCTTTTTAAGTAAAAAAAGTTCAACTCATATGCCGAATTTTGATACCGATAAAAGTCAGCATTATTTGCCCAATTCAAAAATAGGTTTAAATAAAATTTTCCATTCTGGCCTAATGGCAATGATTCGCGCCTAGGACTCGAAGAGTACCGGTCTTTGGAGTAGCCCAAAGTGCTTAGCCTAATTTAGTGAAAATACTTGAGACAATTTGTTGGGGTCACCAGCTCTAAGGAATTGCATAGCCTAACCTGGCCTAATGGCAATGATTCGCGCCTAGGACTCGAAGAGTGCCGGTCTTTGGAGTAGCCCAACGTACTTAGCCTAATTTAGTTAAAGTACTTGAGACAATCTCTAGGGGTCACCAGCTCTGAGGAATTGCATAGCCTTAACCACAAAACGACAACCCGATTTTGTGCAATTTTTTTCATTTGAAACTCCTTGCAACGTCTCAACGAGAATCAAGTATTAAGTATACCAAAAATCGCCTTTTTGTGTACCTAACTTCAGAACTTTGTCTTGCTTTCTTGTTTCTTGAAAACATCCTCCTCCACATCCATCAAATTTACATCACAAGAAAAAAAGTTCCATAGAAAAAAATCTAATTCCGGAGCCCACTCTGACAGGTTGTTGGTCCTTTCTGGATAATTTCGAAATTTGCATTTACCAAACAATTTGAGTATAATAACTTTTTAATTTACCATAATACAGCGTGTCTATATAGCCTTAGAACAAAGACCCTTTTGCGTAATGGAGCACGCGTTCATTTAACTTAATTTGAAAACAATCAACCGACAATCATGGCTTTGCGACTTGTGTCTAGTGCGAGGAGGCGTAAGCATACAACACACACTCGGGTTATTTACTCCGCATAATTTCCTAAAATAATAAATCCTTTAACCTCCCGGCTCGCCTATGCAAACACACGTATAGTATACAACAGGAGGAGCCAGGGAACCTCCAACTTTACCGATGCGGCAATGCTTGAATGGGTGATAGTCATCATCCGCACAAGGCGGAGGTAATCTAGCAATATGACCTAATAATTAAATTAGATCAACAGCAGCGTCCCGGTGCGGAAAGCAGCGGGTCTGGGGGAGACTAGGAAGTTTCGCAAGAATTTAATTGAGTTACCCAAGGATCCATAATGAGCAATTAAAGTCCCGCTAACGCTTTGCTTAATAAATGCAAACCCATCAAGAAGTTTGGATAAGGATCTCCAGTCTCCACCCGCCAGCACACACCTTCCGAGAGGTGTATCCTGCTGCTTGCAGGCAGGCACAGCACGCACTCTCCTGTGTGTGATGTTATTTAATTTATTTAAGATTACATCTAGGCGGAGGAATGATATTCGTCCTCGGTTCGTGTGTGAGGGAATCGTAATGCAAAGGACTTTCGATTATTACGACGATGTGTTTTCAGGGTGAATATTCCTATCTGTGAGTGCGTTGAGCTGCCTCGTGTGTACGCGCACCAGCGGAGTGAGATGCCTCGCAGCAAAAGGATACTTCCGGGACGCAATGATTAAGTCACTTCAATTAAATTCACATTTGCCGTACAGCACGAGAGAGCAATGTATCACATCCCGTGGAAATAATCTAAGACAACACAAACACAGCAACCAGATGTCACACATACATTATTCAGTGTTCCTCTTTGATTTCATTTGTTTTATTGCCGGCGTATTGTTTATGGCACTGCCATTAATAGGGAGTTCCGCTTTCTTTTATGGCGCCTCCCCGAGCTTGATGTGCTCTCTTGGGAGCGCGTAATGCTTGAATTATTGCCGCCTAATGTGACGAGATAAGGACGAAATTATAGCTTTCAATTATGCCAGGGAATGCCATCGCACCTATATGGTTGGCACAAACCGGATACGTGATGTTCATTCCGAGTACAAACGCCTTTGCCGATGTCTAGCAGACATTTTAAATCAAATTACCCAAACCTCGCCGCCGAAGTGTACACAGTATTTACTCGTCCTTTTTTTCTGTTTCTTTTTCTGAGATGGGTGTCCCTTAGCGATTTTCAACTTCATACCTACTCTATGGATGCCCGTATTTTTTGTGGATACTTTTGGAGAGAAAATTCGATTTCGTTTCTTTTTTCCCAACCACCACACAATGGTGTAGAATGTTTTGTGGGATTAAATGAGATTAAAGACGGAAAATCGAGGACATGTCAGAGTTAACGATGGATGTGACTCACCGAGTGAGAGACGTTATATTATTCTGACGAAGGATTTCATAACTTTTGGGATTCTATTAGCGTTGCGGGTAAATTGGGTTAAACTTAAAAAAAAGTTGATTTAATTTGATCACCTAAATGACAAAGTATTGGTAAACTTTTCAACAACAACGACACTGTGTGATCACAAGTTTGACGTTAACGACATTGGTTTTTCTAATTTTTGAAGTTCAGTGTCGATTTTGATTAAATTTTGCGGATGACTTTTGAAGAGGGTCACGTTCTGTGGTCGGTCTGGGTGATTAAAATTTTGTTTTAAGTTTATTATTTTGAAAGGTTTCATTGAAGTGACTACACGACTTGTCGTGGGCGACGACTTTGAGTCGTTAAGTGTTCAAGAGAGGCTCTTTTGGAAGATTTGCCATTTAGTAGCTAAGTGGTAGACGTGAGTGAATTTTGAATGCTGAATGACAACGTTTCATATATGAGGTAATGAATATTGTTTAATGAGTCAAACCTACGCGTTTCCCTTTTTTCCTGAAGGTTAAAAGGATATGCATAATGGTGAGCACTTCCACGCCTAACTTCAAAATTCAAGTAAATTTAAGCCAATAAGTTCGAACCATCTCATTCGTCTTTAATCCTTGCCAGACACTGGACAAGCCCGTGGGCTTTCCTGAGTTGAAGCACTCTAAAGGCTGAGAAGCCAATATCTCAATAGTATTACGTGGATAACTGTCAAAAGCTCTCAAAATATTCGAAAGGAGCACCGAAACCCCAGGAAGGAAATATAAGTTTAAAAAGTTACCTTTTAAGGCACTCCTTGTCACTAGTAAGAAGGAAATTAAGTGCATCAACTCTAATGTCACGACTTGCATCAAGGCAATCCTTGAACCATTTCAGTAAGTGACCTACAAAGGATTTGTGCATTCTTACCAATTTGTGCGTAGAATGAACGTTCGTCAGGATGCAAGTGATATTTAATTCAATATCACATGACAAAAATCAGATAACGAATGTCACACAATCGGGTTCATTAATCATGAATGAAGGACGCTTGACACCGACAATGGAAGGTGCCACCCATTGTACAATGAATCCATTATTTTCCATGTGTATACAGTGACAAATGGAACGGAAAGGGAAAATTCAAAAAGTGATACCTAAAATGTTGAATGTGCAATTATTACAAAAGGAAAGGCAAGAAGGTTATCGACTAATGTTTACCGAAAAGACACAAATAAAATATAGTATTCGGAGTCAAATCAATTACTTTTGTGACACCTCAGAGCGACGCATTTAGAGGAGTTTTTAAATGTTTAAGAATCACTCAGGCAAATGAGACTCGGGCTTACTAGATGATGGGCGTTTTTCTATGGGCAAAATCTTTTGACTCTGTAGTTGACAGTGCTTATTTCATTTATTAATTCTAGAGAAACCTCAGGGTTGAAGCTTTTCCCCTTCACTTTTTTCTAAATAGATGAAACAAGCGGTAGTTATGAGCCTGAGAACTGAACTCATATGAAATTTAAAAAATAGTGATTAATTGTGAATCATATGTGGCTGCTCTATTCGATGTCAGGTGAAACACAGACGCTAGTCCTCGTTTTTTGGAAATTAGTTTTAAATGAAACTCCATTTATGTGCAGGACACTCTGCACAGGAGTTAAGTTAACCTTCATCCCAGCATCACCACAGGCAGCTGTTAACCTATACCGTGCTCGCTGAAGTTATTCCTTGGATGATGCGAGGATGGCCTAATCATCTGCTAAAAGTAAGTGGCTCATCCTGATGCCGGCCAGTTTGAAACATTGCTTTCCAAGATTACACTTTACCATTCAGTCTATATGTTCTATAAAATGAGGCGGCAAACACAGCCCTGTCAAAGTCCAACGCACGCATCAAAACGACGGTATTTGATCCTTCCACCGTTTCCTTGCAAAGACTGAATGTCTCGCAGAAGAGGTCCACTCAGTGCATAAACCTGCAAAACTCTCCATATTGTACCCCGAGAGACTCGGTCGAGCCTTTTTCAGATATACAAAACACGCATAGACGGGTTTGGCATATTCCCAAGAACAACATTAAGAGTAAAGAGAGAAAACCTTTGAAAACTAGTGGGAGGGTTACAATCCGCTTAGGCGAATCGTTGGATACCCCATCCCAATTGACCACTTTCAAGCTCCGAATTGTGTCATAAATCTTGGTTGTTAAATTTCAGTTTCTATTAAGTTCAACTGTATTTAGAATTTCTCAGTTAAAGAATCTTCTCCCTTAAAAAGGGGCGTGGCATCCACCCCTTTTCAATTGCATCGTTTTTTTGTTTACATTTTTTATCAGAAGTGATATACACGTCTTGATTGCATTTTCATATTAAAAATTTGGTTTATACTTAAAAACGCCCCCGAAAGTGGGCGTGGCAAAAATCTACTCATTTGAGTTGATAGCTTACGTACATATCTGAAGATTTTATTGTCGAACTTTTTTGAATTTAAAACAAATATATCAAATAAAAACCGTTTATTAGAATGTGTATTATATATGACCACGCCTACAAGGGGCGGTTTTCGCTTTTTTCTTAAATTCTAGTCACAATATACTACAGCGAGGATAACGCGTACCAAATTTCAGCTTCCTACGACAACTTTGAATTTTCATGCTAATAAGTAAAGTGGGCGTGTCAGTGGGCGGATTTTGAAAAATACTGCTTCGGGAACTAGAAAGAGCAGATTTTAAGTGTCGACGGACGGGCGGACGGACATGGCTCATTCGACTAACAATTCGGTCTCGATTATATGCTCTTAAGGTCTTGACTAGTTCCAACGAGTGAATCCTCACAGTGCAGAACTTTGCTTCAGAAGAGGATTCAGTGAAGATCTTTGGACACACTTACGACTCTTCCTTAAACGTTCTGAGAAGACCTTCCGATCTTCTCTCCCTACCTTAGTCTCACAATGATGAGTGCTCTTACAAGTTTACCGAGACGAGCTGATGTTAGTCTGTCGGGACAACTGGTAGACAAACTTGGGTTGGTAATCCTCAAGCTCCGACTGTTATACTCGAATGTCGAATATAGTATGTAAATGTGGAGCATAATTGAAGTACCTGCAAAGTCACAAGAACTAAAGGGTGAGCCAATAGATGCTGTGCATGTCGGTTGACAGTTACTGTCACTATTTACTATAGTGACATAATAACTCTAAATAAATAAATAGAGTGGCGCAACAGCTCAAGGTGAACCAGGGCCAACTTCTCAACAATGTATGGACCTACAATTTTTGGCCTTATCCGAACGCCACTTTGAGAAGTTTTTCAAGACAAATCATACTCACGGAGGGCTTGTCGCGGATGTAGGGACCGTAAAAAAGAATATGTCTTTTTTATACCTGACCGAGGGTATATTAATTTTAATGCATAGTTAACACAGTGAAATAATCACCATTCCCCTTAAGACCTTTTAGGAATATGATCTAGACCGACATGTGAATCGATTAAGCCACGTCCGTCCGTCCGTCCGTATGTGTGAAGGTTTTAGGTCTTCAAAAACAAGCTAGAGAGCTGAAACTTGGTATACTGCTTGTTTTTTTTTTGCACAGACAAAGTGTAAACATTGGCTCAATCAATCAACGGCCACGCCCACTACTGGCTTCAATGTGAGACAAGCTCAATTTCACTATTTTTTTCAAAATGCCTTTTGGTCAAGTTAGACAAGGCACAGGAACCTAAATTTTGGTACTAAGCAATATTGGCCTACAATCTTTAACAAGGCAAAAATTGGACCGCCCACGATATCGACCATGCCCAGTTTTAACTTGTAAGATCTTTAAAAACCCGATTTCTCAAAAAGTTGACTCCAAATCGAAAAAAAAATTATATGAGAAATATTAAATATTTGAGCTCCGCCTACTTTTAAGGGGCGTTTTTAGGAAAACCCCGTTTTTTTCTGAAATAATTTCCGCTTTTACCGTATTTTCTCTTGATTCTTACGAAATGTTAATTAATTAATTTTAATTTTTAGCCCATAGACGCCCTATGGCTTATACAAATGACTTATACAAAAAACATATAAATTATGGCCAAAAAACTTTAAGATTTGGCGTTACACGGTATATAAGGTCGGGTATATAGAAGTTTGTCACAACCGAACTCTTGCACTTACTCACTTGTTAATGCCAAAAAGTATTTCAAGAATTTTTACACTTGATAGCATATTGATAATATATTGAAAAAAATGAGAAATATTTGAAATATGAGAAAATGTTTCTTCATTGGGTTCATACAAAATTTTGGGGCATGCTCAAATTCGGAGGCAGAATTTAAGAAAAACCCATAACTTTCCAGAAAAACATAGATTTCGACTGCGTTTTAGCCTCACTAAGAATAAGAAATAAAATTTAGGCCATAAGGTACACCAGCCATTATTCTAGGCTACCGATGACGGTATAAACCTGTACCGAAGGTCAGCAACCAGAGGTAACCAAGGGTAATGAAGGGTAATATTGAACCGTTGTCAGCAGAGTTGAGGGGGGCTAGTGAGAGACTTTCCTGAAGAAAGGGTGGTCTCGTAACTGTTGGACTCCAAATGGGAGCTTGCCTTGTTGATACGAATTCTAGGTCGAGGAGGAGGTGGGTGGGTCAGTGAGAAATATTTCCTATAAGAGAGAGAGCCCGGCAGGGCAACCGATTTCGGTATAAGTCTGAATCTGTTGGTTCAGAGGGGGGAACTCTCAGGCAAGAAGCTGATGTAGGGTAACCGTCTTCGGTGTAAGCCCGTACTACAGGCAACTGCCGAAGCAGTGAGAGTTATGTGCTGGGGATTCCGTGGGTGTGGAGAGATGAGGGTAACCAAAGCGGTATAAGCACACACCCACAGCCCTGGAAAAACACTGGGAAGGGAAGAGAACGAAGGGAAGAGACGAGGAAAAAGGCAATAACTGTAGCTATACTACTAATTACTTTCCGTGTGGTGTGAGGGACAAATAGGGTATCTTTCCCTTGCGTCGACTTTTACTAGACTTAAACCTTTGGTTTACTATTGCCCCTAAGTGAGAGTTAGCCTTAAGGATTGGAAAGTGCAGGTGGAGTAACCGATTTCGGTAAAGACCGTTGCCGGAGGATGATTCTTCGTACAGACGCTGAAGTAGGGTAACCGTTTCGGTGTAAGCCCATACCTCAGGTGATTCAAATCAGAAGTAACCTTGGGGGAGGGGGGGAAATAGGAGTGTTAGGGGTAACCGAAGCGGTATGAACCCGAACCGGGGAATGGAAAGGGGTAGGGGTAACCTAAGCGGTATGATGTACATTTGTACCAGTGTTCCCACAAGAGCCGAGAGGTGAGGGCAACCGAATCGGTATGAGCCCTTACCAGGCCGGTCTAGGGAGAAACTTGGGGAGGTGTGGTGGTATATATTTGGCGCTCGAGCCTTGCAGCTTCCTTGAGTGTTTCGATGGATTGACAATAGGCTCTTCTTAGACTACTTCTAAGTTTCCTTGAACAATTTCTTGTATATTTTCTGGCAGTCCTGTTTCGCTAAAAGTTCTTGCATTCGTAGCAAATGTTGAAAGTCTCTCTAGTCAACAATTTATAAATTCTTGTATTTTCTCAACCTTTTCCTTACATTTTTCTCATATGAAACCACACGAGTGTCAAATGACTCTAATAAAAGCTGTTCAATAGTGTCCGAAAAAACTGCGTCGCTCCGGCAAAATAAAGTGTTTGTTTACGCAATTTCATTCCTTATTTATAATTCGATTAATCTTATCGTTTTATTCGCAATTTCCCAAAAATACGCCGTTAAGCAGGCCCTTAACATTTACGCAATCAATACAACCCATGAAACGTTAAACCCTCTCAACCGACATGTATATCTGGGCAACCTATAACAATGTCCCAACGAAAAACTCACTCATACGCCCCGTGTGGCCTGGTTGAACCTCCTTTCACTGCCATTATCACTATTGCCCACTTTGTCTCTTTGACGATGCCTTTGAGGGTAATCCAAAACTAGTCACACTCCTCTTATCTGCCTCTTCAAATCTCATCTAATTTTTCAAAAAAAAAAAAAAAAAAACAACAGAGGAAAATAAAAACGCCAATCCTCGAGTCAGACCGAAAATGGATCCTTTGCCGAACACTTCACCGCCACCGACCGACCGACGACGAGTGCCACAAAATAGAATCCTCATTCCATGTATTTATAGTTGTTCATACCCCGAATGAAGGGTAACCATAACCACACACACACACACTCCTTCCACTCCAATCCAGTCATGTGCTCATTTGAGCTTAAAGAGTCTAGATAGCAGTCCCGACTCGGTGTATATGGTATGACAACCAGTCAAGCATCCCCAGCCCACCCACCATGTAGTTTGACAATTATTAATGGGTCAGTGATTGCCTAAAGTCCTTGAGATTGTTCAGCTTAGCATCCTCCAGTGTTGTGGTAAAAGTGAATAAGCCAATATTGGCATGAGGGGGGCGGCTGATGGGAGTACACAGGACCTCGAACTCCTGTGCGGTTGTGAATTCGAACGGGTTAAACCATACCAGTGACAAAGTCGAGAGTCTCCTGCTGTTAATCAATGTGAGAGGATTAATCAAAGGATTAGGATGTGACGGGAAAATGTTACTTTCCTTGGAAAATAATTTTGAAACATGAACATAATACCGCAGGTGAATAACCACCAAAGTGAACACACAGCGAGCTGTATACTGGTATTCTTCATCCAGTGTATACACTCAGGCTGTGGAGGGTATACAGATCCAAGGATATATCGCAGGACATAAACTACCAAAATGGCTAAAGAACGAGGAACGAAGCGGCGGAAATACGACTGCAATTGATTCAGTCACCTGGTTTTTATTGCAGCAATGGGTTGGCGTCATGCACCGGCGAAACAATTTCACCTCTTTATTGTGGGTATTCCATTTTGGCTTGATTTAGGGAGTAACTTAACCCCGGTTAAGGTCGTAGTTTATGTTGGCTTGTCGTAGGCGGACGACACGTTGAGCTAGCGAGCTCATTTTTCACGTGTGTGCACTTTCGCGAGCACCAAAATGTGGTTGGTAATATATCAATGTTGGAGCTTATACTTATACCCCGGGAAGGAAGCTGATGCTTTGCGACAAAGTCAAGCAGAAGCGGACTTTTTATCATGTGTCGTAAAAGGGTGTAGCAAGATTGTTTACATTATTTATCTACGCTTACATTTTAGTTTTATATAAATCGCTGGCACAACAGTTTAAGCTAATAAAATACAACATGAAGTGGTTGGCAGTGGATGGATGTCGTGGAAGATGGAAAACATGTTTTTCCTGGGAACTCACTACTCTGTTGTGCCTCTAAAAGGCAGGAGCTTTTAACGTTTGTTTCCTAATAACCCTAGATTAGCTCGGCTCTACAATCCTTGGTTGGTATGACTGAAGAATCCTTTGACATTAATGATTTCACTTTAGTGTAATTTCTTGACATTGAAGGAGCCTCCAACAATGCCGGGGCAGAAACTATAATGGTTGCACTTTGAAAGCTGAAGGTTGACAATTATCTTTGAATAAATGCTTAAAAGCCGGCTCAATGCCGAGCTGGGGTATTGTTTCACCCACAGGTCCGGGTGCAGAGGCACACTACAGGGTGGCAGCCCCACTACTATGGCTCCTCGTAGTCGTAGTTTACAAACTTCTTCTGATTCTGGGATGTCATAGTCGTAGCTTACGCTGAGAATATTGGAATAGCAGTATCAGGCAAGTTTCTTCCCACAATTAATAATATGATGCAAGAAATCCTTATTCCCAAACTGGGGACTCTAACCTTGGATTGCGCACTGGATATGCATGGCGCAGTCGTTTGACCCAACCATACTTGGGTACGGAGTACTAGTCTGGTGGAAGGCACTTGATAAGGGAGAGATTATTAGACAAAGTTAAAAGACTTAGTCTTAGGGATCATGCAAGCATCTTAAATGACCAAGTTACTACCCCTGGTAGCTCGGCTCACATTGTCCCATACCCTGACTTTAATGGTTAATCCAAGAACAAACTTTTAAACAGAACTGCCTGGGAGTCGGGTGAGGTCTTTAACGCCTCTACAAGAGAACGGATCAAAAACAGCAATTGGAGCAGGATTAGGATTCTTTTCCTGTTCTTTGAAATTATATTACTCCAAGGGTCTGCCGGACCGCTGGTAGTGTAATTTAAGCAAAAATAACAGCTGTTCGAGAAGCCGCGACCCTTGTTTTTTAATGAACTTGACTGCAACTGCAAAAAAGGCAAGAAGTCTTTAACTTTCCCTTTTAATAGTTGCTTTATCCTCGTTTGTTTTCCACATGAAATTGATGACAGTGAATTGACATTTTCTCAAGACAAGTATTTCCTAAAACTCACTACTCTTTTTTGTCTTTCCTTTCCAATTTTCTGACATGCCTGGAACCCATGCTTAGTTGCATTTCATGAGAAAAACTGTGTTGCAGAAAAATATATCCTGAGGGAGTTCCCTCGGGCTTTGGGACAAGTGAATAATCCTCATTTGCATACTTGTATCTTAAGAATTTTCCATGATTTTCTACGACAAACTTGACGCTCGTAATTAGGTTATATATAGAGCCCACAGGTCATACTTGGGTACGGAGTACTAGTCTGGTGGAAGGCACTTGATAAGGGAGAGATTATTAGACAAAGTTAAAAGACTTAGTCTTAGGGATCATGCAAGCATCTTAAATGACCAAGTTACTACCCCTGGTAGCTCGGCTCACATTGTCCCATACCCTGACTTTAATGGTTAATCCAAGAACAAACTTTTAAACAGAACTGCCTGGGAGTCGGGTGAGGTCTTTAACGCCTCTACAAGAGAACGGATCAAAAACAGCAATTGGAGCAGGATTAGGATTCTTTTCCTGTTCTTTGAAATTATATTACTCCAAGGGTCTGCCGGACCGCTGGTAGTGTAATTTAAGCAAAAATAACAGCTGTTCGAGAAGCCGCGACCCTTGTTTTTTAATGAACTTGACTGCAACTGCAAAAAAGCCTTGGAATCACCAACGATACGATCAAAGTTGCCAAAGATTGCAACAAAACACGACATATCCCAGTGATGGGTTCAGAGCCACAAGGATATTCCAGGCACCTGCAGAGCTGCGGAACTAACTAAATAAGGAGCTACCGCCAATCCGACTCATTTAATGGAGCCAGAGTTTTACATGGACACCGAAGCCATAACAAAGGCCAACAGGTGGGATATCATCAGCTCGAAGAAAAACAAAGAGCCTCATCTGTCATCTCCTTGGCTGAATCTTAAAAAGAAAATTAGGGCCCGCAGAGACCACTGTCTGGTAGGGAGACATGCTAGAAGACTTCAGGGGGACGAAGACATCATGGTTCATCTTCAGTGTATCTGTCGCTGTGTCGCACCCTATCGACATTGAGAAGGAAATTTTAAGGTAAATACTTTTTCGCCAATCCAAACTTGGTGAGCTTTATTTCTGGGGCGAATTGACTAAACGCTAAAATCGTGAATCACCCAGCACTTTATACCACCCGGAAAATTTATCGCAGAGCACCTGCAATAAACGCCTTATACAACGGCACCCGCTCTACTCCCCTTACCATACCTCAAAGCATCTTCTCATATTCATACCGTTCATACCACTTCGGTTACTCTCCCATTCACCCAGGGTTAATTTTGACTTGAAACGCTTGTGGTGCGAGCATACACCGAAAACGGTTTCTCACCATCAGCGTCTTGCCTATGCATTGTCCTGCGGCAAGGGTTCATACCGAAATTGGTTACCCATGCACTCTCCCATCCTTGAGGCTAATTCTACTTGAGGTCTTGAAGTCAGTTGCCCTTGCCTTCGCTGCTCATAGAAGACAACTCCTCACTGAGCTCCTGAGCCCATTACCTAGTTGCCGTGGGTTTACACCGAAAACGGTTGTCCCCAGCCTCAACTCTATTTCTTAAGGAAAATTCTTATCTGGGGTCCAACAGTCACAGGCCCCTATTCTTTGGGGAAGCCCTCACTGTACTTCCACAACTCTGCTGGCAGTCGTTCACACATAAACGGTTACACACAGCCTTCATCAACCTTTTCGGTTAAGTTCCTAACCAATCAACCATCGATTTGTAACCACTTCGGAACAGGCTTATACTGTTTCCCGACCTGTCTCACCGCAATCGGGTAGCCATCATTTAGGTCTTCGGGCTGGTGACTCCGGTCTTACAGAAGTGGTTTCACATTGAACCTCCTTTGAACTAAGTGTGTCAGTGCTCTGAGAGGGAACAGCCACCTGGGCTAATCTTTCAATAGATTAGGATAAGTTTTTGGATACCGCTGTGATAAAAATCCCAAGTCACAAGGACAGCAGTTGGGTCCATTGTGCACAATGGCTACTTTCTTCTCGTCTAAGAAAGAAACAAAAAGGAACCGCTGTTAAAAAAGGTACTGATTGACACGATCCGATGTTTTCCCTCCAATTGAAATAAGGATAGGAGTTGCTGGTACGCGATAAGGCAACTCTCCAGGTGGCGGATAGGGGAACGCTCACCATATATGTTGGGTGAGTACCGGTATGGAAAATATCCGAAGTGGGCCAAAATCATAAAAAACTTAAATCTAGAAGCGGCTGTCTGGAAATGAACGACTTCCTGGACGGCAAGCGTCTATTATCCAGGTTAGGGTTGGTCGAATACTATTAAAATTACAACACGGAAATAGAATGGATAAAATTCGCTGGTTATTCATTCGCAATTGAATTTCTGCTAATTATATCATTGCTTATCTCGTCAAAGGCAGAACACTTGCGGGTGTAAACTTTGAGCAGCTTCTGTGCAGGGTTTTTATGGAGGTTGGTGTCATAAAGGTTTGAATTGCTCTTTTTCTTATAAACAAAAAGAATTGGACGTATTTACTCCGGGCCTCAACCTTCGGCCCAGTTACCTACTATGAAGTGCGCAAACCTGAGTCGATCGTTGAAGACTGATGAGAATTTGTGTGGAATGAGAGTTGCCAAATAGTCAGGGCCCTTCAAAGTTAATGCTTCACCTTGGATTCATATGAACGGAGAGATGATGCATCCTTCTGGCGTCATTGGCCTTCCTCCGCTGACTTTTCATATAGCAACAATTGATCATCTGTGTGCCTAGCATGAGTCTAATTCAGTCATATAGCCTGCCATTTATAGCACCGCTTTATGTCTGAAAACGAACTCAAAGTAGGATCCTTATATTTCTCCAAGGACTTTCCTTGGAAAAGCAAGTATCCCAAGTACTGCACACTAAACAGTGTATGGGTCAACAGATCTGCTTCCAATGTATGCGTGCTACCCAATTGGCTCTGTGGAGAGGACTTCAGTAATCCTAAAGTTCAGTTCTATTATTACAACTTGAGGCCTTTTTCAAGATAAGTAGGTACTTCCTGGAACTACTTTATTACATATTTAAGAGCCGAGAAGTTATAAGTTTCTCAAATGTGCAACCATGTGAAGTTGTTGCTAAAATATTGATTTCCTTTCAAGGCAAGTTCTTTTTGGAACTCACTACTTTAGTGCTACTGAGTGAGAAAGCTGTTTTATAATTCTTTCCTACATTTCTTAGTTGGTTCTACTATTAAAAGCAACATAAAATTATTGCCAGTTCATTCATTTTTACGTGGGGACAAGTATTTCCTGGAACATACTACTAAATTGCGTCTTTTAATCTTTAATGTAAAGTGTTTTTTTTTTATTATTAAAAACCCTCACATTCTAGTTTGTTTCTATAGCCTGAACCACATGAAGTTGTTGGCAGCAGACTAGTTTTTACTCAAGACAAGTTTTTCTTGGAACTCAGTCGTCTATTCTGTGTTTCCACGCCAAGACTCTTAATCTCAACTCGGTTATGTCTAGCCCCATTATAAAGGTTTCTTTCTACAACTTGACTCATCTAAGGGTTGCCAGTGGAATTTTCGTTTTTTTTTTTTTTTTACTAAAATCAATTATTTTCTGGAACTCACTATCCTGTGTGTCTTAAGAAGACAGAGCTTTTATTGGTTGATCGTTAATCCCCTAACATCCTGCTTAGTTTGTTCAACTTGCGCCCACGCAAAATTTTTGCATTAGATGATTTTATTTTGAAGACAAGTACTTTCTGGAACTCACTACTGAGTGCCTTAAGAATGATTTAAATAACCGCATTTTTGGTTTGTAAGTAGGTTCCGTTCGTAGTAGATTTGGTTCTATTATTTGAACCAACATTTTGTTGTTGCCAGAGGATTATTTTTTCTTTCTGGAGGTAAATATTTCCCGAAACTCACTATTATTTCCTTTAATATCAAGTAGTGCCGTTTGGGTTTCTACAGCTTCATAAAGTTGATGGCAGCGGATTGGTGTTTTATCAAGAAAATTTTTCCCTAGAACTCACTCTATTGTGTCCCTCTAAAAAGGTAATCGTAAGAACTTGGCCCATTTATACAACTTTAGCCCTTAAAAATTGTTGGAAGAGGATTAATTTTTTCTTCAAGCAATTATTTCCTGACACTCACTACTTTGCTGTGTCTTTTCGAGCAAGAAGTCTTTAACTTTTCGTTGCTAATAGTTCCTTTATCCTCGTTTGTTTTTATAACTAAAATCCACATGAAATTGATGACAGTGAATTGACATTTTCTCAAGACAAGTATTTCCTAAAACTCACTACTCATTTTTGTCTTTCCTTTCCAATTTCCCGACATGCCTGGAACCCAGGCTTAGTTGCATTTCACGAGAAAAACTGTGTTACAGAAAAAAAATATATCCTGAGGGAGTTCCCTCGGGCTTTGGGACAAGTGAATAATCCTCATTTGCATACTTGTATCTTAAGAATTTTCCATGATTTTCTACGACAAACTTGACGCTCGTAATTAGGTTATATACAGAGCCCACAGGTCATACCACAAACTTGCACTTTCCACTTAGTTTCCTTTTCCTTGGGGGATGGAAGAAAAAAAGAAAAGGACCTAGCAAACGCACCACTCTAAAAGCTACTTTTACGGCAGTTTGCATACATTAAATCACGGACCACTCGCTACTGTTGTGTACATCCATTTTCCAACTCCTGGTGCAAGCTACTTGATATTCCGTCGAACAACGACACCACGAAGATAAAAGAAAAAAAAAAACCGAGTCCTGCCATGGTAGATCCTCTTTCATTCGTCCAGAACGAGTTTCAACATCAAGTCCTATTATATCGCATTCGTCTGTGCTCGGCTGGATGAATGCCTATTCATACAGTGGACGGCGAGTTTAACTCACACACCGACCGGTAGGACTCAAACCCGGTAACGCAGTCCTCTATTCAAATGCAAAATTTAACTGGAAACCATACACCATACCGAAATGCAATTACACGGTTTTGGACCGATGAGGAATGTACAGACACACTCCAAGGACCTTATGTTTACTTCCTGCAAATAGTGTGGTGCATTCGTTAATTAAAATTTTTTCATCGGGCAGCTATTTTTTTTTTGCGTGTTTATCTTCCCTGTTCCTTTCATGTGTTTTTATCCTTGCCTACAGGATAACTCAATCTATTGACCGAGGGCTTCGTGCGTTGAATGAAGTCCTTTGAAGAGGTGTGTAGGGCCCAGTTTAATTTTTTTCCAAACAAAATTCCTCTCGAATTTTCACCGAATTTGCAGAAATTCGCAAAGTTTTATGCTGATGGCTATCAAGTTTTTCAGCGTTATTTTGTGTTAACATGAATTATAGCCCAGTGTATAGCGATAAGGTCCTCTTTAACGAGAAAGGACGACAACAAAAAAAGGAGGGAAATCTGATTTTATAATGGAAAGCGATGGAGAACGGGTGAGTGCGTGCCGTGGCTATAAAAACTAAAAAGCAATAATTTAGAGAAAACCAAACTTGTTGTCAACAGATTTTGGGCTTTGTTTGTTCTACACCCACACACACGAGCGGCCGCACAGCATCCGGATCAAGAGTTAACTCTTTTTGTGTGTAATAAAACCCGGACTTAATGCGATAGAAAAAAGGACTTTTTTCTATATGTTTAAGTGCAATAAACGATGTTAATATAAAAAGGATTTCCAATAATGAACATGCAGACGTCTAAGCGATAAAACTAGGAAGAAAGGATACACATGAAATGCTTTTCTACAACCAATTTTGAGGGGACATATTGAAAGTTTAACATAAATCATAGTGTATGTGCGTATTGATACTTTGACTTCTGTTTTGATTTATTTATGGGAAATAGTTTATAGGGGTTGTTTTTATAACTTTGTACTAAAAACTAAATTGCCACAATTGATGGGATGAATCTGGGCAGGACTTAATGGCTTACCGCATGGCCAATTGAACAAAATGTTGTACAGATTTATGGCTTGGATGGACAATGGAAATGGAATAAAAATTATTTATTGTTGCATAAAACATAAAACTTTTGGAAACATCGAATTCCTTAAAAATTAGATAAAAATTGAGATTTCATCCAGAGCTCTTGTGTCCTGGATACGCCACCATCACACGTTTGCAAGCCTTGAAAAATAATTCTAAAAGAAACTGAAAATCCCTCTAATCTGCCAGAGGAGCTGCTTCACATTTTCCTTAACTTCGGAGTCATGCCAGTCTCCTTGAGGGTTTCGTCGCCCTCCTCCAGAACGTGGAAGACCCAAGTCTGGCCCACTGTTACTTTCCATCCTGTCAAGGGCCACATGATGGAAAGTTATGGAAGTCTCCACATCAAGCAATCTGCCTTCGACGACGACTTGGTCCTAAACACGCAGTTTTAGACTTCCTGGTCGTCTGAAACCTGGGTGCCTGTCCACCCCCTCGATGTGGCTGAGCCAATGTAGTCTTCGTATTTTGGCCTTTTTAACTTAATCATTATTTATTGGTGCAGTGCGCACTTAGTGGATGAAATATATCCACATCTTGGTAAAGCGCACTAAGTTCGGGGTTGTATCTTCTCCTCCATTCACCCTTCTCGCACACAAGACCAAAACTTAAGCGAAAAATGTTTCAAACAAAAAAGATCAAAATTGGTCTTAACCTCCGTTTCTTGGTCGTGTGTTTCGCTGAGAAATCTTGGCACTGAGCATCTTTAGTGGGTATTCACCAAGATTTCCATACCCATACACACTTTCTCGACAAAGGCCGAGTGAAAAATGTTTCTATTCTAAGAACCAACTATTGTTTCCGCTTCTTTATTATCTGCCAAGCACTCGTTGTCGTGTCATAAAGGAGAAGTGACAGACTTGTCAGTACGCAAGACGACAGAAAATCGTGCGGCAAATAAACGTACGATTTTCTGCCGTAATCATTCTGCGCACATGACTAGTAATTTTCCGTCTTATTCCTGCTAATTTTGATGGCAACAATTGTTATTGCCGTGGTTGAACAAAAACGTTTTCAAACTTTTTACCGTGCTGTTTAGTCGCAGTTTGAAAATTGGGAGTAAAAAATCGTGCGACAAAGTGACGTTGCCGCAAAAGTCTGCTGTCTTCTGCACAACGCTTTAACCTTAAGTTGAACAGTGACATTCGCTGCACGACTTTCTTTTTTGTAGTGACTTCCTGGCCTAATGGTTTTGTACAGCTGAACTTTTTCTTTCGGTTTAGGCGTCCGGAATCCAGTCGTTTTGGGGGAATAGCAATTTTGTAATGGGACGTCGGTTGACGTAAGGCTCATGCACTGGCATGTTGGTTGTCATCTTTAGCTCGGGAATAAGTTATTCACTCTTTCCTCGCAAAGTGTCATTTGTGGAACTAAGGCGAACATGTAAGTTAATTCGGAGTTGCTGCCACCAAGATGGAGGTCGAATATTTATTTACTCCTTATAGAATGTGTTTGGGCTAATCCTCGTTAATTTTAAGACCAACCAACTTCATAATGTTCTTAAATCATGCTAAAAGCTTTTATAACGGTTGGAGTTTGCAATGGCATCGATATTGTTAGTGGACCCCAGTATTTGCAGGGACCTGTTGAATAAAGTGTGAATCCCGTGTTAACTTTGTCCCTGCGCAATATCATCTCCAGAACAAGATTAAGAAATACTCAAAACAACGTATCTCCTAGTCGAAATCCGGTGCCTTATGGAAACAGCTTCGACGATCTTCTCCCAAATAGCACATTGTACTTCGTTTTTATGATCGGCTCGGCCTTGGAGTTCTGTGGTATTTTTCTGAGTCTGATCTAAGGTTAATCTGTCAGGCCTGCCGAACGGCAGGTCACAGAACGGCCCTAGACGAAATCTTGCAGTATCGGGCGCACCCATGCAGTACTTGGCTGGGTTATGCCTCGCGCGTTCTTGGAAGGATCGCCCTTCCTGAATATGTGACATAGAGCTTGTCATCGAGCATGCTTGATATAACCCGCCATTGGTAAAGGGTTTACGTTTTTTACGTTTTTGTTGGAGGTTGCTACTATCCGATGGAGCACTCAGACACAACTACTGGTCCATTGCACTACCATGCAGACACCATACATTAATGTATTTAGTTTACCCGTCTTTCGAAGAAAGATGAGAAGGAGCTTCAGTGATTAAGAGCTTAGGTGTTCGGCACTCACCAAGGCCCCGAGGATCCGCCACCTGATGCGAGCAAAGGCAGGACAACTACAGAGAAAGTGTTCCGCTGTATCGTCGTCCTCTCCACAGGCAAGACAGGTGGTGGTTTCGCTTAAGCCTAACACATTCAAGTGTCTAGCAAAAGTTTGGTGGCCGGTAAGGACGCCTATAAGAAGTCTGCAATCGATTCTCCTAAGAGATAGAAGAAAAGACGCTGACCCCTCGGAGGTGTCTGGGCGTAGTCGTTTAGTCTGTCTGCATCCATCGCAGTCACGCCAACGAGCCCTGTGCTCACGAGAAACCCAAGTATCAATGACAGACGTGACAACAGATACAGGCAGGCCTAAAGCAGGTTCGGGTCCTGAGAAAACCTCTTCTGAGCCAAGTCTGGCAAGCTCATCAGAGATCTCATTTCCCTGGATACCAGTATGACCTGGAACCCAAACAAGATTCACTGCATTTAGCCTTCCGACTAAGTTCAACGAATTCTTGAGTTCGAGCACTATCTTGGACGAGGTAAGAGGGTTGAGCAACGCATTTAGAGCGACTTGGCAGTCACTGTAAACGCATATGCTTCTTGCCCTCCACCTGTTAGTCACAATATAGCGCATAGCCATTAGGATAGCGAAAATCTCCGCTTGGAAGACAGACGCATATTTACCTAAGGGGTAGTGGAGTCTAATGTTCTCGCTTTCCACAAACACTCCAGCACCTGACCCCTGTCCAGTTTTGGAGCCATCCGTGAAAATACGATGGCATTCTTTCCCTGGCTCAGAGTCTGGCCGAAGCCATTCCATTACCTGAGGAAAGTTGACTTGGTAATTTTGTCGCAAAAGGATTTCTGGGGTCATTGCGTCAGAGGGCATGTCCATAAGACAGGGGTCAAAGGACAATTCTCGAACAAGTTCTTCAAAATTCCAATGCGTGTGGTACCAAAAACCACCTCTCTTTAAGCGAAAGATGGTTTTCAGCGTACACCCCATGATAAATATATCAAGGGGGGGGGAGGTTCATCAAAGCATCTAGAGCAGAGCCCGGCGTGCTAGGGAAGGCCCCTGTGCAGCCAAGACAAGCCGTTCTTTGGAGTTTGGCAAAAGAGGCAGTAACACGTTTCCGCGAAAGCCTGTTCCACCAAACAACCGATGCGTATGAGAGGAGTGGTCTAACCATGGCAGTATAGATCCAGAGGACCCTTTTCGGAGATAAGCCCATGTCTTGCCAAAAGCGCCTCTGCACTGCCAGAAGGTGGACAATGCTTTTTCGGTTTTGGATTCAACATGCTTAGACCATAGAAGTTTTCTATCAAGGATTACTCCCAGATATTTGACTTCATCGGATATCGGGATAGTGACACCTTTGAGCACTAGTTGAGTCAGACCAGTGACCTTCCTCCTTCTCGTAAAGAGAACAACCGTAGTTTTAAGAGGATTCACTGAAAGCCCATTACTAGTGCACCAATCATCGATCAAGTCCAGGGATCTCTGCGCCTGAGAGCACACAGTCCCTAGGTTTGAGCCGACAGAAAGAACGGCGACATCATCCGCGTAGGCTTGTGTGTAGGTTCCAGGAATCTTGAGAGCCGATAGGAGAGAGTCTACTACCATGCACCATAAAGGGGGAGACAGAACGCCACCTCGCGGTCAGCCCCTGTTTACCCCAGTACGCCCTTGCCACAATCTGCCTCGGTTATCAGCGTCCTGTGCATTAGCATTGCCCTAATCCATTTAACTAATGGTTCATCTACACCGTGTTGTCTGGCTGAGTTGCACATGCTATCAAACGTCGCGTTATCAATAGGTATAGGGTTTGGTTTCTTTTTAAATCACAGGTTAATTTGACACTGACAGATGTTTCAAACAGATGTTTCACTGACAGATGTGAAAAAAGTTCGTGAGACTAGTTTGCTAGTTGCTGTTTTTTGTCCGCCGGTACACGCACCATATCTATAAAGAGTTCTCCCATTCACTACGTGAGGAAAAACCCAATCAAGAACTAAGCCTACGGGAATCCCGCTTAAAGTTGTGGAGGTCTCTGTAGCAGTATGTAGCACTGTCATTGTCATCGGGCCCATATAACTTGAATATACATTCCTCAATCGATTTTTCTAAGCAAACACTCTTATTGTTAAGCCCTTTTGTTTAAGTGGTTACCTTAGGCTCAACCTACAAATTCCTTTTTCCAATCTTCTCGGCTAGTGATTAAAAATAAATCTTTTCATAAATCTCATTTCCAATTTACGCACACCTTTTGTTTAGGAAGCCAATATGAATCTACCCGCTTACGACAGATCCTTCACTGTGTACTCTTGGGCATCTGAAAGAAGGTTTCAATATTCGGTTCCTGGAATTGTCATCGTCACTCCCTTTATACTATGTATCCACCGGCAATAACACGAAGATTATCGGGTAGCGATTAAAAACGGATCCCGAAGTGGCTCCACTGGAAAAATATAAGTTTAATTTCCAGTGGGGTGTTTTAGGCATTGTTTTAGAAATTTCGTTTAATTTGACACGAGAAATCTTTTTCTGACATTTTGGTTCTCAGAAGAGAGTAGAGATGCCACATCACAGGAGCGAAATAATATGCCCGTTTTTAAAATCCTATTCGAAATCGTATTTGTGACAGATCTGTCAGAACGTGGACAGTTTCAGTTTCCTGTTTAGTTTGAATTTTCTTTTGCTATTCTTCGTTTTATAACTGGTGGAAACCAAGTTTCACAATCCTATGTTTCCACCAGTTCTAAACCGAGGATTAGTTAAAACAAAATTAAACCAAATCCCAAAATGTTTTCACTGGACAAAAATATGACATCGACTTTTCGCAAACACTCGCGTGTTGTAATAATACCATGTCTCCACCCGGCACGTATCCGCGATTAAGAAAACCCCTCCTGTGGTTCAATTAAATCTCGAGATTTTATATAAAATTTTAAATTGACTCGGCATGTGATTAAAAATAAATTTTCTAAAGAATCTCATTCACCCTTTTCACAAGCCAACGCGTTTATGTTTCTCGTTCCAATCCAAGTGTAGAATCGTTTTCAAGAAGCTACAATACTTGAAGTGGTTTGAAAATGTCTTTGATAGGTTAACGTCCCGTGTTGAGTGTAATCCTTAAAAGCTCTCCAGTTTCCAGCAAAAAGAGTATCACTTTTCGAATAAAATGTTGAGTATCGAAAACTCTTCGATGGTATCTGATAAAAAAAATGTGGAATCTCACCTCCACAATGTAAAAGGAAATTGTGTCTAAGAATAAGGTAGCAAGTAGACTAATGCCGCTTGTTGTCAGCTGCTACAGAGTGCGCCATATTTTATGTCAGTATATGAATATTGTGTTATTTTAAAAGTCTTGAACCTATTTTCATACGTGAAGTGTTTTTAAATAACTTAATCTTGTGCAATTTATGCTGACTAGTTCTAAAATATAACATCAATCAAATGGCCACCCTGTTATGTGTTTTACAAAGCCATTGCTAAAAGCTCGAGTGCTTATGAGTTTCTCTGGGGTAAAGTTTTATTTTAACCCGAGAAAAGGAAGTCAAGAAGAGCCAAATCCCAAGGTGAGCGCAGTAATTATTCTTAGACTTTCTGATAAGATAGACCAACATAATGGTTCGCCTTTTCCGGCTTTTCTAAAGGATAATGACTCACTGACAGTTTTGGATGCAATCCTAGCCCAAAGATTTACTTCTTGGTCCAAGGACAATGGACTTTAATAGAATACGCGATGTAGTAATTTGGTATGATTTTGCTTTCTCACACGTGACTGGTCGGTCATCAAAACTTTCTTTTAAATATCAAGTCTGTGCCTACTTGTCAACCACTATATTTTGCAGTACTTCAATCGACAACGTGGACGACTTGTCGGAAATTTTTGTTTCATATATCTGAATTTATATGAAATAAATCAAAATCGACCTCAAAAATTCGTGAAGCTGTGACATGTAAAGTGACACACTTTTGAATTCTTGGCCAGCTACTGTCTCATAGCAATGTTACCTAGATCAGCGGAACATCAATCTTGCCCCATTGCTGATGAATGAAACTTATTTCGACGATATCCCGCTGTCTTGTCTTCAAAAATTGTAGCAGTAGAAAATTATGTAGACATACTTTGAGTTTGTTAAACTGAAGAACTTTATTCTTATGCACTGCCTTACTATTTTGGCAGAAAAATCGGTAAATCGGCGGGAAAGACGGTAAAAACCGTCTTATGTTTAAAATTGTATGAAATTGAAGTCTTAAATGAATAACTACTCAAGTGAATCGATTAGTTAAGTTCAAAGTAATTCAATGTTTTCGTCCCGATATAAATGTTGACGCACCTGCTACTGCCCCGTTTGGAGCAATGAACATTGGCTCGTGTTACAATGACCCCGCTTTGAATGTAGTAAGGGAGACCTCTTTAGGTTAGCTAAACAATTCGTTACCTATCTGAGCAGCAAAAAGGTAGCCACTCCTTCTCGAAAAAGAATTAAAAAATAAAATCATAATAGCATTCCCCAAAAACACCGAAAAGGACCTTAAAAATATAACTTCAAAATTTGATTTAAATTCAAAATTAATTGGCCCTCATCAACTTATTGCCTAAGGAGTCCTTTCTGCTGCTTTTATATAAGTCCGATGAAAACCGCACCCGTTCAACTTATTCAATTCAAATCAACACAACTCAGCATCTTTGATTTTCAACGTTACACAACCCGTATAGAGTCCAGAATCTGTCGATTGTTGCAAAATCCTTATCTCTTATTTTGCCTTCCTCAGGCAGCCACTTAATCGATGATCCAGTTAACAAACTGACAGCAGTTGAATATAAAATAATCCTGATTTATTGTTTGGCCGAAATTCAATACGCAAAACTTCTAATTCAACACGCCCCAAAAAGCCATCAACCAGGACATTGATTAATTTATCCCCAAAAAGGTATAGGTGGACCAGACACCCCCAACAAACAATTCGATTCGGCCCAGTTCAGTGTCGGAGACTATAATCATATTTCAAATTCCACTCGTTACAATCATATTTGGTCGAATTTTCATGTAATCGAATCCTGTCAGATTGTGTGCGGACCCTTTTTCTCGCTGCTGTGTGTGTGTGTGCGAGTGTTCAACCACCTCAGATGTGGCTTCATTGGCATGAATATTACAAATTTGCTGCGCCCATACTTGACCCAAATCAACTTTCATTTCAATGGAAATAAAAGGAATAATCGAAAGCATATCCCTTGATTTGAAAGGACCAACTTTCGTTGTGGCACTGAACTGAACTCCAAGTTGCATGGCTTCCCATAGAAAGCACACACGTGTTCTCACACCACACAGATGGATCGTCATTATCCACTAATTTCTCGGTAACCACAATTGGTCAACGAAATATTCCACACAGAACTTAAATTAATTTCGATTCCCATCGGGTCGTCGTCGTTTGAACCCTTTTTCTTGAACATTTCCTTTATTTGATGAATGACTTCCAAAACTCTGTCGAAAATTATCCCATCACCCTAAATGCTATCTGGGACAATGCTCACAACTCAACAATTGTCAACCTTGTGATAATATTGGTTCACCAGTGTAAATATAGTCGCAAAGGAAAGCACACATGTAATGTCATTAGGTCCTGCGAACCTTTTGCCAAACAGGATATAATAGTGAATTTCCCTCAATGAATTGTGTTGTGCTTTGTGGGTTTCTCTCTAAGTGTGTGTGTGTGTGTGTAACAAGGAAAGGGCAAAGAGCTCCCTAGTCGGTTGTTCCGAAGGACCATAATTCCTCACAATGATGATGATGAGCAAATATGAAATTAACTTGCTGATGAAGTCGAGCAAAGTTATTTTCGAACTTCCTTCCTCTGCACCATCGGGAATCTAATTTCACAGAAATGATGGACGACACAGCAATGATTCATTTTCATAATGAGTAAGCAAGGACAACCCATCTGAATAAAGTTTATGTCGAACTATTTCACAGTCTTCGGTTTATGGTCTTGTTATATCTAAATTTTCGATTGTAAAAAAAAAATTTTAGCCATCAGCAAATTTCCCATCAAATTAATTGGTATCTTCTCTCTTTACAGATTTCCTCCTATCTACAAGGTCCTCCTTGTGATGGACTGGCAATGTACGATCGGTTTATTGGCAGTGCTTGTCGCCTCGCACCACGAATGTGTCAGCTAAGCACTCACAGCCCCACGCAGCAATATGCTTACTCACACAAACAGCAGCAGCCATTCACAACCCAGCAGGACGTCGTCGCCAACTGTGATAAAATGTCCGACCGTGATCGTGTGACATGATCAGCGCTCAACAAGAAAAAAAAAGCGACACCACCATCGCTTAGATAGTGTTTATACTCTCATCACATATTATAGAAACCACACCAAAGTTACTAAAAACAAAGAAAGAAAAATAAAACCAAAGGACACCCTTCCTCGTAGAGGATCGTTGCGCGATCACCAGCAAAAACTTAGTTCAAAGCATACATCATCTATTTAAAAGAAACATTATAGGCTAAGCAACCGTATCGTTAAGACGTTAAGTTAAGTTGTAAAAAAAGAGAATATATTTAAAAGTCAATCTCGCTCCTTACATATCCTAAGCTTAATCACCACGCGTAACCGCAAAAACCTATGCTGGCTTTCGAGACAAGCGGCGCACTCAAAGCGAAATGATAATGAATAATGCAAACACCGAAGTCTACTTGGAAATAGCTGCTGCAATACCACCGCCTGTCCACACACTCAACGCCACCGCATCGTTCAATCATTCCTCGGCGTCGGCTCACCTGAACCACACTCATCCGGCGTCCATTTACACCGCGTACAATCTCAGTGAGGATCAGCTGATCAACTACTTCGATGGCTTCCTCACGACGGACGCCAGTGCCAATTACACCCTGGGCCAGACGCCAGAGCCCGATTTGTCAGAGTTCCTCGAAGCATTGCCCAACGATCGTGTCAGCCTGCTGTCGTTTCTGTTCCTGTTCTCCTTTGCGACAGTGTTCGGTAACTCACTTGTGATCCTCGCCGTCATACGGGAGCGCTACCTGCATACGGCGACCAACTACTTCATCACTTCGCTGGCGGTGGCCGATTGCTTGGTGGGCCTCGTGGTGATGCCCTTCTCGGCGCTGTACGAGGTCCTCGAGAACACTTGGTTCTTCGGCACGGATTGGTGTGACATCTGGCGATCGCTGGACGTGCTCTTCAGTACAGCGTCGATCTTGAACCTCTGTGTGATATCACTCGATCGGTACTGGGCCATCACGGATCCGTTCTCGTACCCGATGCGGATGACGGTGAAGCGAGCCGCCGGACTCATTTGCGCCGTCTGGGTGTGCTCGGGTGCGATCAGTTTTCCGGCGATCGTGTGGTGGCGGGCGGCCCGCGATGGAGAGATGCCCGCCTTCAAGTGTACATTCACCGAGCACCTAGGCTACCTGGTGTTCTCGTCCACAATCTCCTTCTATCTTCCTTTGTTAGTTATGGTCTTTACATATTGTCGTATTTATCGTGCTGCCGTTATACAGACCCGGTCGCTGAAGATCGGCACCAAGCAAGTACTAATGGCATCAGGGGAATTGCAATTAACGCTTCGTATTCATCGTGGGGGCACCACCCGAGAGGCCACCACGACGTCCCACCATCCCGTGGTGCATCATGGCAGCGCGGGAGGCGGTGGCGGCGGCGGTGGTGGTGGCGGTGGTAGCCACCATCACCATCATCACAACCATAGTGCGTCAGGGACGACGACGTCCACACCCGAGGAGCCCGACGACGAACCATTGTCGGCGCTGCACAACAACGGCCTGGCGCGCCACCGGCACATGGGCAAGAACTTCTCGCTGTCACGGAAGCTGGCGAAGTTCGCCAAAGAGAAAAAGGCTGCGAAGACACTCGGCATTGTGATGGGTGTCTTCATTGTGTGTTGGCTGCCATTTTTTGTGGTCAACCTGTTGTCCGGTTTTTGTATAGAGTGTATAGAGCACGAGGAGATCGTATCGGCGGTGGTCACGTGGCTGGGCTGGATCAACTCGTGCATGAATCCAGTGATATACGCCTGCTGGAGTCGAGACTTTCGAAGGTGAGTTCTGGGTTCTATTAATGTGGTTTGCTTTTCTCTTTTTTTGCTTTTCGCGTGTCATACGAGTGCGTGCGCGAAGCAATTAGTTCAGTGGAATTCAGCCCAGTGACGTCTGTCGTCCTCCTTATACGGGTGGGTGGCTCCCATATTTTAGGTCGAGAGATATAATAATTCCATGACCAGGGAATCCTTATAGGAAATCGATAGACTATAATGAGTAATTGCTTGCTCAGGTGAATAATTGATTTGCGGATTTTGGCCCTTTGTAGGGTTTGGTCTTGCAGCCTTCCCGGAATAGCATGAAAGGGAAAACGTTTAATTTTTAGATGACTTGCGAGAGTTGCCCAGCTCTCGGCTTTGTGTTTTCGAATTTAAAGGTTGTTTTGTGGTCTGTTTTGTCTTACGTGGGGCTTTGTCGTGTGGTATGGGGATTTACTGATAGATTTTGCGTGATAGACAAACCATTTGTTTGGTTGTGAAATTTTAATCCATGCTTCGTGTGCTGCTCGTGGGATTATTTTCGTTTGTGCTTTTGGAAACAGTTTTCCTTTTTTCTACCTTACAAAATGGAAAAAAATTGTTGAGGTGAGTGGAAAATAATTGAATTGAGAAGAGTACATAGAAACATGTCCAAAGCAGGATTTTTAATAAATGTCCAAGAATAGAAATTTACTTTTTTTTGTTTAGAGACATTTATTGATTAGCGTTTAAGGACCTTAGTACTTGATATGCGATTAAGGTACAAGATTTTTTTATTGACTTTTGTTGTTGCATGTTTTCTGATGGTGGTTTTTATTTCGTCGATATTTACTTATGTGATTGTTAAATTTATTCAACTTAATGGCCTTATTCCAGGCTTACCAATTAGATAACGTCGGTGGAGCGTACAAGGTTCAGCTAAGTCCCTTTGCTATACTCTTCAGGCAAACAAAGTATCCGATAATAAAATAAATTAAATAAATAAAATAAATAAAATAAATAAAATAAATAAAATAAATAAAATAAATAAAATAAATAAAATAAATAAAATAAATAAAATAAATAAAATAAATAAAATAAATAAAATAAATAAAATAAATAAAATAAATAAAATAAATAAAATAAATAAAATAAATAAAATAAATAAAAGAAATAAAAGAAATAAAATAAATAAAATAAATAAAATAAATAAAATAAATAAAATAAATAAAATAAATAAAATAAATAAAATAAATAAAATAAATAAAATAAATAAAATAAATAAAATAAATAAAATAAATAAAATAAATAAAATAAATAAAATAAATAAAATAAATAAAATAAATAAAATAAATAAAATAAATAAAATAAATAAAATAAATAAAATAAATAAAATAAATAAAATAAATAAAATAAATAAAATAAATAAAATAAATAAAATAAATAAAATAAATAAAATAAATAAAATAAATAAAATAAATAAAATAAATAAAATAAATAAAATAAATAAAACAAATACAAAAAAAAAAATGAAAAAAATTAAGTAACTCAAATGAAAAGAGACTAATAGAGGAATAATAAGAGGAACTCAACTTTTTTTATGCTGCCTTCCGTTTGTTAACTTAACGCAACTCGGGAAATTAGAAAAAAAGTATTGCCCAAGGACAAAACTTTGACACGTTTGATCATTTTAAATTTTAGTAGAATGCAGCTCTTCAGTATTCGGAGAAGTCCCCAAAAGTTGAAAATTGAGTTGACGCTGAAGGCATAATCTGACAAACGGAAATTTATATTGAAGTGTACTACTCTAGACACTAGTTTTCAATGACGCAAGTATGAACGCAGTACCCGGACAAGCGTGCGCTTGAACAGTTTACTGTCCAAAAGTTAAGCAATATTTTGTTTGTGCAATTACAAGGACTGTAAATCCTTCCCAATTATCGGAAGGATTACAAGTACTTAAGTTAGAGTCTTTCGATTTCGACTCAAAGTGGCTGGGATGACAACGTTATCCAGAAGACAGTATTATACGTATGCATCGAATTTCTTTTTAAACTTTGTTCTTTCTAAGCCTACTCTTCAAATATGTTACCGCATCGGAAAGAGAAACAAACAGAAGAGAGAGAAAAGAAGGAATCCGAATAGAGACAAAGAAATAAGATACCAAAAGCTGAAAAAAGGAAAGGAAAACATTAAAGGACTGCTTAATAACACCAAAATTACCACCCGCAAGTGTAGGCCTTTAGGAGCAAACAACCCCTTAACAGAAGTATTTCCTTTACATAAACCGCTTTACTTAAACACTCATTGCGGCCGATCATACCCTGGATTTCAGATGCCGACTAAAAAGCCGCTCAATATGAGGCTATTTCTAATTTTTCGATCGGCCCCGATACCCACAACTTGCGAAGCCACCCCACTGGGGGCCAGAAATATCAAGGCATTTGGATGTCTTAGAGATATATGGGCTCAGCTTTTAAAGTCTGCTTTTTTATTTTAATTGAAATCGGTTTATGCCTCCATAAAAGTAGTGATTCTGCGCCAGAGTTTAGATTTAGGACATTGCGGCGCCCATTGGTGCACTTTGTGGATCGGTTTTGTTATTTAACCTTTTTGAGCTGTTGTTTTTTCACACCAGTGTAAAGTGAAATTTACCAGTGTAAAGTGATATTTAGATCTATTTTTTATAGTTCCTGTAACTATTTTTACAAGACGATCCTGCCATTAGATACAGATATAGATCCGGTCAAAATTGGTAGAGTCCAGATAAAGAGTTCAGTTTGAGATGTCAAACTTCCATAGATTAAAGCACGTGATTGGTAAAGACTGTCACTTTTGCAGCTGGATTTCTTAATCTGAATCTTATCTTTCAGTAAAGGCTTTACTGAAAAGCAGCTTCAGTACATCTCAGTAACTATGCTAACGCTTTAGGGTCAAAAACTGGTGGCCAGATTAGATTGTCAGTAAAAGTCTTTTTCTCTGGGACTTCTTTGAGCGAATCCACCTGTCTTGTAGATTTGCAAGGTCTGCAAATGGTTTGTGTCGGAGTAACAGCTCGACCAAACAAAACACATCCAATTGTCGGTTCATATGCAATAAAGCTGCATCAAAAAGATTCAAAGATTCAAATAATAAAATAATAATTAATTGCGACTGCGCCAATATTTTCAGGCTCATTAAAATATATTTCCTTCCACAGTTGCTATCCGAAATAGAACCCCTCTTGATAAAATATTTCCTGCTATAAATACACATCCATTCGAGTTCATAATAAAAATTCCGGCGAAAACAAAATTGCTCCTCTGCAACTGAAATCAGAATAATGAGTCAGAACGTATTAATAAAAATCTGTATTCCACAGGAAACTCCAATGTCACTTTGTAATTAGTTTTTCGTTTTCCTTACCACGGAAAAACATTTGCTGGTCTGGGTACTTCACCAGCATGAAGAGTTTCAAACTTCCTCCGTATGTAAGAGATATCAGGAATGTCCTATATCCAATTTTCCGCTCCCAAAATTTCCCGCCGCGCGCCGTGCTCCAACGTGAGATAATGCTTTTTTGCGCACGACTAAGCATCCACACCAAACACGCGAAATAGTGCTGATTCATCATAATTCTATTAAAAAAAAAGAATGAAAAATGAATAAATTACTTAATTTTAACGAGTTTTTTTTTGCAATTTTCCATTCCAGAGCGTTCGTGCGTCTTTTGTGCGTATGCTGTCCGAGGAAAATTCGAAGAAAATATCAGCCGACGATGCGCTCCAAATCACAGGTGAGTTCTGATGAACTAAGGCTAATTTTTATTCCGTTTTTTATTCATCTTCATCTACTCAACACAATAAAACAGAGTCTTACGATTTAATTAAAACAAAAAAAATTATGCTTATAAACAAAATAAAATTTTCCAGAGATTTGCAACGAGACGGTGTTACTCGACGTGCTCGTTACACGGCATCCAACACATGAGGCACAATTCTTGCGAACAAACGTACATATAGTTGTTTCTCTCCGACTTCATTGCAAAAATTATAATCCCTCAAATGTAATTCTCCAATCACGGCAATTTTCTGCAAATTCCCGTATACAACTCAGATAAAATCCTTAAGGCTTCCAAAGAGACTTTTTCGTTTTCATATTTTTTTTTTCGTTTTTTGTTTGTTAATAAAAATCGGATTTTCGTTTATGTATGGCAAGTCTCCTCGGTTCTTGCTTAATGCAATCTCAAGTAATCCTGTTACATCAATAACTACGAAGGATATCCTGAAAAGGATTTTCATGTAGATATAAACGCACACGAAACTAGAGAGAGAGAAACAAGCGCAAAAGGAGAGACTGTCAACAGACTGTGAGGAGCAATTTATTAAATAACACTTTGAGAGATTACAAGAATTAACAATGTTGTTCATTTTCATCTCAGGTATGTAGAACACGAACAACATAACGTTTAACTAACAATTTAATTGCTGTTTTGCAATGCACACACTATATGAACTGCTATGCTACATTATAAAATGCTGCAGTTATTTCATGTTGTTCGGCTTCTCTGCTGCTACTAAAGGACACAAGCATATGATTACGTTGTATACACTATGATTCCCCTTGCACTCAACATAAATTTTAACCACTCAAAAAAAAAAAATAAACTAAAATTTAAGACACACTTAAAACTTGCAGAAAATTGATGGATGGAATTATCACTAGTTTAGTTATTGCTTTTTGAGAACTTTAAGTAGCGAGCTTTGCTTCACATTAACCGTATCCTTGCAGGACATATAAACTTAAAAGTACTTGTAAGGATGCATCAACATTCAGCTGTGTTGTGTTTTAGAATCAAGTAGTAATTTTTTCACTTTGTAGTTTTTCTTATTTAGATTGTAAGGATTCGCATTATTTTGTAAAAAAATTAAGTAGAGTAAAATTCTTAATAATGAAATGTGCTTACGATCCTGATTAATGGTGGGAAAAAAAGTCGTGTCGAATAAAGTTTTCAATGGACAACAGGATTTTAGGGGAGTTTGAAAATGACTATAACGTAACAATGTTATAAGAACATGTGTCATGTGCGGTTTACGGAAAACCATAAGATCTCAAAGGGAAGAAGAAATATTCTAAAAGCTTTTCAAAATTTTGCAAGCCCTGTACAAATATTCTGCAAGATTTGAACTTCGTTTCGATAGCAGAACCCGATGTTCGAAACCTAAACAAGGACGGCAGAAATATTTTTGGTAAATCTTCAAGACCATTTAAATACTTAAGAAAACTCGATTAAATTGTAAAATCTTAAGACTCAAGATCATGTAGCCTTAGGATCATCTAAACATTTAAGATAGCTCCGGGCATTGCAAAGCATTTCTAATAAAGACCCACCTAAGGATGGGGCTTCATTCTGTTTTCTTGGAGACACTTGAGTGTGATCTTCATCGCAAAAGCAAACACCAAAAAGCGATCTGTCCAATGCCGGCTACCTGTGTCTTTCTAAATCCCCTGCACCCAAGTCGTTTTAACAGATACCAATCTGGCAAAACAGACCCTTGAGAATGTTGAAAATACCCAACGAAACGTCGGGAAAAATATGCATTAGGAGTTTTTTATTTTTTAATCGCATTTAATCAGACCGATCTTCAAAGCCTAAAAAAAAAAAAAAAAATATAGAATCTGGCAAACCATCGAATGTGATCTCCACTATCCCTGCTGAATAGGACTAGAAATCCATTGACATTCAGAGTCCATTCAACAAAACTGGTTTCGACTAGATAATGATAGAAATTAAGCAGGATAGAAAGAGCTGATAAACATACGAGTATCATTATTTTTTTACACTGTGGAAAACCGCCCTTCATGTAACTGCAGCCGTAGTTAAGGACCTCCCAGTACACATTGATTAACTTTTCGTCGCTTTTCAACGAAAAAGGTTTTATCGCCAGCGGCTATGCTGATGAAAATCGCCAGGGTAATAATAATACCACCAAAACAAGTCTTCTTCGTTTTGGTTCTTTTTCTTTGTCCTAGCTGAAAAGATCCTTCAAGTCCTAAATGAAAAGTGATCATATGAAATCTTGTCGCGTGTATAGCACATAATGTCCATTATCATACTTTCAAAGGCACGTAAAGACGGTTTCGTGTCCCTTTTCTACTACCGTCAACAACCCAGCCTGTATGCGACTGGTACAGTTTCACAGCTCGTTTTCTAAACAGGTATCAGGCTGCAAGACGGATATTTTAGAAACGAAGTGCTTGCGACGTGACGCTTACCCGTCAGGTGATTAAAGTTTTCCTAAACAGCTTCTCCCATCCTTAAGGTCTCTGTAATATTTTGAAATGGTCTGCATATATCCAGGACAAAACAAGAAAATGCATCTACCTCTCTTCTGCTACTTCATATAAAATGACACTTTTAGACTGATCCGGAATAGGTTAAGCCTAAGACACAATCGTCAGGTGACCGGAAATGTCATAGAACCCTTCGTAGTGCCCATCCGCATCCCTACATATATTTACAGACAGTGATGTATTCCAACCTTACCGGAAGAATACAGGTACAGTTGGAACTCAAGTTCAAATTATAGGCGACCTGTTGGGCTGTCTTGAAGTTTTGAGCTCGGTTTTAAAAAGAGACACATTATGTGTTTTTCCTGACATTTTTAGCAACAACCGATTTTGAAGGTTTTTTCAGGTAGAAAATGGTTAGGTTAAAATGCTTTTAGGCTCTAGATGCCTGATTCTATTTGATTACATAAAACGCAAAGAGCCTTCTGGGGCTCAGGCATGTGTGGCCCGGAGCAGTGAAAATATTTATTTTAGGAAACGAAGGGGACTAAGAATTTCTGGTCGTAGGTAAGTCTTTTTCAGGCTTAATAGGGAAGAACATTTTTTTTTTTTTTTTAGCAGATCTGTTCTTGTAGATTACACCAGACTTAGTTGGTGGTCTATTCAGGGCAGATTTTTTCTCTTTGTCCTATAAAATAAGTTTAAAAAGTCTTTTTTTGGCCCCGCAAAAGGGTCAAGCCCTATAAACGGCGTATTTGCAATTACTTTAACCTGAGAGTCTGCTGTTTCGATGCCTTTTAAGCCGCTTTGGTCTGGTATACAATGAAGAATGACTAGGTCGTTCATGGATGGTCCGTTGGTTATGTTTCTAGAACAGGCTTTAATCTTATGACATCAAGCACGTCAAGTACGTGAAGGGCCTTTAGGGCTTCTTGGCTGTACAAGAAGATGAATGTGTTTTCGTTGGCGTATGGGAGCAAAGATTTCTTCTAACACCATTGTTGATGGCGAGGACTCTAGACTGAAAAAAGTTAATTGCTAAAATTGTCTTGCAAAGTCTGACTCAATAGTTCGTTCGAGGCAGTTTTATAGAAATTTCAGATCCGGACCATGCTTCCATTTTAGGGCTGTCTGTGTACAAACAAGACGAAGTTTAGACGTAGTGAAGTAAGTTGGTAGATTTCAGTATTTCTTTCCAAGAATAATTATGGAGAAATTTCTGTGGAAACCACGTCAGAGCACGTCAAGCACTATCTACAACTTTGTCCATTGGACAAATAATGCAGCGTAGGGCACCGCTGAACTTTGGTATAACCACGAACGAAAATATTCTATCCGAGGACTAAGCACTCAATTGATACAGTAGATTCGGCAGCAAATCCTCAGAACCTGCTGCCTTCAGAATTTCAAAACCTCTGGCACCTCTATTTAGGGTACCAGAGGTATTCTAGGTTCCATTATACACAATATTTATGGGATTTAGAGAACGATTGCAAGGTTGGGTTGACTTGAGAATTGTAACAATCGCATTAGACCCTATAGTTTGTTTTTGGTTTACAGAGGGATAAAATATGAATTCTGAATATTAAAGCTGGTGTCTTGGATCAACTTCAAGGCTTTGCAATATATATGGAAGTGTAGTCCATTCTGAACCTATTATGCTAAAATCTCTGCCGCGGTAATGAATGAGAGTACTGGTTCCAAAATGCTTAAACGGCACCATAATGGTATTTGGATGGACCATCAATCTTGCTATGGACAATGGAGAGCCGTTTCAAAACTGCCGAAAGAATGGTCAACGAGTAAACAACTTTTTTATATTATTAGAAAAACGCTCTGGCTTAAAGCGTTACAAGTTAAAAAGGATTGTGAAAGTATTAGAAGGTGTGAGGACTTGCTTGTTAAAAAAATGGACACTCTTGCTTATAAAAAAATGGCCCATCCTGTTATGATGCTAACTTTAGTACTCGAAGGTTTTCTATGGGTTGATCCCTGCCTCCGACCCTTCATTAACATCCATCCGACAGAATTTTAATTTTATTAAGGCCGGGTCTCCATGCTGTCCTTTCCGTAACTGATAGTCCCATGACTTGTAGGTACTACAAAACTTCTGCGGCAGAGTGTGGGTAGGCACCGTTTTCGGAAAGGCGTCCATCATTTCCATGAAGATTGATCTTATACTCACCCGAGAGTAGTAGTACGAGCTTAGGGATCCCACGACGTAGGTCACACGTCGTTGGCTCAGATTCAAATCTTGTCAATGGTATTTTTGTTTTAATTCAATCAATGAGTGCGATATTGTTCCTGTCATACAACGGGCTCCTTATCCAGCTTTAATTAAGTACCAAATCGAAGCAAACGGGATGGCCCGATTCAAGCCACCAGAACAAGTTTACTTTGCAAGGAATCTCAAGTTGTGCCTGCCAAACTTTCTTCACTTTCCTCATCTTGGGCAAAATTGGGCAGATCGGGCCGATTTTCAAATATGTCTTCTTTTGCACGCCACACGTCATCGGTATTCAAAAGTCATTCAATAATTATGATTTCGTTTGAGGTTTTTGAGAAACCTCAAACGCGTGGCATTTTTTGACTCACATGAATTGACTTTTAAATACCGCTTCCGTCACATACGTAGGAAACGTAGGCAACAAAGAAACGTGAGTTTTTTGATATGTAAACCCATCACCAATAGAAGGTCTTAAGGCATTAAACAAAGTCCCGGCAGGCAAATGTTTTAAAACACTCATCCAAAATCTTTGGTAAAGTGATGCCTGGGACAAACAACGACAGAAAAATTTGCGGCATATAATCGCACGATTTTTTATGGCGATTCTATTAAAAACACGGCAAATAAATTGTCATGCGATTCCTGGCAGATTTAGTAATAACAGTCATGCCCTTTGATGCTCAAGGCAATGAGTGAAGAGGGTGTTAAATGGCTAACACGTGTCATTAAGGTGGCCTGGGATAGCGGGAAGGCACCTAGCGATTGGCAAACGGGAGTTATAGTGCCCGTTTTCAAAAAAGGGAACAGGAGAGATTGCGCCAACTATAGGGGCATATCTCTCTTGAGTCTTTCGGGAAAAGTATTCGCGAAGGTGTTGGAAACGCGTTCCAGAGCTGTAATCGAGCCTTTGTTACGGGAAGAACAGTGCGGCTTTCGGCCTGGCAGAGGCACAACCGACCAGCTTTTTACTCTGAAGGTTATTCTTGAGAAGCCCTGGGAATATGCCAAACCGGTCTATGCGTGTTTTGTAAATCTGGAAAAGGCGTATGACCGAGTCCCTCGGGATACACTGTGGAGATTTTTGCAGGACTATGCGCTGAGTGGGCCTCTTCTGAGAGCCATCCAGTCTTTGTATGGAAATTGCAGAAGCTGTGTACGGATAAATGGCGTCAAATCCCGTCCTTTTGATGTGCGCGTTGGACTTCGCCAGGGCTGTGTTCTGTCGCCGCTCCTTTTCATAGCATATATGGACTGGATGGTGAGGCGCAGTCTTGGCGAGCAATGTTTCGAATCGGCTGGCATCAGGATGAGCCATCTGCTTTTTGCAGATGATTTGGCCATCCTTGCATCATCCAAAGAGGAACTTCAACGAGCACTGGATAGGTATGCAGCCATCTGTGGTGATGCTGGGATGAAAGTAAACGTGAACAAATCGGAAGTGATGGTTGTTTCCCGAACTCCTGTGCAGTGTACCCTGCACATAAATGGAGTTCCATTAAAACAGGTGGAGAAGTTTAAGTATCTCGGGGTCTTTTTCACGAAAGATGGGAGGAGTGATACTGAGTTGTCCTGTAGAATTGGCCAAGCTGGAGCAATAGTAAAGGAACTGCGCCGGTCATCAGGAAAGCTGAGCTTGGAGTGAAAGCAAAGATCTCAGTTTTTAATTCAGTGTTCGTTTCGACCCTCATCTATGGGCATGAAATTTGAGTAATGACCGAAAGAATTAGATCGCGGGTAAAAGCTGCCGAAATGAGATTCCTGAGGTGCGTTGCTGGTGTTACTCTAAGGGACAGAGTGAGAAACGTCAGTATTCGTAGGAATCTTAATGTTGAGCAGCTACTTCTCCGAGTGGAGCGATCGATTCTTCGAAGGTTTGGACACGTTGTTCGCATGCCCCCTGACAGACTTCCTAGATAGGTTATGCTAGCCGAGATGCGAGCGCGCCGCCCCCCTGGTAGTCCAAGAAACAGGTGGTGGGATCAGGTAAAGAACCTCTCTGAGTCCCGCCTGGGGATTGCGCCGGAGTCTCTTGAGTTGGTGGCGGAGGATCGAGAAAGATGGGAGGACCATTTAGCCACCCTCGCTCCGCGACCCTTTTAAAGGATAGGCGGCATTCGAAAATGATGATGATGATGATGAGTCATTTTGATCGTAAAAAAAATAAAAGCTCTTAAGCAGTTTGCTTGAAAGAATCGTTATTTCACAGAAGAAATAGTGCCACAAAGTGTCGTAGGCGTGTTCCATATCCAAAAATACAGCCAAAAAGTCATACAATAGGCTTGGGACACACAATGACAAAAAAAGTTTGGCATATAATTTCATAATTTTCTACTATAAGCTAGATATTCAGCAACCGACAAATTTACCAAACCAATTCTGCCAGTTTCAACTGAAACTGTCAATATCATCGTAAAGAAAATAGTTGCGAAACCTTAAGCAGAAATTGTGCGGCAAAGTATCGCACGTTTCGCTTTGAATCTTTTGCTGCGTGCTACACAGGTGCTTATACTTCTTGTCGGACGACAATTTGCCGCATTATTTTTGGCCGCAGTGTGTCCTCGGCCTTACAGTTTTCATAAAACGATTCAGGATCATATAAAATCTTTTAAAATTATTATAGTCCTTACGGCCACCAAAACCCCTTAACTGCATATTTTATCGTACGCAGAAAAGTCTTATTTTTAAAAGCTTTTGGTAAACTCTTCTTACTTAATGTGCAAAAGTAAAATTTTCTTAATATTTTCGTACTAGAGTTGTAGAAAATTCAACCTACGGCTCTAGCAAAATTTTGGAAAGGTAAAACTGTTGATTTCGAAGTACCCATTTCAGTATAAGCCTTTTGAAAAAGAAAAAAAAGACAAGATTCGCTTGATGAGCTGACAGCATTTTTGTTTGTCTTCATCGTATTTTTTTTTGTCCAATTTGGCTATATCATCGTAGTGATGCATGTCAAAGTCTACAAAACCCAGTGATGGAAAAGAAACTGACTTCAATATTGCTTCTAAATTCATCATAACCAAAAGTATTCTTAAAAACCCCAAAATTCTCAAACACGTATTGAATTAGTTTCTGGTCTGTGTTTCATTGAAAGAACAAACTCAAAATCAATGATATCTCAGTTTAAGCCAAGGTTTATCTTTGGCAACGACCCAATGCGACTAAATGTCCAAGGGAAATAACCACTTCCAAAAATTTACTTTAAAATTCATTTGAACAAACATCTCTCCAATCATTCATCCCCCAGGAATGATTCGAGTATTTGGACACAAAGTCAAATTGATTACTCGGCACAACTAATCTGGAGTCCCAAAGGACTCTCACTCGAATCAAATTCTAAACAACAATCATATGCTTGTCTCATTGGTAACAGTCTATATACCCCCCTCAAAAAGGACTAATTAATTGTCAATTTTGTCATTCATATCGTACTCGTCCAGTTACTCATAAAATTTATATTGTCATTTCGTTAATTAATTTATTGTTACCGTCTCTGTGTGTTTTTGTGCACTTTCGCCTCGTTACGTCATTTGTATTAAAAAAAAAAATTTTAATTAACTAAACACAGTTTTTTATAGCAATCGTTGTTTGTTAAAAAAAAAACAGTCAAGCGTTTTTATAGACACAAAAAAAAACATTTTATATCTGTGTTGCCATCATTGTGCCTCTGTAGTCTTTGTATTCGTATTTTGTAACATGTTCGTTGCTTAATAAAAAAAAAAATGTTTTTTTAAAAATAAAAAAGTCTTTTATGTTACTCACACACAACACACACCCTCCACTTGTAATCGTTCGTTAATTTTCTTCTTTTTTTCATCACAACTCACTCGCACATTTCCACGCATACACTCAGTACACCTCTTTGAAAGAGAAAACTTTTCACATTCACAACCACACAAAAACAAAATTTTCGCACAAAAGAGAGTTTTTTTTTATTTGTATTTAAGCTTTTAAGCAATAAAGAAATAGCAAACATGCTGAAGTGCCAAAAACGACATTAAAGAGGAACTACTCGGAAATTCAGCGAACTGTTGGCATTTCGCTTGTGTGTTATTGTTGTTGGGCGCAGCGATAGTACTACTGATGTTGCCTTAATTCCGCGTCAAGGGCCCTCAAAGGACTTTCAACTATATAAACGCAGGGCGTTGTTTTTGAGGAACGTAAGAGTTTACCAGGAAATAGATTGAATCCGCGTACTGTTTGGCAGGAGATGGTAATTTGAAATGGATCCTTTTGGAATTGCATGTAATTTGCTTATTTTTAAAATGGAGGTTTACAAACACTCGGAGGAAAGTTGTTTAAAGTACTTGCGGATAGCCTATATGTCCTGTTTTTTTTTTTTTTTTAAGTTGTTAAACACAACTTTTTTTCTATGTCTTACAAATGAAGCTTTAATCGATCACAACAAGCAAATTTTACTTTAAAATGAACTTTCCATAATTTTGCGGAAAATGAAATTTCCATCAACATATTTCCATGAAATTCAGTTATCATCCTGCCAAGAATGTTTGTATACATCAGCTTCATATCCTTGATAGATTTCGTCGAATGATGGAAGTTCCGCTGCGAAGACTGCACAACGCAAACCCAAAACTATATCCTTACCAAACTACTTTTGGCATTATTTCAAAACGCAGTGTGCTTCCTCTTCAGCTGCACACAAGGACTTCGCAGATGCAGTGCACAAACAACGAGGAGTGATGTATTCGACGAAAGTTTACAGCCGCTCACAAATCTGGTGATGCTGTTGATCAACATCAGCACCAGAGTAAAGAAAGTAAGACCACATCCATTAAGGGGCTCTACACCCACGACGAACAGTATATGTCTTGCAGTAATTCTCCCATCCTTTTTGGGTATTTGAGCCCAACCAACACCCATGGTGCCATCCATCCACACATCCTTTATCGAGTATGAGAGGATGAATCCTAATAACTTAATAACTCACTTGTGTCGGTTGTCGGAAAGCTATTTCTATCTCTATTTCAATCATTCGCCCCTACCCCATAGTCCACTGATAGCCTCGTCCAAAACCAGAGAAAATCTTGCTAAAGTAACCCCAAGTGGGCCCGCCTCACTCTGGGTAGATATTTCTCAAGCATCTTTTTCTTCCAGCACACGGTCAACGAATCCCGATACGAAATGTACGTGATGTCCTATAGGCTGGGATAGTAGATGGATGGCTTCTCGCAGATTGATGGATTGGTGTAATTTCGTTAAAGGTCTATGCGGGGCCGACAACTCGTAGTCATCGTGTAACCCTCATTCTCGGGGTAGCAGATGACCTGTCAGTGGTGATGTGCTGATGGCGTTCACGCAGGATGCCCAGGAGTCGATTGAACTTTTGGCATGTTTCCTGTCGGTTTTGTTTTACGTTGAAATGTAATTTGTTAGACATACCGGACACAGCGGTGAGGATTATTGCATATATTGTATGGCTGTGTGAAAATAGTTCTAAAATTTCACTAGAAATTCAAATAAGACAACGGAGGTGAAGACCAGGTTGAAAACCCGTACACACAGGTATTCCGCTTCGTATTGAAATTCTTCCTTGAATTTTGCATGCTGACGTCTATTGAGGATTGTTGCACTTTGCTGCACAGCGGATGGGAATCATCAAACCACGGCCTGGCGGCTTTTTGAGAAACTTTGAGGGACAAAAGTTGATGGATTAAATGTTCCACATACGCCACAGTGTGTCGGCAAGTGTTGATTTTTTTATTTTAGGTAAACTGAGTGGAATAGTGGAATAAACTTTAAGCGAATGCCAATTTTGATACATTTAAGACTTTCGGTGTGTATCCCTCACTTTTTTCTACTCAGACGGTTTTGTCCTTAGGCCAATGATATTGGAAACATATGCGCCATAAAAGGCATATTAAAGCAATGGTCGAAACGAAGTTTCTAGTCTTATTTAAATACGTGATCAGGGCCGAACAAATATAACAAGATTCAAGGAATTTTATAGTGAGCCTCGCAGCTATCCAAGATCCCAAGTAACGGGAGTAAGTAAAGTTTCAGTAAGACTCTATAGAGTATATCTTTCCTCTCCCCCAAATCGATTTGAATAGGCCTTACAGAAGTCCTTTTGTCGCACTTTTGCTAAGACATCTATTCCTGAAACATGGATTTCTGTTACAAGTTTCAACGAAGCTATTGCTTATAAGTCTTCCTATTGAAGACTTCCAAGAAATATATTACTTGTATACAGTTTCCTGTTGCAAGCCTTAACAAAGCTGTAACAAAGCTCTATGTTACAAAACTGTTACTCAGAGTTTCTCCGTAAAAACTTTACTGATACTTTTAATCGAATAAGACTGATAAAATAAAAAGAGTGGCACAACAGCTCGAGGTGAACCAGGGCCAACTTCTCAACAATGTATGCTGCGTGTGTTAATTTCTTCACATACAAGGGGACCTTCAATTTTTTGCCGAATCCAAACGGCACTTTGAGAAGTTTTTCAAGACAAATGATAATCTCGGAATTCTTGTCAAACCCTCGCGGAGGTGGGGACAGTGATAAGGAATGAGTCTTTTTTTTTCAGGTGAAGTTGGTAGGTCTTAGCACGGACCTCTGGAGTAGCAAGCACACAGACTAACCACTTCAGTCAACCCACCCACAGCAGTCAAGGCAAAACGTGTTTTCGAGCTTATCTTAAAAGGTTGTACTGTACAGTCAGTAAAAGCAAAGTTGAGACTAAACAAGCATTAAATTTTTTATAATAATTTCGAATTTTTACAAAATATTGAAAAGTTTTTTCGAATTATGTGCCCGTCTGCAACGTGTTTAAGGTCATAACCTTTTGATAACTTCATTAAAAAGTCCGATATTGGACTTAAATATAAAAAAAAACGCAGCTTAAGCAAAAACTAAAATCAAATGGCAGTTAAACCGTTTAAACCTAGCTTTTGACGTATTAAAAAAAAAAAAAAAAACGAAAAAAAAAATTCAAAAGCAATTTTTTAAAATATTCTCGTATCTTAACGGTTGAACCGATTATAATAAACTTTGGTTCCTAAAAGAAATTCTAAATATTTTTTAAGATTTTTCAAAAATGACGTTTCTAACACAAAATTTTCTGAAACGGTTTAAAAAACAAATTAAAAAAGTCGCGTTTATAACTGAAAACTAAAAAAAAAGTTGTGCAAATAAAAATTGCCATTGCTATGGCGCAAAGTATATTTAAATTAAAAGAAAATATAACGGTATACAAAAGAAGATTTTTAATAGTCGCTTTCCAGACTTTAAATAAAAAATATGTTAAGCTGATTAGCTAAAATGGTAGTGCTAAAAAAAAATTTCATTAACTTCTGAGTTGTTTTGATCTTATGGACTAAATTTTACGCAAACATAAGCCACTTAAGTAGAAAGTCAAAATAAGTAAAAAATTTGAAAACAAAAGACCCGTTTGTCTTTCTTTTGTCAAAAACAACATTGGCACCCTGAATTTTGATAAAAATTTTAGTACTTTAACGTAAAATTTGCCTCAAATAAGGATAAGAAGACGTGCAAAAGCTTTGTTTGATTCTCTCGGCAAACCAAGTATAAGGAGGCTGCTACTCATTGCAATGCTGCTGACGGTGTGACTCGGGATACCTCTGTATCTCGGACTCTGAAAAAAAGGTTCTTTTGTTGTTTCTGACAAGGTAACAGCGAAGGAGGAAAGAGAAGCAACTGACTTATTTAGAGCGCAGAGAAGCCTTACTGGCTGAAAGTGCAAGCACTCTGGTCAACTCTTTGGCGGTGTCTAAGAAATGGGACAGGTAAAAAAAATGCAAGAAACGCAAATTGCAAATTATAGAAATTTTGAATCAAAATGAGTTTCAATTCAGTCAACGTTCAGCGCGCTTTGCCCATTTTAAGTCGCGATTTGACCCCTTTAAACTTTTTACTATGGGGGTTTTTGAAGTCATAAAATTATGCCCATAAGCAACAACCTACAGCGGATTCAAAGCCCTCAAAGCCAACATATGAGCTCTATCAGTGCTCAAATTAAGCCGGGCACGAACATTTGAACGATGCTATATTCTATACATGATGGCATCGATATGTCTTTCTAACAATTAAAAAATGTTCATTAAATCTTACACGCACTTTGCACAGTTAATACATGATGATATGAAGCGGTTAATGAAGGACATTGTTTAAGTGAATTACGTGTCAGTAATTGATCATAACTGATCTTTTCTAAACTCTCTTTTACGAGTGTAAAAAAAAATTGTTAGCTTAGTCAATTTTTTCAAGCTAAGTCACTATTCATCAGGCCCATTATTTGACCCAAGGGCAGCAGACGTGATTTACCTAGGGCCATTGACCCTCTTCGGAAATGTGGATGCTTAGTTACTCAGATTGCGTTAAGAGGATATAACAAACACGATGTAAATACTGTACAGGAACTAAGACTGTACTCAAGCTGTGCAGGCTATCAGTTTTGCTAAAAAAAACCAACGCATTCTGTGCCCGAAATAGTTCTAGGTTAAGTAAAATTATAATCTGAAGCCAACCCTGCAGCCCACAGAATTCTTAAAAATGTCACATAGTGTCAGGTGATGCTAGGAGGAAGTTCTTGGCCAACTTAAATTGCGTCACTAGAGGCAGCTAGCTAAAGACCAGGCTTAATGTAAATGCATGTTGTTAGTAACATAGGCTCGGACAGGCATCATAGACAGAAGAAGTCGAGAAAAAAACATCAGTTGGGCTGGTCCTGTACTGAATAATGAGGCACATTGGAGGTATCAGTTGAACACATTCTCTCCCACGATAATTATGTTACCCTACGCACTATCATTGCCAGAACTTGGTTGCACAAGACAACGAATCTCATTGCCGAAATCGTAATCCATTTGCATTTTGGAACAATTGTAGGAAGCTGCAATACTGTTCCAGAACAGCAAAATTGGATCAGTATTTCCGGGATCCCAAATCATCATGGCCGAAAAAAAAACTTGACGATGAAAGCTGTCATATGCGACATAAAAGATGGAGCATCTCAGCTTAAAATAAATTGGTCCATTCCAGGATTTTTTTAAGTGCGAGGTTCTGATCTATGCTTGATCTGCCGAGTATATCAAGTGAGTCACAGAGTTTCTTAAGATGTTTGATAATTAATGACAGCTTTTTGCCAGCTTGGTGGCAGACTGAAGGATGGTGGCACACCCATATGCTCTGCAAAGCTCGTCAAAAGGGAAGAGGATTTTGGCTTAATAGCTGCACCACACACCCAACAAGCAAAAAAATAGTGACTTGCCAAAGCCAAAAAAGGAGAAGAAGCTGGAGGGTAAGCCCTTACCAAGAACTAAAATTGAAGACGAAAAAATAAAAGGGAGCAAAAGATAGGGATATCCAGACTCCGAAATAGTCACCCTTGAGGAGGGAAGGGAACGGAGACAGGCGAACTAATTAGCCTAACCCAAGCTAAGAGGACCTTGAGCTCCGGATAATCCCTAATCTTACTGCAAATCTGCCCCTGTCGTGTCGCGATTTTGTTCCACCATGGTGATAGCCCGGTACTCTTGACTGCTTGAAGTAGGCCCGTTCTGATGTTTTCTTCGTTATTTCCAAGAGCCCGTGTTTTGGTTCTAAAGCAGCAGCCAGGTATTTGAAACGCAGTGAAATAATCACCGTAGACCCCTAAGACCTTCTAGAGATATGAATGGGACCGACAGGAGAATCGATTAAGCGATGTCCATCTGTCCGTCCGTATGTAAACAACTTTTAGGCCTTAAATGGTGGGTTGGCTGGAAGTCCAGTCTTTCAGATCAAGTTTGAAAATAAGATGAATCCGCCCGCAGACACGCCCACTACAGACCTGTATGTGCAATCATCTCTAATTAAAAAAAATACTTTTTCCAAATTTTAGCTATGTTACAAAGGCGCTAGCGCATTCATTTTTAGCATGTGACATTGCCTTGTAACTGCGTTTGAAGTAGCCAAAAAATTTTGGACTTTTCTTTGACCACGCCCAATTTTTAGGAAATTTTAGCTTAAAATGACTGTTTTTCAATAAATGTATATGAAATTTGACAAAAAATTTTATCCCAAAAGTTGTAGATATTAGCATCTTCTAACTTCTATGTCTATATTGTTTGTGATTCCGCCCACTTTTGTGGGCGTGGCGTTAAAAAAAAAATGATTTTTTTTAGTTAAAAAGGCGGAGTTTTAGGCCAAAATGTATGCAACCACCTAGTATAAAGCATTTAACAGTTATATTTTTGTATCCAGCCCACGTTTTGGAGGCGTGGCAGTTTTTTGTTTTGTCGGGTGTTTTTTCGCAATCCTATGTAGATGGACTGAAGCTTTTGCATAAGAACTATTGCACTTTACCACTTGTTTTGTCTTGTTTCGATCAACAAGGCCTTTGACCTCCTTAAGCTGGGAAGTTTCTAAGGCTCCTCTGCCTTATACGCAGTAATCCTTCGTTACCTTGGCTATTCGCTGCTGTTCTTGCTTAAGTTGCAACACGTTCGCGTTAATATTCCTTGGCACTTGTAGCCTGTGCATACAATCATCGTCATTCTAAGGACCCTTTATTTGGGGTGTGTTAAAATCTTAAGTGGATTCAGATTTATTTTAAAAGATCCCACGGTAGCGGCTCTACTTATTGTAAGCGTCTGGGAAGATTCAATGCAAAGCTCTTTCTTGCTGAAGTGCTCTGTTTAGTCTCGGGTAACTCCAATGATGCTAGTATCCAACATTGAGCTTCAGTTCTTGTGAGGCTTTTTTTGTAAAGCTCTGTCTTCTCGTTGGAAGTTCGTATTCTGAATTAAGCCGGTTTTACCCAGTCTACTATTACCATTCGGAAAGTGTGCACATTCAAGGTGATACTTCTAAAGCATAAAAACAAGCTAACAAAGATAATTTTGAAATGGGTAAATTAGCGACCTTTCCATGCGGTGCGAATCGAAATATGCCAGATTAGGTGACCTGGAAACGCAACCCCGAGAATTTAAGTTGGGGTTTGCGCTGAATGCTTTTTTGCTCAATAATGTCGGAATCACATGGTGGCAATCTAGGACCAATTGCCTCTCAACTCTCTTCCATTCTGTATGCCACGCTTTTTCTTCAAAGATGTAAGACGTGTTTTAGTAATTCACAGCAAAGCGCATACAAATTCTAGTTTGCATGGCTCCTCCTGAAGCTTTCAACACTGAGCGCAGTGTGACGTAATGATACTTAAAGAACTGTGATGGAAATAAGGGGTGTTCTATGTGCTTGCTAAAAACTGCAAAATTTTTGCAACAAATTTTTTATTCAATTCAATTCAATTCATTTTTATTGGGGCCAAAGACAAAACACATTATTTTTTCAATACTTAAGATTTAGCCGACTTAATGAAAAAATTAATTCTGCTTCACCTTCCTGTTATGATATGGAAATATCAATCAATACAGATAAGAGAGCATCCAAAAAAGCTTTTAACAGAAAAGGATTAACCCAATGATGAATCTGACCCTATTAATTTATTATTCTCGACAACAGTTCCTCGTAATGCAATATTTAAATGCTCATTCATTACACATTTTCCCATTTCGAAGTCCGATCATAAAATTAAATGAAACGAACAAAACGTGCTGCTAGCAACTGTCAACGCACATCATCCTCGGATTTCGCGCTTTTTTATTGACCAAAATGCAACGCTATTTAATTAACAACTCCGAAGGGTGTTAAGCGCCGCGATACATTACTGAAAATCATTATCGCCAAACAGTTCCTTTTTTAATTAAATTTCAACTCGCAGTCGTCCGCTTTAGATTCCTTCTCAGTGTTGTTCCTTTCAATAATTTATGAACAGCTTAAATTGCCCCGGTTAATTTCCTTTTTAACAGGAATAATTGAAGTGCCAAACAAAAGACGACGACGATGACTACGACCGCTGGGGACACAAGGACCTTCTGGGTAAAAATTGAATGAGCTGGACCAAAGTTGGGGTCCAACACACATACACACGGTACTAAGCAAATATAATTTGCAATTAATTCAAAGAATCACACAATCAATTGTCGACCCGAGGCCTATTTGTTTGGCCATTTTAAACCAAGCACCATTATACAAATAAACCCCAGCAAACTTACAAACTATTGCCCGGGGGTTGCTAAGGACTATGCTCTCGTTCATCCATTGTGTATGGGTATGGTCGATGCCTTTTTGCTGTCCCACTGCCGATGGGTTTGCTGTGTATGTCGGTTGCGTTGAGTGATGGGGGGGATATGTAGTATATCCTTGGGATATGAATAGTTTCTGGTTTATTAGGCGGACGCAACTGCTAGACTACCGCCAGATGAGAGTGTATAATGCCTGTTTTGCTGTGGGGCTTTATTCCTCCGGCATGGCGAACAATATACTATTTTTTGTGGTGTACATATGACTGGCAAAGTATTTTTTTCTGTTTATTTTTGCGTGTCGTAACCATCGTGTTTGCTAATGAGGGTTGTCAGCCTCCTTTAATATTGATAAAAAACATAGAGTGTCCTTGGAAGTGTGCTGTTTTTACTTAGCCTTGAATCTGTGCATTAGGTGCTGATGCTGTGGCCAAAGAGGGAACGCCTTATATTTGTAAACGTAAGACCCAGTATGTAATAAAAATGTTCTCGCTCGAAGAGGAATGAACAGTTTTGAGTGCACATCAAGTTTTGGGGGAAAGAAAATTTTTATCTCCAGATGGCAATGAAATTTGTTTCTATTTCACCATGATTAACCCTCAACTGTGTAGGATTTTTGTAGTTTTTCTCGAAAAATAAAATAAAACTCGTAACATCGGGGCATCAAACCCTCAATGACGTGCGGTTGGGTTACCTTAGGCAATTTGCATATGAAAATAAAATTTCAATGCTTGCCAGTTTTCAAAGCTAAAAAAACTATATCCTTGCCATGGTTCTTATTTCTGATAAAGCCTCAGGGGACGAAGTTCGGATATGAAAATACGGAAAGGCGTCTGCCGCAAAACAGATTTTATTTCAACATTTTTTTAAGCTTTCGGAGAAAGTGCCTTTTCGCTGTGATAACTGAAAAATTGGTACTAATAGGCAGTTTGAAAAAACTAAAACTTAAACAAAGACCCTGGAACAAAACCCACTTGAAAGCGCTTTATAAAGTTTTAAAATGGCGCATTTTAAGGTTTGACATCCATCGTGAGGTTCCCTAGAATAGTATGATTCCAGCGCGAGAGATCTGGGTTCGATTTTGAACTGTATACATTTGAAAAGAGAGCCCTTCTTTATTCCTCAGCACCTCGGGTGTTAGACAAGCACTCCGAAAACAGATTAGAATTTTCTCAAAGTGTCGGTTAAGTAAATGATACTATGTCGGGAAATACTACGAACTCCTTTCGTTTTCGGGCGATTTTGAAAATCAGAAAAGATTTTGGAACAAAAAAATAGGAATAGAAAAAAAAATGTATGCACCCTTAATAATGATGGAAAAGGCCATGGAAACATTGGGTAAATAATGGATTGAGGTTTTTCTTCATTCGGTAAATCCGTTGGAGCAATCCTATATAGCAAAGGTATACATTTAACGTTATCCTTGTATTCACACTTCTACTAGAATATTTTTTGTTGAATTGTTAAAATACGTTACAAGTCTTTAAATAAATTAAAAAAAAAAGTTCTCCCAGCAGCGGGTAATATGGTACCTTATATCATGTGATTTGGCGCATTAAAGGTTTTTTTTAATCTTTTATTTTAATACGTGTTTATAGGTAGTATAAGATGCCACGAAACTTCTCCTGGCAGAGAATACACTGCAACAAGTCACCTTTTTTCTCGTAAGACTTTAGTCCTTTCCATATCCTTCAGATGATTAGGTCTGCCTTGGACGGACGTATTTTTGCCGTAGTCTTCTTGTTCGAGAGAGTAATATCGTTGGGTTTGCCATCTGAAAACATTGATTCCCCGTTTTCATTTCCACGTCCATCAGCAAAACTTGTAAGCTCGAAAATTCTTCCATCAAATAGGTTTGAAAAGCTCAACCTTTTTTATACCCGACCCAGGGTACATTAAGTTTGATGTATAGTTTGTGACGCAGTGAAATAATCACCGTAGACCCCTTAGACCTTTTAGAGATATGAATGGGACCGACAGGAGAATCGATTAAGCCATGTTCGTCCGTCCGTCCATCCGTCCGTATGTAAACAACTTTTAGGCCTTAAATTTTGTGGGTTGGTTGGAAATCCAGTCCTTCAGATCAAGTTTGAAAATAAGCTGAATCCGTCCACAGACACGCCCACTACAGGCCTGCATGTGCGACCATCTCTAATTTAAAAAAATACATTTTGCAAATTTAAGCTATGTTACAATGGCGCTAGCGCATCCATTTTTGGTACGTAACATTGCCTTATAATTGTCTTTAGGGTAGCCAAAAAACTTTAGCTTTTCCATTGACCACGCCCACTTTTTAAGGGGTTTTAGCATAAAATGACTGTTTTTCAGTGAATATATATGAAATTTGACAAAAAATTTTATGACAAAAGCTGTAGATATTAGCATTTTCTAACTTTTATGTATATATTGTATGTGCCTCCGTCCACTTTTGTGGGCGTGGCGTAAAAAAATAAGTGATTTTTTTTAGTTAAAAAGGCGGAGTTTTAGGCCAAAATGTATGCAACCACCTAGTGTAAAGCATTCAACAGTAATATTTTTTTATCCCGCCCACTTTTTGGAGGCGTGGCAGTTTTCTTTTTGGTATGGTCGGGTATTTTGCAATCCGTCGTAATTGGATTGAAGCTTTTGCATACCCACTGTTGCACTTTCCAACTTGTTTAACTTTAATATGCCGCATTTCGGCGGTTATGATTTACTTACTTCCTTATGCGGCTTCCAATATTTGAATCGTGAAATTGTAATTCATGAGCCATATCACCCTCACAAAACTGCGACCCCCTTACCCTTAGTCACGTTTTTTCGTTGCCATTTGCGCATGAAAGTCTTAGCTAGTTTTCTGTCGCTCATTTAAATATACATACAATGCAAGTCCGCATCGCTACTTATCGGGAAAATTAATTAAAAGTGCGCCATTAAGCCTGCTGCGCTATATGACCCAACCGTACCCTGCACATGGCGTTTACTCTTGACCCTCTTTCACTCTTAAGAGAGGCCCGAAAGACTCCTAGGTGCTTTAAAATAATGACATATGGATTAATAACTTTTTCAGAGAAAAATTTTCAGCGCGCCATTTTTCCCGCTGCGCCAAATCACCCGTCTTTAACGTAAACGTAATACATGGTGGTAAAAAGTTGCACAAGATCCCATGGGGCTTTTGCGCTTTTCACATTTTTATAGTTCAACTATCGTCCGGTTGAAAATCTGAAAAAATAACTTTTGTTGGGCTTGATTTCAAACTGAGCTGATATTTTTATGCGATCGGTAGAGCACCTCTTAATAGTGTTAACATTATGTACGACAGCATGGTGCTTCTATACTAGGCTTTGGCCTAACTTACTTGTTTTTCAGCCTTTAGCCCTAACACGGTTTCCTTTCTAAGCCTTTTCAACAGAGTCTTCTTTATTGATCGTAGGAATTCACGCATTTAAGTTTTCCTGATTTCGGCTCATTATGACTTCTAAATCAAGTCAATATTTTATTATTTTGAAACTTCAATGTTATTAAAAAGAGTTTTAAGCTTCTCCAAGCTTACTGAGCTCTTATCTAGTTTTCAATCAAGTCTACCCTCCTAGTTTCAAGACTGACTTAATTTTTTCCTGGCTCGAGTTCACTTTTTAAATCAAAAAAATTAAAGTTTGTATTTGTAGAGAATTAAGAAAAAAATAAATGATTATTGGTAAAAGCTGGTTAAGACTAGAGGAACTCAGAAATGAAGCGTTCTTTGTAAACTATCATTGACAGGACGATCGTTACCGGAGCTATAAAGAAGAAAAAGATGGATTGTGGTCAAAAATTCTGGTTGGGTCAGAATTATTCCTACAAAATCCGTCTTGCATAATTGTGCTGACTAAATTGCGTTTTACAAAATTCTGCTTTGAAAAAATTCTTCTAAAATTTTTACTTTTACAAAGCTCAAGCAGAATAAAGAACAACTCCCAAAAATATTTGAGGTCAGAAATGTGTAGAAATTTTTTTAAGAAATCTGGCTTACGAAAATCTGCTCCTCCAAATTGTGCTTTTAAAATTCTGTTTCATAAAATTCTTGAAATCTAAAATTTACAAAGGGTTTGAGTCAAAATTCTACCAGGGCAAATTTTTTTTTTTTTAAATTCTGCTTTCAAAATTCAGCTTTTCGAAATTCTGCTTTTTAAAATTCTGCAAACGCCTTTGGTGAAATATGTATAAGAAGGCGTACCGCCACTGCAACCCCCTGCCTCTTTCCTTTTTTACCTTTTACCTTTCTTCAAAAAAGCCAAAAAATTGTTAAGAAAAGCAGAACAAGTAAAATTTTATTGAATAAGTTTTTAAAAGCAAAAACAAAAATGTTGAAAGCAGATTTTTTTTTTGAAAAGACAAAATTTTGAAAAGTACAACTTTGAAAGCAGAATTATGGCTCATGAAATATGAATCGCAAGCAGCCAGAATATTGCTTTGGATTTTTGAAAGCAGAATAAGGAGTCAAAAAATGGTTGGCATTAAAATTCTGGTTGCGTCAGATCTCTTTTTCCGATATTCCGCTTTTCAAAATTCTGAAAATACCGCTTTTTACAAAGCGAAACAGTTTATTTTGTTGCTTTCCAGAAATATGAAAAATAGATTTTTGAAAGCAGATTTACGTCCCGCTCATTCTTTCTTACCCTGCAATTTCTCGCATATACAACTGGTTTTTTGTGTGTGTCAGGTTAGTACGCTACGGAGGAATTAATAATACAATGACTTATAAAAAAGGCTGGCGTAACACTTTAAAATTGTCCCAGATGTGACTTTTTTAAACCACGTGTGTGCTACAGGAGTTCTTACTGGGGACCTACACTTTTTTTTATATGTTTGCAAATGATGCGGTTGCAAGGCCTGTCTTCAACTCTCGGAACCAGGAAAAGCAGTCAGCCCCTGGCAAAGTTAAAACCATGAAAAAACTCTTAAGATCTCCCTTTTGTCTGCACAGTAGCCACACAAACTGCTGCGCCACGATAGAGCACCTAGAAAAAGGACGAGAGGCAACCCAGCAACGCTTAAAAGAAGACACCTGAATGTTTATTGCATTTCCAACATGAATTCAAACCAAATGTGGTCGCTCTAAAACACCCCACAAAGCACTGCAAATCCGACCATCATCAACCATAACCGACGCAATTAAATCATAATCGCTGTTTCCTCTAGTGTAGATAAAATCTCCCGCCAAAAAACGCCACAGCTACAATTTATAATTGGCCAAATGCCAATTACCTACCCCTCGCGCGCCGCCGTGCCGTCTGCCACAATATGTGTAGTCCTGCCACGCTAATTGGTCGGGGAATTATATTCGATTCATCCAGACACTGACACACAGCGTAACCGCATTCACTGTTTCCCTTATTCCCTGAGAGTCCTTCCTGGTTGTTGTCATTTTGTTCATTGTTATTGTGCTGGTACAAGATGTGATCTCCGCGGGAGCGTTGGTGATTCAATTTACATGTTCTGTGTGTTGTAATCATTATAAATGTAGATGTCCTGCGTCCTTTCGTCAGCCCAAAACCAACCAAAAAACCATTTTCGTCATCCGTCGCCGTGCCAGTCAAAAGTGGCTTTTAGCATGTTTGTTATAATTTTTTTTTTTTACCTCACTGCAAGTGGCTTTTCCAGTTGAAGCTGCTTTCAGATGTGAGGGCTGCCTTAATTCAATAACCCTTTTCATTTCATTAATTGTCGTCGACACGATTATCCTTTTTAATCCTCAAACCGATTCGTTTATTTCAGTGTCATGTGGCTGCAGCAATGGTTGCCGCATCCACTTCATTCGGCTACTCGTCAGTGAATCAATTTGATGGTAATCGCTCGATTATGTGACGTCAGCTGAGCAGTTGCAGCTCCTGTAGTGGAAGCAGCAACTGCGGTCGCAATGGTATCGGCTCTGGGCATCAGCAGCAACAGCACCAGCAACAACATCAGCATCGTGAGCGTTCGTGTACCCGATGTCAGAGTTTCCACCGACATCATCATCGCCAGAGACGCCGTAGTAGTAGCAATCAGATGAGAGGTTCATTCTCGACAGCGGTCAGTGCCAACACAAGCTCCCTTTTGGCGACGACAACCAGGGCCATAGTCAGCAGTGTCCCGGCAATGAATAGCAATGGAGCAAATGCTAATGCGTCCAACGTCAAGCATTGCACATTTGCTGCATCGACCACAACAATCCCACCGCCTGCACCGATGTCGGGAGCCGCCGCCACAGGCAATGGCAGTCATGTGTCCTTTATGTCAGTGAATCGTTATCATCCGCGTCTCCAACAGCAACTGCCAAAGACCCAGCTGTCGAGTAGCAGTTGCCTTACGTTGACTGCAACGACTCCGCCACCATTGTGTGATGTTTTGATGGTCAAAACGTCACGTTCGCATCAGTCCCTCGAGTTGCGCGAGAGTCTGCAAAGCCGCAACAGTACAGAGAGCAGCACTTCATCAACAGTTCCTGTAATTGAGTGAACGATCCTTGAATGCCCTTTGTAGTAGCCACCATCGCTGACAGACAATAAATCAACTCATTCACAAGGATTTCCATAATTGTCATCGAGTAGTTTTTTCGGATCGTACCTCACTGCTGTACACACATGTGGAATATTTCACTTAGAAAACTTAAAACTAGCCTCAAAATTTCTTTTTAACTCAAACAGTGTTTTGACCTTGGTTCGTTTGGCTTTGAATTTTTATCAATTGAGTATTTGCTTGTCCCCTTTCCCTAGTAAACCAATATTATGTGCAAAAAAGATATTTTTGTGTTGCCCTCTACAGCTTCCAATAAATAATTTATTTACGATATTTATTCTGTTTATTTATTTATTAAAAAAAAAGTATTAAATAAAAGCAATACTTAAAAAGCACCTTTTCGTCTATATATATTTATTATATCTATTGTTACCATTATTATTATTATTATTATTGTTACACTATAAATTAAATTTATTTAATAAGTTGTTGTTTAACATTAAGAACAAATTTATTCATTAATATTATTATTAATACTAAGTAAAGTTGAACTTGCTGTATATTCTATATAAAACAAATCTATATATTTAAGTTGACTAAATTTTTTGTTCATCTATTTATAACGTTAAAAATAAAACAAATCTATAATTATGTTGGAAAATAACAACTATATAGCAAATCGTTGAGTGAGATCCCGCTGATGCAATGTAAAATATAAAAACTTAACAACCAAAAGAAAATTAAATTTATTTATTTAATTCAATTCAAATAAAAGCAAATATTTGTAACATCCTAGCGTTTAAGATAAAAAAAAATAAAAATTATAAAGAAAAGAACAAAATGTGTAAATTATAATATAATCAATTATATAAATTATATAAATAAGAAAATATTTTCTATAGTTTAATTTAAACAATTTAAGTGATCCTATTAAATTTAAAAGTAAAACATCAATTTAAAAAGAAGAAAAAGAAAAAAATACCAGCTTTGAGGCCACAAGTGCTCACAAAAGGGAAATTCTAGGGGCTCATTAGAGTTTTCCTTTAAAATTGTTTAAAATAAAAAAAAAAACTTTCAGTAGTGTCCTTAGGGTATCCTTACAGTGGGACTTTACTGAGACACAACATTTTTAAACAGAGTTTTTTCTGCCCTCTTAGCAACTAAATAAAAGTTAAAAAAAAAAATTAAAAATCTTAGGTACTATTCACTATTTGTATTATGTAAACAAAAATATAATAAATGTATATTATATTAAATATTTAAGATAAGGAAGCATATTTGTACATTTAGAATAGGGAGCGAAGTGTGTATTGTAAAATTCCTACTTGAAATAAAAGTGAATTTATATTTGTACAAAAAGAAAAAAAAACTGACATTGATCTTTTTTTCTTTATCTCGAAGTTCCGGATTTTGGTCAACGAACAAAATTTCCATCAACGTAAGTAATAATGGCGAAAAAAACACAACAGGGTCTTACAACGTTCATGTTATTCTAAGATGACAATATCGATCTACCAATAGAAATTGTAGGTTCTCAGAATCAGTATCCGATTAGAAGCTTCAGCTCCGAGTTTCCGAGCAAAGTTAACTAATGGCGTATTCTTTTGAACACCGAACTGCCACACCGAGCTGTCAAATAATACTCGGTGCTAGCGACATTTCCAGCGTGGTGTACACTCGGTTTCATTGTGTACAGAACTACAAATACAGCACCAGTGCAATCACTACGTTAAGTTCTGTCAGGTGTCAAATCGCTTTGACTTCAATTTGTTTACTTAATTTCATAGCGTGATTTTCTTGGCGTCGGTTTTTTGTACTTTTTACTTAAAATGAATTTTGATAGCTTTGAATTTGTGATATTTAGTAACTTTTATAAAATTAGCAAAAAATAACGAATGAAAATTATGTCGAAACGTCACACATGTACAATCAACAAAACTGCACCCAGCCTCCACCGTCAAATACGGCGGTGACGAAAATTCGCGTTCGGTGTCGGCACCGAACTGATTCGGAGTTCAAAAGAACATTTACATGAGCTTTTTTCTGTATTCCACACCAGTTTCACGATTCGGTGTTGAAAAGAATACGCCATAAGAAAAGGTACCTGATTCTCAGAAAAGACCAGGTTAAAACACCTTTAGGGTTCAGACTTAGGAGCATTTTAACATGCGGTGATTTTAGATGGTTAGAAGCACGGTTTCGAAGTCTTAAGCTTGACTCAAGACTCTTCTTGCTTTGTTGGAAATTAAGGGTAGGGCTTAAGAGCTTTTATTCGTCAAATTTTGCACAAAATTTTAGAAAAAATGATCGCATTTGCGGATCGAAAAAACATTTTTGTCAGGGAATCATAATTTATTTTGGCACATCTCGAGGTTGTATCTTATTAATATACAATATTGTCAGGAATGAAAATGAAATCGGTAGAAATGATTAAAAGTCTTCCAGGTGCGGTAGCTTTCGTCGTCTCTCGCTCCCATAAGACTCCATGTTTTTCGAGCTTGTCTTGGCTCTCGACGGCGAATGTTCTGTGAATCTTTGGGGTTTTTTGAAAAGAAAGGTCTCTTTGCAGCGACAAATTCTTCTAAATAGAAATAGTGGCCGGTGACCCATCTAACAAAAAGTAGGCGATAATGTTGACCTCCCGATAATCGCTTGCTTTAAAAGCCATTTCGGTCCCATGAGCGATGTTGTATTCCATTTCTAACTGCTATGAATGAAACTTTTATTTGATTTAACAATAAAAGCCTCTTTAACTGATTGATAACTTCCAGGCCCAGCTGTTGGCTCACCCAATCACACAAATTTACTGACCGTTTTTGATTGCGCAATTAATGGGGAAGACAACCCTTAAGACACTCATTGGCCCATCTCAAGTTCGAAAGATGGATAGGACATAGGATTTTTTCTGGAATGGTTTTAGCAATAGCCAATATTTTGCATTGTCTTCTTACGGAGGATAGAATGCAGGTATTTAATCAATTTGCTATGAGATTGACATCTTAATTAACATGGATCAATCATATTTTTGGTTCAGTCATCCAGGGGATCCCAAATTAACTGCCTTAGTGTTGTCTTCCGTCGCAAAAGAAAAGAAGAGAATTGTTTAATGAAACCACTTCTTTTTCAATTTGCTTATCACATGTCTGTGATATGTTTTTTATTGATCTGCTGATGCCAGATCTTCATTATAAGTTAATTTATAACCTTAAAAACAGCATGTTCAAATAGTAGGCAGCAGTAATAGTACTTCTTCCACGTAGCATGAACTTGCCGTTTACTAGACCATAAAGTACTACGAATTAGCATTTTTAATTCAGAATTCAATAAAAGGTGTAAGTTGAAAAGTTACAGTAGGTAGCATCTGAACGTCAAAGGAATGTAAGATAGCTCGAGAGCATCGTCCTGGCCGTTTAAGTATACACAGCACAGCCCGGTTCTTAAAGTCATGCAGAAGAACTCGTTCGTTTTGCTAACAATTGGCATAATTTGTGTCTGGGCTCAGGACTTCATTTGTACAAGACCCAGCCATAACCACGACTATACGCAACCCCATTATGTTCGTTGACAAGTCTTCGGAGCGTTTTGAGGACTTTTGCTGAAGTCTTATCTGACCGTACCACGTAGTTGCAGGGTTAAACGATTTTAAACAAAACCAATACTGTGCATGCAACCAGCATAATTTAATGGCCAAAATGCACCAACGTGCTATAGAGAGCTTCGACGCTGTGAACCAACAGACTCAGGGCATCTACCTGCTGGAGATTTCGTTGAGCGACAACCTTTGAGTCAAGGAGAAGGGCCAACTATACAAGGATGCACAGCCTATAGTGACCGGAAGGTTTGGTAAGAGCATTTATCAAGTAGAAGTTCAACATCTTCTTCGACGAGCAGAAAAGTGGAGGCGTTCTGATCGTCCTGATCGGCGATCTTATACCCAGAAATGAGCGAACTTTACCTTAGCATGTCAAGGAGAACGACGGCGAGCTTGTGGGTCACAGGAAGCAACGAGAAGAAGATAGTCTACAACATATTCCTCATCTCATCGTTGACCATGCATCCGCCACTGAGAAGAGCCTTGTCTCGTACCCAGCGATAAGCTAACTCTATCCTTCGAGCACTATGACCATGGAGAACGACGGAGAGATTGTGTGTCGCAGGAACCTGCCAACGACGGTATCCAGACCACGACGCATCACCAACGAGGAGAAGATAAATCTGCGACACATTCCTCATCTGATCACTAACCAGGCATCGGCCACTGAGAGCAGCCTGATCAGCGATCTCGTACCCAGCAACGAACATATACCACTCTTGGAGAATATCAAGAAAAACGATCGACAGTTTGTGTTTCACATTAAGCTACCAACGAACGCCATCCAGACCAAGACGCATCACCAACAAGAAGGAGATAATCTACAATATGTTCCTCATCGCTGGCCAAGGATCGGAAACTAATCGGAGCTTGGTCAGCAACGAGTAAACTCTACCCTTCAAGCATATCAGGGAGAACGACGGAGAGATAGTGTGTCGCACGAAGCTGTCTAGACGACGACACGTCACCATCGAAGAGATAATTATCTACAACATATTCTTCATCTGATGCGCATCCGCTCAGTGGCGGATACTTTCAGCAGTCTCGTAGCCAGCGACGAGCTAACTCTACCCTTCAAGAATGGAGAACGACCATGGAGAACGACGGAGAGATTGTGTGTCGCAGGAAGCTGCCAACAATGCCGTACCAACCACGACGCATCACCAACGAGGAGAAGATAATCTACAACATATTCGTCATCTGATCACTGACCAGGTATCCGCCACTGAAAGGAGCCTGGTCAGCGATCTCGTACCCAGCAACGAACTATAGTGCTCGTTCGTTGCTGGGTACGAGATCGCTTTGGGCATATCAAGGAAAACGATTGACAGTTTTTGTTTCGCTGGAAGCTACCAACGACGCCATCTAGACCACGACGCATCACGAACAAGAAGAAGATAATGTACACACTTTATTCCTTATCGCTGACCAGGCATCCGAAACTAATCGGAGCTTGGTCTACCCTTCAAGCATATCGAGGAGAACGACGGACAGATTGTTTGTCGCAGGAAGCTGTCGACGACGCGACATCTAGACGAAGACACATCACTCACCAAAGATAGGAGAAAATAATCTACAACATATTCTTCTTCTGATGCGCATCCGCTCAGTGGCGGATATCGGGTCTGGTCAGCGATCTCGTACCAAGAATAAACGAACACTTCCCTTCGAGCATATCGAGGAGAGCTTTTGTTTCGCAGGAAGGTGACAACGACGCCATCTAGACTACGACACTTCACCAACAAAAAGAAGATAATCTACAATATATTCCTCATCTCGGGGCTATCACAGATCAGCAACACAAAGCTCTTGGAGCGCTACCGGCACCTCTTCGGCGAGTGCACCTCTCGGGAGTCATCGGCATTCTGTCGAAACTCGAGGCTATATGATGCTGGAGACTGGGTGATGACAAACTGAAGGCCAGAAAGAACTGCTACGAGATGTTCTTCACCTATTTAACCCCGAAATCATCTGGAACTGATGAACTCTTTCGAAAGAGAGGTTCTGAAAGAGTTCATCATCCAACGAGTACACCTCTCGGGAGTCATCGGTATTCTGTCGGAACTCGAGGCTATGATGCTCGAGAATGGTGGTAGGGAAATGAAGGCCAGGAAGAACTGCTACGATATGTTTTTCACCTAACTAACCCCGAAATCAACTGGATGGTGCATGAGGTTGTCATACGAGGAGTTCATCATACGCGGTTTTGAGCTGCTGAATTACCTGTGACTGCGACAGCAGCTTTAAACACTCTTGCCAGTGTCATGAGCTATGTGTCGTTCTTATGCCTTTGAAACCCTCAAAGACGTACCGACACTACTAAGCATTCTAGCCAAGTTATCGACGGATCATAATAAACTAAGGACATTCAGAACTTCTAGAAGAATCCTACTGTAGTTTTTATCTAGCAGTTTTGACAGTTGCTTTGGTAAATTTGTGCAGCAGGGCAGACTGAGCTGCATCAATAGCGAACTTATTTGAGAACGTCAACAAGGATTTCTTCTGCATGCTTCCTAAACATATCCTCAAAAATCCTCGACGCGAAGGAGATATTGGCGCCGTTTTATAAGTACTCGAACTACATTCCCAATGACGCTATCAACAGGGAGCTCTACACAAAGTGTGTACTTAAGTACAAGATAATATGTATGCGCTGGAATGGAACCCATTAGCCCAGGATGGCAGAAGCCTCGGTCAACATTTCCGAAACTTGGCAAAAAAAACGGCGTGGCGTTCAGGCATGCCAGAAAGCCCTATGCCCACAAACAGGGCCATCAAGAGGAGGGTAACGGGTGGATTTACCTCGCGCCCGGGAATTTCCAAGGGCAAAAGTTATGGATCAAAATCACGCAGTGGAAAGTCCTGCACACGAATGCTCTAGGATCTAGTTGAACCCTTGTATAGGTTTTCATAAGGGTTGAACCTATGTTTCGGTGTCGGTCGCGATGGTGGAGGCAGAAAATAAGGGTTAATGTGCATGTGAATTTTGTTGTTGGACGACCCAGGTACAGAGCACAAAAATATGTGAACAAGCTCCAAAATTGATTTAAGGCTCGATCGCAAAATTTAGAATCCATTCGAAACTGTTGAAAGGGGCTTGTACATGGCTGCCTCGGGTCCGGATGTTCTCTCTGTGGCCACAAAATTGACAGATCGTGCATTGGTGTATGCCTAAAACCCTACTTCAAAGTCAAATAACTCAGCTTCTAAGTTGGTTAAAGTAAAAATGACTTCGTTTCAATTTTACCAACAAATCAAAGTCTTTCATCTTTGAAACTACAATACTAGTCTTTGTTTTTACTAAGTTTCACATTAAATTTGACACTTCTCGACTTTAATTCAAAAAAATTATTTTTTTATTTATTTCTCGAAACCTTCATCAGTATATGTACGTTTCTGCAACTTTAAATTTATCAATATAAATGATGTGTCAACGTAAAAATATTTACGTTCAGCTTTAAGTCTGCGTCGAACTAACTTTGAATCAAAGCTTTGAACGAACTTTGCTTTTAACTACGAATATAGTAAAATCATCTCCAATTCAACGTTTAATCCACTGCGACCTGGTGAAAGTTATTCTACGTCAAATCAACGTAGTTATTTTCCGTTGAGCTTTTCTCTCAATGTAGGTCCTCTGACAGATTGCCTGATATACTTACATCATCCCCAACTGAATACACCAAACTGCTTCCAACTTATATTACAGCCACACTAACCATCGACTAATCTCTTAAAAACGGAAACCCCAAACTTGCATCCAGAAGCAACAGTCAAATCACCCAAATCCTTTGAATTAATTAATTACTCGTAAAAGTTAGCTCGTCCCGTCCAACCAGCGACGTTTTGTCAAAACAATCTGCCAAAGGCAATCCATAAACCTGAACTTACTCAGCTTAGAAAAGATCATAATGCCACAATGTGTGTCCCACGTCTTCCCAAACATGTGGATCACTTTGGCTTCGCCCAAAAGTTCCTGTCAAAACATTCCGATTCAACATGCGGAACAAAGGTTACAGTGCACACACTTTCCAAGACTTTTGTACCAGCCAGCCCTTGCGTGGTCCGTTGATGTTTCTGTTAAAAGGATACTTGTTCGTCTTCCCGTCTAGGAGGGGGGCAACGGGTGGGACTTTCTTTTATAATATTGTATTTTGGGAACGCTTGCGGGCGAAAACTTTTCTTCATCTCAGTGTGGGAGTGTATATGTGTTGCGCCATTCCGTGAGTTGGGTATTAAATCACTGCACGCTAGCCAACCTATTTGTCATTGTGCTCAGGCTCCTAGAAATATGTCAGCCCATTGTCCCCCAGTATAAATGGAGTACGTGTCGACGTCTTTTTAATCCTTGAACGGAATTGTAATCTTTTCGTTGTTGTGCTATTCTTGTAGTATGGCATAGGTGTCGCTTCCGTTTTGTCCTCTCAACTCCAATCCTGTTTCGTTAGAATACAAAATAGGTGGCTCCGTGTGCGTGTGTAGAAAAGTTACAAGTCATCTTGGTGAGTACAAGACCATTCATTTCGTTGAAAGGATTATTCAAGACTCAACCGGGGTGGGTAAATCCATTGCCGTGATATGAAGTACAAATTTTTCGGCTCAAGAAAAAGGTCGATGCGATGAAGTTTCGGTTTGATTGTTGGCACCTCAAAGAGCAAGACTTGTGGAAAATTAGGATAACCGAGAAAGTGAAATTGGAACTGACTCTGGGGCAAAGCCAATTTCGAAAATTGCTGTCAATCAAGGAGGATGGTTCAAATAACTTGAAGCCAACTAACGTCAGAGATATGAAAGGACAAGCTGCTTTTAGATCAAACCACTAACAACCGAGCTCCTTACATCATAATATTCATTACACGTTTGTCGTCAAAGTTCCAATCAATTAGCCATGACATTCATCACTTCCCCAGAAACCCATAAATCTTTTCCTAGTAAAACACCATAAATAGAATCTCATCAGTTCTCGTATTGATTGCCGGCATAAAAGATAAATAAGAACAAATGAATAACGATACGCCGACATGTGAATTAGTTCCACAAAGTCTCACAATATCGGGAAATCGTGTTTATCCCACATTGACAAATCACTTGTTTGTTCAACCAACATAATCCTTCTCGTCATTCGATCCAACAACAGCACCAGAGCCATCATAGTGCCTCTATGGTACGCCTAATTAAGCAGACGTCCTTGAGCAGTCCTCATGTTTATTACCAACGCTCTGTAGTCGGCTCCCAGTACTTATTCACAATCCAAATATTATTTGTTGCCGTTCTTGAATTTCAAGACAGAATAAAAGCAAAAAAAAAAAAACGAGGGAAAATTCATGTAATTACACACCCACGCAGTCACGTTGAAGAGATCCTTCCATCACGTCATACCGTCGACAAAGTCACAGCGACAACTCCTCACACTTACTCTGGGGTAATTTGAGACGAGCCGCCACGCCACGCCGACCATATTACTTGTGAGTTGACGGCCACCTCTTTTCGGTAGCTTTGCCACAAGAGACAGGACAAAACAAGGACGAGTGACCAACTTTTTGTATCTTTAAAAAGCTGTAAATAATATCGTTTGACGAGTCGTTTGGACAAGTTGTTTGTGACCACTCGGCGTCCATGCTGTGCATCGAGCATAAAAATCCCTAAAAGTTTTGAGTTTGCTTTTTGTAAGAAATCTTGAATAGAGTTTTTCCTCCCGGCAAGAGTCAATTAGGAGGCACTCATTGGTTACGTCCATCATGACAAGCCAAGCTGCCTTTGCATATCTATATACGCCGACCAGAAAAAGGGATTCATTCTTTGTACGTTCAATGTCTAGTCAGAGTAGACTTAAATGCGCTCCCTAACTCGAGGCGAGTCGAGGTCAAACAAAAGAAAAAAGGACGAAAACTATCTGTTGCAATTTATTCCCAGTGTCGATGGTTTGCTTGCTTAGGACGGGCATTTGTTTGCATTTTACTCCCTCCTTCGCTCGGCCATTGAAGTTTTCAATTCATGTCCGGCCGAGATTCGTGTTCGTGACACAAGTATTGAAAGAAACACGTGCAGGTCCTTATGTCCTCTTAAGACGCAAAGTGGACAGATTTTTATCGATATTACACTCCGTGCCTGGTATAATATTTATAACGTGTCGGGTGGGGTGTGGTGTGGTCAAAGGTAGTCCGGTGCATAAGGTGGACGTTGATAGGATAGTCTAGTTCTAGGTCACACCGTGAGTATGAGAATCCAATTTAGATTCAATCACAATTTTTTAGAATGACTTCTGGTCTAGATTGGGAAAAAATTGTAAATGTTATTGCGAAATCATGATGTCAAGAGATTTATTTTTCATTAATTCAAATCGGTTGGTAATTTTTTGATGCATTTTGTAACGCGAAGAAGGATCATGCACTCCTTAAGTGGGATAGCTAAAAACATTGGTCAGGCATCACCAAAGTAAAATTTTAAATAGACTTGTTTTGTAGGAGCTTAGCTACTTTGAGTTCATCAATTCAAAAATAAAAGCCAAAGCGGTCCCTTAAGTCCACTATAATAGTTTATAATTTCTTAGCGGTCCGTCCAAAAATGGAAAAAGGACCTTTTTCTACTTTTGGGCGGCCGTATAACAGCGTCCGTTCAATCACGTTATAACTTCCAAAATTGGTGTGCCTTAAAAGTCAGAGACCACCTCCTTATCTCCGGTGTTATAAGTGTGTGATACAACATGGATCTAGAGATCCCTCCTACTCGTTGACCTATTGATAAAGCTTGAGAGATGTTTAGAGTCGGTAGTAGTTAGACCGCTAGGATCATTATAAAGGGAAGCTCCCAGGTGAAGATTTCGGCATATACAGGTAGGATGGAGAGTGGTCTCTTCTTCCTTCTCATCCATGTAGCTCCTGCAGGAGTCGTTGGAATTGACACCAAGCCTTCTTAGCATACAACAAGGCTTGGTGTCAATTCCTATCAGACCACCTGTGCTTTCAGACAGTGTCCAGTCATAATAATGATTGTAGCACTCCTGTGAAATCTCTTAAGAGTAATCAGGCTTTTGGAGCGTATAAGATATATAGCCTTGGCCATATCTGTTTTGCCACTAAACAGGTGCTACCACCCGTCCATCTGAGATTTGTTCTTTCTTTTGCATCCAGTTTAAGTAAAAAAAATTCATGTGGAAATTGGAATGCCCGAGTAGTCTTTTTCAGGCAAGATTGAGAGAATAGTTCCAAGCTTGGCGAGTTCGTCAGCCTTGCACTTACCCGGAATGTCGATGTGCCCAGGCACCCAACACGTGAATGTTGAACTGCTCCGACATTTCCTTTAGAGATGATCTAGGTCAAGGGCTACTTACGTGGGCTACTTATGGCCGCCTGACTGTTAGAAAAGACTCGTATATCCTTGGAAGATATTTTTTAAGCCAGGACAATACTTCCTTTATCGCCATAATTTCAGCTTGAAAAATACTGAAATTATGCGGAAGACGGAAAGAGAGACTAAGATTAAGTCTTTCTGAGAGCACGACCCCACCTAACCCATCATTTGTCTTTGACCCATCGGTGTTGAAATGGATCGATTCACATTCCAGAGAAGCACCCTCATCCCAAGAGGATCTAGGGTGATGGCTGTTTGTAAGTTCTCTTCAACTAGTTGTTGGGGTATGGCGAAGTCTTTGTTTCTGGAAGGGAACCTGAAAGCGTTTAGAATAGCTAGCAGGGTGTCTTATCTCGCAATTGGTCCACTGAAAGCTTGTTTTGAGGCGAGTAGCCGTGATTTCAGCTGTTTGTATGTTGAAGATGTCAAGCGGAATCAGATGGAACAGGATTTTCAGTGCTGCTGAGGCAGTTGTGCAAAGTGCTCCGCATACACATAAGCAAGCTGAACTCTGAACTTTGCTCAGCTTGTCACGATTTACCGCTTTATCCAAGGCGATCCACCAGACAGACGTTCCAGTATGTTTTGTGTTTCCAGTAAGTTTTTTGCAGGACAAAGTGCTACCGTAGATTTCCGAACCCTTTCCTATTTCCAGCAAAACATTCTGTTTAAGAGGAGACCCAGATATTTAGCTTCATCAGAGAAGACTAAGTTACTCCCCTTGTCTTAGGGGCGGAGGGGGGGTTTGAAATGTGGGATTTTGTATTCTCTGGTGAAAAGGACGAGTTCAGTTTTGAGGGGCTTGACACCAAGACCACGTTCTTAGCCCATCGTGCTAGCTTGCTTACAGCATTTTTTAGGAGTCGTTTTAAGGAACGCGAATTTAAGAACGATGTAAAAAATAGGCGTGTTTTAACCTTTATGCCAAAACCAGTGCTCATACAATTCAAGAAAAACAGTAAACGCCAGCGCACATGCTTGTGCTCTTGGAAATAAATTTAACTAGATTTTTTGAAAAAACAAAAGCAAACTTCGACTACACAAAAACTATCACGATTTGACGCAAAAACGTTAAAAACTTTTTCGCAAACGATTTTTTTAAAGATTTCTAATCCCTTAACGGTTACGACGAACTTGTTTAAATTTGGATAAAGTGTGTAAGGTTTACAACGCAAGCTAAGGGCATAAAAAAAGCTTCAAAAGCGCCGTTTCCAACCTTAAGTTTTTGGGCCCACATAAACAAACGAAATAAAAAGCAGCATATTTGCCCGCTTTCTCATAAATCCATCTCCACATTATTAAAGAAAAGCGAGAAAGACTAGCGCAGGTGTTTGTAAAATTTGAAAAAAAAAATTCTAAAATTAATTTAGATTCTTAATTTAGATTTTTAATTTAGAATTTTTAAAGTAAAAAAAGAAGACTAGAACGTCTAAATCCTGACGGATACAATGATTGTGTCTACTACGGAAACACAGAAGACTAAAAAGCTGTCAAATATGGATAATTAGCTCTTCGGCGGTGATATTTAAACTGCTAAGGACACAGGTGAGGTAAGGGTTAGGTTGATGGTTAGGTTGATGACAATAGTCGCGGCTCATTGAAATCAAAATTTGGGTCCATTGCGTTCATTTGGAGACCTTCTTAACACCTGAAACAAAAAAACTCAAGTTCCGCTCTATTATATTCCTCCAGATTGGTGTACAAATTTAAACACATCCTGCAGATCCGCATTACTTAGACTTTTGAGCTGACTGAAGAAGTAGCGGCCGAGGGTTCTGCGCCTAATGTTCTTTAGGGCTGGGCATCCGCATAGCAAGTGACAAACAGATTCAATATCTTCAACGTCTCGAGCCGCTTTTCAGCCAACCCCACTGTACAAATCCCCGTAAGGATTCCCGTGAGTGCTCGGATATCCCTGCGGGCTAGTTTGACCATAAAAAGTGATCTCTTTTTGTTTACCGTCGGCTGCCCATACATCCCTTGTTTGTTTTTTTTTTCCGTGGGTAGGAAAAACCTTCATAGGCACTACGAGGACCGGCCGCGCGTGCTCATAGTAGTGTGAGATTTTTACCCACTAAAAAACCTCCCATTTTCCGTCAGACTATACGACTAAGTTTCCTTAACAAGAAGTTCAAGCTTCTGTAGTAATCGCGTGTGGCAGGCTGCCTTGGAATTGGAAGGTGTAACGAATTCTACCCTTTTTTTTATTGGTGTTGGAGTAGCTGGAAAATTAAGATGCTCATTGAAACCAATTCAAAGAAACATCTCCTATACTTTCCCACCCTAGGCATTTTGGTCCACCTTTAGAACTGAAGCTGACAGGATACTTCAGCCCATCCAGGCAGACATGCACTAGGGGTGTCCTTCATTTTACGCAGCTGCAGGCCTGCTTGCATTTAGCTCAACCTAGCTCGTCGGTGGGGGGGTTCTTGCTGCAAAAATAAAGGACGGTGTTACGAGTTGTTTCAGGCCTAATGTACAAAAAAAAACTAGCGAAAAAAAAAAACCATGACCCGAGATGACATCTGGTCAAACGATAATCTCAAAAAAAATTAAGGACCCGAAATGTATGAATCGCATAATCGATCCCGTCGATTATAACCTTGTTGTCAGGAGAGCACAGATGAAGAAGCTCTCTGAGAGTACCCACCCCTTTGTATCCTAAGTTACCATTAGGAAACACCTTGGCTACTACTGTCTCATTTCACGTAGTAACCCCTTCCTTGCGTTACGAAGATAAGAATCTCCTTAGAGCGACATATAGCGGTAATCTTCCGTACTCACACACCACATTCCATCCTGAAATTTATTACTTCATCCCAATTTTAAAACCAGCATCTCAGGGAAGAAGAAACACCGCAAACCAAATCGAGAATAACAAAAAAGAATCTAAGCATCAAACCGAAACCAAAAGAAATGCACAACACAGGTTCTTTGCAGTTGGATAAACATCATCCAAAAAAAAACAAACAAAAAATTTATTGAAAAAACAAATTCCGTTCAACTAACTATTCTATGTTAAAGTATGAAATCAAGTACAAATTAATTAATTAATTAATAACGATAAATAGTTCCTTTTTGAATTTAAAATTTACACGTTATTCAATCGATCTTTTACAATTAATTCGTAAATTACCAAAAAAAAATCTATTAACAATACTAGTTAAACGTAGCCAAAACTTCATATTTATCTAATGCATGGATATGGGAGTAGGGATTAAGGGGGCTAAATAGATGTAATCGTTTCGCAGATAATTGTCGTACATAAAAAAAGTAATCGTTTCCAAGAAAAATGTTCCAAGTCCCATGGCAATATTTAAGTAGGAAAATTAAACCAAAAAAACAAAATCGCACCGATGGCGTACTTATGTGAGCCCTGATGGATAGACTAAATTAATTCGGTAGATTTGAGTAGACAATAATTACCTTGTCATATATTTTTTTTATACTATAAGTTCGATTTAAATGTTTAGTTTTAAATATGTTTTACCGAACAAAATAATTTATATTTTGAAAATTTAAACCTCTAGTAAGCACCCGAAAATTATGGTTTAAGCACATACTTATTAAACACTATACACATCATAACATATGAAATATAGGAAAGAAATTAAAAAAAAAACTCACCATTGCGGTTGATTTAAGGTACAACCATTACCTCGGCGAATCCTGTGCACAGTTTCTCCTCGGTTTATCCCAAATAGGATCACAAACACAAAATGTTTATAATATTTCACATGCATATGTATAGTATCTAGTCGCGGACCTTAGATTTAAGATTTAGGTAATCGCCCTTTTATCGATTAATTTTAAGATTTAAAAAAAAATAGCTCGGCAATTTCAAGAATGGATACTTTGCGGGCAAAACGATCAGGTGAAGAAGGGGGGGGAGGGGGAAATATTGAATATTAATAAAATTAGCGGAACTTCTTTGGCTAATTATTATAATTATTTTTTTTCTAGGGTAGACTACATACGGTAATATACGGTAGGAAGTGTACTTTAATCTAACGCAAAAAAAAAAAAAGATACCGAAATAATTAAGAGAACTAATAAATTTTAGTATATCTCTTCACAAAATGGAAAAAAAAAAAACATGAATTAAATCCGTGGGTGGCGTTTGGAGACTTCGGTGATCGTTGAGCGGCTTCCTGGTGGGATGTATGTAACAAGTCGCTCTTCGAGCTCTCCCTTCGCTGAGAATTGCTAAGCTGACGATGGCTTGACGAGGCGCTGCTTGATAGGCTGAGCGGATGAAGAGGCGTGCGGATAAAGAGGCGTGAGTTCGTAAATTTGATTGTGCAATTAAATTGGAGCAATCACTTTTAGCATCATATTGGTATGGTAGATATGATGGTCGGGACTTTAATATGGAGTTATTTTTTTTTCTTGATAGGGTCTTTATAGGTTCTTTATAGGGTCTTTTAGAAAATATTATGTCACTTTTTTTTTTTTTGATTAATTAATATTTTAGCGGAGGATGCGGGGCAAATTGTGTCTTATTAGTTATCGTTTTTTCTGTAGGCACATCACACATAGCTATTTGTATTCGTGGTCACGGTTGCACGTTTTGGAATTTATTTTTAGAACTTTTTAGGGCACATAATAGTTTTTTTTATTTGTCTATTTCGGGTAAAAAAAATCAGGTGTTCCACGAGTTTGAGTTCTATCGTTGTATGCGGAATTCTTTAGATATTGTTGGTTTAAACGCGACGAACGTTACTTATGGCTTTTTTTTGTTTTGCCTTACATCGCGCGTGTCCGAAACTTTTTTGTCATTGCCCGAATTTAAATAAGTGACCACACGACCTCAGGTCCAAGAACCGACCGCCTTCTGATCTCGTTTGATGCACCATGAAGGTTCGCTTTACTCTTGATCTATGGTACCGATAGAGTTATCCCGGTAATTTTCCACTGCGTCGCGTGATTTGGTTTCAAGGCTTTTCGGGTTAAACCATACGATTTTGCTGTTGTTTTTCGCGGTATTCGGCGGTACTCTTTTTTTTATATCCGCTGGTAGTGCGCTTAGAAGCCTCGTCTTACCCCACTTATAGCCTTTGAAGCCGCTCCAATATACCTTGCATGCAAGTTTCTCTTCTAGATGGGCGTTACTAAGCTTAGAAACGCCTTCTTTATAGGAAAAGAGAAACACAGAAAAATTTCCTATATCTCAAACAAAAGTGCTTCTTTGGTTTCGGTTTGTGTCTTATCTTTATAGTGTGCTGTGTATAAGCTTACGATCATGGCAGCTCGCGATCAAGGTTCAGAACTTGGGAAGGGTTTCTTACAAAACTTATCCATGTATTGAACTTGCCTGAAGGACATGGATAAGAACGAAACCCATTGTCTTGTTCTTTCCTTAGTATAAACGTAGGAAATATGAGAGGTAGGTATAGAACGTTTTTGTTTTCTGTTGGTAGGAAGTCTCATGCACACGCTGAGCTAGCCACTATATTGTCGACAGAGTCAAGAGGGTATTTATCGTTTTAGATCTTTTGAGTGAACAACCACTTCTGTTCCATTTTCATTTTTAACACGATACAGATTGTTACCTATTGCCTTGGTTACTTTGACCTTTACGAATTTGGGACACAGCTTTGCGTTTAGGTGTTTGGATGCATCGCTTGCAACAAAATTCCTCTTATATACGTCTTCGCCTGCCTCGTAAGAAATTATCCTGCTGCGCAAGTTGTAGGATTTTTCATACTGACTGTGTGCCTTCTCTAACGAATCTTTAATATAGGAATGTATCATATTCATTTTTTCTGGCTTACTAAGCCATCGCAACTCCGAATTATTTAAGGCGTTTAGCTCTTTCAAAAGTTTGTAATCGTCCCCGTGCTCAATCATGCGTTGCCCAAAGAGAGCTTCGTAGGGCGACATTCCAATGGCGGAGTGAACAGCAGTTCGAAGGGCGCAATTTATCGACGACAAATTAGCATCCCAATTTGTCTGTTTTGGATTGACATAAGCTCGAATTGAAGCAAGGATGGATCTATTCACCCGCTCACTTGCGTTCGCCTGCGGGGAATAAATGGCAGTTCGGTAGTGCTTGGTGCCAAAAACTTCAACCATTCGAGTAAATTCCTTGCTGACAAATTGGGTGCCATTATCGGACAGGATACTTTCGGGTACCCCAAAAACAAAGAAAATGTCATCTCGCAGAAATTTTAACACCGCATCCGCAGTAGCTCTTTTCAGAGGTTTGATGAAAGTGAATTTTGTCAGCTGATCCAGTGCAATTACTATTTGTGTATTCCCGGACCTCGAACGCGGATACGGACCAAGGAAATCAAGGTACAGGTGTTGAAAAGGTCGGTCCACAACAAAGGCCTTACCCATCTCACCTCTCAGAGTAAAATTAGGTGCTTTCGTTGTTTTACAGATTTCGCAGTTGCCTACAAATGCCTTTACCTGCGAAGCCATGTTTGGCCAGTAAAATTGTTGACGTAAGCGATATAATGTCTTAGCGATACCACCATGCGAAGCTCTCGGAGGGCGATGAGCCAACAAGATCAGCCGGCCGGTCAACGCGCTTGGAACCCACAGTTTCCAGGCTAGGTCGTCGTCTAAGGGATTACCTGTACAGTGTCTGACCTTCTTGTACACGAAATTGTTCGAGACTTGAAGGTCAGGTAGCTGTTCTTGTTGTTCTACGACGTGTTCAATAATCTTGCGGTATTGTTCGGACTGGAAGCTCGAATCGGCAAGATCTATGTGAAGGACGTCGGAAGAGTCCTTTGATATCGAGTTGCCAAGCTCCAAAGCGTCAACTTCATGCACACGCGAAAGCGCATCAGGTACTACGTGTTGGTTGCCCTTACGGTGCTCGATATCAAAGGTGTATCCCTGTAACCTAAGGCTCCAGCGCGCCAACCTGTCGGTAGGATCCTTTAGGCTCATTAGCCACTTGAGGCTTGCGTGGTCCGTGATGATTCTAAACTTGTGGCCTTCCACGTATGGTCTAAACTTTTTTACACCTCTGACAGCTGCTAAGCACTCGCGTTCAGTAACTGTATAGTTACGTTGAGCCGGATTTAATTTGTGCGAATAGAAATAAATTGGACGTTCAACTCCCTCCTCATCTTCCTGACACAACACACATCCGATTCCGGTAGCGGATGCATCACACAGAATTATAAATTCTTTGTTGAAGTCAGGGTTGACTAAAACGGGAGCTGAAGTCAACTTGGTCTTGATAGCGTTAAAGGCATCTATAGCTTCTTTACCAAAGCAGAATTTCACACCTTTCTTGAGGGTGTCTGATATAGGGGACGCTAAGGTTGAGAAATCCTTCACGAACCTCCTATACCAGCCAGCCATACCAAGGAATCTCCTTACTTGTCGTGCAGATTTTGGTATGGGAAAATCGGATATGGCAGCTATTTTTGACTGATCTGTCTTAAGACATCCATTTGCCACTATGTACCCCAGGTACTGAAGCTCCTGGTAGCAGAATTTGGACTTTTCCACATTAATGGTCAAGCCAGCTTCCGACAGTCTTTTAGCAATGCACGCCAATATTCGAAGGTGTTCCTCGAAAGTCCGCGAGATTATGAGCAAGTCGTCAAGGTAGACAAACACTTGCTCTCTCAACTCATGCGGGATCACTTTATCCATCAATTTGGACAGTGCTTGAGGCGCATTGCACAGACCGAAGGGCATCACTTTGAAGTGGTAGAGCGGTCTACCGGGAATGGTAAACGCGGTCTTTTCCCGTGAACTTTGCTCCAGCGGTATCTGCCAGAAGGCGTCTTTTAGGTCTACACTGGAGATGAAATGTGTATCCGACAACCTTCCCAGCAGCCCATCAATAAACGGAAGAGGATACGCAAACTTTTTGGTGACTTTATTCAACTTCCGAGAGTCTAGGCACAGCCGATTTTTCCCCGGCTTACGAACAAGCACAACGGGCGAGCTCCATGCACTAGTACTCTCTTCAATGACACCCATTTCAAGCATGCGATCCACCTCCGCATACATCAGAGTTTGTACCGCTGGAGAAATGGGATAATGACGTTGTTTAATGGGTTCAGCATTCCCGGTGTCAATGGTATGCTCCATTAAATGTGTCTTTCCAAGACCAAGCTGTGCGAAGGAAGGAAATTCCTTAATGACAGCTTTCAGTTTCTGGGATTCATCAGGTGACATAGGATGAGCGTTCTTGAGGACTTCGGTTTTACTATTTTCAGTCGGACGGGCATGACTTATTTCAGATATAATCTCCGGAGCTAGCTGAAAAGCCTTCCAGAAATCTATACCCAAATATAATTTCTGCTTCAAGGATGGCACAATATAAAGGTCAATGTCGGATGATTGATTTTTGTAAGTTACTTGTGTTGTAATTTTACCCACTATGGCTTGATGTTGGCCATCAGCGGTCGAAACGGTAGATGAAACATTTTTGAACGTGATGTTATTCTTCTTTAGGAATTCCAAAGCTCCTTCTCCCACGCAACTAATACATGCCCCACTATCTAGTAACCCTAACCAGTCTTGGCCAAGCAGGTTTACCGAGACATATGGGCGAGGGTCTTCAGTCAAACCACTTAGAGTAGTCGACGCTATCGCCCAATATTGTTTTTTCTTATTTTTAAATTTTTCCCTCAGTTTTTTCAATTTCGGGGACAAAGAAGAACCAAAGATCCTATTACGTGCTTTGAAATAGTCCCTTTGCCGCTCGTGAAGGGTCTTATGAACAGGTAATAGCTGTGGAGGATCAGAAGCATTAGCAGTTATGGATACGTCAGATGAAGTCAAGTCAGGGCGTCGTAGCAGGGTAATTTTTCCTATATCAGGTGTGTTAGAACTTATTGCTCCGGGTTCCTTTCCTCCGAGCAACTCTCCCCGGTTCGAGGATTGCTCTTCAGGAGGTTTCCCGTACATCGGTCGCATTTAGGGGTCGTAGTGTTTTCTCGCCCACATCGGTAGCAGAAGAGGTTTCGTTGCGGATTGGGGCAATCATGGAACGCATGTCCCAGGACCTTACAATTCCAGCAATGAATATTACTGGATTCTCTTCTTCGCAATTCTATAGCCTCTATTGTGGTGGGAAGTTCGTCCAGGGAGGCTGAAATTTCGTTCAAATTGCGCCGCTGCCAGTTTGCAGCTTGAAGTGGTGGATCTCGTCTTTTTTTTGCATCCGAACCCTGAAGGTACTTCTCCACTGTTCTGCATACGTACACCATCTCGGAAATACTATGAGTGTTGAAGGTTATCAACAGCTCCCCTATGCGGCGTCGAACATTCTGCTTTATGAGCTCGATGATCTCACGGTTCGGCTTCGGTACGCGTAGTCTGGAGTTAATTCGGAGCAAATCCGAGTAAAAATCGTCAAAACTCTCGTTTGGCAATTGTTTGCGCTCAGCCATTTTACGCGAAAGTTCTGAGTCCGTCTCCAGACTTCTATATTGTTCTATCAGGGCAAGTTTGAGTGTGGACCAAGTAGCTGCTGGATTACTCTTCAGAAACATCCAGTACCAGCATTCTACTTGGCCGGCTACAAAGTGATGAAAGTTTAACAAAATCTCGTCCCAGCTGACATTATAGCTCTCCTTTACTCGCTCGAGCCGAAAGAGGAAATCGTCAACCGTGATCTCTTTATTGTTGAATTTGATTCCCCACTTGTGGTAATTTGTGTACCTTGAGGATGAATTTGATGGGGATGGGGGTTGCGCAGCCAAATCAGAACGGGGTGACGGATCATTCAGATTCATCTGAGATAGTTGCGCCAAGAAATTGTCGACATTCGAACCGCGGGCCATGTCTACGGGGTAAACATGATCCAAAGCGGGCGCTTCTGGATGAGAAGGAAAATTCGGCGGTCTATGGCTAGTCACTTGTGGTCGGTTGACTTGAAAGTCTTCTTGTTCACGTGCCGGGGTGGTTACTGCCGATAGCCCACGAGTGGGTTCAGGCTCCGGACGTACTGTTGGGATTAAGTGTGAAATGGACTCACGTACAACTGCAGCCATTTCTTCGCGAAGAGTAAGTCTGTTTCTCTCCAATTCTTGTTGAATGAAGCGCATGTCATCAGCACGTTTCAATCCAACCGTAGCCATGACAACCTCCTGCACATAATTTTCAAACTGTTCTCCTTCGCTGCTGGTTGGAGAGTTCTGATTATTATTGGCAGTAACATCTGCGATTTGTGGGGCTGAAGAATGCACCTGAGCCGTAACCACGGCTGCCACACCAGCTCGGTTAGAACCGGAGGGTCCAGGGTTGCCCAGGGAATCATCCGCATTCGGTTCTAAGGCCGACATATTGCCGCCTAATGAAAATCGACGAAAATGTCTTGGAGGGTGTCGTAAATTATAAGTACTCTGGACGTTCTGGAGTTGGGACTTACCACGTCCACGCATCCTTGTACAAAAAAAAATCAGTAAGTTGACCTCACTGATTGGAAAAAAAAAATTTTGGATTTTATGAGTTCACACTAAAGAATTTAGTACGAACAAAAAATAAAAATAAAAAGATCAAAGCAAGGGAATCTAAATTAAACTTCAAGAATAAAAAACTTTTGTTGTAATAGAAAAAAAAATTAAAATAATATATATATGTCGTTATATGTAGGGTGTATCTCATAAATATTAGGATGTGGTGTGTGAGTTAGGGGTTATACCAAATATATGCTTGAAACATACTGACAAAAAGTTATACGACGGTATCGCTGGCTCTGTTGGAAATTTTGCGTCTCAATGGCATTCCATACAACTAAGGCATCTGCAGCTAACCTAGGTCTGAGTACTTGCTCTGACAATGGGGACAGTGCTTTAGGTATGGAGAGTTCATCCAATGGTGGAAATGGATAGGAACACGAAGGAGAATGTTAACCACATCTAAGCAACAGACGTAGCACAGGAATGCGTTCACCGCTCTACCGGACTTAGATACCTTTTTAACACTCATACACTCTAGGTGCATTCTCAGTTCGCATGACATTTATCGCACTATGTCACTGTAGAATCAGGCGACAAATTCTTCCTAATTCCGGTCATAGGCGATTTTAAAGTCAATCTGTATATCTGCATACCGTGCACTGTATCGTTGCGGCGGATCGGATATACCTACCGGCCAACGCTAAAAACACGGCGTATAGCAGTGCTCTAAATTGAGACTAAACCAAAGATAGAAAAGAGAAAATAAATGCAATAAGATTCAAATTTCGGGCCCCACGTTGGGCGCCACCTGTAACGAATTCTACCCTTTTTTTTATTGGTGTTGGAGTAGCTGGAAAATTAAGATGCTCATTGAAACCAATTCAAAGAAACATCTCCTATACTTTCCCACCCTAGGCATTTTGGTCCACCTTTAGAACTGAAGCTGACAGGATACTTCAGCCCATCCAGGCAGACATGCACTAGGGGTGTCCTTCATTTTACGCAGCTGCAGGCCTGCTTGCATTTAGCTCAACCTAGCTCGTCGGTGGGGGGGTTCTTGCTGCAAAAATAAAGGACGGTGTTACGAGTTGTTTCAGGCCTAATGTACAAAAAAAAACTAGCGAAAAAAAAAAACCATGACCCGAGATGACATCTGGTCAAACGATAATCTCAAAAAAAATTAAGGACCCGAAATGTATGAATCGCATAATCGATCCCGTCGATTATAACCTTGTTGTCAGGAGAGCACAGATGAAGAAGCTCTCTGAGAGTACCCACCCCTTTGTATCCTAAGTTACCATTAGGAAACACCTTGGCTACTACTGTCTCATTTCACGTAGTAACCCCTTCCTTGCGTTACGAAGATAAGAATCTCCTTAGAGCGACATATAGCGGTAATCTTCCGTACTCACACACCACATTCCATCCTGAAATTTATTACTTCATCCCAATTTTAAAACCAGCATCTCAGGGAAGAAGAAACACCGCAAACCAAATCGAGAATAACAAAAAAGAATCTAAGCATCAAACCGAAACCAAAAGAAATGCACAACACAGGTTCTTTGCAGTTGGATAAACATCATCCAAAAAAAAACAAACAAAAAATTTATTGAAAAAACAAATTCCGTTCAACTAACTATTCTATGTTAAAGTATGAAATCAAGTACAAATTAATTAATTAATTAATAACGATAAATAGTTCCTTTTTGAATTTAAAATTTACACGTTATTCAATCGATCTTTTACAATTAATTCGTAAATTACCAAAAAAAAATCTATTAACAATACTAGTTAAACGTAGCCAAAACTTCATATTTATCTAATGCATGGATATGGGAGTAGGGATTAAGGGGGCTAAATAGATGTAATCGTTTCGCAGATAATTGTCGTACATAAAAAAAGTAATCGTTTCCAAGAAAAATGTTCCAAGTCCCATGGCAATATTTAAGTAGGAAAATTAAACCAAAAAAAACAAAATCGCACCGATGGCGTACTTATGTGAGCCCTGATGGATAGACTAAATTAATTCGGTAGATTTGAGTAGACAATAATTACCTTGTCATATATTTTTTTTATACTATAAGTTCGATTTAAATGTTTAGTTTTAAATATGTTTTACCGAACAAAATAATTTATATTTTGAAAATTTAAACCTCTAGTAAGCACCCGAAAATTATGGTTTAAGCACATACTTATTAAACACTATACACATCATAACATATGAAATATAGGAAAGAAATTAAAAAAAAAACTCACCATTGCGGTTGATTTAAGGTACAACCATTACCTCGGCGAATCCTGTGCACAGTTTCTCCTCGGTTTATCCCAAATAGGATCACAAACACAAAATGTTTATAATATTTCACATGCATATGTATAGTATCTAGTCGCGGACCTTAGATTTAAGATTTAGGTAATCGCCCTTTTATCGATTAATTTTAAGATTTAAAAAAAAATAGCTCGGCAATTTCAAGAATGGATACTTTGCGGGCAAAACGATCAGGTGAAGAAGGGGGGGGAGGGGGAAATATTGAATATTAATAAAATTAGCGGAACTTCTTTGGCTAATTATTATAATTATTTTTTTTCTAGGGTAGACTACATACGGTAATATACGGTAGGAAGTGTACTTTAATCTAACGCAAAAAAAAAAAAAGATACCGAAATAATTAAGAGAACTAATAAATTTTAGTATATCTCTTCACAAAATGGAAAAAAAAAAAACATGAATTAAATCCGTGGGTGGCGTTTGGAGACTTCGGTGATCGTTGAGCGGCTTCCTGGTGGGATGTATGTAACAAGTCGCTCTTCGAGCTCTCCCTTCGCTGAGAATTGCTAAGCTGACGATGGCTTGACGAGGCGCTGCTTGATAGGCTGAGCGGATGAAGAGGCGTGCGGATAAAGAGGCGTGAGTTCGTAAATTTGATTGTGCAATTAAATTGGAGCAATCACTTTTAGCATCATATTGGTATGGTAGATATGATGGTCGGGACTTTAATATGGAGTTATTTTTTTTTCTTGATAGGGTCTTTATAGGTTCTTTATAGGGTCTTTTAGAAAATATTATGTCACTTTTTTTTTTTTGATTAATTAATATTTTAGCGGAGGATGCGGGGCAAATTGTGTCTTATTAGTTATCGTTTTTTCTGTAGGCACATCACACATAGCTATTTGTATTCGTGGTCACGGTTGCACGTTTTGGAATTTATTTTTAGAACTTTTTAGGGCACATAATAGTTTTTTTTATTTGTCTATTTCGGGTAAAAAAAATCAGGTGTTCCACGAGTTTGAGTTCTATCGTTGTATGCGGAATTCTTTAGATATTGTTGGTTTAAACGCGACGAACGTTACTTATGGCTTTTTTTTGTTTTGCCTTACATCGCGCGTGTCCGAAACTTTTTTGTCATTGCCCGAATTTAAATAAGTGACCACACGACCTCAGGTCCAAGAACCGACCGCCTTCTGATCTCGTTTGATGCACCATGAAGGTTCGCTTTACTCTTGATCTATGGTACCGATAGAGTTATCCCGGTAATTTTCCACTGCGTCGCGTGATTTGGTTTCAAGGCTTTTCGGGTTAAACCATACGATTTTGCTGTTGTTTTTCGCGGTATTCGGCGGTACTCTTTTTTTTTATATCCGCTGGTAGTGCGCTTAGAAGCCTCGTCTTACCCCACTTATAGCCTTTGAAGCCGCTCCAATATACCTTGCATGCAAGTTTCTCTTCTAGATGGGCGTTACTAAGCTTAGAAACGCCTTCTTTATAGGAAAAGAGAAACACAGAAAAATTTCCTATATCTCAAACAAAAGTGCTTCTTTGGTTTCGGTTTGTGTCTTATCTTTATAGTGTGCTGTGTATAAGCTTACGATCATGGCAGCTCGCGATCAAGGTTCAGAACTTGGGAAGGGTTTCTTACAAAGGCACCTACAATACCGTCAATTTATGCGCTTTCATTTTATGCTGCTAGATCCAACGGTCTCATTCATTGTAGTCGGCGCGTAAGATTTGTCTGATCCAAAGTTCGGATAATTTCATTGTTGCAATGTCCGCGAAGACGAGTACTAAGTTTGCGAGCAAAGTTTGTTACCTCGTCAGTCACGGCTGCGATTCCTAGATCCATTGTAGATCGCTATTTCTTATGTACCATGGAGCATTGACGATTGCTCTGAGTGTCTTATTTTGAAAAGTTTCTAAAATAGATATATTGCTTGGTTTCGTACAACCCCAGAGTTATATACCTTACGTCCAAGATGGTTTTAGCACTTGCTTGTACAAAAGAAGTTTGTTGTATACGCTTAGTTTCGAAAATCTCCCGATATCGACCAGTCGCATATAATGTCTAAAGCGCGCTGAGAACAGCAGTGTTGTCAGCGAACGTAGCTGAAATTGTTCCCTCATCGTGGGATAGGTCTCTTGTATAAAGTAAAAATAATACTCGGCCGAGAACGCTTCCTTGCGGGACGACGGCATCTTTGCAATTCCGAGTACTCATTTTCGTACCTTACGCGAAAGATTCTGTCTTCAAGGTAAGACTCTTAGATTCTTAAGAGTTTTTCTGGTAAGCTCTACCTTAAATTGTACTTCGGATCTTCGTGCCACACCTTGTTGAAGGCTTGCGATACGTCGAGAAAAGCGCTGCTACATATCTTTTTCGCTTCCAGAGCTTTTTCGATTTCGTTTGTTATTCGATAGACCTGGTCGATTGTTGAATGCTTTTTTCTAAATCTGTTGGTTGGTGATCCGGAATCAATCATCTTTCTTCGATGATTGGTTGCAACCTTTTCAGCAACAGTTTCTCGAATACCTTAGATATTATCGGCAGTAGCGAAATAGGTCTGTATGACTTTTTGTCGTTTGGACATTTTCCTGGTTTCGGAACCATTATGACCTCGGCCACTTTCCATTGCCTTTGAACGTGATATAGAGAAGCTTGACCAAAGCTTTTTTCGGTAGCACCTTTAGAATTTCGCTAGTAATTAAGTCGTAGCCAGGGGCTTTGTTGTTCTTCAGATTATTTATCTTTTGACGAAGTTCAGCCAATGACACGGTTTTTATTCTATAATTATCTTGTACAGCATAGGGATTGAACTCCTCGACCAACGGTTCCCCGTTAAACGGTTTGAATGTTTCTTCTTGGTAATCTGCAAATAAATCCGCTTTTTCTTTGTCTTCTCTTGCCCATTCGCCGTTGGCTTTTCTTAATGGCGCAGAGTGTACTATAGGCTTCTTAACGGATTTCGCTGCTTTCCAAAGAGAGTAGCTCGAACCTTTATCGGCAGTCAAACTTTCGCAGTAAGCAGTAGTCTCACGACTTTTAAAGTCTTGAGATTCGTGCTTCAGTTTGTTAGAAAGGTGGTTCAAGATGGTCTTATCCGGGGGTGCTTGCGAACGTTGCCATCTCTTGCGCGCTCTACTCTTTTCGCATATTAGCTCTTCTATTTCTCGCGGATATATTTTTTCGCTGTTCGATAATTCGGACCTCCGAAAAGAAGTGTTACACGGTTGCCACTTGAAAATAAAATTTATGTCCAAAGAGGGCGTAAAAATGACCAAAATAATTTAAGCCCGAAAATGGTTAAACACAGAATAAAACCTCACAAAGTACCTCTTAACATTGAGTTAGATTTACATAAATAAATAAAATTAACAAACTATACATAAAAAGTCCCTATAATGAGGTCTTATTTCTTAAATTTGTTTCATTCTGTTTAAACTCATAAAACTTTCCTTTAGCAGCAACTGAGCTGTGTGGAAGAGACAAGAGATTGTAGATAAAAGTATTAAAATTTTCGAAGCCATTTTTAAGAGATTTTTCATTTAGGCCCAGTTTTTCAGTGCTGAGTTAAGCCCAGCTTTAGCCATGATGTGTTGATCCCAACTAATTTTAACTCCGTCAGTAAAGTTTTCAAAATCTTCGACTCTCGAAAGGATTAACTCTCCCAGGTCCCCAGCTCTTACCTCACATAGAAGAATACAGGAAAAGAAGTTGAGTCATTTACAGATGTCGTTTTCCACGGAAACATTCAAAGCCACTGCCATTTCACACAGAAAAAAACATTCAAAGAAGTTCATACTGCTCACCAGAGTTGATCCGCGATTAACTCACCAAATTTGGCTTACATGAGCCAAAAATAAAAGTTTCTTAAGTTTAGTATTTAATGTCGTAAGAAATGACCAAATGGAAAAAAGATGAACATCTGACCAAGAGCAAAAATAATGTCCAAAATTGGTCATAAATGACCAATGTGGCAACCCTTTTTCCATGCAGCGCTCTCAATAACACTCACGAGTTTATCTAATTCATCTTCTATTTCAAGTGGCGTTTTGAGCGGTACATTTAATGCTATATTTTCTTTGCAGTATTTTCTAAAGCGGTCCCAGTCGGTGTTGTTGTTAGTTAATCTAGGCGCTCTTTTCTTTTTCGCTGGGCTTCCGCCGATTTTCAAAAGAACTGCCGAGTGATCTGAACAGAGATCGAAGCGTTCTTCTACATTCGTAAGGTAACGAAGTACCCCTTTGGCGACAAGTCGACGAGGTCAGGTATTTTATTTCTGTCGGTTGGCCAATATGTTGGTTTTCCCGTCGATAAGAAGACCACGCCGCGTTTTGTACTTGCTTTAAAGAGGACTCTCCCTCTTGTTGTACTCTACAGACACACATCCTTTGTGTGTCTGCACGTATCGAGTTATGTCTAATGTAGGTTATTTCCACTCAAGGATTCAGTTTCTATCTGACGTGCATTCATCTCAGACGCATTCATCCCTGACCCATATCTCGCACGCTTGCCCACTTCTTTTTTTTCCGGGATATCGGTGTGACAGTAATTGCCAAGTGATGTGTCGTCTAGGATTTTTCTTCATAGTTTCACAGGCCTTGATTTCCGAACATCTGACTCCATGGCTTTAAGAGCTTCGCTTGACTGTCCGATCCGCCTAGATGGTACTGGGCCTTGTTTCGAGCCTGTGTTTCCTCAGTTTAAGGGCAGCTTAGATTATGGCTGCCAGTTTCGCCTGAAAAATACTGCAGCCGTCGTTGATCCGGAATTATTTGCTTAATCCCAGAGCTTCCAACAGTTGCAACTGTTGAGCGATGAGGATATAGCATGAGAACAAGGCAACACCTCGTTGTCGCTAAAATTTATTCAGAAGCTAAGCGGCAATAGACGGTGCAAACTTGATCGGCCTGCTTGGTTGTTACGAGAAAATTCGGTTGAGAAAATGTTAACATGGGAGAATGTTTAGGTTTTTGCCTGTCAATTTTAAATCCAACTGTTTCCCCAACGACTGCGATATGGACCTGTTCTGGCGTCTATTGTGATTGTGATGTCCGTTTTTTAAGCTGCTGTTTAACTTAACCTTAACTCAGCCTGAACCTCAATTATTGAAGAATGTGGTTTACCATTTCAGTGTGAATTTTAGACCACCGTACTGTCTATAACAGCGATCGATCTTATATTAGCGCCTATATACATAAAAGAACCTTTAACTTGGAAATTGCTCGCATTGCAAAATTTAAAATACTTCAAACAGGTGAGTGATAACCTACCTTAACACCATTGAACTTGGCTCGGGTATACAAAGCGAATACGAACGCCTTAGGGTCGATATCCACATTTTGAAAGGATAAAACTAGCACTGCAATCTAACATAGCGCAATCCTCCACCTTCTTCTTCATCCAGCCACATCATTGTGTACAAATTTTATACGAATCGTGCTGCCAAATATTTGACTTATTGCTTAACTCCGCCCTCCTTAAAAAGATGTTTTTTTTTGTGAAAGTCAAATGATTGAGTTTAAATTAAGAAACATGAAAATATTTCCATACACAAATCTAAGCAGCATATAGCATATCACAGCAAGTTATAATCCTAAGAAATAAATGAGTGTAAAGGATTAGATTTAACAATTCCTCGAATTACCCTTTTCCATTCCATCATAGATTTGGCGACAGTCCTCTCCCTATCGAAATGCCCTAATTAGAAGCATTTCTTTATACTTTGTGGCATTTTCTTGGCAATTACCCCCGAATTGCATGATTTTCTTCCCCAAAAACTCTAATTAACTAAGCTGTCCTCGGGGCATTGGTACTCTTAGTTTGGTCCTTCGAAACAAAATGAGCATTTCAGTATTTTTTTCCTTGCTCGTCAGAGTATCTAACCAAACTTCGTCATCAAGCAATAAAATTAAAACTTAAATGAAAGAAAAACTAAGAAACAAATTAAAAACTACTGAGAGCTTAAGAGAATACTTACAAAACAAAGAATTGAAACGCTTGGACTTATCCCGAGGAAACAAAGCGAAAACGGGAAACTAATGCACAGCCTTCTTCTTAGTAGTGCAACGCGCAAAGGCCACGGATCCATTTGTATTAGCAACTTTCTTTCTTTATTTCATTTTATTTTTTTTTTTTGCAATTTCTCTTTGTATAGCAATTCCCTGCTGCGCTTGGAAGAAAAACGTCACAGCAACAACTTGGCTTAAGGATCAAGTTTGCAAATTCAATTGCACTATGCCAAAGGATTATTATAACTTTGCCGTGAAATTAATATTTCCTTACACGATTTTTGCGAAATATGCGCAGGTTCGGGTTTATGTTATATTTTTGGCATTTCACAGCCACAAAATTTGGCATTTCATTGTAATTACGTTAGTAAAACTAAACCAAGCGAAATGCGGTAACAATAGTCGGTTACAGCTGTGCGAATGCCACCAGTTATTGCCCTCTTAACAAGCCGCACATTAAGGCGAATGATTCGAAGGAGTTGCGCTCGTAAATCTGGGCAAGGTTTAGTGCCCCATTTGATTGCTGGTGGTACGCCGGCTAAATATTCATAACTTTCTTTACGAGAGGAGCATGTTCCTTGCGGTTAGTTAATTTGCACGGGGAATCCATTACGCTCATATATAAATATCTCATTCGACATGCTCTATAAAATCTAATGATGAGAACTCTCAGGTGATGCTGTGATGCTCTCTAGGGACTGCTTTCGAGTGGGTACACCGGGCCGTAACTCTCGAGTAATCTCAACGGGGATTACACGCATAAAATGATTTTACCTTTTCGGTGGCGTATACGTAACATTTTATTCCCCTGCGCTTTTAAAATCGCTACAGTGAGCATAGTGATATGTTGCACCCTTGACTCGAACCCACGCATTAAAGTTGATGCTATGCCAGAATTCTTAAAGCTGTTCACCGAGATGAATTGCATCCTCTGAATGTTGTACCCTTCCAGGACGACAAAATCGTTTTTAAGTAAGTTTTTGTGAACCCTTTTTCTGAACTTCATCAACTCAAAGCAATGCACAAAACAACAAAGCAGTTCCCATGAAAAAAGGACTCTATTTCCAGAACAATACTTTGTCGCAACCCACACTCTCCACTACCATGGAATTGCTCAACGATGATTTGATCCTTGTGACATTCACGTATGTGCATACATGCAAATGAGTTCTCTCAAATATGCATACAGTTGTCACACTCACGTCCCAGAGCACATATCCGGCGGCGATATTCATCATTGCAGGATGTAAGTGTTAAAAATAAATTAAATAGAACAGCAACCAGAGAGCTCGTCGCTACACATCCTTACTACAATTTCATCGCTATTTATGACCACTAAGAGCGAATGTAAAAAAGGAGCAAAGATTATATCATCTCGTTCGGCCAGCAAGTCTGTAATAAAAATTCGCTCATAAAATCTTAAAGTATCTGCACATGTATGATATTGTTGTGGTACTGTGCGGTGCGGCGCGGGTCGGTTGTGATCCTTTGTTTACAATATTTTTTTTTGCCCTCTAGATTAAATGGCAAAACGTGTGGATGGTATCGTATAAAAATAAACGACTTCAAAGGCAAAGAGTTGGACTTCTTTGGTTTTGTTATTAAAAAGAAGAAAGGAGATTTTCTAGGACGCGAAAGGATTGCGGGGTGGGGGTGGAATAACGACTTGAATAGTAAGCAGTGTAAATTTTGGATTTTTTTTTTGCCCCTCGGTATAAAGGTGTTATACTACGAACAGTAGATAAAGAGAGATTGTTATTTCTTTTATCGGATATTGGATCAAAGAAAATCATTTGGGGCATATTTTTTAAGGAGCTTCATACCCAAAGTGGTCTTTTAAATCCTTAAAGCTTGAAAGGGGTATGGTATAGATTTTGGGGGAATATCAACAAGGATGGCACGTTTGTATTGCGTCCTAAGCTGTGGCTTATATTTAAATGTGGGTATGTGAAGCATGTGGTTGCTGGAAATTATTGCGGTTAACCATAAAGGGAAGCAATAATAGTAAATAGCATTCAAAATTTGCCAATGACCAACAAGGACCAATCCACTCTTCCATATAAAACTTTACCACATAATGGTTTGGAAGTTTTTTCAAGAACGTGGTCCTTTATCAGGGACTCAACTTTAACAAAATTTCTTTGGTGCGTTTTAAAAACGCATTTTTGTAGATGTCCTAACTCGCGTTTATATTTGTTTTCTTAGGGACCTTTTCGATTATGGTTTCTATAAATATCTTCATTAATTTTTTAACACTAAACGAGAAATATCAATCTCTTCCATCGAAATAAATTTAGCAACACTATTCGCCAATCCGCCCGGGTGATGTGCTAACATGAAAATCAAATTTCATCTGTCATCAGCTTTCCGCTGTCAAATTAGTCCTAAATATCCAACTTTATTTAACTTTGTTAGAAATTGCCGTGGCATTCTCATTTCTGGCTTATATCCGCCTCCCCCTCCTCCATAACATGTCTTAAATCTTGTTTATGTCACTCAAAATATAGGCAGGACAACGAAAATGGCACTCTGGGCATTTGAGCCAATAAGAGAAAAACTTGAATTCTTCTCCATTATTTTCTCGTTATGCTACTCACTTGCTCGCCGCTGCTAACCTGCGGGAGTAGAAACAAACGTAATGTCCCAGTCTTTCAGTGTGTTAGAGTGCGGCGAGTCCACTCTCAGGAAATTACCATTAAATCGTGTGCTTTTCGTAAGCGTAAATGTGTTTGCTCTGACAATAATTTACTACCTTTTCCCTACTTAGTTTGATATTAATATTATTAACGTTGCATCGTTATCCTGGCAAGAGTAGGCTTAATGTTTATTGAATGCCGAACAAATTGGTTTTGATTACTCTACGCATTAGGGACAACAGAAAGTTGTCCTTACAGTTTGGGGGTTAATCACTGGTGTTTTGTTGGGGCCAAACGCTTTTTGACAGTCGAGCACTTCCTAAAATTTAATCAGAAAATCCAGGGTGAAGGATTGGAATGGATATTATTGTGGCTATTTGTGGAATTGATTGTTGGTAGGCACATGTCGGTTTCTATTCACACTGGCCAAAATTGGATTTCATTTAGTTGAAATAGTTTTGGTGCACCTAAACAATCAGCAGGGACTGAAGGAAAAAAATTGACGGCCTAATTGTGGCGATTAAAGTTAATTTTAGTCGAATTTTGACCAATAAATATCTTTAGGAGCTGAAAAAAAAAATACTTTTTACAGACTCGCAGCCGCCTTATGTGACGTTTCTGCTACTTTAGATTGTTCAGGATGAAATTCTTTGCAGAAATAAACTATGCTATGCTGAAACATTTCTACAGAGACTTTTCAGTCCTTTGCTGATCACAAGCTTGGATGAATAATGAGCTAGTGATTTTTTAAGCAGGATGTTGTCCAGGTGTGTGAAACAATTATTCGATTTTCCACCTCGACTACCTATCGCTAGACCTGATATCGAAAAAAACTTCACATTCTTTTCTTAGGTCTCGATCTGGAATAGTACGAAAAAAGCTTTAAATCTTTATAGCAAGGCTGCACTCTGGGTTCATTGCTTCTTGCTTTGTTTATCGATGATGTTATAAATTTCTATCCAAGGAGAGTGAGTTTTGGAAATTTTTTAAAAAAGGTTCTTCCTTTACCTAGACTACCCTCTTACGCTCCATAATTTAGCTTTCAGGTCAGAAATTACGCCTTCAGAAAGGTCAGCTGCAGCTTAAATCGCCACGTTGGACTGTAGTTCTACTCAAACAAAAATGTTGATTTACTGTCTTAATTTAGAGTTATCGACTCTGTAGCTAAAGACTGTTTTCGTTACGTAAGCGAGACCCACAGACACCGGAACCTCGAGGAATTAGGAGGCATTCAACGTTTCTTCTTAAGAAAAAATTTCAGACTTCCTTACCCGAGGCCAAACTAGGTGATTGACGGGTTAAAATAGAGGTGTGGAATCGGCTAAGGTGATCTGCGATTATCACATTTTGTTACAGTCAACGTTCCACAAAATAGTTCGTCTGCGTTGGGTGGTCACAAAAATAGCGTTGCTTTATGTAGGCAAGAACACTGTTATTATTCATGCATGCAGAATGTTAGAGACTAAGTGTAGGCAAAAAAACCAACTAGCTAGAGACTTTGAAAACTGGGGACCAGCTGATTAAGACGGCGAATGATCGAGAGCTGTTACAAGAAAATTGTTATGATCAGAGTTTACGCAGACGAATTTTTGTGATTTGTGGGATCACTTATCACAGATCACCTTAGATGGTTCCACCCCAGATTTATCTCAGGCCTTTTTAAGACATGCTTAGTCAAGTGTGAATCACATTATCAGGGTTACAAGAAAATCAACGCATTCTGTTCTGACAGGGGAAAGCTAATTTTCCAATCAGGTGTTTTGTTGGTTGCGTTCCAAAAGGGTTTTTCATGTTAGATCTTTAAAAACCCGATTTCTCGGAAAGTTTACTCCAAATTGAAAAAAAATTATATAGCAAATATTCAAGATATTATTATTTGCTCGGTTTGCTTTATACAAGGTTTTGAGTTCCGCCCACTTTTAAGGGGTGTGTTTAGGAAAAAACGGTTATTTTTTGCAATAATTTTCGCGTTCAGCGCAAATAATCATGTCACAGAACTCTTGCACTTATTCACTTGTTTTTTAGCTGAGCTCTTGATACAATTGACAAATGAGTCATTTCGAATGAGCGCCACTTAGCGAAGATGAATCATGTTAGGTGTAGCCTAAGGCTACTCTCATCATGGGCCAGTTTTAAATGGTTTCGTTATTCGGCATCAAAGGTGCTTTTTGCCTAATTTGCCATATCATAATATTAAACTTTTCTCCAAAAGTAAGTGAAATCTTAGTCTTATATCACAAACCGAAAAAGTTTGAATTTGAATGTGCTAAAAACAGTTGAGCCGTGGGGTACCGTGGCGTAGTGGTTAGGCTGTGTGCTTACTACGGCCGAGGTCTGGGTTCGAATCCTACCATCGTCACCTCAAAAAATAATATAAGCAAAAAAAGACTCGTTCTTTTTCACAGTCCCCACTTCCGCGGGTCTAACAAGCCCACCGAGAGTATCATTTGTCTTGAAAAACGTCTCAAAGTGCCGTTCGGATTCGGCAAAAAACTGTAGGTCCCCTTGTATGTGAAGAAACTAACACACACAGTATACATAGTTGAGAAGTTGGCCCTAGTTCAGCTCAAGTTGTTGCGCCACTCTATTTATTTATTTAATTATAAAACATTTGGAGTTTTAGCCTCCGTCCACCCTAGTGTTCAAAAAAAAAAAAAAATTATGAAACAGTTGAGCAGCCTTAACGTTGGTTCTAGATCTAGGCGCACAAAACGCTTCAAAGATATCTTACTCGGAGTTAGTTTAATTCAATCCTAATAGAGAAACGCCAAAGTAAATCACCCTTAATTATTGCCAAGGTGCGCCATTTGTTATTTCGGTATGGGAGTACTAAATTTCTCTCAAACAAATAACCCGATTTGAACAAATAAGTTTTTTTTACTAAACATGAGCCTATTTGTTTTATTTTCACTACTTTTTAAAATGAAATAAAAAGCAACTGGTTGTCTCTATTGGCTTAAGCAAAATATGCCTGTGTGTTTTCATAATTTCTGCCAAGGTCTTACGTGGCATACCAAGATTATATTAAGAATTCTTTCTTTTAGGTCTTCAGTTGTTTGAGGCTTTCTGACGTATGTTACCCTTTCGAATAGAAGTCTTGAATAAGACCTGAAGATTTGGCCAGCCAATCAATGTTGCCAGTTTTTGTCATGCCAGTCATGCATGGATTTTTTTTTCTAGAAATTATTTTTTTCGCATTTACCATGTGGCATAAGGCACCATCTTTTTGAAATCAGTAACCATCCGCATCCTTTTAGGTTAACCAAGCATCAACCGATTTCGATTCGCGATGATTGTTTGTCCAATTTTGAAGAAATAGGACAAAGTCACTTTTTAGTCATGCAATAATTGTGTTTCGTGGCTATAATGAAATGAACCCCGTGGGTTATCAAAATTTGGTATCGAAAATCAGGTGCACTGTCAACCCTTCAAGCCACCATATGGCCGTACTCCAAGCAAGATGGACGTGCTGTCATTTTAACGGGTTGGAAGTTAATGAACAACATGTCGACGATCTTTCACTGTCACGTACTCAACAAAACACGTCGTTAAAATTGTTCTGAATACTAATTTCGCCCTAACCAAGTCGACTTGGTTAAGTCGACTAAAGGAGCCAGCGACACCTTTTAAACGCCACTACAGATCATCCATCAAAGTCCTTGAATATATATAAAAACATAAATAATAAATAAAAAATCGATTTATCGCCAGGAAAATAAAAAAGGTTCAACGTCCTTCTCACACCCCCCGGCCTAAGTTATCTTAGCTGTTGTTCGCCGGTCTCATTCCTTCATAATATTTTCCTTGGCTTCTTATTCGCATTCAATGCTCGCAAATGAAATAATGATTTTCAGCCCGAAATCCATCTATCCACGCAGGAATCAAATAACAATAAAGAAAGCTTACAGCAGAAGTCTACCTGTCATTCGCATCTAATCTGTCTTCCATTCACGGCCGATCGATCTGCTTTGATTTGCAATTTCTATTCCATGACGATGTTCCTGAAATAGGCACACAATGGGATATTTATAGAACCGATATCAAGATGATGCGATAGTATGCCACCGCATGAGAACGTCGAAGGTACTTTATGGTATCATCCTTCCAGCAGAACCATATTGTATCCCGGCACACGCGGTAAAAGCTAAATTAAATTAATTGCGTTCGTGTTCGTGCATATGTGTGTTGCCGAAACGCATTTAGGAAGGAATTTTCTTTGTTCCTTTGGATAGAATCGGTTTCTATTTGATTTATCGATTCTTCTCTGGCGGGCTTCCATGTGTGGTTCCACTAAATTGATCGGTAAAAGAGGTAGGGACACACTATTGGTTTGTTTTAAGGGAGGCGTCAAAAAAAAAGTTACTTAAACTCGCGAAGGTTTTGACTAACTTCTCAAAATCATACGAATTTCAATAAAATTAAAAAATTTAAAGTGCCTCCCACTCAAGGTCAACGTACCATGGAGCACTTTTCAAGTCCAATTATCTACTTCAGATATTCAAATACAGTCCGAGCCCCCACAACAGTACCATCAAATCAAATCAATGATGATCTTCCCACGAGCTGCTCTCTACTTCCTCCTAGTCCTTGCTGTATCTCTTCGCAAGCCATAAACACTTAAAGTGAATTGAATTTCGGTCCGACACCCACCCGCCCAGCCCTTGGCCTTTCGCGCGCCACCATTCACAGATAATCCCCCGCGAAATACATAATAATAATAATTTCCAAATTTGCCGACTCTCCGCATTCAAATTAATTCACAAATTTCTCGTATAAATTCCCAATTACCCATTCCAAAAGGACCATCCACAGCCAACCAAGTGTTGTGGACGTCGGCAGAGCGTAGTCCTTGTCGGCGGCGGCAGCGTCTGGTCGGGCTATGGATTCGTCGTCGACAATCATTTCAAGTAGTAACGTTAAACACAATCTAGAGGTAATAAAAATCTGTTTGCCAGGTACCTTGTGTACGTGGTCCTTATGGGCACGTTCATCGTGTCCTGACGAAATATGGGTTAGCATCCAGGGTAATTTCTTTGTTAAAACACCGTCGCTGCCTTTTATTGCCCCGACTAGGTGTTTCTCCAAGGTAGAGAATTGTTGCTTTCCAACTACGGCAAGAAGTGTGTGATATGCCTGTTTCTGGTTCCTTTTTGTCGAGTGGAGGATTTCGTTTCCACGTGTGAACCCAAAAGTAGGTCCTTAATAATTTATGGCTAATTACCGTCGACAACTCGTTGCGTGCTGCTTTCTTTTTCTCATCTCTTTTGTTTCGTTGTGTTTTTGGTTTTTACTTTTTTTGTATCCTAAAGAGACTCTTAAAGTGAAGAACGGGATCAACCATTTAAGAGCCTACACACGTTTGACTGTCATTAGTCCTGGGTCCTCATATACATCTAGAAGAAAACTGCGTGGGAGAGGTCAGTAGCCGTGTAAATAATTTTGGGAAGAGTGTCACCTGTTACTTTTATTCCATCCTGAATCGTGTTGTTCCTTAAACTAAACCAACGGGACATTGGTTCAAGCGACGTTGAAGAAATTGAATCTGTTCGTCACCTGCTTTGCGAATGCCTAGCCCTAAACAGCATCAGGCGTAGTACCCTCGGCAGTTACTTCTTCAACGAGCTCGAAGATTTAAATAATGTAGATCTAGGAAGGACCTCCTAAGATTTGTATACAGAGCCAGATGGGTCCAAAAGGGCGGAACTCTGAGCTTCTAACAGCGGTCTATTTCTGTTTTCGTTCCAGGTACTAAGAAGGTTTCCAATGGACACAATGGACCCAACTGCTGGTCTAAGTGAAGCCGTGACTATTGTCAAAAGGGCATCCATCAACCTAGCCTAACCTAAACTAAACCAAAACCCATAGTCCTTGGGAGGCTTTGGTTGGGTGTGATGTATTCATATATTTTGAGGTGAAGTTTTGCCTAAGGTATCGTCCAAGCAGCACTAGTCATTTTTCTGCAACCCTCTGCAGTTTAGGCAGCCTTCAAACAAACATCATTATTAATGGCCTTCGGTTTAAGGCGCTAAGGTAATGCAAAGTGCTGACAGATAGTTTTGGTCTTATGTCACCATCTATTCCCCACTTACAAAGGGCTTGCATAGGAGCGTTAAGTTGACAGGAGGAAATAGTTGAAAAATTGCAGAAGTATCTTACCTATACGTTAAAAAGTGTAGGGATGAGCACTGACCCTTAAAGAAGGTCGTTGTTGAGTTTTCTTGTTTTTATATGGCCTCTATGTTCAAAGGTTCTTTCAGAAGGTTCGTTCTGATACGGAAACAGTTTTCATCGAAGTTTTCTGGATTTCATGAACCTTCTCAAGTCGCCCGCAACAGTTTTTTTTCAGTGCCACTGCATTTGAGATTCAGGATCGTACCTTCAGAAAGTTTATAGTCAACAACCAGGAGAGGGAGGCCAAGACGATGTGATTTGCTTGCCTTTAGGCTCCTATGAAATTTGATTTTTTGACGGAATATGCTAGACTCAGCTTGACAAGATCCAGATTAAATCCACTTTGTTTCACTTTGTTTTAGGAAGAGGTCAGCATCAACTTCACCTGCAGAAAAGGCAAGTGAGATGGGTAGGCTTTGAACCCCTAATTTATAAGCCTTATATAAAGCAATAAAAAAAAATGGGGGGTCACCAAGGGCGGGTAATATGGTACACGCTTTCAGGTTATTATTTTTTCATGTCTTAGTTTTTTCGTGTCTTACTTATTGCACGCGCTTACGGGGAGTACATTTGTTATCAAATCACCTTTTGCAGAGAGCATACTGCAACTACATATTAACCCTTCTTCTCCGTTATATTTAAGGCCTCTCTACATCCTGCGCATAGACTCTCTTGTGCAGGAAAGTCCACTGGGCCATCACCAGATTTTTCATGGAGAGACACATTTCGATTTTTGATGTTGGCGGGTTGAAACAATTTCAAAATATGAGCAACCTTTTGATTTTATTGTTTTGTCTTAACGGTTTGTTCTTTCACTTTTCGACCTTAAATTTTTGCTGCCCCATATTTTCTTGTGAAGTAAGAGTTCCTAGAATTTTTATTCTGGCAATTTTTGAGGAAAAAGAAGGGCCTTGTAATTGACGCTCTAATTAATCCAAAGTTATGCTGGCCACCTACTGTTTAACATTTGTCGAGGGCAGATGTGGCTAGAGTGGGTGGGGTGCCGTGGCGTAGTAGTTAGTGTGTGTGCTTACTACGCCGGAGGTCTAGTTTCGAATCCTGCCATCGTCACCTGAAAAAAAGACTTGTTCTTTTTCACGGTCCCCACCTCCGCGAGGGTCTGACAAGCCCTTCGAGAGTATCATTTGTCTTGAAAAAACTTCTCAAAGTGCCGTTCGGATTTGGCAAAAAATTGTAGGTCCCCTTGTATGTAAAGAAATGAACACACCAGCATCCACTGTTGAGAAGTTGGCCCTGGTTCACCTCGAGCTGTTGCGCCACTCTATATATAGATGTCGCTGGACATTTGCCTAAAAAAACAAGGAACCAAAAGCGTAAGAAAATTTGAAAGTTTAAGGGTCTTTTACCTTCGATTTGCCTGTTTGGCGGATGTCAAAAAGAATGATTTAACCTATGTAGAATTCATGCGAAACAACGTAGAGGGTAAAATGGATACCATGCCATTTGACCCTCTCAAAAACTCGTTTCTTTTATCACTTTGGAGCATAATGCGAACATATTGTTTTAATGGCTTACCCACTTTTCGCCAACGCCCTATTTTTTAGTGGATGTGGAAACGAATGATTTTAAAATTCATGCAAAACTTCCTAGAAGGTAAAATGGTATCACCGCCATATCACCCTCACAAAAGATGGGTTTTTTCGCCATTTCAAGCATATGACGAGTAATTTCGATTAAATGCAAAATGCTTTATTCAACAATTAAAAGTAAATAAGCAAAAGAACTTTTTGAAAAGTGAAAAATTACAACAATTTACAATAATAATTTAGTCCTATGATCATAAGACAAGCCATTGTTATAATGTTTGTAGAATTGTAAAGTGTTTTAATATTTTACTTTTCAATATTAAATTTAATTTTGTATGATTTTGCCATAGGGGCAGCTCCTCAATATAAGCAACGATACGTTCGGTTAGGTTTTTAATTAAGGAACTTTTTTCCATGATTTTTTTTTTTACGTGCACCTAATGCTGATCCGTTAAGTCCCAACCGAGTACAGTGAGGCAAAGATAATATGGCTTAACAGGTAATCAAAAGCATGTAAAACCAGTGAGTAAGTGCTACAGTGTGTACGCAGAAGTTACAGTCCGTAAAACGGACCGTTGAATACCCCATTCTATCCCACAATGTAAAATGCTGATGTTATTGTTATTTGTTTATATTTTATAAGTAGTCAAAACTTTTAAATAGGCGTGGTCCAACCGCCTCAAATTACAAGCCATTAGTTATAACGAAGATATTTTCAAGTTACGCTTAAATGTACGTAAAAGTGCAATATTTTGGTTCAAATTCAATATTTTTGAAAAATCGGCCCCTAAAAGGGGATTTGGCTAAAAACTTTGTATGAACGAAATCTAGAATAAAATCCCGTTTATATAACTCGCTAATTTGTTTTTGATTCTTCCCTAAATTAGGCTTAAGGCCAGTCGAAATGACGTTTTTCTGAAAATTTTTAGCTTTTTCTTCAATTCTGCCTGCAAATGTGGGCGTGGCTCAAAGTCTTGTATGAAAGAAATGTAGGACTATGTGTTTCCTACATAATATTGAGTAAAATTTTTTCGATTTGGAACAAAAATATTGAATAAAATGCATTTGAAAAATTAACTTTTAAATCGATGCCACGCCCACTAGGGGTGCTGAAGCGATAAAATTTTTATTTTTTATATCTTACAATAAACAGGAGATAATAAATACCAAATTTCAGGCTTTTAAGACGTCTTACAGATTTGAAAGCTCTGGAGGTAGTTGCACAATTGCACCGATTGTGGGCGTGTCTGTAGGCGGATTAAAAAAATTTTTACACTTGTGTACTGCTTCGGATTACAATGAACCCATGTGTCAAATATCAGGTTCCTAGCTTAAAATTTAAGGCCTAAAAACGTGTGTATACGGACAGATGGACGGACGGACGGGCATGGCTCATTCGATTCAAAATTCGGTCTCGATCATATGCTCTTAAGGTCTTGGGGGTCTACCATTATTATTTCACCGTGTTACAAACTTTGTGACAAACTTGCTATGCCTCCTATCCTATGGGATGGGGTATAAAAATGTTTGATCTTTTTTAATTCTAGTCGCAACATTCAGCTGCGCCATTTTACCCGACTTTATCCAAACTAGTTCTGTTTTCATACTTAAACTAAATAGGCAGCTTCTGTATTGAAACATTTGTTAGCGGGTGGCAAATTTGACTAACATCGCTTCCAAGATAGCCTCCCCATTTTCGGGCTTGAGCTTTTGAGGTCTACTTTGTTCACTTCTGTTTTCTGTGCTCATCTACATTTTCGAAAGATCTTTTGTAAGGTAAAATCTAACACTGTGTTTACAAATCGAGTATGAATTGAACAACGTTACTGGTTGTGTCTTGAAAATCCCAGTCTAGCTGCTGAAAATTCTTCCACTTTTGGCGTCGAATTTATACTATCGGGGGCTAACAGCTGATTTTTAGTATGACAGGTCAGTGATGGTTGTCTGGAAAGCCATCTGTAATCTTCAAGATCCATTTTCCGTACGTCCGAATCGCATAGCCCATGAAGCTGATTGGAGTAAACCCTTGTCTTTTCAATGGCGTCCATTCTTTTAATTTCTTTCCCTTTTGATCGTTTTTATTATACCAGCGGCAGCTGTCATGGCTACTGAAGTTCTCAACAATGTAGACGCATGCTTTAGTCGACAAAAACTTGGTAAGCTCGTGGACCATTTGTAGCTTTGCAGACGGCAATGTTGTGAATTCGACACTGTTTTTTATATCGATGTGGAAGACATTTCTGGAGTCTCTGATATCAACTTCCTCCACCCCATATATGTTGGAAACCCTTATGGTTACCCATTCTAAACCGTGAGGAACCGAAGTACTTTGTGCCGCAGTGACATGATAGACTGCAAGTCATAACTTGCATCATTGAACTAGATTAAACAAAGTACTGACTAACTACTCAGTTCAACATAATTTGTCAGTGCAGCGATTATGGGAGGAGCTTTCTTCTACAGGAGCTTTTAAACGAAGCTAGATAAGTCATATCTTGCCTCATTCAACGAGCTTGGACGTAATATAGACTACGCAGTTCAACATAAATTGCCAGTAAAGCGCTTGAAGGACGAGCGGCTTTTTTCTAGAGAGCGGTGACTTGGTTGTCAAAGGATAGACATGTGCACTCAAGAGGATACAAGCATCCACAGGTTTTCTTAACCAATCTCTGTCTATCAACTCCTACTCTCACCTCCCCGTGGTGAACAACGGGTGCCTAGTACCTCAACTGGAGATTGGGTTCCAACCCCTTTGGAGGGTTGTTGGGGTAGCAGACGAGAGAGGGGGGAGGAGTGTTCCCACTAAGGCACTTCTCCTTGCATCCGGACGGCAGCGGAGGAATACCCCAGATGGAATCAACGGTGGCGTCCATAGTTCCATTCAGGCCGAGCTACTTAGTGAACACCTTTTATGGGCTACTACGACGTATTCGGAGCTCAGGCCTATAAGGAGCGGGCTATCCGGTTCTCCAGGTTGGGGGTCGTGCCGTCGGGGCGACTTCCCGGCCACGTAAAGAAACACCAGTAACGAAGCAGAAACAAGCCTCGGATTTGGACGGATCTACTGTTGACGACCAATGCAAACGACAAAAGGACCATCGACAGCTATAACTTTGAGGTAGTTAGGGACTTTGTCTACCTGGGTTCCGCTATCAATTCAAACAATGACACCAGCGCTGAAATCAAACGAAGGATAACTCTTGCCAATCGCTGTTTTTTTGGGCTAAGAAGGCAATTGAGTAGCAAAGCCCTCTCTCGAGCTACTAAAGTGTCCATGTATAAGACCCTCATCATCCCAGTGCTGCTTTACGGTGCAGAGGCATGGACCCTGTCAAAGGCGGATGAAAACACTTTAGGCAGCTTCGAGAGGAAAATTCTTCGGACGATATACGGTCCCGTCTGCATAGACGGAGAGAGGAGGAGGAGATATAACATCGAACTGTACGGGCTGTACTGCGATACCGACCTAGCCAAAAGAGTCAAAACACAACGTCTACGATGGCTGGGTCATCTAGAGCGGATGGACACCAACGCCCGGCCCGGAAAATTTTCGAATCCACACCGTAGGGACGGCGCGGTAGATGAGCACCGAGACTCAGGTGGCGCACGCAAGTGGAAGCCTCAACTTCGCGTGCGAAACTGGAGACGGCTAGCCAGAGACAGAGCTGGCTGGCGAAGCTTGTTGGCTGAGGCCCAGGTCCACCCGGGACTGTAGCACCACCTTAAGTAAGTAAGTAAGCCTGACTTAGTACCGAATAACTACTCAGTTTAACAAAAATTGTCAGTACAGCGCTGGTGAAAAGAGCTTCTTTCTACAGCAGAGCTTCAACGAAACAAGAAACGTCATATTTTTCCTCATTTAACTATTTTTTTTTTTTTTCGAATCAAGATAAGTCAAATCAAGTCTGATTGAACTAGGTTGGGTGTAGTATACTGACTTACTTCTCAGTTCATCATAAACTGTCAGTATAGCCCTTGTGGGAAGAGCTTTCTACCACAGCGAAGCTTCAATAAAGTAAGATAAGTCCTATTTTCCATTGCACTAGATTGAACGAGGTACTGAGTCACTACTCAGTTCAACAAAAATTATTTGTACTTGTAAACCTTCTTAAAAATCTTGCATAATATCCCGTTCAATATAAATTGTCAGTTCAGGGCTTATAAAAAAGCTTTTGTTTGCCGGCGGAGCTTGTACGTTCTTTAAATCATGATTATGTATACGAAAATCGCTTCTGAAATGTGGATCTTTGGAGACATTTTGTATACCTTTTGCTCTTGTGTGACCAAGCACACTCCCTCTATAGGTTAAGAATTATGACTCAAGCTAAACGAAGTTTGTGAGAACTTTAAAAAGCGACTCGTCTCACGTACATATGTAACAAAGTCGAGAAATTTTACAAATATGTCCTGTCACTTTGCATTCAAAACTGTCGTTGCGGTTTCTTGCTTTCATTGTGTATCAAAAAACTATTTTAACGTTGACGCTGACGCTCTGGTTTAACATCGACGCACTTGTTTTGAAACAGCAATGAGAGAAAAACGTTAAAGCACTTCCTGTACTGACAATTTATGTTGAACAGAGTGTAGCATCGACTCGGAGCGAATTGAGGTCTCAATCAATTCCTCGACTTCATCTTGTTTCACAAAAATTTTAGATTGTTCCATTTGACGTGTCTTTCCCGAGTGTTGTCGAGTGCGATTCCTAAGATGGCATTTAGAGCCAGCAACTCTTTTCGATTTTCCTACATCCCTTATCCAATGAGTTTCAATGAGTTTCAAGGTTGACCCCCTTCATCGAAGAAATAACTCACTTGGGTTTGATTTGATGGGGGTAAATACGTGGAAAGTAATTAAAGGTATTGCTTTCCTTGTACTTGTCAAAGTCATTAATGAATAGAAGCGTGTAAGACAACTCTCGAAAGTCGCTTCCAATGTCATCCTTCTCTGGTAAGAAGTGCGATGAAAAATTCATGTGCGACGCATCATGGCATACTCTCTCTACGTCATGGTGTCAATTTTCAAGGATGCCAGTCCAACCAACACACAGAACTGTCAGAGTCCTCGAGTATTATAAATATGCTTAAGTATTCAAGCCGAGCAAATAATATTCAAAAAATTCGTTTCAAGTTTCTCGAGCAAGCTGCTGAAGAAGAGCCACTTTCACAAAAATATCCTTTTGAAAATTGTACTTTCCTCTTCCTTCAAATAAAACTATTTAAAATGCTCAGTCACGTCCCATGACGAGGACGAGGACCACCGCTCCACAGTGAGTTCTGTGGAATATTTGCTGCCAAACTGCATCTTCCATTAATTTTTCAACTGACATCTTCAAACATTCAGTAGCTTCCATTCGGTCGTCCACTGGTGACTGTCGATAAAATCGATGGACGCAATCACTTATGCACTAGCCGGAGTCGGAGCTGTGCTGCACGTCCAACGCATCATTGAAAATGTTCTCCCTTTAACGGTGATTGTTGTTTACATAAGGACTCGAAGAAACTTTAAGCAAATAAACCAACAAAATTTGGCATTCGATTATCGATATCATTATCCTTATACACGAGACCATAAGCGAAGGGCATCATCCTGTGGGAAGGCAACCACGCAAATTGAATTGCATAAATAAGGTATAACATTCCATCAATTAAATTACTGTGAGAAGGAGATATCTATAGCAACAGCAACGTGTGCGTAGGATGGAGCAGCCCATCCTGTAGCGCATTCATGGTCACATGCAAGGAAATGGATTACGTCCTTGCTGGAAATGACGGAGCGAAATGATGCGGATTTTCGCGGAATTGTGCGTGAACAATGCTGTACACAATAATTCAATAACAGAAAGACTGCGCAGCGAGAAAAAGCCATTCTTGTGGGTTTATTGATTTACGCTCGACTAACCAGTGCTGCATCGAAGTGCTATTAAGGATATCTGATGGAGGACACTGTGGTAACTGGCAACTGAAAGTAACCCGAAGGGTGTATAAACATGTGACTCACATCGGGAAGAGTTTATTAATGTAATTGGAATAGTTTCGCTGTGAGTTATGCGAAAGTTATCGGTCGAATTTGGTCATACCTGATCGATAAATCATAGAAAGGATACGCCCACAATGAATGCCAGCTTTCATACAAGCACTGCGGGCGAGCAAACGCCTGCGAAGAAAAAAATATGAAATAATGTCTGTCTGGCTAACGAGGCAGGATTTTAATCTCAGGCGATTTACCAGAAGGAGGTGGGGGTCCACAATGACACGAACACCAAAATCGACAAAATGGGAGCGAAAATTAATGTCTAATGTCAAGGAGCAATGACTTAGTGTGGTTTTCGGAATGAAGACCTCACGATTGCGACGTTAAGAGTGGCTAGACATGAAACCCTGTGTTGGTTCTTTGAGTCGTAATCGTAACGAGAAGAGTGTTATGGACGAATTAAATGGAGGCAAGGTTTGTTTAAGGATATTTAAATTAGTCCTTTGGTATGAGGACAAATTATGATGGTCGGTTTTTGGAAATCGTGTCAGACTGTTGAATCCTGATTGTTTTTGTCAGGAAACTACGACTTTTGGATACCTAACGAGTTAAATTGTTTATCAGGATATGTGCCAGCTATAATATCCTTAGGGCGTTTTCTCGAGCTCTAAGGGCGCATGGAGTACCTCTTCGTAACAAATTATGCAGGCTTGTCATTTCCTCGTAGCGATGGGATCTGAAAAATTTTCGGAAAGGACTTTTTTTTAGTAGCAACGTGAGACAAAATGCCAGAATTCATGAAAATGAAATCCTCCCCATGACAAAAAGAAAAACTACGAAGCATAACTTCAAGGAAATAACAGTTCTTACTATCATTATTTATGATGTGCATAAAAGTTCTCGTAATAATAACAATTTCACAATAACTGCAACTGAATGTGCGGGAATTCCTGTGTAAGCCTGACATTCACTGCATCCTGTGACGCGAATTGTTGTGGAAGGTCATGCTGACTGGCATAATTCTGTGCCCTCTAAGTAGACACAAGAAGGCTGCCTTAATGCGGAAACGACAATGGTGAACAATTTGTTCCTTCCGTGCGTGTTTGGATGTTGCACCATCAGAGTAGAGGCATTGTTTTGCTTCACTCTTCGTGAAGATAACGCCACTAGAATGCTTAGCTTAACAGGGAAAAATAGAAGACAGGAGTGCAAAAATTGAATGCGCACACAAGGACTAAGTGAAATGGTAAAGAAATAACTTCAACCCCTACTTGAAATCCCTCGCGGCAAAGGACATTCTCATGATGTTTGCAGTTCTCCGTTTTATAGATGATAATGCATTGCTTGATGACGCAGGACGACTATTCTTTAGTGGGTGGAGTAGATTACGGGGTGTTGTAAGTTCGGTGTAATAAGACAGTGAGCCCGTGGAGTTAATTGCTAAATAAAAGATGGTGCGCTGCTCAAGGAGTGCGAAATAAAACGTCTAAGGAAAAGACTACGGCGGGAAGATAGCAAGATTATTACGAGGGGATTATGTCAGCTTAGTACCCTTCCGTGGAATACATGTTTCTGTCAGGGTCCTTAAAAGAACATGATTATTAAATGTATTTTCGCGTCTTAAGGAATTAACTGCAGCTGTTTTACGCTCGAGTAATTATGTCTGGATTTCAGGAGCTAAAAGAACAGACAATGTGGTGGGGACACCTAAAAATTTTAAACATTTCTCACCTTGTATTGGGGAGGCAGTAACCGTTTGGGTGTGGATCTTGGCTTGTGACTCATGCAATGTGACGATAGCTGTTTAGGTTGGTGTATCTGTAAGACAATTAACCCTAACAGCTGCAGCAATCCATATTCGCAAGTTTATAGATTTTTACCGGAAAGTCAAAATTAAAACACACTTTTTCTGCATACAGCTTTTACCTTTCTCTATTGTCAATTGGTGATTCTTTGTCCAGATTCCATAGGTACCTTGTAATTGCCTTCCGAGTAAAAGAATTAAAGGAAAGGTACCTATGGGGCTGCCTAAACAAGACTAACCAAGACACCAAACACTATCCCCGCAAGTGTTATGCCTCTATGAAAGAAGTCTGGAGTTCAACCTGCAGAGTATCACGTTTCAATATGTAAACATTGCCCAATGCATTTAATGTTGGTGAGATAAGAAAGAGAGAATTATACTTTACCGGTGGAAGCTGCAATTGTGCGGTCAGCACTGATCATTCACTTTGCATGATCTTTGTCTATATGCATGATGATGTGGACGACAGCTACGATCCCGAATTTTGTTTCAAGTCGATCAAACTTCTCGAAAACAAACGAACTGTCTGATTCCATCTGTCATCCATCTGTCATTCTATCTGCCACCATATGACTATGTCCCGCCATCCCGAGACCGAAAGCATCATAGCTGGCGATTTTAGTACACATGACTCCCAGGCGCATTGAACACATGAACCTCAGCATTGTTTGTCCGATCCTGAAGAAAGGAGACCCTCTGAGTTGTGCCACCTACAGGGACATAAGTCTTCTTAACATCGCTTACAAGATCTTTTCTGCTGTACTATGTGAACGCCTGAAGCCGTTTGTCAACAATCTGATAGGCACATAGTCAGTGTAGCTTTAGGCCAGGAAAGTTTACCATCGTTCAAATATTCACACTGCGGCAGATCTTGGAGAAAACCCAGGAATCCCAAATCGATACACACCACCTCTTCATCGATTTCAAGGCCACGTATGACAGCGTCTATAGAGACGAGCTATATAGCGCAATGTCTAGTTTTGTCATCCCTGCCAAACTCGTCAGTCTGTGCAGGATGACGATGGAAAACTCACGCTGTTCCGTCAAGGTCGGCAAAGACCTCACCGAACCCTTTGATGTCAAAAAAAGATTTAGACAAGGCGACGCGCTGTCATGCGACTTCTTTAACATCATATACTTGAGAGAATTGTGCAGAACTCTCGCGCCAACACCAGAGGTACAATCTTTCAAAAGTCCGTTCAACTACTCGCATACGCAGACGACATTGATATAATCGGTAAACAAAGCGTGATGTCAGTGAAGCCTTCGTGAGTATTGGGACGGAAGCGGCGAATATGGGTTTAGCAGTCAATGAGGGCAAAACCAAGTATATGCTGTCATCAAGGTAAGACACCCAATATCGACGTCTTGGACAAAACATTACCATCGACAGCTATAATTTTGAGGTAGTTAGGGACTTTGTCTTCCTGAATTCCGCTGTAAATTCAGACAATGACACAAGCGCTGAAATCAAACGAAGGATAACTCTTGCCAATCGCTGTTTCTTTGGGCTAAGGAGGCAATTGAGTAGCAAAGGCCTCTCTCGAGCAACTAAAGTGTCCATGCATGAGACCCTCATCATCCCAGTCCTGCTTTACGGTGCAGAAGCATGGACCCTGTCAAAGGCGGATGAAAACACTTTAAGCTGCTTCGAGAGAAAAATTCTTCGGACGATTTACGGTTCCGTCTGCATAGACGGAGAGTGGAGCAGGAGATATAACATCGAACTGTACGGGCTGTACAGCGATACCGACCTAGCCAAAAGAGTCAAAACAGAACGTCTACGATGGCTGGGTCATCTAGAGCGGATGGACACCAACGCCCCGTCCCGGAAAATCTTCGAATCCACACCGCAGGGACGGCGCGGTAGAGGAGCACCGAGACTCAGGTGGCGCACGCAAGTGGAAGGGGACCTCAGCCAACTTCGCGTGCGAAACTGGAGACGGCTAGCTCGAGGCAGAGCTGGCTGGCGAAGCTTGTTGGCTGAGGCCCAGGTCCACCCCGGACTTTAGCGCCACCTTAAGTAAGTAAGTAAGACTCCCAGGCGCTTCGCCATTATAGGCCATCTACCCAGGAAGGCAGGTTAAGCGTCGATTTTTTGCTGATGTTAACAATCTAACACAGCTTTTGGACGAGCCAACGCTCGTTCCTGATGTTGCCAGTCATGGCACCAACCCTCTGCACTTGTTCCCTACTTCTTATCCCGAAAAATACTCTTTTAACGTACGAGCTCCGTTTCCGCTTTTCAAACACCCCCACCATTTGGAGCTAAAAATCCTGCGCCAAAAAAAATTGTTTGGAATTATGAGAAAGCGAGTTGGGACGATCTCAACAATTTCTTTAAAATGTAAAATAGACCACTTTGCTTTTTGGATCGTGACGTTAACGCCGCCGACGAACGGTACGGTCAGTGATGAAATTCTTTATGGAATGAAATCTTTTATTCGGAAGTCAGAACAGGAAAAAAGTTATAAGAAGAAATGAAAATTCGTTGTGCGACTCGAGCTGCAAGGATGCTATTCAATTCTGTAAAGTGAGTTTTCGGCAATATTAAGTCAACCGGACTGAGGAAAACCGAAAAAAGCTGGAGCGAGTCAGAAACGACAGCAATGCTTTGATCTGTCGGTTCAAATTTGAGCAGAAACTGAGACAAAAACTACAACAGTGTCCTAAAGATGGCAAAAAAAGTTTTTCCTTTGTCAAAAACATAAAAGTTCCACCCAAACACTAATTAATAACGGCACTCTAACTGGCCTGCAGAACACTTCGCAGCCATTTTACGCATCTTGATTGTTACATGTTACCACCCAAACTCGAGCGCGATGAACACATAATTGGACAAATACCCTTCCGCACTCATTCAGCGGCTTCAGTTTGAAAGGATCTTAACGCCCCCGTGGGGAAGCCATCCTGTAGTGGTCACGTCTGTATGTGCGTGCTTACTACGCCAGAGGTCTGAGTTCGTATATTACCTCTTCCACTTGAAGAAAAGACTCGTTCTTTTCACGGTACACACTTCCGAGAAGGTCTGACAAGCAACCCTCTCAGTGTAACATTTGTCTCGAAAAAAATTTCAAAGTTCTGTTCGGGGCTCAGTGTCAAGCCGGCCAAAATCAAATCGGCTAAAACTGAAAAGTGTTAAATTTCCCAAAAAATAAAATTGGGCGACATGACACTTTAAATTTTTCGGTATTTTGACATTAATGTGGCTTTACAAGATGCAGTAATATTCAAACAGTGAGATATGTTTTGAGGCATGCTGACAAATGAAAAGACAATTGAGTTTATAATGGGTCCAATTGTGATAACATCACTGCTTTCAAAGGTCATGGAAACATCGATATACCGTAATCTGATGAAATAACTTGAATTTTGTAAGCTTCTTTGTGGCCTTTGATTGGTGAAAGCAGTCAATTCCTCACGATATTTCAAGGGCATTTAACAGAGTTTGGCATCAGGCGCTTATTAAAGCTCAGTGCGTATGGAATTAATTCGGCTCTTATTGACGTCAAATCTGATATCCATTTTATAAATTCTGGTGTGCCCCAGGGAACCGTTCTGTCTCTAACTCTATTCTTAATTTTCATAAGCGATGTCACATCTATTCTGATCACTCGTTTAGAAATGGCAGTACTCTTAGCTATTTTTACTCGCTCCAAAATAAACGTCTGAAGCCCATGGCCATTGAAATGGCAAAGTTGCGTAGCGTATGTCTAACTCTTCGAATTCGGACATTTATATCATATCAAGATGGGGTCACGTTGAATGGACTGCACTTGCACCGCCGAAAGAAACAAGCTTTCTGTACCTACTTATAAGTGTGTAAATGACAAAAATTACAGTTCCTCCAAATTACAGTTCTCAGCTGTTCCAAATCAAAATGCACCAGTACCTCTCCCCTCTCCGCTTATTCTTTCCACTCTCGCTGTGTAAACTTATCACAAGAGCAGCCACAAAGCCTTGAGAACATATAAGCAAACAAAGCGTCTTATCATTTGTGCGGCGAAACTGAGCTTCCAATTAATTTTTGCAAGGCTCAAGGAAACATTGCCCCAGAAAGTACATAAAGCTCCAAAATTATTTATTGCATGGGTTACAATCCGCAAGCAAATCGTTGGATACCCTTTCCCAATTGGCCCTTGTTAAGCTCCAAATCACCAAATGTCAAATATGACAATCTGCTTCAGCAAAAAAGGGGCGTAGCATTAACACCTTTCCAAGAACATTGTAGTTTAAGTTCAAAAATATTGTGTTCAATATATTTCCTTTGCATGTGTAAACAGCATTTTTAGCAAAAAATTTGGTTTTTATTCAAGTACGCCCTCAAAAGTGGGCGTGGTTATAATTTTTCCAGTATATAAATCATATCGCATAGCAAATTTCAGCTTCAGCTTCAGGGCGTGTCAGTTGGCGGATTTCAAAATTTTTTACACTTACTCTGCTTCGGAACCTAGAAAAAACAGATATCAAGTTTCAAGTTTCTAGCTAAAAATGTAAGGCCTTAAAACAACCATCAGGCGAACAGACAGACGCACGAAAGAACATGGCTCAATTGACTTCCGTCCCGATATCGTATGCCCTTATATGGTCTTCGGGATCTGCGGTGATTGTTCCTATTTGTTATAAACTAAGACTTAAACTTAATATACCTCCTATCCAATTCGATGGGGTATAAAAATAAGGCCTTGGGATGGGTGCTAGGTTGGGTGCCTGCAAAGTTTTTTGGAAGTATTCTATTTCCTTTTTATGTTTCTGCTGCCTTCATTCATTTTGGTATTCGAGTCGTTTTTGACTTGGAATTTGAGGCTTTATATCTAGCACGGAAAGTTCCCAGCAAACAAAAGTCACAGTCACGGAAAAGTTGAATGTTTTCAATGTTTTTGCTACGACTAGTGTCCCAGGTGCCGTTTTAATTTTTTGGAATCGTCGCGTCGGATTACATCACTCTTGCCATGGCTGTACAATTTCGTATTATACCCTGTGCTACTTTTGCTGAACTTTATTTTCTAAATTTTTTTCCACTGTGTGTTTCCTGTCCTTAAATTTAAAAAATGCAAAATTCATTTATTTATATGTATAATTATTTAAAATTTTTAATTTAAATTATTAACTTGCATAATTATTAAAGTATGTTAGTTTTGTTAATTGATTTATGTTAACATTTATTTATTTATTTATTTGACTTTTAATTTATTTAATAAAATATTCTAAAAATTTTCCGTTATCCTATCTTATAATTTATTTATTTTAGTTAGTTTTTGTGCATTTATTATGCAGAGAGCAAAGTTAGGCCCTACGATCGACTGTCATCTGTCAAGGGTTTGCACGTAGAATCCTTCGGATATGCAAGTAGCACCCTACCTTAAACATAGAGTTGCCTGTCCCATTTCATCACTGGGGGGAGCTCAAAGTCTACTTTGATCTTTCTCCATAGCCAGAACATTAAAACCAACAACATTTTATAAGGGTTAAATTCGCAGAGAAAGAAAAAGCGATGCTTGATGAAGTAATCAGGATCGTGCCCTTCCGGTGGCTTTTTTTGTAATTTGATGAGTTAACACAGCGCGAGTGGAAAGGATAAGAAGAGACAGAATCCGGCGGTCTTGTTTTTTGCTTGAGTTAATTGTTTTGCTTATTTACTAATATATTTTTTACTTCTTTATTTAGTATTATTACATAGTTATTTATTTAAATTTATTTCTTAAATGGATGATCGATACCATTTTGTAAGGGATCATTCCAATGATCGTTGATTTTGTAAACGTTCAGGCCAGTACCAGTTGCAAGGGCTTTGTGGCACTTACCTTTCGAAATCACAGGTTTTTATCATCGACCGATAGTAGCCAACCCAAGAGCCACACCAAACAGTGGACTTTTCGGATTCAAAACAATTCGCTGAATCTCGTGCGGATCGTGACCGTCTCAAAATCGACGCCGTTAGGAGTCCCAAGTCAAAAAATGGTCTCTCTGAATAGATGAAATGTGATTCAGTCCAGTTTTTTAAACAGAGGACCCAAAATTGTAAAAAAAATTTAACAATTTGCACATGTTGTTGGAAAGTGTAAAGCCCTTAGCCCAATGAATCCGTTTCGTACTTCACGCTGAAGTATATAACTGACAACTGAGTTAAATGTACACGTTCTTATGGGAAGTGGCCCATAGAAGAACTTCCATAAGAACGCGTGTAATTTACTGAGTTGTCGGTTGTGTACTTCAACGTAACGGATGCAACGGATTCATTGGGCTGAAAGCTTTACTCTTCATGTTTATTTGGAAAAATCGGCTAAAGAAATGACAATTAAGTTGACAGATGTAGCTTCAGTAATAATGGCCCAGTCAAAGCTTAGCAATCCTTTTTGACGATTTTTACCGCTTGCCAACGCGCCGGTGGTCAAAATTTGAAATAATTTAAGAATATTTTGACAGCTGGCCGATAGCTGTCATTACATTTGTCAAACTAGTAAAATAAAGTACGAAAATTATTTTTTTATTAAGCTAAATTTTCTTTTATTTCGTTTTTAAGAACGAAATTTTCACTTTCGTTTTGTTTACATTTTGTCAATAATTTATTACATTGTAGCTTTAGTTTCAGAATCAGACATCAATTTTTGTACATTTGAAAGCATTTTAACTTTGGACAGCTATGCTAACAGCTACTATAAGGTCTTCATATTTTTCGAATTTCACCGACAAGTATCGCATTTTGACTTTTCCAAGTGTCAAACAAACAATGCGTTTGAACCCTAAAAACAGCAATCGCTTGCTCGTTTTAAAAATTTAATCTTTTGCTCAGATTTCAATGGAATTCAAGCTTCTAGATAAGGTGGCTGATATTATAGACGTCTGGGAAGTATAAAATCAAAATGAAGATACTTAGACGCATGAGGCAACAGTTTTGTCGTCAGAGACGATATATATATGAGATGCCATGACCCATATAACTGCGTGTGTCTCACAGTCATTAACCCTTGCTGACCCTCAGTCGAGAGAAAGTTAATTAAATAACCCTGTCACCCACTGAGAGCACAACGCCTAAGCTCACTTAAATTAAATGACTCGGCAATATAAACCCTCACCTTTTGCGGAACCCATTAATCAATTAAATAACTGTGTTAAGCATCATTTTAAGGTATCATCATCAACCTGATTGCGCAGAAGCCACCCTGGAAAATCCATTACACAGCTATTTGCGCCCCGGCTCCGTATCCCAATTGGAAAACTTGTGATTTATTTCCCAAAAGCCTAATAAATCGCATCTCTTACATATGTTATGATTGATAATGGGGCGCAATGTTCACTTAAGTCATTTCCTACCAATCATCATCATCATCGTGTCGGTATAGTATAGTCGTCTCCGCGCGCCCTTCGATTCATGAGCGAAACAATTTAATATCTACTCGTCGGCTCAGCAGAAATTCCTCCCCAAGGACCCATAATAAACACCTCTTGCCGGCTAAATTATTATCACTTAATCATAGCGCACGAGAGAACAAGTAGCCCATTCGGATGACATTCCTGGATGCCGAGGCCGGTCCAAAACCTGAGAGGTAACCGGCCTGAAAAAAAACTAAGGACATCCTCACTTGGTGTGTGCGTGTGTGTGTGTGTGTGTTGGGTGTTTTGTATCCCCAAGAAGAAACTCGAGTTCCAATAAAACAAAAGTGTTCTTCTTCTTGTGCGATGTCCTTACAAAACGGATACAAAAAACTCAATGCCGACACATGTGCGAGTAGCGTGTATTTGTACGGATGGGTGGGTGGACGACGACAATAATGTCTGGAAATTTATGACCACTTCAACGAGAAGCTTTATACAGATGGCTTTATACTTTCGGAACGATAGAGTTGAGTGACACGTCAAAGAAAGGATATTGCATGGCGAATTCGTAGTCAAGATAAGTTTCCTGCTATCAGCGAAAAAGGACTTCTGGGGATTAGCCAACAGAGCAACACGATATGGGAAATGTCTAAAAAGTTTCCTGCCCTTTTGAAAATCAACAAGACTATCAATCTCAAAGAGACAAATACGAGCATGTATATGTACAGCTGTGCAGGGCACACAACATATGCCATACACCGGCTCTCCGAAAATGGATTTAAGATTGGCCCACTCACTCACACGAGATAAGACATGCATTTAGCCCTTGGACCCGATAAGCTTTCATAATTAATCTCCTTAGCATGGGAGTAACAAGAATTTAATTAAAAATGACTGCTGTTGATCCTTTTTGTGGGCGCTCGGCTGGTAATCACAGATGAAATTAATTCGATTGGCCACAACATGGTGCTCGTTGATCCTGACAAATCGAACGTGTGTTTGTTTTTTTTTCGCAATCATTTTGCCCAATTGTGGTTGTGGCCAAGCATCGTCCATAGATTCCCTTTGTCGAGGTTACAAATGGCGGTGACCTTCAGGTAAATAACACCTCATTATTGGAAGGCTGCCTATTGATTCGGCGGTTCGTTTGATGGTCCTACAGGGTTCTAATTCTGGCCTGCGCCGCGCCTTCCCCAACAGATTCCGGTGCCAATATGCGGTTGCTGTTTTTGAGCAATGCTGCTGACAGTAAGGTTGATTAATGGCGGCGAATAAAATGCTCATTTGTAATTTCAGCCCAATGAATTATCTCATGCATAATAGAAGGTGGGGTGGGTGGGAGCTGAGTCCTAGCTATCTCCGGGCTTTACCTCCGTTATTTGAGAGCATGTAATGAATTGAAGACCACGCCCGGGATGCTGGAGTAAAATATTCGAATATAGTTTGTAGATCAGGCAGAGGGGTGTGTTGTTTAGAAAACAGGATGTTGGGTTTAATTAATGACCACACATACTGTCATCGGGTTCGGCGCTAGTTTTTCGAGTAACGATTCGCTGCATTTGGGTAAATCGAGGGAAAAACAAAACTCATTAGTTCTCCGGGTTTTCATTGTGAAATGATTGTGTTGTAAAACCAATTACTACACTTAGACCAAGTAGCAGACGTTTATAAAAACACAAAGGCTACAATGCTTTTTGAGGTCTATGGGGCAATACTTAGGTAAAAAGCAGAAGTTATTTTAGTGCCGTTGAGTTAAGGTTGCAAGAGCTCAAACTAAACACTCCGACTATGACCCAATGATCTTGTTCTTAATGTACCCAATAAAAAGTTAAAGCTTTACGTAAAAGCTTTACCATATATAAAAATGTAAGACTCCAATGTAAGACTCCTTTATTTTCTGGGCTTACAAGCTTCGGGAAACTTAAACAACGCCAAAACCAAGCAGTAAAAGTGCTTATATCTGTACATTTTTAACCCTGTGCTTATAACCCTGTACATTTTTTTAAATAGTCTCTTAATATGATCTGAAGGTTGGGCTAAATTAAAGGGCAATATGGATGACTTGGAGCCTTTCTTATAAAAAACCAACAGTCTAAGACCTGATGAACATTTTTTTTTACTATTTTCAGCAACTTTTTAGCCTTCATAAATTTTGTTGTCCTGAGTAAGAAGATCACTAAAATAACATTCTGCCACCTTCTATTCGGGGTCTCTAGAAGATGCACTGTCCCAAAGATGCACGAAAAAGTAAGAAAGTTGACCCATCGATGGCGACTGCAAGGCATAGGAAAAAAAAAGCATATCGGTAGGCCTTTCGTAGTGGGCGTGGCATAGATTTAAAAACTAATATTTCACATACATTGTATTTAATATTTTTGTTTACTATGTCTCCACCGAAAATTAAAACTAGATTAGCGGGAGACGATTAAAAATAAACCCGAAAGTGGCTCCATCGGAAACGAAAGCTCTTTTTCTGTCACTTTGGCTCTCAAAAGCGAGTGGTGATGTCATTTTTCAGGGGCGAAAAACGATTTTCTCTGTAAAAATCATAATAGAAAACGTAAGTGTGACAGATCTGTCGCACAGGGACAGTTTCAGTTTCCTCTTTTAATTCTCAAACTGTTACAAAGGTGCAGAAAATAGGTTTGTGAATGGGGTGAATGGGATTTATGAGAGGATTTATTTTTAATCGCTTGCCGAGAGGATTTAAAGTTGTATGGTAAATCTCGTGATTTGTAGAGGATTTAATAAAGATTTATATTAATCGCGGATTAGTGCTCGGTGGAGACATGGTTATGTAGAAAACACCTAGTTCTACAGTTTCCTTGAAAAAAGGATTGAATTGAATTTGGGCCATGCCTGCATCTGGAGTCAGAATCTAAAAAAAACCGTAATTTTTGTAGAAAAACCTTTAATTTAAGCCTTATTTAGAAAAGACTAAAAAAAAAAATTATCATTTAAGTTTAATCAGGTTTCGTGCTACATTTTGTTTTTACAAAGTTTTTGGCTACGTCCATTTTTAGGGGTCGAAAAATTTCAATTTTGCGTGCATTAGCAAACCAACAAAAATTCAGTCACAGTTCGCCTTACATGCGAATGTTGTGCGATTTGTCTCTTATGCTTCGGAAGGGAATGTAAGAAAAGAGGAAGCTGTCTTTTATATTTAGCTGTGAGATTAAATCCTGCTCAACAGACACCGGTAAAGAAGATTTTCTTTCACTTCTTTCGATTCGCTCCTGTTTATCGTTTACGCAGAACAATATCGGGGAAGCATTCTGCTTCCCAGGACTTGTGAAAGCGGCAATGCGGACTAGCAATACCAGAATAAAACCAAAGTAGCCTTCAAAAGGCCTCAAGGGCTTAGCTTAGCTTCACTTCAGATGAACAGAGCAACACGACGAACTTTTAAAACTTGTTTCCGAACGACAAACCGTTGGATTCGTTAACAATCTCATGTCCGATGTTTATGGCGCAACAGCGTGACCCAAACCTAATCATGCTCGACCAGTAAAACATTGAACATATCAAAACTGTGAAGCGAAAGTTTTCAAAGTCAGCTAGGCAACTCGATTTAAATCAAAAATCTTGAATCTTTTGAATCTTTGAATTTTTTTTTTTTTTAACTTTTTTTTTAAACAGCTTTCTTACTTTCAAAACTAGCGATCAAGGGGCTATGACTACCCTTAATAAGATGCGTAGCTCATAGCGAGCGGAAAGAATTTTGAGGATCGAAAAGATAGAAGAGAAAAGTTATTCTCGATGCAGCACAAACCCTGATCAGCCACGGAAAACTCTGCACAGAAACACCAAAGCTTACCCCCGCAAGTGTTATGCCTTTACGGAGAAAAACAGTAATATAACCAGCGGAATATTTTATAAAAACACCTGATATACATCTTATTGTTGTTCATTCTATTTCCATAATGGAAGAGAAAAAGGTGTTTCTTATTCAGCCGACCCTAACCTGCGTAACAGACACCGACCAGCCTCATTTTGAGTGGGACGCTCCTGGATTTTTCGTTTGTTGCTGGTTTTAGTGCGCCCCGGATATTTTTCATCTATTTTCCATCCCGGATATCATCCAACCTGCTGTGTGGATTCGAAGATTTTACGGCTTGGGGCCTTGATATTCTTCCGCCCTACGTGATCCAGCCTTCGCAGTGGTTGTACTCTTACTCTTCTGGGTAGATGGGTAACGCTGTAGAGAACGTACAAAGACCAAATTTTCAGACCAAAAATCATCCGGAAGACTTTTTCTCTTACCAGCCTTAAGAGTATTTATCCGCTTCCGGGACATTTAAGTTTCTCTAGAGTCTAGAAAAGTTCCATAGCTAATTGCCTTCTCAACCGAAAGAAGCTGCGATTGCAAGAGTTAACCTTCGTTAGATCTCTGCGCTTGTGCCGTTGTCTAAATGAATATTGCTCAGGTAGTCCCTGACTATAGCTCAAAGTTTTAGCTGCCTGGTTGGGTCTTCTTGACGACAGCATATATTTGGTTCCGAATGACCGCTTCCGTTCTTAGGCTTTACTGATTTCATGATTTGACGGACTGCTAATTTATAGAAAAAGTGGCAGTCATGGTTGTCGACGGAATTAGAATGTACATTTCGAAAACCTAATTCAAACCCTTAATAAAACCCCAGCTTATTTTAGCATGTCGTAAAGGTTGATGAATTTGGAAAATGTATGAAACAAAGGACCTACGCTACGCAGGCTTCTGGCAACAAAAAAGGCTAATCGTGGTGGGGACGATTATGTTTTACGATATTTTTTGAAAAACACATCAAAAACACAGTTTCAAAATTGTTTAACCGAAAGTTGATTTTAGCCTTGCTTAAGTTGTAATTTCTTTTCTATGATTCAAGACTCAAAATTTTCTTTGACAACGTATATTTGGGAAAGTTAAAAATCGGATCAGTTCAGTTTTAAACAGTGAAATACAAGCTGATTTGAAGAACAGCTTTTTGACATGAGGCAGCAGCCACAGCAAACTAAGCTAAATTGCCACATTAACTGCTGCCTCATTAGTTACATTTTCCAAATAAGGTTTCGTGTTATTATTTCACGCTTCCTTATATGAAAAATCTGCTCAGAGAAAAAAAAAATATAGACGAAACAATACCCTCTTTTAAAGGGCTTATAAAATGATTAAATTCCATATGGCTATGCGGTTTATAACTTCAAAGGACTTTTGAATGATAAACTCCTTTAATATCCTTTTATTTATGATGAAAACTGCGGCCAACTTGACGCAATTAATGTTTGCATACAGAAGGTATCCCTTAATGCAACCACATTTAATATCCCATCAGTCAGTATATCCCTTTCAATATATTTAATATTCGATTTTAATTGCAACAAGTCCTGGATCTCAAATTGTGGAGCTCATATATGTATTTTTTTTCCATGGTATTACACTAATTACCACTTGCCACATGCACTTGTTCAGATTGTTACGACTGAGATCCCAGATTAATTTCAAGTGCCCTCAGCTAATCAACGGACCAATTAACCTTTAGCATTAATTTCGAATTCAAAGCCTCCTGGCATTTAAATAAAGAAAATCGGGGATACGTGATTTCAAGGGCTGGACTTTCAATTAAACATGAGTTCGTTGTTAGTGTAAAATAAATTCGTCTCCTGAGTGTTTCTTAACTTAGGATAAATCATTCAATTTATGAGGACGATCTTCGCCTTAAACACTGGCAATATGGAAGTAATAAAAATTAATCACAGCTGCCTCTCCAGCCAATAATTCTGAGGAGAAAAGTTTTTCTATTAGCCCAACAGATAACCATCGATCACTCGAGGGGATAATGCCAGATTGCTCTTCCCGATTGCTAGTTCTAAACGCGAACAAATCGCCACATCTTCAAAGAAAAACTTCGACATCTTATCGTTCTCGATTCTTCGCTTATCTGCTGTGGATGGGAACCATCAAGATTGCTCAGTTATTTCCAATTAATTTTCCAGCTCCTTCGGGGGGTCCTTCAGCAAGTTGAACTCTGGAAAAGAATTTTTATAATAAAACCAAACCGAATGGAAGAGGAGATTCCCAACACGACCATCATCGGTAATTTATTTCAAACTAAGTTGCGTGAACCTTTGCACGTTCGCTGTGCGGGTGTGTTCCTTAAAAGGTATCCGATGGTGTAGCCAATTCCCACATTTGTGGAAGCGTGAGCTACCAAAATGTGCAGGGGCTGAGCATAGGTGTGGGTGAAGTTGGATTGGAAATAATCTTCACGAGATGGGGCAGCGTGTGCAGGCCAAGGACCTTTGTGCACTCATAATCCAATCAAAATCTTCACGAAAATTTGCTGCGGTGAATGCACCGTTATATTGCATGAAATAAAGCAGGAGAACGTATCCCTATACCCAGTGCAATCGCATTTCGATTAGTTTTCATGGAACTTGTAAAGGGTTGATTTCATATCTTGTGCAAAGACGAAAGACCTTAACCGTGCGGTTTTGCTCTCAGAGTTTATGGCTCAGTGGGGCTTTGCGGCTTGGGAGAATATCTGGACTTTTAATTGCTTTCTTGACTATGGCTGGGCTGCTTCCGCTTTTGTGTTGTGGCCCAAACAAACTAAATGCAACGAGAAAATGTGGCAACACTTAAGCGATGAACAACCTTAGACCGGTGTAAAATTCACAAGTGGGGTAAACTTTTTCCAGGTTTAAATCAAAATAAACGACGGTTCTTAGAGGAATAGGAAAAACACAGTAACTTGCATCTGACCAGCTGTTCACTTGAACTCATTAAAAGGTAGAAATCCAGCAACATTTCTTGTACGAAAATGCTGTAATCCGCTAAGTACCTTCCTCATTACCCGAGGCAAGCTTGTTCAACGCCCTTGAAAAACAAACCCCCGAGTATCTGTGTAACAAGAGATAGGGGAGCTTTGAGAAGCACTCCAACTTTCAACTGCCAACAAACATTTGTGCAGGACCGAACACTTGAATTGCAATAAATATTTCCACCGCAGAGATTCGAAGAAAGAAAGTCCTTAATACCCGCTGGGAACTTCATTCGAAAAAAGGGTTGGTTTTTCATTCCCCAGATGTTGATTCGAAGAAGTACCCGGTCGTTTATGTAGCTCTACACACATGAATGCTGCTCCATGAATGTGAGTGGCTTCACATGATTTCGCCGTTCGTCGTAATTGTTGTTCTTTTTTTCTGCCGGAAAAAAAACTATATCATAAGGATTTGCCGATAGAGTTTGCCAGGACTTCAAGTCTATGGTTGTTACTTTGCTTGCAGGCTACTTGTGGATCCGGTAGCCCCTGCTATCTTGAGTTTACACAAACACATTCGGAGATAGACGAACCAGGAACAGAGAAATTGATTTGTTGACTGTAGTGTCCGCCGTGCCGGAGGAGAGTGAAAGTTTCACTATTTTTTGTGGTGCCGGAAGTAGTGTGGTCGAATTGAGTTTCTTGCTTATTTTTTTTTTTACTTCCATGGAATTGAAAAGTGAGTCTATCCTGAAATCGGATTATGATGATGAATGCTTTAAACGTATTTTTCATCTGTTGGTCAGAAGTTTAATACCTTTCCACAGTAGAGCTTCGAGTTTACTCAGCATTTAGCTACCATTGCGACATGATACTATTGGCTTAAAAGATTCATCGTAGCATCCTTTGCGCTGGCAAGACGGATACACCCAGACTTATCTACCAAAGTACCGCATCGTCTTCAAAACAAAAGCATACTTTTTTTATAATAAAACAAAGAAAAAAGCAGTGGGTTAGTGCAACAGTGCGTATGTAATAGTTTCAACTTGTGCGTTATACGCTTTTCCTATTCCTTTTCAATTCCCCATTGATATTTTTTTTGCTTATTTATTTATTCATTATCATAAAAGACCGCATCAATAATGGCCCTGCTGCCCAGATGACTTTTGATAAATAATTTATAAACTGTATTTGTAAATTATTTGAATAATTAAATAAATCATTTTGTTTTCCATCTCCTTCCCTTTGCCATTCCTGAATCATTAAAAACCTAAAAAATATATTCCTTATAAGGTTTTTTAAATTATTTTAGAAAAGGGGCGTGGCATGACCAGTCCCTACAGCTGAAATCAATATTCGCGGCTAAAATATGCGCAATAAAGTAATTTTTTGGTTCAAAATCAATAATTTTGTAAGACAGACCCCTAAAAATGGGCGTGACAAACACACTTTGTGTTTACAAAATTTTAAATCGAGTAATTTGTTTGGAATACCTCATGTGCTCAACTTTTGTTCTTGTTCTTCCCTAAGTTGGGCTAAAAAGCAGTTGTAGCCCATGTTTTCTGGCAAATTATCTGGTTTTCCTAAATTTTGCCTCCAAAAGTAGGCGTGGTCCAAAAACCTTGTATGAACAAAATGTAGAACTAAGCGTTTTCTACATAATATTATAAGTAAAGTAGAGTTGAAATATAAGCGGACGAAACGGCGAAAGAAGCAAAAAGTGTGGGCAGGACCGCTTCCGATTGGTCAAAAACAAACGTCTGGCGTCATCTTTACGGGAAGGCTTAAAAGCGGCTTCCTGTCAGAAGACTGGAAGATAGTGGAATCGGAGGAACGAATGCTTGCAAAACAGGAGATTATATTGTCCCTAAACAAGCAGACACTGGTCAAAACTCCCGGAGGTACGTAACAGGCTGAAGGTAGGGTTTAGCCGGATTATGGTACGGGTGATCGGGCAGACTTGATAAGGGTCCTGCAAAAAAGCCTTAATCATAGTAAGTAAGTGAGTAAGTAAGTAAAAACGACGGTTTTCTTCGAAAACCATTGATCTCAAAATACTTGAGTCTTACTCATATAATCTTCTCTGTGACACACTAAAGCAAGCAACTTGCATAGCTGCATTATGGCTAGAAAGAATATTAATAACTTTTACTTTTTTTTATATAATTAACTCACGATCAATCTTGTTATGACGATCCTTTAGATGCGTAGCACATCGCGAGAGGAAATATTTTGAAAGAAAAGAGCAAAGTAATTCTCCATCCAATACGCAAATCCTGATGAGCCAGTACGGAACATGAAAACTCTGCACAGCAACACTTATGCCTTAACGGAGTTTTTCATAAATGCATTTGGTATGCATCAAATTGGTGTCCGTTCTATTTGATATTCTATTTAATTATCGGCCGACCCTTACCTGGATAACAGACGCCGACCAAGGAGCCGCTCATTTTGAGACAAACGCTCCTGGATTTTTCGTAAGTTGCTGGTTTTGATCCGGCCGGATACTTTCCATACCGGTACCCACCATATCTGGTGAGCATTCACCTACCCGCCTAGGGAGGCACCCAATTGGGGACCAGCGACCCCAGAAGGAGGTTTCTATCCGAAAACAGCAACGCTGTTCATGACACGGGCACCTTAGAAAGAGAAGACCTTCCGCCGCTCATTCTATGCTCAGTGAAGACAACTTCACCCCACCCTCATCACCAGAATCTCTACGGACGCTTATCTGAAATCAAAGTTTGTAAGCAGACGCCAATGCCTATCACTCAAACTTGGATAGTAGTGATATCAACAGCCGAGGTGGGTCTATTTTAATTTTTATCATAAAACATAACCTTTTAACATTTAATGTTTGAAATAGTCGAAACGTTCTCGATGCAACCGTCTCCTCTAACACTGATACTCTTTCCTTCAGTAATTGGAGATTACATAAATATCACAGCTTTTCTGACCTGGAATTCGACGCCTTAACCGCCAAACGGAAACCGGAAATATTACGCAATCTAAGAATATTCAACTGGTAAAAGCTCTCAAACAAGATTAGGTTATATTCTCGAGAGTCCAGGCAGTTCTCGCAGAGAGTTGATTTTCTACTCTTCTCAACTGCCGGACCTCTTGAAAGTTACTCTCGTAACTCTCGAGAGTGACCTGAGAGCTACTTTTAGTGGTTTTACTCTCAGGGATAACCTTTACGAAAGAAATTCAAACGGCAAAAATATTTGGAAGCAATTAAGCAAAATATAGAAATTAGAAACGGTCCAGCAAGACTGAGGGAAATTTTGTTTCAAGAGCAGCGATGGAATAAACACACGTGTCTGGTTTTTTTTTACAGATATTTGGTTGTCGGTCAGATGCGCAGATCTGGATAACAAAACCAGATTTGACCAAACCACACCAAAATTTGTTGAATTCAACGACTAAAACGGCGATTAAAACAAATCTTACTTTAATCTGCCTTTAGTCTAGAGATTTACTATAACAACTTTAGCCTCAAAAGAGGTTAAAAATTAGTCGCATTATAAATCTCTTTCACGCATGAATTCTCAAATAAAATCAAGAATTCTGTTCAATTCTGTTCAAAAAATTGTAAAATTTTCGAGTTCAGTTGAAAAAAAAAACACTCGAAAAAACCTTTTATTGACAGCTGTCACATCAACTCGGCTGTGACTTTCTGAATGTGGGTTTATTTGAATGTCGTTAGATGTGCCAAGCAGCTGACAACCAGACATTGCCATTTGACACCACGTGTAATGTCATTGGATGGATGTCATCGAGATATGTCAAAAATAAAAGTATGCGTCAAGTTAATCTTCTTTTTCCCGGTGGAAACACTTTGGGATTAACTTTAAGTTTTCCTTATTCTCTGCCTTATGTGCGGTGCGGAAATGCGTTGTCTGAATGGTTAAACTTCTACAATGTACGATACAAAATCAGTGAAGTTTGATTTTCTCAGATAGGCGGTGCTGCTTAGATAGTGAGGCAAATATCAGAGATTTTTGACAAAAAAAATTATATTTAATACAGCTCCAGACCAAATCATATTCTTTGCTTTCAAAATTCCAGATTACGTTTTACTTTTTATTCCAACGCTCAAGAGCCAACTATTGCACGAACTGTCATCGGAAACATAAATGGAACCTGGACGGGATCTACTTCGAAAACGTTGGAACTCAACATACATTTTCCCAATTGCTATGAAGTGTTTGAGGCAAAGGAAACTATATCCAGACAAACTAAGCTCCAACAGCTTCGAACATTGAAACTATAAATTGTCTATAAATTGTCTGTATGGGAAAAGTTAAATGGACTGAGTCCAGCTGGATCTGACGGAACTCTTCCCATTATGCTGCAGACAACAAAAAACATAAATGAGTTCGACAAACACACACTTTCCGGCTCGTGCATGGATACTTTCATAAAGTGTGGTGGGAAGAAAAAGTTGTCTCGACCACTAAGGCAGGCATATAAGTCTATCATCATTTTTGCTGAAAACTCTCGAGAAGCTCCTCAACATCCACATTCGCGGCAAGCTCAATCCAATCAATGTTCCCTCTAATCAGCACGCTTACCTGAAAGGCAGGTCGGTATTGACAGCGCTACACGACGTGGCTCTTAATATAGAAGCGTCAGTGCAAGTTAAAGAATACACCCTTGCAGTGTTCCTTGATATGGAGGGTGTATTGAACAATGTCTTAGAGGCCATTGAGAACGCGCTCAAAGATACTAAAGATACTTTATAGTCGCGACGTTAAGGCACAGAATAATAACTTCTAAACTAGGTGACGGTATAAAAAAATATCTACTTCCAGAGGAACCCCGCAAGGTGGAGTGCTATCACCTCTCATATGGCTTCTAGTAATGAATGAAAACATATTAAATGGAGCTCAACAATTCGCCGGTAAGGCGAAAATTCGGAAAAATTCTTGGAAGCACGAGTTGATCTGATGCAGGATGCGCTAAATAGACTAAGCCGATGGACCGCCGCCGGATTACACGGTCTTAGCGTCAACCAGTCAAAAACAGAGCTTGTTTTATTCACAAACAGGATTCGATACCGGTTGTAGAACTGCCCTCACTCGAAGACTCAGCTCTAAAACTATCTAAAAGTGCCAAACATCTGGGCATCATCCGATAGACACTAAGCACAGATGGAATCCAAATACAGAAGAAAGACTTAAAAAAGCGTACACAGCTTTTTGGCTACCAAACGCAGCGTCCATACGTGAGTATATTTCTTACTACAGCTTACTACGGAGCCATTGCACGTATGGTTCGCTACATGCAATTGAATATATGTGGGAAAAAATGGAGTGCTTATCCCTAAAATATCAAACTGGCTCTTCACAGCTGTAGTAAGAACTATACTTACGTATGGACGCTGCGTCTGGTAGCCAGCAAAAATATCAAAGCTTTAACTAAGGTTCAAAGAATGGCGTGTCTCGTAGCTACAGGTGCTCTGATATCTACACCTGCCATGGGCCTGGAGACAATACTAAACCTTAAGCCTATGAATTTTTCCACAAAAGAAAGCGCTATAAGATTTCAAGGTACACGCAATAGGAGTACGCGATCCACAGGGCATAGCTCAACCCTAAGTTCTGTGCACAAATAACAGACCATAATATAGCACCTTATCTGATGTCAAGATATCAAGCTCAATACTTCTTCTCTCACATCCCAGCAGAGAAGGCTGGAGGCTATGGATAATGTTCTAACCAACGCCGAAGTAGCGATCTATACAGATGCTTCTAAATCAAGTGAGGGTACTAGCTGGAGCAGGTTTATGCTCTGAGAAACTCAGTATCCTAACAAGCCGAAGACTGCTGAAGTCGTGCAGGAATTTTAGCAATACTTATAGCCATATCGAAAAGGCCAGAGTATTGGAACTTTTACGGGAGGATATTTCCATTTACGTAGACAGTCAAGCAGCAATCAGGTTTCTGGAAACAGCAACAGTTAAATCTCGTGTAGTAGGACTCTGTTGCTCAGAATAAAGAGCTCTAAGCAGACAGAATAGTCATCTGCCCAGTTTGGATTCCAGGCTAAAGTGACTTTATCGAAAATGAAAAAGCTGAGGAGCTAGCGAAATATGGCTCATTATATATGTATTACTACAACAGTGGACAAAAGGGCTCATATCCCCCGCTCTCTTTTGAGACAAATGTCTAAAACTATTTATAATATAGCCCCAAACAGATGGGAAGGGGGCAGATAAAGGGCCGTCACTGGCCATAGCCACAAGAGCGATAACTGGCGACAACCTGTTGGGAAAACACTTAGCAAAATAAAAAATCATTAAAACCAAGGTATGATCCAGAAGCTATGATCCAGAAGCGTAAGAAGATGCAAAAAGTCTTTTCTGCCAGTCCCATAGTGTCCAGTGGCTGCACACAACGTTTTTAACTTTTAGGTCAGTATTTCTTTGAGGAGCTTAACGAGCTTACAAGTACGTCGGTGGCGAATATTGTGTAGCTCAGCAGCGTCTCGAGCTGAACCAAGTTTCTCTTTGAAGGTCGAAGCTCAAGAAACTTTAACTGACTAAAAATTAAATTTGCATTAAAAAGCTTTATCCTTACAGCTTGTCTCCATAGGGTGACAAGGGCCCTTGAAGGCCTATGCAAGCTGGTGGCTTCAGCTGCTAGCAACCTAACTTAACCTTACCTTACTTAAGAGACCTTTGTCATCGCAGGACCTTGGGAAAGAGGGCCTGGGTGACGTTAGTTTTAAATGGATCCTTACTAAATAAGCTTCGCCAGTCAGCTCTGTTTCTAGCTTTAGGGAGAGAGAAAGTTTGCTTGAGTCTTTTTCAATCTTCCACGGACTTGGCTTGTAATGGATACAAGCCCAGGTGGAACACGTAAAACTTAAAACGAAAAAGGATAAAGCCTGATTAGCTGTGGCATTCGTATTCCTTCTAATTTTCTTGGGTTTCAATTTCTGGTTTTGATTGCAAATTTAAAAATTTTTGTCAACGTTACCCAGGTCCTGGTAAAAAGTAAGGTCCCTTTCCTCTTCACTAAGTCAAATATCTCTCCCTTAAAGTACTCGCACAAAGTAAAAAATGCAACTTAAAAAACCATCAATCTGAGCTTATAAGACCCGCACATGTGGATACCTCCTCCACTACTTTCGCGCCGAGAAAAAGGTAACACGATGGAACCAATATGAAGTTTCGCAAATATATTACGAGCATTATTCATTTTCTAGTCACGTCTGTTTCCATAATTTATAGGAAAAAACAATGACTCTACCTCCAATCCTTTTCCATTGACTTCTCATCCATTTTATTTGCCATAAAATCGAGATTGTGCAGAGAGCAGATAGATACTCCGTCAGCTGACAGCAGCACGTATTCTACGATCCTGGAAATGATTTTTTATTGAAAGAAAATATATCACAGCGTATTTATTTCACAATGCTGTATATATGGCAAGGACATGGCATATTGATGTCCTGATTTAGATACTTATATCCATTTCTTTTGCCACGCATCAGCAAGGGTTTAAGTGCATAAATCTGTGCTTATCTCAATTTAATGGCGCACACAAGCAACGCGACGCAACGACACGTCTTATAATCCTTTTGCTCAACACCTGACAGTTATTGAATGCCTTACAGTCTACCTGCCACAAGCTGATTAAGCGTAAGACAACGACACGACACGCTTAGATTTAATTGTGGCTCACGAAATTCACAGATTATCGCCGAGATACTGTGGCGTATTTACGCAACCATCAACGATGTAGATCCCATTTGACATTGTCACTCTGGCTGGTGTTTATTTAGAAAATTTTCAAATTATGCGGTATCCTGGTGTAATGGATATGAACACCCGAGCTCCAATCATGTCGCGCACAATATATAATTAACAAAACCCGCCCTTGCCGGCGCGGCGCGGCGCGTCAACGTCTTCTACAACAGGCTTTCATTTAAATTGCGACACAACGTCTCTTAATTTCCATACACGAATCCGCTTACCGGTTTTGTGTGTATTTAAGTCTTTAAAATATCCCTGAGCCTTGTGATGTAAATCCTCCACCTTAAACACCTGCAGGGGAATACCTTGGTGTTTGCTTTCGAGATTACTTCAGACTTCCTGCCGTGGATTCGATTTTTAAATCCACGCCGTGGAGGGAGCGCAATTTGGGGATATCCCTGCCTAATTCGTTGGGTAGGAAAAAATAAACCAAGAAAAAGGACACAATTACGTTTGGTGAAAAATAAGATATCACTGAAGGATATCTTCTTTCTGGGGGATAATTAAGATTCTTGGGGTTTGTTTGCATATCGCAATAGCCTGGGGACTGAGCGGTTCAAAGCGGTCCCAGCAATTTCGTTCGCTTTGAGCATGGTAATGGTCTCATGAATTTGCCCTGGAGTTTTCTAATTTATCCTCGTAAAGTGATTCGGAAAAACTTTGCTTTTCTGAATTTTTTGTTAGAAGTGGCCATTCCTACTAGGAGCCTATTCAATTTGTCCCATGAAATAAATCTATTCGGTACAACAAAAAAAAACCACCGCAACACATTAAGCTCTCAACAACTTGCAGTCGACTCCCGCACAAAACACCCCAATGAATGATTTACATCCCTGCGGATTGTAACGCTTTTCTGCCTCCATTAAAGCACCATTACTTAGGGCAAATTGGCACTTTATTTCAATAAAATATATCCAGCCACCTTAAAGCTTGCGGTACACACTCAATTCCCAGCAAATTGACAAATCGTGCCAATTGCCTGCACTGGGAAACATCCTGTTGAATTCGAATATTTTATTCCACCACGAGGATAAAAGGCCGCACACCACCAAATTGTGCAACCCAATCCGAAATCCAAGTTCCCGCTTACCTTTTTGAGGAGCCCACAATTTTCTCCCAAAAAAGGAAAGAAAAAAAACGCCCAAACCAAAGAGAAGAAAAATACCAAACCGGTCTGCATTTAAATTGCTACTTTTCCCTTCTTCCCATTTCGACGATCCTTCCATCGTCATTCACCCGGAAAATACCTGCGCGACAACGAAACAATAACCCGACCATATTCAAATACAAAGTGGGACACACTGACATCCCTTGCCAACCCGCCGCCATTATCTGAGCTGGGGAAAAAAAACCCTTTCGTTCGGTCTTCTTAATGCGCAGAGCAGCCCATAAAAACAACTGACGCAAAGGACGAAAAACTTTCAAATGCAAAATCACTCGAAAACGAGCAAAAGGATATCGTCGAGGACTGTAAATTTCACCGCATAAAATGCGCATTTACTTCGGTTGTTTTCGTGTGATATACGAGTGTACGTGGGGGTAGTTTGGGCGCAACTAAGTCAAGTAAGTGCCGTACTAAAACTTTGGCTTCGCCTTCGATTCGGTCTCGAATGCGGTTCCGCTCCGGTCCTATTGTGCAGCTATTTATTTTTCGAAGGTAAAACATATTCCGTCACAAGACATGACGGAGTGGAACAGAATTTGCATGCGGATTTCAAGTCAAAGTTGTGCTAATTCTTTGAAAGTGATTTACAATGGAATGCTGGCAACGCTGCCTGCAACGCCGCCGGTTTGCAAAAAGCCAATCATTTATGTATCACTTTGCCATAGTTTGGCGATACACTCGAATTCGTTCGTTCGTTGAAAAGTTTTGCCTGCGGGCTCTAAGGGTATTTAAAATGTATGCAGTTAGTCTTCCGCAACCGGATGTGCAATTCGAAAAGCGAAATACAGCTTGGCTGTCGCGGGAAAGTGTGGGCTGACAGCTTTAGAAAATATTTAAAGGGATTAATTTCGGAAGCGACCGACAACGACGCATGGTAGTAATGAAAAAGTTACTAAAGTTTTGAAAATTTTATTTTAAATTTCTTTTGAAGGGCTTAGGTTTACCTGGTTTGACGAGTGGACTCTCTCACTGAGGGTAATAACCACCGGTTTTGAAATATAAATAAAGCCGTTGAGAGCTTGTGTAATGAATTTCACATAGTGGCTTTTACCTGGAATTTTGGCAGCCCAGTGGCATCCCGCTTGTGATGTCGATGTCAAGCAGATAAACGTCAACATTAATATTGAGCCTGTGAGAGGGCTCGTCCATTTTTTATAAAAAGCTGGCGCAAAACTTAAGACTGTCCAAAAAATAAGTTTGGAAATAACAAGCAACAAGAAATAGAAAAGGTGAAAGAAGGATCTTGATGCAAAACATACGATGATAAAGTCAAGACCGAACATGAAGGCCCTTAACAAAAATATCAAAGATTATATCCGCAGGTTTTATGCCTTTCTGGGACGAAGCAATAACATAACCAGCACAGCATTGTAAACAAGTGAGTAAGTGAAGAATTCGCCTGCAGCGAACTTCTAAATACCCGACACTATTTACCCAGCAACATCAAATCATGAAGTTTTTTGCGCTGAATTTATTTATTGGAAGTCAATTATGTGTATGCCTCTTAAAAGTAGGCGTGGTCTTAGAAGAAACTTTTTTAAACTTATTTCGTTGGGCCGTGAGGAAATATGTTAAAAACGATAATTTAGGCCAAAAAAAAATGTTTCTCTTAACAACGCCCCCAAAACTGGGCGGATCTCAAAATTTTGTGTGAAACAAACTTATAAAATGTCAATATTAACTTAGAAAGTGTCAAATTTTTCGATTTGGAGTGAATTCTCACAACAAGTTTTAAAAGATTTGACACTGCCAAAGTGGGCACGGTCGATGGTGGGGGCGGGGCTTAGCCGTAATTTTATACACCAACATTTGCGTTCCTATGCCTTGTTTAACTTGGTCAAAAGATCTTTTGAAATAAAATGTGAATTAGAGGTTGTCTTATATTGAAACCAACAGTAGACGTGGCCGTAAGCGGATTTAACCAATTTTAACACTTTGTCTGTGCAACATAAAAACAAAACAATGATCGAACTCACGGTAAGGCTCTTATGTTGCTAGCTAGAGAGCTAGATTTTTAAGACCTTAAACCTTCACACATACAGACAGAAGAAGGGACATGGCTTAATCAATGCACCTGCCGGTTCGATCATATCTCTATAAGGCCTTAAAGGTCCACGGTGATTATTTCACGGTGTTACAAACTATGCACTAAAATTAACTGGGAAAAAAAAACTAACTGGAAAAAAACTAACCGGTTCTCAGAAGAACCGTCGCGTCGCCTCAACTCTTTTTAGATAGGATCTTTAACTGTTTTCTAATTTCGAACGGCGAGAATTGAGGGCAAATGACAACAGACAAATGACAAACGACTTTTATTGCCACTGTCGCGATACAAACCCGCGGCCTCGTGCGCAGTTGTCCGACACGCTAACCGGGGTGCCGAGCAGAGTATCCCGTTTTAGGATTCGGCAAACATTGAATTGTTGCACATTTTAAAGGGTGGAAGAGAGGAGGATTTTTTAAGTTCAACCGATCCTAATTTGGATAACATACGCCTACCAGGAAGCCCCATATTTCGCCACAGGACATTCCCAGGTTGTTGTTTTGTTTTTGGTTTTGCTTCGGGCAGCATATTTTTTTGAAGTCGGTATTTGTCGGTGTTTGGTGAGCCTTCCTCTTATAACCATGCGGGAAGGCGCTCGATTTAGGACTGGCAATGAACCAGAAGGTAAAGGGTGAAGGGTATTTTCTATGTTAGTACTACATTTCAGTTAAAAGGGCCCCAACTTTAAAAAATTTTCCTTCTGCTTCAAATCATCTGCAAAGGAAATAGGTATGTTTGCGTAAAATTTTGTTCAGAAATTTTAGTAAAGCAAGGCTATACACGCGTCACAGACGTCTCAACAAATCAACTAAACAAGGATGAACTCCTCTAAGATAACAACACCCAAGGGAGGAGAAACATCTGTTTAAATGTTCGTCAAAGTTAATCAGCAATGCTGGAGGCCAGCTTCTTTCGGGTAGTGATGTAGTTAAAAAAGATGCAAGATATACGGTGTCATTTGGAAGACCTTGAAAAGACGAGCTTGACAAGACGGCACCATTGTTTTCATCAATATTCTCGGTAGTTTGATCAGCCTACTTCCCAGGAGAGAAAAATAGGGTCTTTCATTAAGCGCTTCCTGTCTTCGAAGTTAAATAAAATCAAGTGAAAGTGGTATATCATGGATATTTTTTATTCATTTTAAAAGCCCGTTGATGCCATTATTTAAGGAACATAACGTCGTTTTAACTCTCCCTCCCAGCTTCTCTGAGTGACACGCATCTAAAATTTTCAATTTTTCTTGACCAGCTGGCGTATGAATAATTTCGAAATTGCCTGGAGTTATGTTGGCTTTAAGGCCTTAACAGCTTATTTGCTTGGACCTGCGACTTCAGGAAACCCCACAAGGAAGAGGCTAACGTGGTTAGTTATGTTTATAGAAAACCTACACACTAAGAACTATGAAGGCTAATTGTGGCACCACACGGCTACTCGTTGAAATATTTTGAGCTACAAATGAAACGCGAGAGACAAAGTTAGTCGATCGTGCTTAGATTGTTTAGATAAAAAGCTCCTACCTGAAGATTTTGTTTCTGGGAGAGAACAGGGAAGTGTGGTCTTTTCCTCCTCCTAATCCATGTAGCTCCTGTAAAATTCATTAAAATAAACAACAAACCCCTCGTTGGGTCCTTGTCAATTAGAAAAGTGGTCTGTAATAACCCCGACGATAGAAGCCAGATCAGTTAAGGTCAAAATTCATGGATCAAACGAGTCCAGCTTTCGTTTGTCCATCAAAGGTTTGTTCTGCTTGTGGTGATTGGTATAACTAAAAAGCCTATTTCAGGCCAGATTGAGAGAGTAGCTCATAACTTGGCGAGCTTGGTAGCTTGATGTCTCCGGCATCGCTATGCTGACCACAGTTGAATGGTGAAATAATCTGATATCTCCTTAAGAGATAATCGGCATACTATAGAGCTGAATACAGGAATTTGCTGGCCTTTAGACTATCCGAATGGATTAGTTCATTCTGGCGGATATCACGTTATTCTGAAGTCAAGACAATACGTCCGCTCGAAAACCCTATAATAAGGTAAGACAAAAAAAGACTTCGATTTAACCTATCTGAGAAAATGCCTTTCACCTACCCATAACTAATTTTTGATTTTTCGGTGACAAGATCATCTCAAAAGGATCTAAGAGGAATAGTGAATAGCATTATATCACTTTGCAAGTTTTCTGAGGCTTACTGAAGCTCTAAGGCGAAAAATCTTGGTTGCAGTTTTTTTTATGTTGAGTGTGCCAGCAAAATCTTTAACGAATTGGCAACTCTGGTCAATTGAAGATAATGAGGTTTCAATCGCTGTACGACAGAGAATAAGTTTTCTATAAAAGGTAAAGAAGAAGAAAGTTTTTTTACCTCTTATTGTTACTGCTTTAGAGTCTGGTTTGGTTGAAGAGGTAACTCCTTTTTTAGCTTTGAAATTGTTTAAAACTTAAAAAAGCCTCTTGGTGATGTTAAATCCTTTTCAACGCCAAACACCGGTTGGTGACAGTGTCACACCAAGTGTGTAAATTGAGATCGTTTATTTTCTCAGGCTAGACAATTTACCCCTGTGGCATAACCCCCGTACTTATAGAGCCAGATCCATTTATGAACCCTACGACAGTGGAGTTGGTACATCACATTGGTACATTGGTACGACAGTACATTGGTAAAATCCATTTAAGCTTAAAATATATTAAAGTAACAAGTTATCGGTCGATAAACTGTGTGGGAGGAACTAGGTAAGTGCCCAGAGTATCCATTGAATAAGAAGGACACTGTATCTCAAGGGGCATCGAAAGGAATACAAGTGGTTCTGAAGATGGGGTGCGTTCATATACAAGAGAACCGATTCTTGTACCGGTTGGCCACAGTTGATCCAAATCCCTTTATCCCTTTATCCAAATCAGTCAGGTATGCCATCCTTTCTTTACGTAAGCTCAGTAAAGTGACGGATTTCATTCGTTTTCAGTGGCTTTTATACAAGAAAAAAGTTCTACTGTAGATAACCGAACTTATCATCATCATCATCATTATTTTTCGCGACCGCTTATCCCTAAAAGGGCCGCGGAGTGAGGGTGGCTAAATGGTCCCTCCATCTTTCCCGATCTTCCGCCAGCAACTCATGAGACACAGGCGTGATTCCCTGACGCGTCTCGCAGATGTTCCTTGCATGATCCCACCACCTGTTTCTGTGGGAACAATGTGTCCAAACCATCGAAGAATTGATCGTTCCACTTGGAGAAGCAGCTGCTCAACACCAAGAGTCCTAGGAATACTGAGGTTTCTCACTCTATCCCTAAGAGTAACACCAGCAACGCACCTCAGAAATCTCGGCAGCTTGTACCCGCGATCTGATTCTTTCGGTCATTACCCAAATTTCATGACCATAGATGAGGGTTGGAACGAACACTGAGTTAAAAACTGAGATCTTTGCTCTCAGTCCAAGCTCTGCTTTCCTGATGACCGGCCGGCTCAGTTCTTTTACTATTTTAGTTGTTTGCCACCACTCGGACACTTTGGATACAAATTAAGGATAAGACCCTAATTTTCAACTTCATCAGGCAAGATAAAGCTATTGGTCCCCATTGTGGGGAATCATTCCTGGAGAAGATGACGAGTTCAGTTTTGGAGGGATGAGGACAACAACTCCGGGCCCATCTTGTAAACTTGTGCAGAGAATTTTGTAGGAATTATTTTTAGGTACATGTTTATAGCAGCAATATCATGGGATACTCATAAGTGATCGCTCTCCCGAGACGCAATATGAGTGGGCTAGGATTCCCCTGCTGACAGATTTTCCTACCCACTTTCTCTCGTCTTCTTCCCCCAATCATCTTTCAAAGGGCTGAGACCCAATATACAGCTGAGGTAGAAGCCACACACTGCTCGCCACTGAGAGATGATAGTAGGTAGTTGATGGACAGAGCTTGGTTTGACAAACTTGTTCACATGTCGACCTTTCGACCTACGCGGTCAAATGCGATTACCCCAGTGATAAAGCTAGTATGTCTCCAGTACGTTCTTTTTGTTGTCGCAAATTTGAAACTAAGGAGGTAAAAGGGTTTCAGCATTTCGCAAAAAGGAAAATTGGAAATTATAAGTTCCTTGATTTTCACTTTGTGATAAAAGTTGTAGACATGTTCTCGCGCTGGCTGTCTTTCAAAACCTGCTATTGCCCGAAGTTTTGGAAAGCAGATGCAGCATTTTTCAGCACTCTTCAGCCGCCTTATTTTAGGATTTTAAGTTGTAGGCCGATTATCTTAAAAAAATATATATTTCTTAATTATGCCTCTATGTTATGATTGAAATCCGTAAGCATTTAGCTTTAGTTTCCCACGCACAAGTCAGATAGGGCTACTCATAAAAAATGTATAAAAATGCTACAAAAAAATAGCTGACGACCAATCCAATAACATTTACGTCCAATCAGCACTTCCTTAGAACTATACTTAGAACATTGTCATTCAGTCGACACCCTTTTAAATTTATTGGGCCAAACAACCAGACACTTAACAGAGTTCCCCATCACGATAAAAACGTGAACCCGAATAATTATGTGAGCGAACTTATTCTGTGTATCGTAACTCGTTGACATACAATTTATTTTTTCTTTGCTCCATTCTGGAAAAAGGTCCTCCGCCAAAACGGTTATGGGTCGTATTCGTTCAGCATCCTTGAATCATAACTTTCCTCGCACAATAGCATCGTCTTTGCCAAACAAGTTCATGGTTCAAAATTTATGATTAATAAACCTAATTTCACCCGAAGACGGAACCCTGAATCACCGTACCATGACAGAGGAACCATAGCTATAGTCGGAAAGGAAGGAAACTTTTTCTCATTTGAAGTCACCTTGACACTGTGCCTCCGTAACAGGATGTCTGCCAGGCGGAACATCTTAGAAGGCATAAAACTATCCACAGCCGTGTTTTTCTTCTCCAGCAAGGGAAGCTCACAAAATAAACGAACTGGAGCGCCAAGCTAAATAATAAAGAAGATACTTGTTCTTGTTGGGGTCTCGGAGTCCCGACCCAACAACAGCTTATGGCGTGTTTTTTGTCACGATTTGCACAACTTAAAGGATATATCCAGAACCGCAAATAAGCCCAAACGAGATATTACCCTTAGCGGGTGGAGGCATCGTACATTCACCGCTGAGAGAGTCTAACTGTCGCCAGTGAGGTAATTTCCGGCGGTTATTCCTGCTTCCATTCGGGTGAATGAATGAAATTCGCATCAACATTGCAAATTTGCTTAATATTGCTCCTGGAGGCATTCACCGGGATAATAACGTCGAAGTCGTTTAGTCCTTCCAGCGGCGATGTCTTCGGCAGACGCGCACGTGCAATTGTGCTGATGGTTTACACAATACACTGCTGCCGAAACAAGCAATATAAAGTCCTCGACGACAACATGGTAGATGATGGCTCCAATTTGCAGCTACCCAGCGACACCCCATCCCCGGGTCGTATGCAGACTTCCAAAGTATTTTTCGCAAAACGAAAATCCAATTCCGTTTTTTTTTTTTTGCGCCTTCGCTGATAAGTGGCTGAATTACATATGACGAGGACGACCAGGTTGGATCGATGTGATATGTACGGGAGGCACTTCGCTTTTTCGTCATCACCATCGTCACGATGTCTATGACTACATCTATGAGTGCAGAGCAAACCGGAGGCGGAATTAATGCTTTGGGACTTAGACAGCCACGAAATTGAAAAGCACTCCTTGAGTTGGCCTCTCGTCGAGCACGATGTGTTCCGTTCTGGGAGAGCGGAAATAGTTTCCCATCGCGTATACATTCTATCCACCCGAAGCCGACACAGGATACACACGCTGAGGATCTGTTATTTATTTATATTCGTTTTTTTCTCGTTTCCTTCAATCTATCCCTGGGCTGTGCTCCTTCCGAATTCAGGCAGGATGAATGGAGATGGGGTCTATTCAAATTTCCCACTGGTGTCGGTGATGGCTTCTTCGAACGTGCACACCGCCGCCGCCGCTCGGAGTGTGAGGTGGAGAGGAGACACTCTTCGTATCTTTTCGTTGGTCATGTATTGGATGTAGACGTTGTAATCCGGAGGGTTAACCAAATAGCTGTTTGGAATGGAACTTGGGCACTGGTGCTCCTCCAACACTGGCAGCAGGGAAAGTGTTGAAGATAATCGAGAATTTACTGAGCGATTTATGTAGATTTCCTTGAAGTAATCCTGAGGATTTGGAGATTATTTGAATATTTCATTCCTATAGCAAGGCAGTGGGTGTAAGGCGGCAGCAGTTAACTATTTGGCCGGTTGGTTGACTTTTTTTTGTTATCTTTTGTATCCTCGTTGCAAAAGGATATTTTCGGAGAATTTTTTAAAAGTTTTTGATTTCATCTCAAGTTGCTGAAGACAAAAACCTGATTTACACAGTGCCACACAGATATAGGCGAAGCCATAAACGTTTATGTGACTAATTTGGTGTAGGGAGTGTGGATCTTAAGCGTAATTGAGCAATGAGGCTTGAATGAATACAATGGCGACGCCAGGATGAAGAAGGCTGGAAAAGAAAAATTGTGTAATAGGTTCTCTGTTGTATATAAGGCGCACAATGAGCTGGGCAAAATAAACGACAAATCTCGAGGAGATAGTGGTGAAAGATTAACGCGCTCTGCGAAAACTAGAAGGATAGAAATATAAATCAAATCCTGTGTGACACTCGTTGTTTATTTGAATATTTACTCTTCCAGGTACGTGAATTCTGGGACAGGAAATGGTAGAGGAAGTGGTTGCTATTGCCGAAAAATATTTAAATGGAGTTCTTAAAACACTTCAATACAAAAGCAGAAATTTGTGAAATACAATAAGACAGTAATAGAATATTTTTTTCAGGCAATCAGCCAACGATAGAAAATCAGTCTCAAAAGTCCTCACACAAAAATATTGCTAGACATATAGACGACGCGTTGCGATATGAGGACATGCGACTTGCAATATAAAACTGAAATCAGCAAGTTTAGAAGAGCTAAAAATTCAGATGAAGAATTTCAACACAGAGTATTCTTGACTATTTCCCCCTTTAGAATGTCCTCTTGACTGAAAAGGATGCTCTTGTTCATTGCAGCTAAAAAAATTTTTTGATTTCCGAAATGAGATTTCCAAATATAGCTGGGTATAGAGCAACTCACTTACAATGCTTACTCTCAAGGCTTAAGAAATCAAGTGACAATGGAGCGATTTGGGGAAATTATCCTACTAGTGTTTTGAATTTTACCTTTTACGTTGGTGACATTTATATCAGCATCCACATCCTTATGAATACCCGCACCAAGCTCGGGTGTCTAAAATATTTTTGTGCAACTTTGAATGAATTTAAAGGGAAAGCATTCTTTGCAACGCCTTTCGCTGTGTTGAACACCTTGAACTCGGAAAAAAGGTCTAAATTGTGCAAATTGTAACAGTGAGAAGGTAAACTAGGCCAGGCAAAGTTTAGTGCCAACTTTGGCTCACTGCATTTTAAACAATCTTAAACTCAATGTTAGCACTCAATGTTAACTCTAACATGGAGTATTCTTTTGAACACCGAACTGCCACACCGAGCTGTCAAATAATACTCAGTGTTCGCGACAATTACAGCGTGGTGTACACTCGGTTTCATGGTGTACAGAACGACAAATACTGCACCGGTGCAATCATCACGTTAAGTGACGAATTGCTTTGACTTCATTTTGTTTACTTTTTTTCATTTCGTAGCGTGATTTCGTTGGCGTCAGTTTCTTGTACTTTTTACTTAAAATGAATTTTGAAAGCTCTAAATTTGAGTTTTTAACGATTTCATACGATTTCAGTCATGTTGTTAATAATCACGAATGAAAATTGAGTCGAAACGTCACTTTACATACACAATCAAAGCTACACCAAGCATCCATCGTCAAATCCGACGGTGGCGTAATTTCGAGTTCGGTCTCGACACCGAACTTATTGGGAGTTCAAAAGAACATTTACATGAGCACGATTCCGTTCAGGTGTACGAGAAAAGAACAATTTTTTTCTGTATTCCACACCAGTTTCACGATGCGGTGTTGAAGAGAATACGCCATTAGAGTTGAACTTATGAGACTGCATTACCTTAGGAGGTATTTAAACTAAAATAAATTTAAAACTTTCGTCGATTATCGAAATCGGTAAGATACCTGGGCGTCATATTGGATTCCAAACTCAGCTGGAGGGATAGAAGATCGTGTCCAGCGGGCATACGTGGCATTATACGCCTGCCGCAAAACGTTCGGAAGCATGTGGGGACTGCAACCAAACATGGTACACTGGATGTATACAGCGGTTGTTAGACCCATCTTAACTTTCGGTGATACCATACCGACTGTATACAACAACTGTATGGTGGAAGGCTACAGAAATAAAGTGTCATCTCTCTAACTTCACCGAAGTTCAAAGGGCAGCCTGGGTATAACAGGGTCCCCAAGGACCACACCCACCACAGAACTGGAGGCACTACTCAACCTCACCTCCTTGGAAATATACTGCAGCAGCAAGATAGCTAAGACAGCTGTTCGCCTAAGGGAATTTGGGCTGCGGTCCTCAAGACCTTATGGACATACGCCTCTATGAAAACTCAATGGATTGTCTCCATATGTTGTGTTGCCCCCAGTCACGGATTACCTCCCTATGACATTCGCTTTAAACAGGAGATTTGCTACCAGAATACCTGAAAGATGTGAATGGGAAGAAAAGACCATTACAGGAGATGACGAGATCGCAGTATATACTGACGGCTCTAAGATGGACGTCAGAACCGGTGCAGGCATCTTCAGTGAAGCTCTCTAAGTAAATTTTTTCGAATCAATGACGACTGCAGCATTTTTCAGGCGGAGCTGGCAGCCGTAATCCAAGCTGCCTCTGAGCTGAAGAAACACAGCCCCGTAAACAAGACCATCACCATATACTCTGACATGGAATCAAACGTAGTGAAGTCAAGGGCTGTGAAACTATGCAGGGAAATACTGGGCGAGTTATCACTTTGCAACACTGAAACTGTGTGTTGGGTGCCAAATCACACCGATACCGGGAAACGAAGAAGCGGACAAGCTTGTGAGATATGGGTCTGGGATGAATACGTGCAGACACACAAGGGAGGGGAGCTATGGCCAGCGGTAAGCGAAAAAAGATCACTGTTTTTGATTTGACTATAAGCCGGCAGGAATATCCGAGTACTCACGGTGCACACGCTCAGCGGCTAGCATACCGCATAAAGATTACTGCAGAAGCTGCAGGGATGTTGAAGAAATTGAATCTGTTTGTCACCTGCTTTTGCGAATGCCCAGGCGTAGTACCCTCGGCAGTTGCTTCTTCAACGAGCTCGAAGATCTAAATGATGTAGATCTAAAGGACCTCCTGAGATTGAGATTGCCCTCTTGGACTCCGGATGAGTCCACTGGGAGAAGTAGCTGCTAAACATTAAGATTCCTATGAATACTGACATTTCTCACTCTGTCCCTTAGAATAACACCAGCAACGCACCTCAGGAATCTCATTTCGGCAGCTTTACCCGCGATCTAATTCTTTCGGTCATTACCCAGGTTTCATGACCATAGATGAGAGAGATCTTTGCTTGCACTCCAAGCTCAGCTTTCCTGATGACCGGTCGGCGCAGTTCCTTTACTAATGCTCCAGCTTGGCCAATTCTACAGGACAACTCAGTATCACTCCTCCAATCTTACGTGAAAAAGACCCCGAGATACTTAAACTTCTCCACCTGTTTTAATGGAACTCCATTTATGTGCAGGGTACACTGAACAGAAGTTCGGGAAACAACCATCACTTCCGATTTGTTCACGTTAACTTTCATCCCAGCATCACCACAGACGGCTGCAAACCTACCCAGTGCTCGTTGAAGTTCCTCTTTGGATGATGCAAGGATGGCCAAATCATCTGCGAAAAGCAGATGGCTCATCCTGATACCAGCCAATTCGAAACATTGCTCGCCAAGACTGCGCTTCACCATCCAGTCCATATATGCTATGAAAAGGAGCGGCGACAGAACGCAGCCCTGGCGAAGTCCAACGCGCAAATCAAAAGGACGGGATTTGACGCCATTTATCCGTACACAGCTTCTGCAGTTTCCATACAAAGACTGGATGGCTGTCAGAAAAGGCCCGCTCAGCGCATAGTCCTGCAAAACTCTCCACAGTGTATTCCGAGGGACTCGGTCATACGCCTTTTCCAGATCTACAAAGCACGCATAGACCGGTTTGGCATATTCCCAGGCCTTCTCAAGAATAACCTTCAGAGTAAAAAGCTGGTCGGTTGTGCCTCTGCCAGGCCGAAAGCCGCACTGTTCTTCCCGTAACAAAGGCTCGATAACAGCTCTGGAACGCGCTTCCAACACCTTCGCGAATACTTTTCCCGGAAGACTCAAGAGAGATATGCCCCCATAGTTGGCGCAATCTCTCCTGTTCCCTTTTTTGAAAATGGGCACTATAACTCCCGTTTGCCAATCGCTAGGTGCCTTCACGCTATTCCAGGTCACCTTAATGACACGTGTTAGCCATTTAACTCTCTCTTCACCCATTGCCTAGAGCATTTCTGGCCGGATTTCATCAACTCCAGCAGACTTGCCAACTTTTAGCGATTTAATCGCTTCAGTGACTTCGTCTACTGTGGGACTATTCTCCGCCCATATCTCGTCAGCAGTGGGAATGCCATCTTCAGATCCCTGTTGGGGGTTGAGCAACTCCGAAAAGTGCTCTCTCCATCAATGTCTTGCGCACATCGCTCTCATTTGAGAGAAGTGTACCGTCCTTGGATTTAGCCCCATGAATGATATTTAACTTCCTTCCTCTGATCCGGCGAATGGTCTGTCAAAATATCTTGTTTGCAGATCTGTAATCGTGCTCGAACTTCTCGCCGAACTTTTTTCATGACTGTTCCTTGGCTGTTCTGACTGCCAGATTAGAAGTCCTTCACGCCTCATTGTACCGGGCTTGAGAAGTTGAGTTTCTACATTAGATCCACGCAATGTAGGCTCTCTTTTTCTCTCTGATGGCTTCTTGAACTCAAGGCGTTTTAAGCCATGCAGTTCTTTTCTCACCACCAGCCGCTACCCCAAGCCGCTTCACTCCACAAACATTTCCTGCAGAGGCGATGACTGCCGATAAAAACAGCTGCCATTCCTCCTCTACATTCAAAAGGTCAGTTGGAATTTGTTCAAACTTCTCCGAAACATGCTGTGCAAAACGCTCTCTGAAATCAGAGTCAGCATCCTGCAACCTTTCAAGCTGAAAAACTGGCCTTAATAAACTGGAGCAAGTGGCGTCGTATCCTATTTTTCTCCCACCTCATACTTACAAATCTTTCTTTAAATTGGGTTTGCAGGGGTTACAAAACAGGTTTAAGTTTTATTATAGCCCTTCACCAGCAATGAATTACATTGGTTCCCATATAAGACCCAATGTTATTCGCACTAATTCTGTTGCTCGTGAAAGAAGATGTGGTTTCATTTCTCATTTCCAGTATAGACTTCTTGACATGTGCGCTAATATATTGATCCTGAATTTTCCATAACTACTGAAAATGTACGTCTTAAGCATGGTTCGTCCTTTAAATTGTGACATTGTCTAAATTTTGACAAGACTATGTAGAACACCAATTAAGAGCTTCCAGGAAATTAATAAAGACATTTTTCGAACGAAACTGTCTGCGTTTAACTAATGCCCTAAAGGGGATTCTTCAAATTTGTCGCACCGCTACAAACCGAAAAAGTAAACCATACCCTCAAGTAGTATGCTTAAAGTTCTGGGAAAATCTTTCCACCAGTCTACTCTACAGCTCTTCCAGGAATCACTATAGTCAGGTTCGCCCCGCATTCAATTTTATCCCCAAACCAATTCCAACTCCAAAAAGCAAAGTCAGTATAAATTTCAATTAATTTGATTGTTACCTCTTTTGCCGAAAGTACTTACAACACAACCCAAGGGGGTATCGTGCCCACTTTAACACTCCGAGTCCAGAAATAAGGCCAACGTAACTGACACTAATTGCTCTTATTGTATTAAGGAAGAAACAAAAAAAAGCAGGGCCGGCAAAGTAGTATTACCCTGAACAGTTCTTGGCTGAAAGTCAATGGAAATAATATAATCCCTTCCTGGTGCTTGTTTGGTGACAGGTAAAAGGACACAACAGAGGACAATTAAAATAAATTAATCCTCCAACCTGGCGTATTGTCTGCACAAAATAAAACTACATGAGTCTGGTTTTGCCTGCGTGTGTGTGTGGGAGAAAAAAAGGACCACAAAATGCCACTGGCTGGCTACGAGGTAATTAAAGGTTAATTCAACCATACAACGGGCTAAACAGGAAGCCCGTAATGTCAAGCTAATTATGAAAAGTTGCCAGTACCCCGCAGGGGGCCAAAAGCGTGATCATTGCGTTGCCAGGCACTGTCACTTCCAGTCGGATTTACCTTCTTGTACACATCTTTTTAAGCTCTTCATCAACAATTGTGTCAAATCCAGGAGTATTATTAGTCCAGAGCTTAACCTTTTTTTGGCACAACTTCTTCATTTGCATTGTGGAGAATTGTTGAGCTCCTTATGGGATTTAATTTAATAAATGAAGTCATAGGATGTCTTAATCGAAATATGGCAAGTTGGAGCTGCCTTTTCCACGTTAACTCAAAGAACATTTGTCATTCGGATAATCGAAGATGACCCACAAGAAGGGTTGCTCATCAGATTAATGGTCCTTTTGTTGCTTTCGAAAATTTTTAACCAGTGATTTACTCATGGGGTGAAATTTTGATTAATAATTTGAAGACGTAGAACAATGTGGGGCACAAAGTCAGTCAGAGTTTTTTCGCACCAGAGATTATGAAGTTCTTTAAAGATAAATTCGTACGGAACTTGCAAGACCCTTTTAAGTCCTTCGATCATATTTGTTTTGCACAATTTCTATAGATTGACTAAGACCATGGCCGTGGTAATATCAACGCTGGCGTAATCCAAGTTAGGGCCGATATCACCGTAGCATGTTCGCAGAAGGTGGTAAAGCATCCTCTCCATTTTTTCCAGGTAACTCAAAGTACAGGTCTAATAAATTCCTTGAACAGTTGGGGCAAAAAAAAAAATATTTTATTAGCCTTTGGAACTTTTTTTGGATCCCTCTTTCATCAAGCTAATCTCTTATCAACCACGCAATAAAGTCCATCTAATTCAATGACTGTGGTCCTCAAAAAATCACCTTATCCAGGTTATACCATCAACATCTGCGCCACCCATTCATAAGTTCCTCTGTCCATCAGCGTTTAGAAATAACTTCAAAAACCTCTTATCAGACATGACATAATTACTTAAAAAAAAACTCCCAACGTCCCCACAAAAATACAGGGCTAAAGCATTAACCTCTGCCAACGTACACAGCCCAAAAAAAAGAAAATTACTTATTTTTTAAGTTTATTAATCCATCAACGAGCTTATTTACATTAAAGGTGATGTCCTACAGGCAACACATGCAACGGAGTAGGTAATTGGAAAAACCATTTAGAAAGGACACAAATGGCCAGCATCCGCTGTCGGTGTTGTCGCCATTGAAAACTTTGTCCGCGCCTCGGCTATCATATTTTCATCACGTGCAACTTGCTCATAATGGACAAAAGAACCAAAAAAAAAAGAAAGTTAAATCAATTAAGTTCTCAAAAAATGAAAGTGCTTCCTTCCTCGTCCTGTGAGTATTTTTCGCCCTTTCCCCCACAAAATGTGCCCATCTATATCTTTCGCTGGATTTCTCCGCTTAAAATTTATCACTTTTTAGTCGCAAGGACAAACTGCGAGGTTCTTTGCCAGAACATAATTGGGAATTGCGAAATAATCACAAGAGAAGAGTATAGGAAACAAAGGACCACCCCATCCTTTTGACACAATGTCCCTTTTGTAGGCGCAACCGATTTTCGAAATCGATTTTTGCTGATTTGAAAATAATTTTCGTTTACTTTTGTAAACCATCTTGCCGGGGGATTTAGCAACGATTCCCTGAATTCTCATGCGACGGGTTTCATGGAGAGCAAAAAAAAAAAAAACAATCCCTTTTGTGCGGATCATCAATTCCCCGGTTTTATTTCACTGACTGACCTGACAAATCATTGAGATTGAGAATATCCTTTAAGCGTTGTGCTTACCAACTGGTTTTATACTTTCTCTGTGCAGGATAAAGGTTCGGTGGACTTGTGTCGTTTTGTTTTCAACCCCCCCCCCCCTCAACCCGCCTCTTGTGACAGGGGGTTGGCAGTCAACAAATTGGAAAGGAGATGATAAACATCTGATGTTTTGTTCTGAATGATTACATCGTCTGGTGGCCCAACATGCGAGGGGCAGCTAGGTATCAGCGTGCCAGGAGTTTTTCAAAAAAAAAAAAAAGGAAGTCGAAAAAAGTGTAAGTGTGTTGTAGCAACTAAGTGAGATTAACAACCTTACAGCTTTGGCAGTCCTTGGAACATTTTCGGCATACTTACTGTTTGCTGTGCGAGTATAGGTACATGAGAGTGGTCCTTTTTTATGGAGCGTTAATTTAAGAAGGATGTTGGTCTTACAGTTTCGTCGTGCATGCTGAACTTTAAATTGCCAGTTACAAATTGGCCGGATCTGGTTGTTGGCTCCTGGGATAAGTCTTGATTTTCGCTCTCTCTGTCTTCGTTTCCGAAAATGTTGGCTTTAATTATACAGAGTGGCAAGATTGAAGGTGGCGACGTTGATTAAGGACTCAGCTTACCAGTGATTCTTTAATGAAATCTTAAAGATGTTGTTTGCACAAAATTTTAAGGTGAATTTTTAAAGAAGCAAGGATCTAAAGAGCAGTATTATATCCAAGACTAGGATACATCATTGACAAAATAACGATTCTCATTTCAAACAAATAGTTTCGTTTGTAAACGATCCTCAACCGACCACAACTGTTAACCTAAAGTACCAAAACTAGGTACGGACTGATTGCTGCTTGCTTTTTCAGTATGGAAGGAGTGAAATTTCGTTAAAGGAAAACGTTCTCGATTCTCAAACAAACTCAATTCATTGTCCAAATGCCGTAAAAAGTTGGGCAGCATCAAATTAATTCAACCATTCGAATGCGAAGCCAAAGGACTTATGAAAGACCAAACTCATGCCGGACGGACAATTCACTGCGTACCAAGTGTACTGGCCATAGAAATGTTTCGGAATTCTAAACCGAAAATCGATTAGATTACTTGGATAGGATTGCGGGTGTATAATAGCTGCGCTGCTTGTATGGGAGAGTAACTTAAATTAATTAGGCACCCGAACTGCAATTGCTTTGTGTTTGGCTTGTGGACCATCAGGTGAGGTCAGCTAATGATCCTTTTTGTTCTGCTCTCCCTCTCGCTCTGAAATTACTCTGATACCCTTATATTTTGGGGGAATTTAATTCCACTTTGGGCAAAAGGGATGAAAATTGTTTCTATTCGAAAGGAAATGAAGACTTGTATGGGTACTTTTGTTTTAATTGCTGGTGAAATTTATAATTAGGACGACGCTATTTCAGGCAACATAAGCCATGAACGTTTTTTAAATTTGTTCAAACACAGTTGAATTGCTTTTTTAGTGGGTAATTGGTGTGACATTTCAGCACTCCATCCTCGATGCTGTGGATAGAGGATGCCCAGAAGGCTCTTCAATTTTTCCCAATTCCTTGTAAACACCCAAGCTCTCTAGGTGTGGTTTCCAATCTAGTTTTAAGCTGATATTAACGAAATTAACGAAAATTCAATTCGACTTCCATTTTATAGTCACCTATTTTTAGGCCCTAATGCGACAGCATTTAAAGCAAGGACCTAATCGAGTTATGGTATCGTATACCTGACGCATATGTGAAGAGTACTCACTGCTCCATAATGATTGATCCCTTAAGAGCTGGTGCAGAACTCCAACATGTGCTTTTATGTGACTTTTAGAAATTATGCGAAACTTACCAACCAACACCAGCGGCACAAAGTTGGTCCGATATACGTACAACTAGGCAGGAGTGGCTATGATGGGTATCATAATAAAAGAGGGAAAACCAAGTATATGATGTTACCAAGAAGGAGCACCAACGACGCGCGTCTTAATGACTCAAAAGTTAAAACAAAAAAAAAACAGTATTTGTTTTACTAAGGAACTACTTCAGTTGGTATGTTATCTTGTCTCGCTCACATTTATGGCGAAAACGATTTTACATCCAACTTAACGAGCTAGCGACATTGGCCTAAGTGAGAGACTTTGCACTGAGTGCGCCTTGAATCATATAAGGAATATATAGCGGACTCCAATTTTTCGGCAGGCAGAGTCAATCAACCGCTTATTCTTCAAGAGGGTGTCTATGTGTAAGCCCAAGTTACACAGAAACGCGCTTGTTATGGCCACCGATATCTTTACAGCATTACATAATAAGACTTAGGTTTTTCAAGTTTGTTTTATACAAGTCAAGATTTGGTCAAGTTGGTTTTATACAGTAAGAGACGAGGTCCTTTACAAAACCCCTGTAAGAGCGATTTGGCACTTTAGAGCAATAAATTTATAGAACCTAATCTTACGATGTCTCCACCGACAATTATTAAGAAGATTAGCGTGAGACGATTAAAAATAAATCCTAAAGTGGCTCCATCGGACAAATATAGGATTAATTTGACACGAACACTCTGTTTCTGTCATTTTGGTTCACAAAAGAGAGTGGCGATGTCGATTTCCCAGGAGCGAAAATCGATTTCCTCAGTAAAACTCACAATAGAAAACGTACTTGTGTGAGATCTGTCGCACAGGGACAGTTTCAGTTTCCCTTTTTGATTCTCAAACTGTTAAAAAGGTGCAGAAAATAGGTTTGTGAATAGGGTGAATGGGATTTATGAGAGGATTTATTTTTAATCGCTTGCCGAGAGGATTTAAATTTGTATGGTAAATCGCGTGATTTGTAGAGGATTCAATAAAGATATACCGAGGATTAGTGCTCGGTGAAGACATAGGTGCAAAAAGGGTTCTACTTCGAGCTCTTATAGAACCTATTTGACTATCAATACATTTTTAAAAGAATCTGTAGGTACACACATTACATGCTGTTCACCTTTTACTTTCCAAAAAGTGTAAGTGTGGGTGGTTTTTACTTGGGCTTACATTCCTATCTTGTTCTTTGTAAGTGTAGATGTTTTTAAAAATAATATTTTCGTTCATGTTAACCAAGGTATGCCGAGTGAAAAGAGTGCATTTACTTAGTATAAAAACAAGGAGCGCATTTAATTTCATCAAATGAATAATTAAAATTGGGTGAAAAGGATCTATGCGCTTCTCGAAAGATTGAATTTATTATAAAACAAAGAATGCAAGGATTTATGTACGCTCCACATAGCACCATTATAATACTTGAGGTGCTCTACGTTACCTTTAAGAAACATTTGGGTTCCAGGTGTGACTGTCTAGCTTCATGTAAAACTTTTGGACTTATCTATTTAAGTTTGTCCTTTTTCTATACTCGCGCTATACTCGGTTTCTGTTTTCTACTAGGTTGTTTGATTATTTGTAATTACAGACATGGCAGGCATTGATTGAAACGTCTTTTCGCAGAGCTTCATTCTTGTCCATGGATGCAGAACATACCTTAAGAGTCTTAAACACCAAGGAGGACTTTTTTTTAATTTTTACCTGAAAAGAGGGCATGCCAATGTGCGAATAAAATACTTGAAATGCTGGATGAAGAAAGCAAACATAACTGATTTCATCGACTTGTTCATAGAACAAGATTTATTATCCTAAATTTAAATAAAAGGAGAAATCACAGATTTGTGTGATATTTTTTTTTAGCCTCAATATGTAATCCATTAAAAATGTTAAAGTATCTAAATTTTTTTCTTGAAATAATTGCGCAACAGGTCATATCTATTACATTATTTTTTGTTGTGTGACTGGCAACCCTTAAGTTCCATATAAGCGTGCAAAGTTGTACTTGAGATGTGTCAAACCTATAGTGTTCTAAAATAGGTGCTTAAAACGTCTTTAGAATCTGCGCTATAGAACCTAACTCCCCAACACTTATGGCCTTATAATTTTAGTGCTAGAAACGTTCTTAGCAACAAGTTTCCGAAACTACTGGTGCTAGCAGTTTAAGTTTTATAATTTAAGTGCTATAAACGTTTCTATGACCAAATTCATAGCTAAATAAGCTGTGCACCAATGGGGCTATAATGAAACCTTGCAAAACCTTGAATACGTCCAATACTCAAAAACGAATGCTTATCGTTCCAGAGTGCTACTTGGTGGGTCCTCCAATTTTACTGACGCTCCACCACTACTTTGAGAATTTCAGGCCAGATCACCGGTGGGGCCAGAATCGGTTCTCGACCTGATCATGTCACCAAATTTTTGGTCTATCACGGAGGAGATTTGTCGCGCTGCATGTGAACAAAGTGTGCAAGCCGTTGAAGTATTGATCTTTCAATTTGCAGAAGAGTCTGATCAGCATTAAAGGCCGCTTCACAAATAAGATTCGTCTTCGCCCTTTTAATTCTTTTACTTCGTCTTTAGGTTGTTTTTTGTTATGTGTAACCACTACTAAGAAATTATGGTTGGAGCGCATACATTAGAAATTTTGATTTTGATTTTTTTCATCACTGTTGAGTTCCCAGATGAAGTTAACATCCAGCACGTGTGAGCGAGAGGTTTGCCTTGGAGCCACATTAGGCAACAGTGTATTTTCTCCTTATGATTATCAAACAAAAATTTCAGGGCAAGAAGCAAAGTGGTGTTAGAAAGATCGTTGAAATCGTATGGCTAAACTAACTGTCTAAATATAGGACCGAAGCGGAGCGAAAGCTTGTTTGTGAAACCCACTTCAGACTCCCACAAACTTTGACGTGTCTCACTCTATTTCTACGAGTACCACCACAATGATTACTACGGCAAAGCATTTCAGGAATATGCTTTTACTCGCGATATGATTCCTTTTAATTCATAAAATGAGTTAAAACAAAAAATGAATCAAAAACTGAGATCGTAGCTTTCGCTTCATGCTCAACGTTCTGGATTACCAGCTGCCAGTATGCTTTAAAGTCTTACTTGACTGGATAACTACGCCTGTCGGAAAAGGTCTACTACATAGTCTAAAGCAATGAAAAACTCTACAGAATCCCGATGGACCCAGTCATAAGCCTTGTTAAATCTTTGGCTTCTCAAGAATAATCTAAGAATAAAAATCCTTTCCAGATATGCTTCTACATGACCGAAAGCCGATATGGTTCTTCCCACAACAATAGCTAGATTATACGCTTCCAACAACTTCTCAAAGGATTTTCCCCGATGTAAGAGCAAGCTTTTGTAGTACTTTTTGAAATATGAATAGCCTCTTCTCTGTTTACCCATCGCAATGAGTTTTCCCGCCTCTCAGTCCACCTTTATAGCACGTTCTAACCATTTAACCCATATACTCCAAGCAGTCCAAGTTTTTGCAAAAAAATTGTGGCGACTGACTGGTAACTGAGCAACTTATTGCTTTTTAGTTGCCATGACAGTCACTTAACTAGACAGCACCGAAAATTTGGGAAGAGAGGACTTTGTTAGTCACTTCTAAGTCGCAAACTACCAATATGCGTTTGATTACTAATATGTGACAGTCACAAAAAGTTTGATATTAATGAGTTGAGCATTGGTCGCAAAAAAGTCGCGAAAGGATTTAAATCTGCTAAAACTCTATTATTAATATTAATTATATTTGCAACATTCTGAGCCCTGAGATATCCTTAAAAGTGATATTGATATAAAACAAATTGTCAAAATATTCTCTTATAGTTCAAGCATAATGCATAAAGATAAATTTGTGGTTAGTCTTAGGATAGACTAAGCAGGACTTAGTCTAAAGTCCTGCTAAATTCTTCTCGAGTTAGTCGCGAGGAACCCAGCCACAAGCCCTTTCTAAATCTTTTCAATGCCTTAAAAGATTGAAACTCAAAAAGTAAAAAAATTATCCTAAATGGGAATAAATTAGTCACTCATAAGTCGCTAATTACCAATATGCGATTGATTGGTTTTGTTACACAAGAAATTATATCGTAATTTTTTTAGTTTACCAAAGACCACTGTTGGCCTAAATTAGTCGCAAGAAGTTGTTTAAAAGTCATGATTACTGGTATGTAACTACTTATCCATCTACTGAAGTATTGAAGTAGATTAGTAACTGCTATATGACTCCTCAGCCTTTGAATTGTCATATTTGATTTGTTACTTATATGCGACTGTTACTTGACCATAAATAAACAGCAGTCAAATTGTCGCAAAGAAGTATTACGCATTTTTTTCTTCGACTTTTTCATTAATTTAAGATGGTGACTATTCTTGGACTTTAAAGTAGCATTTGAATCAGCGATTTTAGTAATAGTCACAATGGAGGAGAATTACGATTTAAAATTGACTTTTATGCGACGTCGAAAAAAATTCAGTGCGAAAGAAACTCTTCCACAACCTTTTACAACCAGCAGGTTTTCGAATAGGCCACCTATATGCCATCTTTATGCGACTAAACTTCGCAGGCGGAAACAAGAGCTTCATTGCTTGTGTACCCTTAAATATGTTTGTACGGACTTCAGCAATTTTAAGAGATTCAATCGCCGCTGTGGCTTTATATACTGTGGGGGAGTATTTTCTCATTTTGTCAGTGGGATTATCAACTTCGAAAATTTCTGGTTTTATTTCTGTCCCTAGATTGATTATATTCGCCCTCTTGATGGCTGGATTAACGCCATTTGTTCATATTCATTCAGTTCTCTTCTCACTCCACGCCGCCTCACTCCACAAACACCTAATGCATAGGCAACGACTTACGACGCCAAAATATTCCTTAAGGAGTTAATTTGAATGCGTTCAAAGATTTCCGGAATGTGCTGTTCAAATCGGTGTAAGAAATTGGAATCAAAACTCGGTAGCATTCCTGATCTAATGGTGGTGAAGGGCGTCAGTTTTGATTTTGTCTAGGTGAATAAGGAATACTGTTGCTGCAATAAAATTCGGACAACATTAAAGACTTTCCAGCAGGCAAAGACTTCAGTGCAGACAATTTGAGTGTAGTGTAATGTCAAGGACCATAAACTGTGCAACTGAAGGCAGAAATTAGATTGGGGATTGTGTATATTGAGGTTCAGGTATTCAGCGAGACGTGTTTTCGTTCCTTCTAGACTGTCGTATTGCCGAAGGATCCAGCTGCCTCTAAGCGTAATCAATTGTTGATGAATAATTGACTCCATTTCGCAGAATTGGACGCAGAACTCTCATCATCATCATTTTCGGTGACCGCTTATCGTTGGAAGGCTCGCGGAGGTAGGGCGGGTAAATAGTCCTTCCATCGTTCTCGATCGTCCGCCACCAATGCTGAGAGTGCTCTCTTTCGAGGAGACTCTTTCGTACATAATAGTTCGTAGCAGAGGTCCAAGTAACGATCCTTGAGGGACCTCAGAAAAGTCATTAAACGTTCCTTGATGTCGCAGTAAAACTTCCCGTGTTGGAGAAATAGCTTCATAGTTATCCTCTTCCCCATAGGTAATTCGGTGTAAAAAGCTTTTTCAACAAAACATGCCGAATGTAATATTTTGTGTAGGTAGATCACAGATTCATTCAAATTTGATCCATTAAGGAATAGCAGTGGATAGAATAGTGTAGTGGATATAGTTGATTTTGATGCATCGCCTAAGGACCTCAAACAGAGCCAAAAAAATGTTTTGAAATACTAAAACATCCTACAGGTTTCGCTCTAACATTTTAATTTTTAAAACAGCTTTTGAGTGTTTACAAATGAATATTAATAGCTTTTCAAATAAATCATTTAACAACCACGAGCAATAATTATTTAATTGCTACTTGTTTGCATTTTTTTGATTTCCTGATTTGTTTGCTGTTTTTTTTTATACACATTTCCACTAACCAAATAATAATTATATATTGGAATCAATTTGAATCTATTTGTATTCATTGGCAAAGTGTTTGCATTCACTCAAAATATCCAAAAATACCCCAGCCCCAGGCCCATAATGATACATGCTCGAACGTATTGCTGCTGCTCCTTCGCATCATTTATTTAGTTCAATCAAATTCCCAATGTCAACATGGACGAGGAGGACTTTTCGTAATTTCATAAAATCGTGGTATTGAATCGAACTGAATTGAATTTTCGTAAATAGAGGAATTTTGAAAAAGCACACGGATGATGCTGTTGAATTTTTGTGTGCGGGAGCTGGGTGATTGAATTTTGTTGGCCAGTATTGATGGTAGATCAAACACCCACAATGGCATCAGCTACCCACAATGAGGTAAGCAACTAATTATCGGGAATATAATGGCCAAACTTTCAGCATCCTTTTTTTTAGAGCTACGTTGCACATGTTTATATAGAGGCACACTATATTAGATGCCGTATTGCATGTCAGCAGTTTTTGTTGAAAATCGTCCTTGTTGAAAATGTATACTCTTCCTCGTGGTATGGACATAATTCAGAGCATACAGATTCAATATTTTATTATGTCGGATGGGCCCGATATAATTTTTCAATTTACACAAATTATATTCATTGACAAGGGGGAAAAATGGAAGAGGGGAGTTTGCCTACCGAGTAAATGAATACTCTTTTATGACATTACACTGAAATTACAATTTATTGAATACGCATGATGTGCGGTTCGGTGGTAGGTTGACTCATTACCACGAGGTTTTCTGCCTTTTATGCAAAGGATTTCCGGGATATTTCCCTAACTTTACTGATAACGGGATTAAAACTTAAATTATTGAGTTCAGTGCTTTGTTATTCTCAAGCTTTTTCAATCATCGCTTTCATTTTATAATAGACCATCTGCCTTACAAGAAAAGTAACTCTAGGAAGGCTATGAAAAGTCAAGACCAGGCAAAAGACTAAGAAAAGATATGATAGCCTTGAACGCAAAAGTTGTATCTGTCCTTGACAGGGTCGTCCGCTACATGTTCGACCAATGGCTCGTGGTTTATCAAAAGCCCAGTAGAATTGTTTTTCCTTTTTTCGTTTTTCAGGGTCGCTTTAAGAAAGTTGATTGCTTTTTGGTTCTCCTGACTCAAAATTCCCTGTCGGGAAGCCTTATTTAAACCTTTCTATCTTTTTATGGTACTGAGGCGGAGGCCAACTTGCCCTGAAGAGTTAAAAGGTATAATAGAGTAAGGTGGAACCATGAAAGGATCTTTATTTGCAAAACCGAAACACGAAGACTATTATGGCTGGATAGCCACCAAAAAACCAAAAAAGGCTTTCTATTCAAAATCGGAGGTTCGAGCCGACAAGAAAGACCGAACCTCCGTTTTAAAGACTTACTCTTTGTAGCTATAGCGCTTAGTCTGGACAACAGGTAGTCGAGTGTCCATCAGGATCGCAGAGGATGGAAAACTACTAAAATACGCTGGGACCCTCCACGGGCTGGAGTCCCGCTTAGAAATAAAGTAGCCTGTTACAACGATTGTATCATATGGCTAACCAGGACTTACCCGTTAGATTCCTAATACAGATAATGTTTTGGCGATATTAATACACTAACTCTGGAAGTACAACATTAGTTTCGTTTCGATTCATCCCCACATTTTTTTTTACTTTTAAGAAGTTGTTGCCAGTAATGGTTCTCCCAAGGTACTGCATTAATTCGAATTCAATATTTTTCTTCAAAATTTTGAGATTGAAGTTAGAGCTAGAATTACAAATTTTTGTTTTTTACAACAACCTTTTGCGGATTCTTCCTCATAGAACGTGTGATCAACTTTCACTATTGACGGCGACTACATCCCTAATACCGTATGTCTCCACCAAACACTAATCTGAAATTACATAATTCCTCAACAAATCTCTTACGATTTTCGAGATTAACGTACCATAAAAATTTAAATCCATTTGACAAGTAATTAAAAATAAATCTTCTTTTAGATCACTTTTATAAATTTTTCCAGACACGAAAAAGGAAATTGAAACTGCCCACGTGTGTCAGATCTGTTACAAAAACGTTCTTTAATAGGATTTAAACATCGATATTGTTTTCTCACTCCTGGGAAAACTCATCGTCACTCTTATTTGAGAGCCAAGTTGACAACCAAATTGTGCTTCTTTCAAATTTATTTTGTTTTTCGGCGATTAAGAAACGAATCCCGCAGTTTCGGGTGGAAACACTGCGGGATTTGTTTTTTTAATCAACCCCAGTAATCCCAGTTTTATGGTCGGTGGAGACATAGCTAGTTTAGTCCGAATCTGATTCGGCTTTGCCAAGAATACAAACATCGAGTACATATATTTGCTTGGCGCAGGGACATAATCCCGAGGGACATAAGCCCCACATTTATTTTTTGGGGCTAATGTCTCACCTAGCTGGGACATAAGCCCCAAACGTAATTCGGGGGTTATGTCTCACATCAGTGGGACATAAGCCCCCAACAAATAAATTTTTGGCTTATGTCCCATCTAACACAATTTTATAGACATGTCAAAAGCATGCGGGACCATTTGGGCAAAAACGGATCTTGTCCTTCTTCGCAAATGGTAAGATATAATATGTCAAATGATAAGACAGCCGGTAGTATGCCAATTTGGATTATGTCCTGTTCCGCCAAATGCGAAAATTGAGCGTCCCAATTCCGAATTTGTTTCGGAAAAATGTCGGACTCAATTTTTTAAAAGTTAAAACTAAGCCAACAACTCGCGTGAGCGGCTAAGCCCTGCGAAAAAGGGAGTTTAAATCCTTTCAACCCGCGAAGCGCTCCACCCAAACACTGTTGATCCAAAAGCTTCAAACTTCATGTCATAATTTTGAAAAAAATAACCTCATGAACGAAAACCTTAGATCGCTTTGCCCTAAAGTATGGTGGGAAGAAATTGGATTTCTTATTAAACCAGATATTACAGTTTTCAACTCTCTTCGAAAATTTGGGACTTATGTCCCATTTTCGACGAAAAAATGTGGGGCTTGTGTCCCACACGTGTGAGACATATGCCCCAAATGATATTTGGGGCTTATGTCTCACATCGGTGGGACATAAGGCCCAAAAAATAAATTTGCGGTTTATGTCCCTGCGCCCATTGGGGCGTCGACAATGCGTATGAAATGGTCTGCGCTAGGCAGCGTCAAACAGAAAATGTGAGAGACAATTTGGGTCTGTACCCATAAAAGGTACAAATCTCCGTGGCCCCTCTGGAGATCGTCAATTAGCCCACAGAAGGGTATGTATGGAATGCGTGGAATGTGTGCATTATTATAAGATTTTAGGGGTTTTCCCCTAAGAAAGCCCTGTTTTTACTCTGCTTTGCTAACCCTATTACCATATTATGTAGGTTCCTACCAATTGCCTAAGCTCTAACGCTGCCGGTAGGCTAGAACACACCACGTCAATTTCTGATAATCTACTGACAGCGATTGAGAAGTCATTATCGGAGGGTATAGTGGCACCGAAGTAGACGAGGTCCTCAGCTTCCCCATAGTGCCAGCTTCATTGTTCGATGACTGGATAAACTTGATTTGCCCCTTCTTCTTCTAGTGTAGAAATATTCCGATTTAAAATGTAATTAATTTTTAAACAGGTCTAACAGCAGAATCGCGTTTTCAACTCAAGTGTTTAGGTCCAAGATAGACAAAATGTCACTTTTCTTACGTCAGAGATCCACACTGCTAAAATTCGACTACCAGGTCACCTTCGCACCGAATTGAACACAAAATTAAACTGAAATAAGAGTGACAGGTGACAGTGAAGGCGTTTTGATTACACCGTGTGACGTAGGGGCAAAACACGTCTCGTTTTGAGCGCAGCTGTGTCTATAATTAAGTCGCTGTAAGCCTTGATTATATTTTTACCATCAATCAAAATAAACCGAAAACCGCATCCGCAAATAAACTGTCCTCCTCTCGCACTCCATTGAAGCCGGCCGAAGGCAGTCGTTTAACACAATGTTTCCTGTGACACTTTGACGCGTAAATTCGCACACACACACACACAAACACACACATCTAACTCACACTTCCGTCCCGAATTCGGAATGCTCTTCCACCTGAGTGCCACCATTCACCAGGCTCTTGAAAGCCGTTTCAAGGGTTGTTAAATATTGAGCCTGGAGTGGAGTAGGAACCTACAACGACAGAGCTACAAAAAAAGGACATCAAAATATGTCTGCCAAACAAATAACCGCATTGTTCACAGCCAGAGACCACCACACCTCTCCACCACCATACGACAGGACATTGTTGACATAGCCTTTCAAATGTTGGCAAGCACGTCGTCGTACCTAGGTATTGTGCATTCTTTTTTGTTTTGTTTTTCACACTCGTATATGGGGGATGAGGGACCATATGTGCCCACCCCCAATTGCCTGAGTGTGTCGTCAAACAAATTACGACGTTTGGGGCCACTACAGCCAGGCACAGGCACTTGCCCGTCGTCGGTACAGCCGAGTCACTTACGTTCCATTTAATAATTTTACAAAATTGCAAATATTTCCCAACCGTGAAAACACCGATACGACACTGACACAATCACTTGGCAAAACTCGTATGTGGATTTTGGGGGGTTGGACTTTTCCTGCCTGCACGAGAGAGGGGCATAATAATATTATTATTACTTTAGTGTTATTGCAATACCGGAGAAGAATAATACTGGAGCACAGAACCCAGAGCGACAGCGGCAGGACGAAAGGCATTCCTAGACACGGCAGTTGGTATAGTGGGGCTATAGCCACGGTTGTTCGCTGCTTCCTTGGACAGCAATTTACCGACGCTCAGGTAAAGGTGGAGCTTTAGTAGTAAGTAGTCGGTTAGCTTTTGTCAGGAGGGTATTATTTATGGGAGCATGCTATGGCCACCTGTCATTGTTCAGAGAACTGAGGCATTTCAGTGTTTTACATAGAAGAGATAAAATAACAATAAGGAAACGGGTCTATCTTTAGATGCTAACGACCGGTCGGATGGTTTCAAAGGAAATTCGGCATAAAGCTGCTGGAACTGCATGGGTACACATATACGGTACAGAAAGGACGCATAATTTGAGGCTTCTCGTGTAGAGGGGGTGTGACCCATGGTGATGAATGTAAGATAATACAGAGTGAATGTCCTGGGAGGTTTATGATTGGACAGAGTTTTGCACAGAAAAACTTGAATGGTCTACGTACCTATTTTAAACCACACGGGAGAGGTTTAAATTATATTTATAGAGCTGCGTGTGGTATCAAAAATGTTCTCTACAATGGATATTGGACAAGGACATGTGCCTATTGTTTGCCAGGAAAGGCCACTCGTTTTGTTAAAACTTAACCGGCAGAATGTGTCTTCGTGATTGACCGGCAGCCACAGTAACAACTGGTTGTAGTGTTTCAATATTCAGGCATTTTGAGCTTAGCATTTCGCCTTGCATAAAAGTATGTACATAGAATTTAATTTAAGAATTTTGTTGTTTTGTCTTTGAAATTTTTTATCCCTTTGTACTACTTTCTGCTGGAAAGAGCTCATCAGGATTTGCTGCTTTCATGTTATTTTAAGGAGTCTTCTAGTTTTTTTTTTTTTTTTAAATTGTGACGTGTATTTTCATTATGTAGCAGATTGGTTTGGGCCTCTTTTTTATAACCTTCCTTCCTTAGCCCTTTGGACCTTAGCCAATGACTACCTTAGTGGCGCGTAAACTACAGTCGAACCTGATGCGTTCCAAAAACCCTATTGCGCTGTTCTCACATGCAATCACGGCTGCTTATAACCTTTTACCGATGATCCGTTTCGAACGTATTTCCAAGATTTAAATGGACTACCCAAATAACAATTTTACTTCGATAAGGCTTTGATTTTCGATTTTGGAAGGCTATTATTTCTTAAAGGCCTCTATAGTACCTGTGGATTATTTCCAAAGCAGCTGCAACGAGGTCTTATAGAGGAACAAAATTCTGTTAATTTTCTCTGTTAATTTGCAGGAAGTCTACTTTTTTTATAAGGCCTTATAGCGACTTCAGAATTTCAGTACAGAGAGCGAACTACCTCTTTAAGGCCGTATAGAAGTTACGGCATCACTGTACCTGTACAAGGCATTTAAAATAAATAAATAAAATGGCGCAAAAGCTCGAGGTGAACCAGGGCCAACTTCACGGCAATGTATGCTGTGTGTGTTAATTTCTTCACCTACAAGGGGACCTACAATTTTTTGCCGAATCCGAATGGCACTTTGAGAAGTTTTTCAAGACAAATGGATACTCTCGGAGGGCTTGTCAGACCCTCGCGGAGGTGGGGACCGTGAAAAAGAACAAGTCTACGCCAGACCTCCGGCGTAGTAGGCACACACACTAACCACTACGCCACGGCACCCCCCTTGAAAAGATGCCATCGGTTTTTTTTGTTCAAGACTTAAGCGACAGGTTTATCAGTGAGAGTTCTGCTCAGAATAAGCGAAATTATCAGAATAGATTTAAAAATATCAGATTTTGTCAGCACTTTCCAGGCGAAATGAGTGGCTTTTCAAGAGGCCTGCGTAAAAATTTGGCATGCAACAAGCACAAATAAAATATTGCCATGTTCTTAGGCATAACGAAGCCGCCATATCAAAGTCGGCAGGACTGCCGAGGCAAGCTTGGCCGTCAGGTATACGGTTCAGGTTCACACTTTCCTGGGTTATAGGACATAGTCACATAAAAGGAAGCGAGCGTGTAGAAAAGCGTCTACAAATCTCACTTGTGGCTCAGATCTTTATAACACTAGGATCGGTTAAGGAAGAAACCTACAATAAAAGAAAATACTTCAAGGAACTCGCAAGACAAGGAGCTGCAGATCCCTTCAAAGTACCTGAACCTTTCTGTAGAATAGGGGATAATACCCTTTAAGAAAATCGAGAAGGTAGGCCAAGCTAAGACCTTCGAAAACCTTCAAGGCCTAAGGCTAGATAAAAAATAATTCTGGCGGATTTATAACCAGAGGAGATTTAAGGCATGCATTCTGGAATTCTGTGGAGTTCTAACCTACAAAAGGATAAAATGTCTGGTTAAACACCCAGATAGCAGATTGAGAGGAGAAGACATACTTGTCATTCTCAGATTCCTACATGACACTGGACTAGAGAGAGTGCTGGGCTTAGGCTCTTAGCCGAGGCCAAGCGTGAGCATAATATTCTCGATATTGTTTAGTAATAAATAGCACGACGAAAGCTCTTTGGAAGGAAGAATCTTCTCCAAGGTTTAGTAGGGGGCACAACGGACCGCTAAAAGGTTGCAGTGAAATACCCAACTTAAACAATAATTTTTCAAAGAACTTGCCCTAAGCGGCCTAACGGGGTTCGGCTATCCCATACGAAAGCGACGCATAAGTTCCGAAAATATAAAGTCAGTCGCAAGGGCGACCTCAACGACAACGATCCGGTTTCTCAACTCATGGACTGCATAACATCCTCAAAAACCCTCACAAACAATGCGTAGGTCAAACGATAAAAAGGTAACAAAAATGAAAGGCACATCATAGCTACTTGAGTGCTACTTGAGTTCGTAGCTACATGCTACTTGAGTTCATGCGTGAACCACTCTCTACCCACCTACCTGCCTGCTGCTGCATTGAACTACCATTTAGATGCCTGCTTTTGATTATGGTCCATACTTTATTTTCCCCGCCTTTCGCTGAATGATAAGAAGAAGCTTTAGTGATCAAGAGCCTGGATGTTCAGCACTTACCATCACCACTCCTTGGTCCTTTAACAGCATTTAATTAATTTCCTGCTGGTTTTTCTTGATAATAATTTGACACAAGTGGCCTTTTTGTCATTTTGAATTTCCAAGAAGCGTTTAACAAAATTTTAACGTATGCGAAAAGGCTAAAATTTGGCATAAAAGAAGCTTGTGGAAATTTAGCGATTTACTACAGGATTTATACAATGTCTCCATCGGCCATAAAACTGCTTTTAGTTGGAGACACTTTAAAAGAAATCCCAAAGTGTCTCCACTAGACAAACATAGAAATAATTTGACACGAGCACTCTTTTCTTTTGGTCAATTTAGCACCCAAAAGAGAGAGTGACGATGACGAGAAAACAATTTTGTTGTTAAAGTCCCAACAGAAAACGTATTTGTGACAGATCTGTCATACGTAGGCAGTTTTGGTTTCCTTTTCTGAGACGCAAACTTTTCAAAAGATCTGTGAAAAGCGATGAAAAGGCATAAAAGAAATTTATGAAAAAAGAGGAGTTTTCTTTTATTATTTGCCGAGATTTGTTGGGGTTTAATCAATGATTTATGTTAATCACCGGATAATAGTTTGGTGGAGACATGGTATTACAAACGGAGTTGTGGTTTGGCCTGACGTACTGTGTGGAGTACGATTTGGAGAATCGGAGAATGTGGTAGTTTGATTTGGAGAATCAAACGGACTCGTTATTTTCCCGCCTTAGAGTAAAACCAGACATAAAAACTTCTCAAAGTGTCATTTGGACCCACCTGTGTATAAGAAATAAAACAACCGAGAAAACATGCGTGTTTATGAGAAGATAACCCTGGCTCACCTCAAGCTTTTTTATTCATTGGCGCAGTCGTATCGAAGATTAAACTTGAACACCAGAAATAAAAACTGTTCAAAACAAAACGTTTTACTTTTGCATTTAAGATTTGGCTTCGGATAGGTGTAAGCCAAATGGCAAAAAATCATTACAGTGCCCGAATTGGTTCAAAGGACCTTCAGATAACTAAAAATCTAATTAATATTAATTCATAAAATTAAATTTTTTAATTCATTAAATTCATTTTTTATTAATATTCATAAAAAAAAATGTTTTCTTCTTGCACATATGGACTCATCAAAGCCTTAATTACACATTTCGGTATGAAACATCAATCAAAATCAATACAATTTTTTTTAAAAATTGCCCCCCTAGGCCAATCACATCGGCACGGCAATATCCTTCAACAATTCCTGAATAGAATTACTGATATGGAAATTTGTATTCACTCGACTTCCGTTTATTTTCGGCAACGAACCATACAACTAAGTATAATTGGCGTTTTCATTCTATTGGGGCGTTGATAAATTTCGTTATTCAGGTAAATAATGGATTTATTGAACAATTACTCGTTTCAGCGGATTGTGTGCTTGTGCGGATGCTCTCATAGGGAACATCGTCATTCGCGAGGAATTTCTTGAATCATCTTAAGTGTACACAACGACGGTTACAAAGTGGCCCAACACACAGCCCATCCCCTTAAAGTCTACGAATGTGAAAAGCTACTATATAGGCTGTAGCTGTAGGCTGGCGGAATTATAAAGAAATGAGCATATTTCGATGGAAATATTATTTATAGAATACACCTTTTTTCACGGTGGAGTAGGCCCGGCGTAAAATGTGCGATGGGTTCGGGCAAATATTTTCTTTTGGCAGAATGTTTTCTTAGACAAATGAGATGTTAAGGGACTGGCAAAATAACTGGCAAAATAACCTATTTTTCGAGAGACGATATTTTGTTTACTTTTTTTCCATTTCAGATATTCACTTAAGTTTGAATTGGGCTGCGATACCATAAAAATTTATTACACATTCATATGGTTTTGACAATTTTGAAGCGGTAAGAGAAGGAATTTATTTTGAAGGTGAATATGGAGCCCAGAGTAAAAGGATATTTAATGTGGCTACACAATAACAACCAGTTGCAGTTACAGAAAAAAACTTTAGTATGTAGATATTTGAAGATTCAACATCTTTAAGGCCAGAAAAAATATTAAGGAGGAGCTATGTAAAAATAATTCAGAATTTTTGTTCAACTGTTTGAATCTAAATAATGGACTCGGAAGTCTGTTACTAATAAATATTCCTCCCATTATGCTATACATACGACAGAAACATTCATTACCCTGTGGCTGGTGCAAATTTTACGTGAAGGTCTTATTCTCATACATGAGTACTTCCCTAAAATCGTAGCGATTTGAAAAAATAATCATCATCGCTAAAACTGGTAAAAACAGAAAACGTATAATATAGAAGCCTCATTGCAAGGATAAAGGAGCGTGCGTTTAACTATGTAACCACCGAAGTCATTCAAAATCTCCTTTAAAATATTGGTTTATAGTCGCGATGCTGAAAGGTCGAATTATATCACCTAAACTAGGTGACTGTATAAAAGGAATACCTATCACCAAAGAAGCGCCGCAAGATGGAGTGCACTCACCTCTCATATGGCTTCTTATAGTGAGCACATATCGAATGAAGCACAGACACTCACCAGTAAAACCCAACACTTATGCTGACGACCTTGTGCTCTGCTGCCAGATCGACCGACCCCTCTGGAGTTGTTCGTACCCAATTAAGGGTCTCACCAGGTGGCGCATAGGCAAACGCTCACCATGTATAATGGATACCGGTATGGATAATATCCGGGGTGGACCAAAACTAGGAACAAACGGAAATTCCAGGAGCGTCCGTCTCAAACTTCTAAACTATACACCTTTTTCGCTTTCAGAATGCAAATAGATTAAACAACAATTAGATGTATACTAGATGTTTTAATTGAGTACTCTGCTCGTTATCGTTATATAATTGTTTTTCTCCGTAAAGGCATAACACTTGCGGGGGTAAACTTTGGTGTTTCTGTGCAGATCAAAACTATATTCCATACAGATGACTGGAGGACTAGAAACGTCACAACGAACCCCGAAGTAGCAATCTATAGATGCTATGGATTGGTTCTGAGGGCACTGAAGCAGGCATATGCTCTGAGAAACTCGGTATCCTTACAAGTAGAAGACCGCTGAACTCTTGCAGTATCTTACAGGTTATAATTCTACCAATACTCATAGTTACCAAAAAAAACTCAGGAGGACATTTCCATTTACGTAGACAGCCAAGCAGCCATTTTAACTCTGGCAGCATCACCAGTAAAGTCTCGTGTAGAAGATTCTGTCGCTCAAAACTTAGGGCTGTAAACAGACAGCCTAATGCCTGCATTGTTTTGCTTACCAGGCCAAAGTGACTTCATCAGAACATAATAGGCTGATAAGCTAGCGAAGTATGATCCATATCTATATTTTACAATAGAGGGGAAAAAGGCCCATCCTCCGTTTTCTTTTAAAATAGAAACAAGTGAGTAAGTGCAGGAGTTTGTCTGTGACAAACTTCTATATACCCGACCCTATATACCATTTTACACCAAATCTTAAAGTTTCTTGGCCCGAATTCCTATTTTATTTGTGTAGGCCACGCCCCCAAAAGAGGGCATGGGTTTAAAATTTAAAATCAATTAATTGTAATTTCGTTAGAGTCATGAGAAAATACGGTAAAAGCGAAAATTATTTCAGAAAAAAACAGTTTTTTCCTAAAAACGCCCCTTAAAAATAGGCGGAGCTTAAAACTTTGTACGCAGCACACTTAGTAAATAGTAATGTTTTTAATATTTATAAAAGATGTTGTTGGTTTATGTGCATTATCCATGCCGAGAGATCATGTAGGCTATTTGGACACCCGAGATGGAAGTGGGCTGTGGTGCAGCACCTATGACCGACAATTGGGAAGTACTGGGTTCGAATCCAGGTCCAAACAATCATCTTTTTATTTTTTGTTTATTGCCAACATTTCTTGTTAAGTAAATTATAATAATTTTGATGACAGCTAAGCCGTACAGGCCCCTCTATTTTAACGTTTAGTCGTAGAGTGGAGTTGAAATGTTAGCGGACGGAATTATCAAAGAATTTTTTTTCGATTTGGAGTCAACTTTTCGAGAAATCGGGTTTTTAATGATTTAACATGTTAAAGGTGAGCATAGGCGTTATTGTGACCGGTCCAATTTTTGCGTTGTTAAAGGTCTTAGGCCAAATTTGCTCAACACCAAAAATTGAGTCACATTATGCCTTGCCCAACTTGACCAAAAGGCATTTTGAAAATAATGTGAAATAGAGGTTGTCTCACATTGAAGCCAGTAGTGGGCGTGGCCGTCGGCGGATTGAGCCGATTTTCACACTTTGTCTGTGTCACAAAAGAACAAAAGTTTTAGCTCTCTAGCTAGATTTTGAAGACCTAAAACCTTCACACATACGGACGGACGGACGGACATGGCTTAATAGATTCACATATCAGTCTGGATCATATCTCTAAAAGGTCTCAAGTGTCTACGGTTATTATTTCACTGTGTTACAAATTATGCATTAAAATTCATATATCCTCGGTCGGATACAAAAAAGGCTTAAACCATTCAAAGAGCAGACCAAAGCAAATGGGAGGCTTTGCAGAGCTGTGGTTATCAAACGGCCTTATGCCCATGTTATGGACAGCAGCCAATCAAAAAAGTTCATAGCTCTCCAAAAACCGAAAACACTCAACAAAACTTTCATATGCAAAGGCTTTATTGATCGCGAAGCTGAAGAAGATGTCAAACACTTACTCTACCAGCGCCAAAGTAGTAGCAGGCAACAACTTTAGCTTCTACGAAAAATCTTCTTTGAGGAACTGAACGAATTTAAGCAAAACCTTCGTCTGGGCCAAGTTTCTTTTGTGGGTATACCTTGTCCCAAAGTAAGACACCCGACTTCTCGATTCCTATCCTCGTTTTCATTCCTATTTTCCTTTTCATTGCTAATTTTTTGTTTTCCACACACATTCTCCTTCCCATTCATGAGTATTTAACTAACGAATATTTTATTCTTTATAGGGAGGTTTTTATTTTATTTTATGAGAGGGGCGTGGCATGACCAGCCCCATTAACTACAAATTAATATAAGCATATAAAATTATCCTAGTTGGTGGCTTATAATGTACCCAAAAATGGAATTTTTCGGTTCAAATTCAATAATTTTGTAAAATCCATCCCTAAAAAAGGGCGTACCTACCCAAAAAACTTCTTTTTAAGAAAATCTAGAATAGTGCCCGCACCTTATTCCCTTCTGGGATTACTGGTCCCCAATTGGGAGCGTCCCCAGGTGGCGGATAGGGGAATGCTCACCAGATATATCGGGTACCGGTATGGAAAATATCTGGGCGGACCAAAACCAGCAACAAACATAAAATCCAGAAGCGTCTGTTTCAAAATGAGCGGATTCCTGGTCGGCTTCTGTTACCCAGGTAACGGGCGGCCGAATACAAAACATATTTTTCTCTTCCAATAGAATGGACAACAATAAGATTCATGCCAGATGTTTTTATGAAATACTCTGCTGGTCGTGCTATTGCGTTTCTCGTAAAGGCATAACACTTGCGGGTGTAAGCTTTGGTGTTTCTGTCCAGAGGTTTCATGTTTGGCTGATCAGCGTTAATTTGTGTTGGATCGCGATATACTTTCTTCTTCTATCTTTTCTATCCCCAAATTCTTTCCGCTCGTGATATGCAACGCATTTTAAGGGAAGCCATAACCCCTTGATCACGAGCATATTATAAAAAAAATGTGCTTAATTTGTTTGGAGACCCTTGTTTCGCTGGCAAATTTGAGGTTTGCTCAAATTTCGCCACCAAATGTAAGCGGCGCCCTTGTATGAACGAAAGCCTTGTATGAACGAAATGTAGAACTAACTACATAATTTGGGCGTTTTTGAGGGTTAAAAATTTAACAACTTTTATAGCTTCGGATGACAAAAGAGCTTACAAAATTTTAGTTTCCTTGCTCAAAATTTAAGGCCAAAATCACGGACTCATTCGACTCAATATTCGGTTTCAATGATGTTTTTAAAGGAATGATCACACTCGCCAAATTTGTTCCACAAAAACCACGGCAACTTTCACCGCATGTCTCCTAACAGATTTCTCAGACTGGTCATGCTAGTCGAAACACAAGCCAAAGCGACCACCCTGATCACTGGGGTGGTCGCTTTGGCTTGTGTTTCGACCACCCTGGACACTGTCAGGAGATGGCACTCAAGATTTTGTGTTGTTAGTAGAGGATCGTGAAAGATGGAAGAATCACCGGTGCTTCGCGACTCTCATAAATGAACTCTTAATTTAATAATACTCCTTAAACATCCTTGATATGAACACAGTCATGAGTACACAAGCTGGCCACTACAATCAGCACGCATAGGTATGATTTCCACAACACAAAGGAATTTTAAGGCGAGCACGTACCAAGCTCACCGCCGCCTCTAGTTAAAGGACCTGCGTGATGGAGATTGACCATTTTCAAGTAGCTAGGTACTCGGTCTATCATCTCTAACTTTTCTCAGATTTTTAAGTCTTTATTTGCCTAAGGCCGGACTCTACACAAGATTTCCAATTAAAAACCACACATTTTTAAGCCTTCTGGAATGGACATAGGGTATCTAAGGCTCTCTGGCCATGTTTTAACCGGAAGGGATCAAAGGGACTATTAAAAATGAGCGGGTCAAGCTTAGGGCTTTAGTGGAAATTCTGACAGGTCCCTGCCTCCTGCGGAAGCACGCGAAGAGGCTCAGGCTTTCTGACTCGGATATTTGTCGCTTATGCTGCGATATGCAAGCGGTTGAGGATATGACACACATACTGTGTAAGTGCGAGGTAATCTCACGTAAACGTAGAAAATTTCTAAGGGAAAATATTTCTAGGAACCTTAGGGGCCTTCTGGGCTATTACAGGGAAATTCGATGTTTTAGCAGGGAGAATGTTTAGGTTTGTTTTGCCTTTTGAAATGTTAAATTCAACTGCTTCCCAAGGGATCGCGATGGGCCGTTTTTGGTGCCTAGTGGCCCTTTTTTCACAACGCCCCTGTTTAGCCTAGCCTTCTGGAAAATATGGAATCCTCTAAGCAAAGTCCTTTTTGCAGGCCCCTCTTTACTGAAGTCATAACTGTTGCCTTTAAATTAGAGCTCACGACCCAAGGGTGCAAAGTTCTATTGCTGATTCATATTAGACTTTGGTGGTTTCATTAAATTCTTCTATTAAGAAAGTAAGCTTTGGATATTCTGTGCATGGACTTTTATATTCTTTATTTTATTTTAACAATTCTGTATTAAGCTTAACTATTTTTGACCTCTTTCTTATATCTTTAAGCCCGCAATATGCTTACGGCTTTTTTTTAGTAGTCTATACGCTCCTGATCGAGATTTTGTCATAAAAAACTATGTCCTAACGATCGTAAAAAATGTTCACAGATTGGTACACTTCCTGATACTTAGAAGAGCTGCAAAACAAACTCAAAATAGGCAGATCAAGAACCCGAATGATGACGACCTAAGATCGAATATCTCCTTATGTCACTCTGAAATATGCTTGACACCTAAATAGACTTAAAATATGTTCTTCCACGACCTAGTCGTCTCAAGGCTCGCTTTTCCTTCGAATTAAGGTACAATCTCTGCTGTTCTATGTTGGAAAAGTTATAAAACTGTTATTCACTTCTTCAAAAAACTAAATTTTACTTGACATAGCCTTTTTTTATAACGGGTGATTTTTTAGCTGGTTTGGTTTTGGCAACACTGGTTTTGACAGCTGACGTGTGTTTAGTACCTTGTGTCACTGTCAAACAGCTTCAGTTTGGTTTGCAATTTAACCATGGATCGTCTTACAAATGAACAACGCTTGCAAATTATTGAATTTTACTATCAAAATTCGTGCTCGGTTCGAAATGTTCATCGCGCGCTGCTTCCATTTTATGGTCGGCATTCTCGGTGAACAGTTAATTTCACGTTTCGGGCCGGTCAATTGGCCGCCTAGATCGTGCGATTTGACACCATTAGATTATTTTTTGTGGGGGTATGTCAAGGCTAATGTCTATAGGGACAAGCCCGCTTCGATTGACGCACTGGAAGCCAACATCCATGCATTCATTCGTGAGATACGGGCCGATATGTGTGAAAGAGTATGCCAAAATTGGACTCAGCGGATGGGCTACCTGAGACGCAGCCGCGGTCAACATTTGCATGAAATTATCTTTAAACATTAAATTGCAAGGTTCAAACTATCGATTCAAATAAATATTTCATTAATTTTTTCGAATTTTTTGTGTTTTTTTTTTTTTTAAAGTTCTCAACCTCTTAAAAAATCACCCGTTATAATAAACTTGCAATCAAGGGGTTATGACTACACTTAAGATGCGTAGCACATCGCGAGCGGTAAGAATTTGAGCTTTGAGGATAGAAAAGATAGAAGAGAAAAGTAATTATCCATCCAACACGCAAATGTGCGAAAACTCTGCACAGAAACACCAAAGCTTACCCCCGCAAGTGTTATGCCTTTACGGAGAAAGATATTCGGCCGACCCTAACCTGGATAGCAGACGCCGACCAGAAAGGCCCTCATTTTGAAACAAACTCTCCTGGATTTTTCGATTTTGCTGGTCTTGGTAGGCCCTGGATATTTTCCATACCGGTGCGCACCATATCTGGTGAGCATGCCCCAATCCGCCACCTCGGGAGGCGCCCAATCGGAGACCAGCAACCCCAGAAGGTATTAAAATTGGATTAAGCCAATCATATTACCCCCACAGGTATATCACCCTCATGTCTGGGCAGGTGCACCTTAAAGTTTACGATTACTCAGTGCACTATTTCCGCTGCTTTGTTAGCAAAAGCCACTGGGTTGAGCCTCTTTTATTTCACCTCTTTAATTAATCAGTCGATAATTTGGCCGCTTCTAGAAAGCTGGGTATCCTAGCAAATTTCTCAAAATTCCAGGATATTCGCTTACGTTTTCTTCAATGCTTTCAATTGAATTCGTATATATGTAGGATTATTGAATGTAACCGTTAAGTGACTTGATAAAATCCTGATTGTTGTTTATACCCCTGTCTATTGGCACTCACGTCTCACGTCCCTGTCGAGTGTCCTTCACCCGAACATAGAAATCTCTTCAATTCCTTTCGACATTTGTGGCAAATAAAATATGCATTTTTGTAGAAGAGCATCAGATTGCGTATCCAGCAGCGATGTCAAACATGTTTATGTCACATGAATTATAAAATATTAGAAACATTGTTGCAAGCTCATTAATATAAATTGGTTTCACCGGATGGCAGCCGAAAATCTCCCGAACTGTTTAAACCTGTCGGCATGCCCAAAAGCCGTTCAACTCTGTGGGAAATTTAATATGAAAGATGTGAAAATCCATGAAACAATATTGTTAAGCTGCAATATTCTGCCCGCATTAAATGCTCAACCACGATATGGTGCAATGAAACAGTTGCTTTTTCATGCATCCACTTTAAAGGACACCTATGGAGCAGAGAAATTGTTTTCCTTTTCTTCTTCTCGCTGGGAGGAATGAAAACCAAAGTAACGTCGACACGCAAATGCACCGATGCATGCTGTGACTATGACTACGACTAGAACCGTTCATTGCATGAACACCACAATAGCTTTTGTTTCCTGCACCAGAGGAGGAAATCAAAAAGGAGAACTAATAAAGTCCTTAAAACTTCCAACCAATACGGGCAGCTCACAGAAGGAAGCGAAAAGATTTTTTTCCAATTGCGGATGTGAAAAGCAAAACAAAAAAATTACTTTGTCAATAGACAAACGCAAAAAGATTACTTAGCAAACGACAAAAACTTACAAATTGAAAATTTCCATTCCTGGTCTGTATATGAGTGGGTGTTGGGGGGGTGGGGGTGTGCAAGGGATGGTACTCATACTATCTAATATGTATCGTATCTGCTTCCACCCCATCAGCAAGGGCCCTACTCGGAGAAGGGAAAAAAAATAATTGAAGATAAATTCATGCAGCGGAGGAGTGAACTCCCCCTGATGCGAGGGAAGCGGACACGACTACACGACGACGACGGATATTTGATTTTAACGTGGCGCAGATATATTTTTTCTGTGTTGGTTGAATTGTGTGAGTGTAACCATTTGCAGTGTCACTGGCAATTCAATTTAAAAACAAGAAAAGGTTCTATTAACTCACTAAATTCGTCCTTCCTGACCGAACTTGTGGGGTCACTATTCACTTGGAACTTGGACCTTCACTATCTTAAGGCACCGCCCCAAGCTCTGAAGATTAAGCGATGAGCTTGAGCAGGGACTGTGTTTATAGATTGGGTTTGCGGGGCGAAAAATTAGATGGTCGTATATTTTAAAGGTCAAATCAAAAAGTCAGGAGTTTTTCTAAATGAATGTTCTACCTATAAACATGCAAGTGGCGGAAGGAATGTTATTAGTCGTCCCTTACATTCGGTGTCACCTTGGGTGTATTTGATTGTTTTACTTCGTGAGCGAATTTGTTATTTTGTGATTCGCACAGGGAGGCCAAGCGTTTTTGCAGGTTATGAAAACATTTAAGAACTTTAGAAGGTTTTGAAGAAAAAAAATAGAGAAGAACTGATAATCCTTTGGACACAAGTTTGTCTTGCATATAAAACTCAAACCAGGATTCTTTCGCAAAAACTTCCATAAAGTGGATGGACACAGCTGGAATTGCTGACCACAAAGACGAATTGATACATTTAATGAATCATCATTAATACTACGACTTACGATTACTCAGTGCGACGATCCCCAATGGTCATTTTCCCAACGGTCAGGGAACTTCAAATGGGATATAGATGCTGGCATTCCACAAATGCTGGTTAATGCTTCCAGATGCTGGCAAACACAAATCACCATGTTTGCACCGCACAAAAGCTAACTTTAACATCTAGAATTTCCTTCAAATGTTATTACTGTACAAATGTGGCCCTAATGCCATGTCTCCACCGGGCACTAATCCGAGATTAATATTAATCTTAACTAGATCCTCTACAAATCACGAGAATTACCATATAAATTTAAATCCTCTCGGCAAACGATTAAAAATAAATCCTCTCATAATCTCATTCACCCTATTCACAAACCTATTTTCTGTATCTTTGTAGCACCATGTTTGAGAATTAAAAAAGAAACTGAAACTGTTCCTGTACCAAAGATCTGTCACAAGTACATAGGTACGTTTTCTATTGTGATTTTTACAGCGAATGACAGCGCCCATCTCTTTTGAAAGCAAAAATGACAGAAACAGAGTGTTCGTGTCAAATCAATCCTATATTTGTCTGGTGAAGCCACTTTGTGGTTTCTTTAAATCGTCTCTCGCTAATCCTCTTTTAATAGCCGATGGAGAAATAGTATAATGAGGTTAAAAAACTCTTTACAAATTTCATTTACTTTTTTGACATACCTTTTTCATAAAACTTTTGCTCAGTTTCGCTTAGAAAAATGGAATGAATACAGCCAGCGTATGACAAATCTATCAAAAATATGTGTTTTATTGGGATTTTGAAGGCGGATTCTCTATTTTGTCTTGCGAAACTCCATCGATACTTCGTTTTAAAAGCAAAACGCAACAGGACAGTTAGTCCCTTTTTAGTTTTATATTCTTCTTCTTAGGAAACACTCTGAAATTTATGTTTAATCTTCTTTAACTCATCTCGGTTTTTTAAAAGTTGGAAACATAGCGTAAATCTCGCCAAGAGACTAAAAATTTATCTTTTTGTTAAACTTATTCTCTGTTCTCAAGAAGCCTTTGTTCGTAAAAAGGCAGAGGACCAGCCCTTGTCTTTCAAATCTGACTCAAATTTTATGTTCTATTGGGATTTTTATAACGTAATATTTCAATTTTTCTTGAAAATGTCATAATCACTCTGTTATGAGACCCATGCCTAGGTTTCCTCAAAAGGTGCAAGAAATATTTTACCCCTTCTGATCTGGCTATATAGGTCATACATTCGCCCTAAGCTGGAATATAACTCCCATGTCTGGGTAGGTGCACCGAAAACTGCACTGCACCTGCTGGATAGGACTCAAAGGCGGGCGTTAAAACTAATTGGTGACACCAATATTACGAAGTCAATTGACTCACTTGAACACCGACGCAATGTCTCATGCCTGTCATTGTTTTATCGCTTTTTCTATAACGCTTTTTCTATTCAGTGTTCCAGCGAAATAGCCAATTCCACTCCGCCCCTTAAGACTTTCAACCGTAATACTCGTCAAAGATCGAATACGCATCAGTTCACCCCCGAGCGAGCCCTCTTTCGGACCTACGGTGAAGTTCCGAGGTTCTTTCAAAAGCCGTACAACACGAATGTGGAATGTCCTACCACAATCAGTCTTTCCTACCCTTTACAACATGCACCTATTCAAAACAAGAGTGTATCGGTACCTCTCCTACTTTTCCTCTCTTTCTAATCCTTTGCGCTCGTAAGATGTGTACCATTTAAAGGGTAGCCTAATCTCTTGTTCGCGAGTGTATTATAAAACAAAAAATATATATAATCAGAAGCCAAATATTCTTATAATTTTGGCCAGTGGAAACACTTCATGATTTATTTTTAATCCTCCTTTACTAATCTCCGCATTATGACAGATAGAAACATAGTAAAAGTTTTTGCAAGAGACTTCAAAAAAAATATATTCCTAAATTCCTACCATTGTCAAAGACCTCTTTAAATCTTTTTTTCAAACTTTTACTAGTTTTTGCTCAGAAAAAGGGAACGGATCCAATCCGCGTATGACAGATCTACCACACATATGTATTATATTGAGTTTTTAAAAACTGTATCTTTTTTCTCCTGGGAAACGTCATAGTGAGTCTGCTTTAAGAGCCTAAAGTTGGGTGTTGGGTGGAAACAATTCGAGACTTGTTTTAAATCTTCTTTCACTAATCTCCGTTTTGTGGCCGTTGTAAACATAACACATGACATATCTCGGCCAGAGGCTTAAAATAAATGTAATAATAAATCTTATTCGCCCTTTTCACGCATCTCTTTGAAACTTTTTCACACTTAGACAACGAGAAAACCTCGCGTATGACAGATCAATTACAAATATGTGTTCTATTGGGATCTCGAAAACGTCACCATCTTTTACTTAAGGTTTAGAGAGTGCTTGCACCAAGTTAATCTGAAAACACTTCGAAATCTACTTTTAATCTTCTTTCAATAATTTAAGTTTGATAACTGGTGGAAACATAGCATTAATCTCGGCAAGAAATTTAAAGCCTCGTCATAACAGCCTTGTCACACTGGATCAAAAACTAAGTTTTTGCGTAAACTCGTATAACCTTCATGACAAACATGAGTTTTCCAATATATATGTTTATAAATTTTATGTTTTTGTAACGTCCTGGTTTTTGCTAGTTTTTGCTCAAAACCACTATGTTAGTCAGGAGTAACGTTGCTGTTGAGAATAACAAATTAAAATTGCAAATAATGTCACTTTTGCCTCAACTTTGGATGCAAATATCTATCAAACCTAATGTCTAATCTGAAAACTGCTTCCATTTTTGAGGTCAACGTATAGTTCTTAATATACTTCTTTCTTTTCAGGACTTTTAAAAGCATTTTTGAAAATAATATGGGCTTTTATTATGACGGCTGATGTACCGATGACAAACAAACCAAAATCTTGTTCTCGTCCAAAGTGTGAATGGCTAAACTGTTTTTTGTAAACTTTTTACCAAAAACTCAGTTTATGATTTAGTATTTTCCTCAGTTTTTTTTTTTAGAAAAAGAACAGGCACATGCAGTGTATGACAGATCTGTCATAAATACATATCTGTTTTGGTGAAATTTAAAAAAAAATTATTTTTAGTTCAACATTATATTTCTCCAGGAAATTAAAGAAAACTTGTTACGACCGTTAAAAGCACATCACGTATTTCGCGAAGAGGTTTATACCATGTCTCCACCGAGCACTAATCGCTGATTAATATAAATCTTTATTAAATCCTCTACAAATCACGTGATTTACCATACAAATTTAAATCCTCTCGGCAAGCGATTAAAAATAAAACCTCTCATAAATCCCATTCACCCTATTCACAAACCTATTTTCTGCACCTTTTGAAACAGTTTGAGAATCAAAAAAGGAAACTGAAACTGTCCCTGTGCGACAGATCTGACACAAGTGCGTTTTTTACTGTGACTTTTACTGAGGAAATCGATTTTCGCTCCTGGGAAATGACATCGCCACTCCCTTTTGAAAGCCAAAATGACAGAAACAAAGTTTTCGAGTCAAATTAATCCTATATTTGTCCGATGGAGCCACTTTGGGATTTTTTTTAATCGTCTCCCGCTAATCTTCTTTTAATTATCGGTGGAAACATAGTATTAAAATAGATCTCGTCACAAATCTTATTCATCCTTCTTACACACCCCCTTAAAACCTTTCAACACACTTTTTTCTCAGAAAAAGAGAACGAAAAAAGATCTTCCAAGAACGGATCTATTACATTTATGTGTTCTTTTGAGATTTTGAAACGTCACCGTCCTTGATTTGGAGAGTCAAGAAAACAACGGAGATGCACCAAGCTTATCTTAACAGCCTTTCGTAGATCTTTTTGCTATGGAAAAATTCAAAAAAAAAATGTCCGGTGGAAACACTTTGAGATTTACTTTTGATCTTCTTTCAATAATTTTCCTCAGAAAAAGGAAACGGGTAAAGGAGCAGCCCGTCTACGACAGATCTTCAAAAATATGTGTTCCAGTGGGATTTTGAAAATGGGTTATGATGGTTGTGACAATATTTTGCGAGCCACAGTACAGCAAAAGATTCAATTATGTTTCTCCAGTGAAAACACTATTGAAATCTGTTATTAGCCTTCCTTCACCGATCTCCGTTTTATGACCTGTGGAAAAATTGGGATCTCCAAGATAGAGTAATGGCATACTGGCTACTACGTAAGATAAGGTTACGGGAGAAGGATAAAAGGAGGATAAAAGGATAAAAGGAGTTCTGTGGAAATTCACCTTAAGGGATTAAACGAATCCCAGAATATAGTCATTGGGAACTTAAAAAACACTATTTCTGAAAGAAAAAAAGCTTCTGGCGATACGTTGGGGTAATTTCAACATGAGAGGTAAGTTTCAAAGCATAGACTTAAACTGTGAAAGTTGCAAAGATTTTATGCCTCCATTAAAAAGCCCAATCCGATATGAAATCAAATCATAACATGACCTGCGGTTATTATATCGATAATAAATTCAAAACGCCCAGCATCCAACACTCTTTCGAATAAAAATAATGCGTCTACCTTCTCAGAACACATGCTTATAGCCTGCTGCCGCAGGAGAAAAATTTATTTTATATTGGTGCTCATTTGTATTCAAACTACACAACTAATATCCTTATTGACTTTCAAGGCCCTAAATTTCCTGACATAAAATACTTCCTTTGAATATTGTCGACCCCAAGGGTTCATCCATATGCGGCAAATGATAGGGTAATCCCTTAGAGTGTGAATAATGTTATCCTGGAAAAAGGGCAAATATATATAGAAACTTTGCCTCGAAGCCATTCATGATTTATTAGTGGCACCCGCCTTTCTTCACTCTCTTTTTTCCTTCATCTCGATTGTATGCGGGGCTCATTCAATTGGCTTGTTGAAATGACAGATTGTCCCCGAAAAACGGACGCATTTATTTGTCAGCTAAAAATTAAAAGTTATTCCTCTCCCACCTCTATCTCTCTTCAACCATTCAAAACTGGCCACAAGAAAAAAAACTTGACCTTTCTGTCGTCCGCAATCTTAGCATACAACAAGTCATAAATTCAAATGCCTGAATTGGTTTGGCTTTTCGCTTTTCGATTTCGAGTCCTTGCCGCACGAGTCAGAATTTAATTTAGTTTGGCCTTTGCGGAGAGCCCCCATCTCTAAAGCGCTTGCCAAGTAGCGATTTATTACGTCTCCCTGGATTTCAAGGAGCAAAATCTTCGATCTGTTCAATTCCAAGTGTCTAGTTGTGTCATCATGACTAAGGGATGTACATCCTTTAATTTTCTGCTTTGGATTTCATCCTTGACGCGTATACCCTCGGGGTGATTTTGAAACAGAAAAAAAAAAGTCAAAACTCACCTTGCAAACGGGCATCTTTGAAATAAGTTCGTTCTTCATCACCTGGTCCATTTAACAAATGAAATATTGCGAGTACAAGGATTTCGCTTTTTACCTTCATTCGTTCACGGTCTGCAGATTTTCACATTCCTGCTTATTTCGAGGACTGTGGTGGCTTCCAGGGGAGTAATTCCGCGTCCGTGATAATTCATCTGCGAAAGGACGAAGTTTGCGAATCCCACCGAATATCGCTTTTGTGTCACACTAATTTAGGCAAACCAAAAATATGACAAATAGATTTTTCCATCTCGATAGGTCCCTGTTCAATTCATTTACCACAGGACACCAGGGACGTGTAATATATCTATTCCAAGTATCAGCTCATAATGCATCTAATGCCACATTCATTTGCAATTCAAATGCATTTGCACGAGTTCCACACGAGTAACTTGTTGCCGATGGAAATTCGTTGGAACTCCCAAACGCCTGTGGCCACGATGAATGGCTTACAGCGAAAACACAAAATTTTGGGTACTGAAACGTGAGTGGCACACCATATCTAATGAGGCGTATCGTTTAAATTATTGCAATCCGAGTGACCGATTCTATTGAGGATTTTGTGAATTAAATCCAGCAAACTAAATCGATGAGTGGTTTGACGAAATTTGTAATCAAGCCGTGTGTTTTCCATGTTTCGGCGCTTCGGTATCGGTTGTAAGGATGAGATATTTAATGCTACCAACCATGAGTTGCATTAGGTCCAATTAAAAGGAAAAAAACGCATGTTTAATGAATTGAGTGCGGTTTGGCTTTTTGGGGTGAATTGAATTGCATTAGCCGTACTTAATTTGGTATAATTATTAGAGATACATGTCGGACATTAAATACGACCTTGTTTCCTAGCATAAATTACAGGACCTCCCTCCAAAATGCATATCATTAGTTTTAGGGATACATGCAGGAAATTAAATACTCATGGCTATTGTCGGTTTACATGGTTTGAATATTATTTTTGTTTTAAAGCAATCTTTGTTGAATATGCATTACGAACGGTGTTTTTGTGCGAGCTTATCTTGGATTCATGTAAGGGGGCTTTACTTATACACAATTACTGCCAAAAGATCCCATTTATATAGTTTTTAAGGATTTCATTTCAGAATTGAATGCAAACGAATCCTTTTTTAAAACAAAATTTAGTTCTAAGAATCAATCAGGGAGACAATAGCCAGGCGAGGGCCACCTAGCGACAAGGTCACCCTAATTTCGCTAAGGTCACCACCGACAGTGAAGCATACCTAAAAAGTCGATGCATTATGACGCTGTAGTGTCGGCTCCGATTCCTTCGACGACAAGACTGTACTTCGGCCCCCAGAGTGTTTAAGTAGTAACAGCGTCCGAGGAAGGTAAGAAAAACGTAGTCTTGGACTTTAATATCAATGATGGAAACGAGGCCGCCTTTTTTAAATTTATATTTTCTCGCACTTTCTGCGTTATACTTTCTGTCCCAAAACAGTTCTTCTCACTGGAAGGTATCCAGACAGGAATAGCTAGCGGACCACAGTTGAATACTCTTTGAGTTACTGTAGGGGCAGGCTTTCAGCTAAGAGAACGTTTTGGCAAACCCTAAAAGATTGAAATCTACATCTTACCACCGAGCAAGAGGTTAACTATCGATACAATCTTTTCTCCATCTCTGCGGCGAAATAGAAAAACCAAGAAACGCCTTCCTTGGTTGAACTGGGAAAATAAGGATTATCAGAAGCTCATCGAATGGATGACTTTCACCTGCACAGAGAGGGTGAGAATCCTCGAAAAGCGCCTAGATTCGCCAAGAACAATCCAAGGAATCCAACAAGAGTGACAATGGAAAGGAGGTTCCCTTCTTACCAAACGGGTTATTAGTTCGTTAAAGAAAAATCAGTAAAAAAAAAGATCAGGTTCAAAATAGGTTCAAATAGGTTTGCCCTGGCTCATAAAAAGTTCATGGAAGCTGAAACTACGTTCCCGGCAGCTTGAAAAGTGCTCATCTGTAAACCGGTTCTAATGACTGGGTTATGGACAGCCTAACCTAGGAGGAGTGTATGATAGCAAAATCAGCCGAGCTACACAGGCGGGGAGTATATCCGTCTATAGCGGAAGTCATGCTGTATACCAGAAAAGGGTAACTTCAATCTTCCATGCACCAAGCTATATAGGAGGAAGTGACAGATATCTGTGCCGTATTTGGACGAACTCTTAACACGACAATAGGGAGAATGAAGAAAACCATTCTCATGGGGCATACGTGACGTCTGAAGCAGAATATTTAGCACCAAGGGACATAACTTATATATACGGGGCGTGGCTATTGTACTGACCACTTGACTCCCTGCACACACATGCTACAGCTTTGCAGGGCGTCAGATCAAAGGAGTCCGGACTCTGTTCTTAAGGATGAATCCACACGAACTCTCAGTGGGGTGCCCACTTAAGTAAACCAACCATGCACAATCTATCTACCTTCAAAAATCGGTGTTATTGGGAGGTTTGGTAACAGACTTATGAAGTAAATATTATACGAAGACTTTCTAATGCTAGACGCTGGCACAGTCGCAGGAATCTTCTGCGGAACTCTGGAACTTAAGCCGCGTTGTCACAAGGAACAGGAACAGAAACAGAAACAGAATTTCATACGTTAGCAACGCAAAAGGCATTCAGCGAATTTGGGTCTCAATTGCTAATGTATGGGATTCTGTTTCTGTTCCTGATTTACGTTGCTTGAAACAACGCGGCTGAAGGCATTAAGGATGACTACTGAATCATTTTTTTGGCGAAGTTCGCTCCTCAGCCATAATTCAGGTTTCCGTGGAATAAAAGAAAGACAGCCTTTAGGCTGTCAAGACAAGACAAGACGATCGCCATTTATACTGTTCAGCCAGCGGCCCTTTAGCCTATGGAGTCAGACTTGCTGTAGTCAAGGGATGTGAAAGTTACTAGCTTTACTAACGGGGCGCTACAGTTTTGGGTGGATCTGGGCCTCACCTTAACCCAGATGTTTCGCCCGTCAGCTCTTTTTCGGTAAGCTGAGCCGTCTCCAGTTTTACATGTTTTGCACATTTCGCGATATTGTCGAGAGGTCCCCTTTTCCTTGCTGCGCCATGATTTAAGTCTCAGAAATTCTGTATCGACCCTCTGCCGATGCGGCAGGCTGAATTTTCAGGTTTTCCTGGCCTAAACGTTGATATAAATCAGATCTAGAAGATCCTAACAGTGTTCTTACTCTTCTGGCTAGGTCGGTGTCGCTGTACCCTCCCTGAAGACGGAACTGGTCGCCTCCCAGGTGGCGAATAGGATAACACTTACCAAAATTTGTGAGTACTGGCACAAAAATTGCCCGGAGCTGACAAAAACTGACAACAAAAAGAAAAATCATAGACTTGAGTTGGCCAAAATCAAACTTGGCAGCTGGGTAAAATATGGAGCTGAACTTTTTAGTTTCCTTTTCTTCCCGGTAAATATTTAAATTCCTACTGGCGCCGGATTTCCGGCCACCTTCTGAAACTAAAAATTCTCTGCTGCTTATAATTTTTTAAAATTATGTAAACTTAAAATTATTAAAGTTTTTAAACATAAAGGCATAACACTTGCGGACGGAAGCTTTGGTTTTTCTATGCAAATCTTATGTTCTCTGCCGCGCAGTGTCTATGTTACATCGGAAACCCTCTATTATTTTCTCTTCTTTTGCATATTTCCTTCCACTTACTTGCTTGCGTTTTAAGGATCGCGAGTTCATTATAAAAAAAAATAATAATTAACAGTAAAGTAAGTAATACTCGAAGTATAAGTTAGGAAATAGCTCAATCAGCAGTGAGTGCGACACCAACCTCAGGGCTGGAGGCAATTCCCAATATGCTACCCCTCGACCTCTATATGCAAGAATCTGTTGCCAAAAGCACCTTGAGGCTTAGTCAGTCGCCTAATCCCAAGCCCATTTGGTCATACACAGATTCCTCAGAGCGTTATAGGAACCGACACCTCCTCCTACCTTACTCCCTACCTTCGAAACGCCTCAAAACCCCTTAGAAATGCATGTTTTTTAGCAGGGATGAGTGGGAATCTGGGGAGCCATATACACAGATGGGCCAAAAATGAGCATTGGCACGGGTGCGTGTCTCTACTCTGAGAACCCACATATAGAAAAATCAATAGAATTTCCTGATTCTTACAGCGTCTTCCAAGCGGAGGTCCTTGCAGTCAATGAGGCAGCCAGCCTACTGTCAATAAGGGCAATGCCACAGGATGATATTACCATATTTATAGACAGCCAGGCAGCCTTGAAGCTTTAGCTCTTCCGAACTTGTTAAGTGTTGTCGCGAAGAGCTTAAAGTTCTTGGCTTACAACACCATGTTAGACTCTGCTGCGTTCCTGGCCACAGGAACTTTCGTGGCACCGAAAAAGCCGATGAGCTTGCACTACATGGATCAGCATTAGATCCTCAGCAAGCCTTTCAATGGATCCAACACCCACTCTGTGGTCTAAGAAGGCGGGTGAAAAACAAGATCCGGATGAAAGCAAATACAAGATGGGCATCCTTGTCCACCTGTGAAATCTCAAGAAAAATGTGGCCTTAATATGATAAGTCCCGAACTAATGCGCTCATCAAGAGCAACAGGAAGACTTTGTCGTTACTAGTAGGTATACTTACTGCTCACAACCTTTTGAGACACCATGCTATGAAACTAAATCTCGACAATGACGACATCTGCAGGGGATGTTGCGATACGGATTGCTGCAAGAACACACCTCACTTTCTATGCCACTGTCCCAGTCTAAGTCAGTTGAGGAAAATAACTTTAGGAAGCTACATCTTCCATGACATCTCAGAGCTTTCAAACGCACCACTAACATCTATTTCCAGGTATGTTAAATCAACAAGATGGCTCCAGAAACTCAACACGGCGAAAGAAAGAAGCGAAACATCCATAAAACAAGGATTATTCCCCACTGGGTATCACAATGGGTCTCAATAGGCCTAAGTGCGATGAGGCGCGGGTTACCTCACTCGATCAACCCAACAACCAAAAGTAACCTAGGAAATAGCTCTCCCCTAAGCATCCTTAGGGGATGCAGACCATCCCTAGTCTGCCATCTTTAACCACTTATGGTAGACTAGGCATTTGCGATGTCGGCTTGGATTGGGATTATTAGGGTCTTTAAAGTGGACCAATAAATGGGCTGTGAAACTATCCAGATAACTGTTGGGCAAAGTAGTATGTGATAACACTGTAACACAGTAACTGTAGCACTGTGTCTGAGTACACTGATATACCAAAAAAAAAAAAACAAAGAAGTCGACAAACTTGCAAGATCTAGATCGGAGATGAATCTCTGATGGCCTTCAAAGTCAAAGCAAAAGCGATGATGGCAATTACACGCAAAATATAGACCGGGTCATAGAGTAAAGCCGACCCTACTATTACAAATTTACTTATCGGGCTTCCGACGCATGCAGGGAGAAATCTAAATCTTTTAGGGCCTTTAATCCTCACGATCCTGATGGACACGCTTCTCCCAGTTGTCCATACCAAGCGCTCTAAAACCCATTATAAATAAAAAAAAATAAATAGGGTGGTGCTACAGCTCGAGGTGAACCAGGGCCAACTTCTCAACAATGTATGCTGGTGTGTTAATTTCTTTACATACAAGGGGACCTACAATTTTTTGCCGAATGATACTCCCGGAGGGCTTGTCAGACCCTCGCGGAGGTGGGGACCGTGAAAAAGATTAAGTCTTTTTTTTCAGGTGACGATGGCTAAAAACCAAGATAGCAAAACCTAAAGGTGCAGACTCAGACACAAAAAAAAACCTTGGCTAGGGATGGACAAAAAGAGGTCACCTGTCTAGACCGGAGTATGCACTGTGCTGTGGCCTGTGGGACTGCGCACCGTCAGGCACACTGCACAACGACTTTTGCAGGAGCTGAAGGAACGTTAAAGAAATTGAAGATGTTCGTCACTCTGTTGTGCGAGTGTCTAAGATAGCTTCTGGCTAGAGCCCTCGGGAAATACTTCCATGAGCTGCCAGGATCAAAGCAGAGAAGAGCTCAAATGCCTCCCTTAATTTGTGATACACATCTGGACGGCTTGAAGCCAGAAGCATTTTGATATTTTAAAAGCAGTGCCTTACTGCTTTTTTATAAGTGTTCAAAAAGGGCTCCGGAATCGAAAAAGGCAAATTTCATCCTCCAATTGAGTTATGAAAATACCATTTAAAGGATGTCCATTATACCTTGCTTCTATGGAAACCAGTCACATCTTTCACTGAGATTCCAGTTGAAATTACTGAAGAACCGAAAAAACACATGTGGCGTAGATCCCGGGTGTTAACTCGGGTAATCGGCACAATACTTACTACAGCGCGTCAACTTGTCTAAATCCTATATTTTGACATAAAAGATGTAGACGAGATCCTAGCCGAATTTGATTGATTACCAAGCGCTTTTTATAGCGATTATACTGAACAGATGAACCGATTTGGTATATGGACTCCAAAAGCAGACACTGAATCTATAACTCGTCTCTACAGGGTGCTGCCTAGTGCGGCTCTGAAATCGATGAAAGATTGGGAATGTCTTTTTGGAGTTCCTATTTTATTTCAAGATTTGTTTGAAATTTCTTCAATGGTGGACTTTGCTGGTTATGGCGGCGGGAAACTTTTACATAGTTAACAAAAGCTTGCACCTGAGAGTAGAAAAGAACTTGAACAGGAGATTGATGCTTGTAGTCAGTCACAGTCCAAAAGGGTTGCCATTCTTGAGGAACTTTTTATTCGAGAGTCAATATAATACTGCAAAATTAGACTTCTAATATCCCATTCAGGTAGAAGGCGACCTCATCCAACTTTTCGTGCAACATAGGAGACAGCTACCCAGAAACAGAGCTCGCTGTTTGGTTGAGGCTTGTTGGTTGGGGCCTAGGACTGTAGCGCCACCCAAAGAGAGTAAGTAAGTATCCTAGCCACGAAAAGTAATTTGGGCGCCTCGTTACCCCGGCTGTATAAACCTCAACTTGGAAACTTGATGCTCAAGCACCCTGAAAAATGCCATCAAATGCCAGAAGACTTTGAGAAAATAACACAAGAAACAGGCATTTTGTTGTAAGTCAAAAGAGTATTAATGACTATAAATAAATTTACTGAAGCTAGTCACTTATTTAATAACTGTTTTACATATATATTTATGTATTTAATTATTTATTTATTGGCTTATTTGTTTAAAAAACTTATTATTTATTGATTAAAATAACGTGTTATATTAGCGAGTCCTCATTCTTTCCAATTCTAAGGCAGCGGCGAGTACAATTCAGTCTCTAAATCTGCATGCCAAACAAAGGGACGTGATTTCCAAGGATTTCAAAACTTTATCTTTACAATACCGAGGAACCATATGGCCACCAATTTATTGTACCAAAACGTCGAGGGTGAAGTTTTGCGACACAAATCATGAGCAAAGAAGACTCAAAAAAGGAACTGCTTAAGCATTGTTCTTTAAATGTCGATGAGAAATCATAACAATGAAGGATTCAAGTTTGTCGTATATGTTGTTGCTGTTTTTTTGAATATTTTATTTTTTCTTAGGAGAAGGTTTAACAAAAGAAGCTTTTACTGTCTGCGACTTATGCCAAACGCAATGGAAGAGACAATTTGGAAATTGATAATGACATCTTTTTCCAAAATCCTAAAATTCAACATCGCACTGCTTTCGTTGTGCGTCATTTGAAGCAGACTGCAGCCAAGAGACTTATTAAAAATTAAATTCCTAGTAAAATCATTTCATAGCAAAACCATAACGGCGGCGGAGGAGCCAATATTGACGGACTGTCTAAATTTAGATGGATTTGATTGTTTTAAGATTTGGGGATCCTGTCAATCAGAATTTCTGGGCTTGGGAACATGTTTATTTTCAGAGCTCCGAGGAAAGTTGACAGAAGTGAAATGTGTATTTTTAACATGACATAAATAAAACAAGTCCTTTTGATTCATACGCATGGTCCGTCAAAGTTCATGGCCATAATGAAGAACGCCCACATTAAATATCAATCAAATATTATAATCCTTAAGGTGGTGCTTTGCAAAGGTCATTATTAGAAATAATTATGGCCTTGATAAGAAAATTATAAATTCATCACTTGATTTGATCAAAATCAAGGAAAACATTTAATCGCCTTTAAACTCCTTAAACAGAAACCGATTTTATGTATCCCTACATGTCTTCGCTTTCGGGAAATTTATATTAATATTTAAACACGAATTTCAATCAATTTCACCGACAGATATCGTAAATGCCCTTTACCACGTCTTTTCGTATGTCACGTTTACGTTAAGTGTATGCCGTCTCAAGTGCAAGAATCAATATTTACCCCGATACCTTAACTCAAAAGAGGATAATACGAACACAAAAATATGACAACATGGCAACATGTAGCTTACATCAAAGTAAAAACAATCGAACAGCTTTAAGTTAGAGCAAGGACGTGCCCGCCCAACTCTGCAGAGCTCAACTCTTGCGAAAGTTATAATGTTACAAAAATATTACAAGTGAGTTTTTTCTTTTCAACGTCACACTCTGGGGAGATTACGAGTATGCTTAAACTTTAGCATGTGTTGCCATATTTTTCGGAGAATACACACCGACTGTCGATTGTTGTCGGTATATGGAATAAGGATATCAAAGAGGTTTTATATGCTAACAAACTTTTCACATAACGCAAGACACACATATGTATTTGTTCTGGGAATTAATAACCGTGTTTAGGGGGTACATAACCTACAATGTTTAAAGTTATCAGCGGGAGGTGATTGAAAATTGAAAGACGCTGATTAAACGAGTCAAGTCGAATAATGTGGGCATGGAATCAAAGAGTTTTTTTTTCACCCCGAAATTTCTTCAAAGGAAATGTTAAAGAAGCCGACTTTTGGGCAGGGGCGAAATATTGAAATATTTTACTCACTCGTGTGTGGTTAATTCCGTGGAATTACATATGTGAAAAAAAAGAAAACTCACCTTTCAGTTTCCCAGAAGGAAGCTATAGTTTGAAACAAATTAAATTTAAAGCAATTTGTAAGGTTTCCAAGCTCAAATATTTGAAGTAGAACTCCGGAGAAGGAAAAAAATTTGCCTCTCGGTGGTTGCTACTATCCAATGGAGCCCTCAAATACAACTTGAAATGTAAGTAATACAATAAACCTATTGTACTATCATCCAACTTACTTTAACAATACTAGGTTTCCCGTCTTTCGGAGAAGGTGAGAAGGTGCTTCAGCTCACAGCTTAAGTCGTCCCCACGTTGTTCCCTACCGATCACGCTGAAGTCCCTGACAAGGAGAAATTTTATGACAAAGTTGTACTCGGGGAGTTTAATGCAAACGTCGGAAAGGTGAACACATTTGGCGGGTTATTTGGCACAGCCTTTATGAAACTGCGGCAAATCTTAACAATCTTACAAGCAGCACCAGGTTTCGAAGGCTCCACAAGGCAGCATGGCGGTCTTCAGACGGTCAAACCACCAACCAAATAGACCCTGTGCTCATCGACGCCGAGCACATATCTAGCATCTTAAATGTGCAAACTTTTCAAGGGGCAACCGTGCGTCGACTCTGACCATTTTGTGTCATGGCTTGATTCAGAAATCGACTTTCCGAGAAGCTACGAACCGGCTTCTTGGAAACCCACAATGAAATAAGTCCACAAATGGGTAATGAAGTGACGCCCCGAAATTGGATGATAATTTCACTGTAAAATTACTCGCCAAATCAAAGATAAAATAAGTCCCCAAAAAGGTATGAAACAACCCCCCAAATAGATATGAAATAAGTCCCCCAATACATATGAACGGGAAGTCCGTAAAACGAACCGTTGAACACCCCATCCTATCCCACATTGTAAAATGCTAATGGCATAGTTTTTTTTTTGACATTTTATAAGTAATGCAAATTTCGAAAAGGGGCGTGGTCCAACCGCCCCTAATAACAAACTATCAATTATAAGATATTTCCACAGATACTTCCGAGTTACACAATGTACGTAAAAATGCAATTTTTTGGTTCAAATTCAATATTTTTGAAAAATCGACCCCTAAAAAGGGGCGTCTGAACTGAAGTCTCGTTTACCTAACCTGCTACCTTTTTTGTTTCTGCTTTCCTATATTAGGCTCAAGGCCAGTCGAAATTAAGTCAGGCAAATTTTAGGTTTCTCTTCAATTCTGCCTCCAAATGTGGGCGTGGTCCATAGTCTTGTATGAACAAAATGTAGAACAAAGCTTTTTCTACATAAAATATTAAGCAAATTTTTTCAATTTCGAGCAAAAATATTGAGTTAACTCAATATTTTTGCTCGAAAGTATTTGAAAGCATTTGAAAATTTACCCTTAAAATAGATGCCACTAGAGGAGGTTTACCAATTAAATTTGTCTTTTTTGTGTCTTACACTTATTAGGAGATGCTAAGTGTCAAATTTCAGCCTTTTAGAACGTCTTACAGCTTTGAAAACTCTGGAGGTAGTTGCACATTTAGGCCGATTGTGTGTTCAAAAATGTTTACACTTGTACTGCTTCGCATGACGTGCACCTGACGTACGAAGTTTCAGTACCCTAGCTCAAAATTTAAGGGACGGGCGGACATGGCTCATTCGATTCAAAATTCGGTCTCGATCATATGCCCTTAAGGTCTTGGGGGTCTACCATTATTATTTCACCGTATTACAAACTATGTGACAAACTTAATATACCTCCTATCCTATGGGATGGGGTATAAAAGTCCCCCCGCAAAAACCCATGAAATAAGGCCCCAATTTTTGGGGTTCATATTTCATATGAAATAAACCCCTGCCTCCATTCAAATTTTGGGAATTTATTTCATTTTAATTTTTGGGGTTATTTCCCGGAGCCGCTACGAACTACCAACAAAAATAACATCAATGTTAGACGCCTCAGCACTGCCCATTAACTTTAGGGTTTCAACCCCTCCTTAAAAAGTGTGCTTGTGTATGACGATGATTTCGTGAACAAGAAATGTGACAGAAGATGCATGTGAGAAGGTGGTGCAGCGAACAACAAGTGCAGCATATGAAGAGTATCGAGCTTAATGAAAGGAGGATAAAAAGTAACTGGCGAGAAAGAAGAGAGCCTATGAAATCTTCAACCTCAAAATTGAGTTTCGCGATAGAAACAAGATCAGAAAGTTCTATAAAACGGCCAAGCGAGTGTCTGCTGGCTTAAAAATCGGAATGCAGGCTCTTCGAAACAGGCAAGAAAACCTAGTTTCCGGAGCGCAGGAATATTTTAAGTGTTTAAGAAGCATTTCCAGCAGTTGCTTATTGGGCAACATGTATAGAGAAAATAGGCGGGATTGAAGTACTGTCCCAGAAGAGAACGAATGCCCAGTCGACCAAGAGGAAGTTCCACCAACTGGTATTGAAGAAGTTGGCGTTGTTATTAAGACGGTTTAACAACAACAAGGCCGGGGATAGACGGTATATATCAGATCGACGGTAGATCAGATCTTCATACTATCAAACAAACAAATCCAGCAAAACACCAATGAATTTGAAATTGAGACACACCATCTTTTCATCGATAACAGCTTTCATTATCAGGAGTTCTACCTGGTGATAGTCCAATTTAAGATACCGGCAAAACTGATCAAACTGTGCCGTGGAACATTAGAAAATATGCGGTGCAACGTGTAGTTTGGCAGCAGCACCTCGGAAATGTTTCAAACATGCCGGCAAAGGGATGCATTGTCATGGGCAATCTTCAATCTTGTTCTGGAGATGATATTTCGTGGGACAAAGGTCAACGCGGAAAGCACTATCTTAAACAGATCCCTGCAAATAGTATGGGCTACGTGGAGGATATAGAGAACATCGCTCGCGCCAGTCGTGCTGTGATAGAGGCTTTCACGGCGATTGAAGAACAGGTGAAGTCGTTTGGTCTGGAAGTAAATGATGATAAGACCGGAAGTAAGTGATGATAAAGAAATATCCAGCTAGATGGCGAAATGATGGAGAAGATAAAACCGAAAACTCTATGTGCTGCACCAGGAAGTGGATGTAGAAAAGCCGAACACGAAAGCTATGTTGGGTACATCGAGCAGATAGACAACAACACTCCAGCCAAGAGGGTTTTCGAATCCCGCTCAGGCTCAAAACAACTAGGAAGACCGAACCTCCGTTTTAAAGACAAAGCCATCGCTGTTGCTAAAATTGCTTGGCGTATGCGTAAGGGTACTTCGAACCAGGAAGAGTCGTCAGGTGATCCTTTAGATCCCCTATTGAAGAAGAAGATATAGAGATTATATAATTTACAAAATTTTCCTAAAAAAAAGTTGGTAAGATAATCTAAACGAGTTAAAAACTTTAATCGAGTTGTCGTAAAGTCTGGCTTACGGTTGGCTTAATCCCAGTTTGATGCAATCTTCTTAAGAAGGCCATAAAAAAGTTGGTCTTAACTTTCCTTAATAAATTAAGGAAAGTTAAGAAAAATAAATAAATAGAGTGGCGCAACAGCTCGAAGTGAACCAGGGCCAACTTCTCAACAATGTATGCTGGTGTGTTAATATCTTTACATACAAGGGGACCTACAATTTTTTGCCGAATCCGAACGGCACTTTGAGAAGTTTTTCAAGATAAATGATACTCTCGGAGGGCTTGTCAGACCCTCGCGGAGGTGGGGACTGTGAAAAGAAGTCTTTTTTTTTCAGGTGACGATGGCAGGATTCGAACCCAGACCTCCGGCGTAGTAAGCACACACACTAAGTAATCATAACCACTACGCCACGGCACCCCACAAGGAAAGTTAAGACCAAGTTAAAAAATAGGTTTATGTAACCTTTCCTTGACTTAATAGCGGACGATTTTGCTAGCGGATGACATACTTTCTCCTACATTAAAAAATATCTCTCTACTTTCAAGCAACATAGTCATATGAAGCATCGACTTTTTAGGTCTGTTATTGCCCTTGCTATTTGAAAATTTAAAAAAAAAATTATTTTACTACTTAAAGCTTTTTTTGGGGGGAAATACAGATTCAAATGTCTTTTAGGATAAGCCATGGCCTGAACGGTTTCAGTAAAACTCAATAGGGAACTTTTTATAAGTTCCATAGTCTCAGTAAAGCTTGCAACAGAAAGCCTCAATGCAAATTACAGCTTTGATTAGGCCCTATACAAGCAACAGTTTTAGTTAAGTCTTATGGGGAACTTTACAATAGCCAAAGTTGAGCATAAGCACTTTCGGAAAGTGCGCAAAATGGTATTTTAAGCTTTATACAAAAATTGTTATAAATTAAAATTAAATAAATTAAATAAATTAAATAAAAAAATTCCCACTTTGCATTTTTTACATCGTAATAAAGTTCCTTTCAGCCAAACTATTTTCAGGAGTGCGGTTTACTGAACCACCCATTGTGTATGGAAGATAATATCGAAATAAGGGTGGATTTTTTTTAAGCTTATGCTATGGAAAGCTTTTAAAAAGAACTTAGTAAGCCTAAGCAGCACTGGTCTCGTTTAAATTGGACACATAAATTACTGAATTACTAGATATTAAACCTCGGCCATGTAAAAGCTTTGCTTACAAGCTAAATTTGATGAATTTACTCATACTCTGATATTTGCTTAGAAATGTGAGTAAATTCGTCAATTCATCAGTTCCATGCAATTCCGTTTTAAAGCTTTTACTTCAGCTGATCGCGTAAGCAAAATTATTGTGGAAAGCTTGATCAGTTTCCTATAAGTGAGACTGTAGGTACTTTTACAATTTACTAAATAGATCACAGCACTGCGCGTTCAAGAAGACCAATTGAAACAGGCAGAGAAATGAGGTGAAAGTACTATTTAAAGGCTTCAGCCCGATGAATCCGTTGCATCCTTTACGACAAATTACACCACTGGCAACTCAGTGCAACGTACGACGCGCAATTTATCGATGGGCGGCTTCTCATAGAAACGTGTGGAATTCGAAGTGACTCGACGGACTCAACGGGCTTAATACTGTAATATTATCCTGTACATTTATCCAAGCTCAATAGCAACATAATAAGAGCTATATCGTCTGGTTATCTATATAAAGGCTAAGCCCAGAGCTCAAAAATAGACTAAGCTGCAACGTCATGTATAAGAACAAATGATCGGTCACGATACCAGGGTAAAAGCTTCTTAAATGAGGCGGATTACTGGTGCCAATCATAAAGATTGACTGAGACGCGACTTTCATGACTGTTCTTTAAAACTGCGCTACCAGGCAAATAGGTAGGCGAGGAGTAACGTGAAGGAATCAAGTCGGAAGCCACTCGTGAGTTCGCCTGGGCACCGAATTTAAAGAGTTAGATTTGTCTTATTTATCAAGAGAGATGAAAGGATCAATTTAGCGTCTCGTCTCCGCAGTATTTTTAATTGCCAATCAATTTCCTTTTCTTTCTAAAAAATATTCAAGTAGCCTGAGCTCTTACATTTTTATTCAACATAGTCACATCCAATTTTCACTGTTTCCTCTTAAAAAAATCACTCGTCTTCATCGATTTTCAATGATTGATTAGGTATGCAAAGCAACGCCTTTATGACACTCTACAAGGAATCTTCCCCGAGAGTAAGGTCTGGCATAAAATCGCTGGTGTAAGGCAAAACTCAAAGTACCTACACCTAAAGTAACCTTCAGGTTGGCACTGTGTGAACAATTCGAAACACATGTTGCCATAACACTAAGACCTAATGGTACTTTTACTCTAGTTTTAAGTTCCATAAAAACCCCACCACTGATCCCTTTAAGTGAGCCATTTTTGCTGCCCTACATTAGACTGAACTTTTTGTCCATAAATCAGAACAGACTATCCTTACACCCTTAATTGCACGGCAATTCCCGCTAGCAAAACACCAGCCCATTGTGCCTGTCCAAATCATTTAGCTGGCCCCCGAATTGTATTCCCAAATGAAATGGATACAAATGAAATGACAGCACCTGAAACCAGACAACTGAATTGCTCCATTTCAAGTGTGTTCAACATGATGCGCACAAAATGTTGACACTCGAAATGGCTTGCTGCTATCTGGTAATCTCATGAGGAAAAAACTAAGTTTTTATATTGGATTCACAGCGTTTAGCGGGTTCTTCTGTGGATGCTGGTTAAGCACATGGGGGAAGTGTGATTAAGTTTCCGAAAGAGCCGAATTTAAACTGCAGTACGAGATTAGATTTAGATAGTATAATCGTTATCTAGCTCCCACAATGTGGAATTTGAGGGGTGGTTCACTTCGTCAAGCTAGAATATCCTTTTCCAGACAGATTTTTTGTTCAAATTGAATGCCAGCAAAAAAGGTGAATGTTTTAATCATTCTAAACCAAAAAAGGATGAACAACTTGACAGCTTAAAACTAAAGCTTAACATTTTTTGAACGTCAAGTTGTATTTCTTATGAAAAAAAACCCACAAAGCAACACAGATTTCGCAAAGTTTTCTGCTTCAAGAACTGTGTCTACCATGCCGAGTGTGTAACCGACTGCGCCATTCGGGAGCTGCCCCAAATACATAGGCAAATGCGTCCATGTATCTCTACTTGAAAATAAACCTCTTAATCACAAGGAATTGCACTGGTGTAGTGGAAGCTGTTTGACAATGTTAGACTGCGCCAAACACAAATTATTTGACTGTCGTAGATTGAAGTGTATGCAGAGCAAATATTATCCACGCACGGCTCGGCTAGCAAAGTTTATCTGATCGAGTTTTCGACTGGAATTCTTCTGATACTGAAATATATAAAACTAAATGTATGAAATCCTGGAACAGCAACACACAAATCTGTGTCGCACTGTATTGGTTGTCACCCTCCACAAATCTGCATTGAACTGCATTGGTTTTCTCCCTCACTTGCCCCCAGCATTACTACTTAATATGCCATAAAAGCTATAAAAATAAATTTTCACATCCTTTAATTTAAGGCGCCCGATATAATCAACTCTCACCACTGCTCCAGCCACATCCACATTTCTGTCGTGCTTTCCATTCACAGGACAAACTCTATAGATAACTATATACCGCTCCTCAGAGGAGAGGGCCGCACGTCCTCGTAAATCTATTTACTTACACAAACATACAGTAGAAGGAATCTTCAAAGCATCCGGCCATGACGACTAGCTATACTTGGTCCTGCCAAGTTGAACAAATGTCAAATCGATAGCGACGTTTCCGAAGCCGATTGATGCTGATGAGAGCCATGATAATGATGATGATGGTGTGTCGGTAGTCGGTTCTCCTTCGCCTGAGCCATATCGTGTTGTCGTATCCACGATAAAGAGAGTTTTATTTATGGTCATGCCCTTATATTGGCAATCAATAAAATTTCACGGCTGATAATCAAAAGGACTCTTCCCCATCGAATATAATATGTAGTATAGGTACCGCCAGCGAGCGAGCCAAGCATTAAGGTAGAGCTGAATGAATTCCTTTATTTTAATGCCAGCAATCAGCACCTCCGGGACGAAATGCGAGGAGGTGCTAGACGATATGGTTTGGTCTTATCTGTTGTCGTCCTGGCTGAATCCCGCACAGTGGATTTTGTTGGCATACATCGATTCGGATATCGAAATAGATCGTTTGATCCATAAAATTTAAGCCTTACACGGATCATTTAATGTTTGGCGTCCATAAATAAAATAGCGAATGCGGCGGGCTGCTATGTGGCTAAGACTGGTGCGTGCTAATGGCTGAGGGTGACTGGTGACTGCGGCGTGGGTAAAAGGTATTCTGGGCCACCTAGTTGTACTAATTGAAGCGGATAATATGCCCAATTCATTTGCCAAAGAGGGGATGTCTATTTTCAAGTCGAGGAATGCTTTTTCCCATGGAATTCAGTTTATCGAAGCAGGAAAGTGTCTTTAAATGATTGCTTCATGGAGCTTTGAATATTTTATTATGTTTGGCTTTCATGATTTCTAGTCATTATAGAAGCTGAATAGTATGCGAGTTGAAAATGGATGATGTAGGGGATAAAGTTGGACTATGACAACATCCGGAAAAGCAGCGCAGTATGTGACTATTGTCTTCGTTCACCATAAATGGTCCTTTAGGTAAGCACAGCATAATTTTCCACCACAAACAACACAATTTTCTGCCTTAAATCAAGGACAATTGGCCTCCTAAAACTACTTCTCTTATATCCTTATGTTCGCTACCCTAACGTCCATACAAAGGCTATCTACTTTGACCACCCATTCATTCAGGATAATCCCACCTGAAATCCACTTGAAAAATATAATTTTACTTCTAGGCTTATAACACAACAAAACCATGATATACCTAAACAGAAGGCCCCGCCTAGCTAAGGACACAATTCCTGTTCACACATATCGTTTAGTGAGCCCATAAATATTCTGCATGTGGAGTGCAAGGACAATAACATTATCACATCATTAAAATTACCTTAGGCGCCCTCATTGATTTTCCATTAAAAACCAACGCACATCTTTTCAAGGATTTGTATGAGGGAAGAAAAACCCCCGCTTCCTTGGTAGAAAAACCCAAATACCAGAGACACACACGCTTCTATAGACACACGGAGGAAAATCTCTTCGTCAGCAGCGCTTTGAATCCAAATGAACTTCGCAATTATTTGCAGTTCATTCATGTCCTGCCCCGCTAAAATGTGAATTGTCAAAACATTCGATAGCCAGTGGCAACACAAGAAACACCGATGCCAACGATTTGCTATTTATGCAGGCGTCTTTCCATGCCAAAAAGGTCATTTTCCCAGCTCCACCACATGATCTGAGCTGAGAGCTCATCCTCCTCAAGGTGAGGACCAGCGACCGAAAAATATTCAATTGTTACAAGCACACAAACTCACACAGGGAAAAAATAACCTAACAACGAGAAAGTTACCTCGGAAAAGGACTCCCTTCCTATACAGAGGCCATAGGATAGCGCGAGTATATCTACAAAGCCCCATTGTCATCTCTATGGCTGTGAACGTGAGCCAGGGGAGGACGAGACGGCGCGGACGTGCGAAAAATGTTCAACATAATAAATTTCCCATTTTCACAGTTCACTTACATGGCGGTTTATCAAGATTCTCCCCCGGCAGATAGTCGAACGTGGCAGGCAAAGTGAAAGGATGTGACGGGTACACAAGTTTCCTTCGCTTAACTCAACTCAGCCGAGCAGCGAGGATGAATCGCTCTCTGAAGGGTAAATCATTAAAACTAGGACGCGCGCTGCATGCCAGAGGGTGGCTTCGGGTTGGTAAGCACACTCACACAGGTACACCTCTAGGCCATCAGGATTTAAGGTCCTATCAACGTACATATGTTACCTAAGCGCGCCGCATTGATTTATAACAAGGCCGTATACATCGACAACCCGGAAGATCGTATGCATACGTGCCTCGTGTCGACCTAACAAAGCCCTCTGGCTTAGGCAAAGAAGAGCACCAGGTTTGCAACTTGACATGGCGGCAGCAGGAGCATCCCGTAGGTGTCAATATGTGGCTGAACTCTTTTTCGACAGTGCGGATGCTCACGTTCGCAAGGTGTAGAGCCCTGAAAGATGGCACGCCGACAGGATGGTAAATTGAAAGAGGCTTAGGTTATAGGCGCTGCAAATAATGATGTTCCCGAATCACCCTTAGTTTTGTGTTAAATTAGCATTCCTCCCACAATCACCTACCTTCCTCCACCGCCCACCGTATGGCTCCTATCAATCAGGAGCAGCAAAAAGGAACATTCGTAAATAATAAAAAAAAAATCCACAACAGGACAACAGTGTTGCTGTTCATGTTTCTTGTACTTGCAACACCCACGCAGTTGTTCCAGCGCTCGCCCTCCGCATTCTTGTTAAATTTAAGGAATTGAGTGTCCTAGAAGAAATTTAAATTTAAAATCCTCAACGCGTCCGCAAGCCAATAAAACTTTTGAAGAGGGTCTCCGGAGACGTCGATGACGGTGACGACGACCTCCTCCTGACGCGAGGTTGGGGGAGGGTCCATCGCGCTGGTCATTTCCTTGGCACGTGAATTGATCAGGATCAGATTTATTTATGGCTAACAATGTTATGATACATGACTGTAAAACGATGCTAGGCGGGCTCAAGTGTTGTCCCATTGGTTTAGGTTTTTTTTTCTATATCCTGTCCCTGTCGACTTGTGTGTATAATGTTTTATTGACATTTTATTGTGTGCTGTATCGGCTAAAGAAATTCGGTCGTTATTCCGACAATTAACCTGTGTATACGGTGATGCGTGTGTCCTGTGAGGGTGAAGCTGTTCTTTTCCTGATTCTTCTAATGGTCGCAGCGGCAGTTATTTTTTTATGGACGATGTCGTAAAATTTTGCTTTCCCAACGAGTGGGAGAGATGGATTTTTTTTCCGCTTAATAAATTAAGTTATTTTTTTAAGGATAATGAAAGGATCGAAGTCGATTTATTGTGTAGCAGGTTGGGATTTTATTGATGTGCTCCGGGTGCAGTAGATAACCATCTGGGGGTGGAATTTCATAAAAATTGCTTAATAAAATTAAGTGAAATGACAGATTTTGTTTATGTGTGAGAAGAGAAGGATCATCCTCCTTGAAAAGCAGTTCTTAAGGAGTCAAATGAAAGGAACTTTTGAGAAGCAAATATGGTAGGAGAATCAATAGAGTCTATGATGTGGTCAAGTCTTTAACAGAAACTAAACTTAAAACTGAAAACTGGAAACTGAAAACTGAAAACTGAAAACTGAAAACTGAAAACTGAAAACTGAAAACTGAAAACTGAAAACCGAAAACTGAAAACTGAAAACTGAAAACTGAAAACTGAAAACTGAAAACTGAAAACTGAAAACTGAAAACTGAAAACTGAAAACTGAAAACTGAAAACTGAAAACTGAAAACTGAAAACTGAAAACTGAAAACTGAAAACTGAAAACTGAAAACTGAAAACTGAAAACTGAAAACTGAAAACTGAAAACTGAAAACTGAAAACTGAAAACTGAAAACTGAAAACTGAAAACTGAAAACTGAAAACTGAAAACTGAAAACTGAAAACTGAAAACTGAAAACTGAAAACTGAAAACTGAAAACTGAAAACTGAAAACTGAAAACTGAAAACTGAAAACTGAAAACTGAAAACTGAAAACTGAAAACTGAAAACTGAAAACTGAAAACTGAAAACTGAAAACTGAAAACTGAAAACTGAAAACTGAAAACTGAAAACTGAAAACTGAAAACTGAAAACTGAAAGCTGAAAGCTGAAAACTGAAAACTGAAAACTGAAAACTGAAAACTGAAAACTGAAAACTGAAAACTGAAAACTGAAAACTGAAAACTGAAAACTGAAAACTGAAAACTGAAAACTGAAAACTGAAAACTGAAAACTGAAAACTGAAAACTGAAAACTGAAAACTGAAAACTGAAAACTGAAAACTGAAAACTGAAAACTGAAAACTGAAAACTGAAAACTGAAAACTGAAAACTGAAAACTGAAAACTGAAAACTGAAAACTGAAAACTGAAAACTGAAAACTGAAAACTGAAAACTGAAAACTGAAAACTGAAAACTGAAAACTGAAAACTGAAAACTGAAAACTGAAAACTGAAAACTGAAAACTGAAAACTGAAAACTGAAAACTGAAAACTGAAAACTGAAAACTGAAAACTGAAAACTGAAAACTGAAAACTGAAAACTGAAAACTGAAAACTGAAAACTGAAAACTGAAAACTGAAAACTGAAAACTGAAAACTGAAAACTGAAAACTGAAAACTGAAAACTGAAAACTGAAAACTGAAAACTGAAAACTGAAAACTGAAAACTGAAAACTGAAAACTGAAAACTGAAAACTGAAAACTGAAAACTGAAAACTGAAAACTGAAAACTGAAAACTGAAAACTGAAAACTGAAAACTGAAAACTGAAAACTGAAAACTGAAAACTGAAAACTGAAAACTGAAAACTGAAAACTGAAAACTGAAAACTGAAAACTGAAAACTGAAAACTGAAAACTGAAAACTGAAAACTGAAAACTGAAAACTGAAAACTGAAAACTGAAAACTGAAAACTGAAAACTGAAAACTGAAAACTGAAAACTGAAAACTGAAAACTGAAAACTGAAAACTGAAAACTGAAAACTGAAAACTGAAAACTGAAAACTGAAAACTGAAAACTGAAAACTGAAAACTGAAAACTGAAAACTGAAAACTGAAAACTGAAAACTGAAAACTGAAAACTGAAAACTGAAAACTGAAAACTGAAAACTGAAAACTGAAAACTGAAAACTGAAAACTGAAAACTGAAAACTGAAAACTGAAAACTGAAAACTGAAAACTGAAAACTGAAAACTGAAAACTGAAAACTGAAAACTGAAAACTGAAAACTGAAAACTGAAAACTGAAAACTGAAAACTGAAAACTGAAAACTGAAAACTGAAAACTGAAAACTGAAAACTGAAAACTGAAAACTGAAAACTGAAAACTGAAAACTGAAAACTGAAAACTGAAAACTGAAAACTGAAAACTGAAAACTGAAAACTGAAAACTGAAAACTGAAAACTGAAAACTGAAAACTGAAAACTGAAAACTGAAAACTGAAAACTGAAAACTGAAAACTGAAAACTGAAAACTGAAAACTGAAAACTGAAAACTGAAAACTGAAAACTGAAAACTGAAAACTGAAAACTGAAAACTGAAAACTGAAAACTGAAAACTGAAAACTGAAAACTGAAAACTGAAAACTGAAAACTGAAAACTGAAAACTGAAAACTGAAAACTGAAAACTGAAAACTGAAAACTGAAAACTGAAAACTGAAAACTGAAAACTGAAAACTGAAAACTGAAAACTGAAAACTGAAACATATTTTCGGTTGTAAAAAATTCAAGCTACTGGAAGCAATACGATCGAAATTATTTTATTGGCGTTAAAAATCAACAACTGAAAAATTGCACTTCAAAACCTGTCGGTGGATTTTGGCTCGGTATGCTAAGGGTATTAAGATGAAGTCTACAAAATTTTAAAAAGATCTAGAATCCGTAAACTCTAAACCATTTGCGTAGAACTTATTGGAAGCTTAAGAAGTTTCCGTCTATCTTAGAAATATATCACCTAAAGATTAAGCTGAGTTTTTTTTTTTAAAGGAGTGTGCAATTTAAGCCTAATCAAAAGGACTGTCTTGAAATAAAACCAGCTTATTTCCTGCGAAATGTCGATGGTTGGACAAGTACCCCAAATTCAGGCGTTAATTCCATAGCAGTAATGTTTTTGATTCTAAGAAAAAAATATTTTTGAATTTAATTTTTATTTTAAATTGTCTCCTGACAATTCTATCCCCTTTATTTTCTTATTTTATCGAGTTCGTCCAGAGACAGCATTAATTTTTATACATTGTTGTTTCTTAGATTACTATTTTACAGGAAATTTTAAAATTCTGGCAGGTGGAACCGACTGCGCCAAGTGAAACTCATTTTGTCAATTCACGATAAATCTCTTTTGCTTGTCTTTTCTTCTCCCTTATTTCTCGTAGCGAGTATTATTATATTAACATTACCATTTACAGTACCAATAACGTCGGTGATGGACAGATCCGACTGCGCCAGATTTTATTAGTTTCCTTTCCTGTATCTCTTCGCTGCTGTGACCTTTTTTAGTACAAAGTCTTAACAATATTTGATTCATCTATTTTTCAGTTTTCTCTTTAACAATTTTTGCTTCTACACATGACTGTTGCTTACTTTTCCATTTAACATGCAACTTTGAATTTCCACAAAAATTATCGGGGGCAATCCAGACAACGCAAATTAAAGCTCCTGTTTCCAATTCGTTGTCCGCTTCGGAAAAAAATGAATTGCATCCAAGTTGAGTTGCAAATGAGTTGCACCAAAGAAGCTACTCTTGCCTCGACTAGAAAATGACGATTTGTGATTTCTTTTTATTTCAATTCCTGTCAATGTGTTCACCAATTCCCCCTACCTATAACAACGCATATTTTTATGCACTGTTGTTACTAAAACTACTATTTTACCAACAATTTTGTCTATTCCCACTTTGATGGGCGGACCCAATTGCGCCAAATAAGCCTTCTACTTTTATTTTAGTATTTCGCCAAAAGTCGAATGCTGATCCGACTGCGCCAGACTTTATTGTCGTTCCTTCGTTTATTGCTAGGCCAGCGTGAATTATTTGTTGCGATATAAATTCCTGTCAAACTGTTCCTTCAGTGTTTCAAAAATTTGATTCTCGTGAACTTCTCATTGCGAACGCAAATCCGACTGCGCCAGACTTGATTGCTGTTCCTTCCGTTATTTCTAAACCAGAGAAAATTCACTATTTCGATAACTGTTTCTTCTCTCTGCCAATTTTTACATTGCTGTTGCTTTTACTTTCATTTCAAATCCCAAACTTTGTTGGGCAGAACTGACTGCGCCAAATAGAGCTCACTCAATCTAGTAATTTCCCACAAGCCTGTGTTTCAAAGTTTTCCTCCTCTTAAATTTCTCGTTGTGACTCTTTTAATTTTTCAGAAATTTTTACTCCGCAGACGGATTCGACTGCGCCATATAAGTTTTTCCTTCTTTAATTTTAAAGAAAAAAAATTTAATTTTTTTCGTGAAATCTTAAGAGCTCTTTTAAAAAACGTATTTATTTTAAATCTACTTCAAAACTAAAACTTTATACTCACTTTAGAGATAAGTAAGTCCTAATTCATCTAAAGTTAAAGAAACGAAAAAGCGACGGGTTAAACGAGCATATTCGTCCCAAAAGTTCTTTTTTACTTAATATGTATTATTAACTTTTTCATCACCACGGGTGGTATGTAAAACCCACCAAAAAAGGACTTATATCAAATGAAAAAGCAGTCTCTCTAGAAATTTGTTTGTTGTCCCCGAGCTCCATATAAATTTAACCGACACTTAACATGGCATCCCATAAAGCTTAACCTCTAATTCCTAAAGGGGTGATATACACAAGAATTTACAGTCGTATTGAAACCCCCGAAAATACTTCAATTTGATCGCCATAAACGCCTAAATAGACACTAGACTTTATTCACTTTTGCCCCGAGCACGTTCAAATACGACCGTGTCCCATCCTTGAGTAAGCTTAACAAGTTTATGTATTCAAATAAAATATTCGTCCCCAGTGGAGCCTCGGAGCGCCCCATAAAGCCCCATTGGTTGCAGCCAAAAGCATCAAACTGTGAATACATTCCATAAATTGTACCATCCCATTGCAATTAAAATTCTCAGCACATCTACCGAGAGGAAAAAATAAATAAATTGCAGAAAGAACACACAAATCGGCGCACATCCTAGGCGTCCCGGTCCCGGAGTACCAGGTGCCACCTCGTCATGTTCATTGATTTCGTTTTCTTTGAATCAATAGAGTCCACAGAGTTTGCCGCGGCTCATCCCAGCCCTTGTTGCCGTCGTCGTTGAGGGCTGCACTCGTTCCATATTCGAATCCACTCCGGCTGCTGTGCCATCAAATCCAATTTACATATGAAAGCCAATAAACTCCCGACGGCACATTCAATCGCAAACGGAATACTTTTCTCCCCACTGTTGACCTTTTCATGGGTTTTTGGATTGCAAATATTTGCACACCCGTCAAAATGAACGAATAAAATGTTAACGCTCGTAAAAGGCACAAAGTCATCTCACATCCACATGACAATTCCGGGGCGCAGTACATATTCTCGAGCACAACATTGATGCGAGCCAAGCCGCCCAAGGAGCAGGATCTACGACCCCAGAAGTGTAATATGTATGCCTTGCCGGCATCGTTCTCGTCCTCGACCGAGGGCGTAGGTGTTGTTTTGGGTGGCACTCCTTTGTTGGCGGATATAAAATTGTCAAAAAATTTAAATTGACTGCTTCTGTTTTGCCTGATGGTCCTGGTACTCGAGTGGAGGATCGTCGTAGGACGACGACACGATGTGCTTTGGGCCAGAAGCTGAGAAGTCATGTACATTCGATTCGTGTCAATCGGTGACTTACGGTTTCAGGCTTCAGTGGGTGTAGAATGGCGTCAGCTTCTTTTGTTTCCAGGATATAGTGATTGTTTTTCTTTCGCGCATTGTTTCGAGGCGGCTACATTATTTTAATTTCCACGATTTCTGCGATTTTCTGGTTTGATTCTTGGAAATTTAGAAACAACGTGATTACTTTTTTTTTCCTAAAATAGCCAGAGAACGTGGATTCACTAGTCATTGGAGAATAAGTTCAGAGTGTCAACTGGGTTTTCCCAGAAAGAATGGGGACACACAACTTTGACTTTTTTTCTCTGAAGACTTAATGACATTCGACTTTTTGTTTAAGAAGGCTGTTCAAAACTTCTTGCAGGTCAGTTGATTTCCGCTTAAAGGTATATACGCTCACCATCAGCGCCAATTTTAAACTAATTACATGAAATATAGAACAATCGTGACGACAAAAGTTTGGCCCAGAAACTTTTCCAGGGAAATTGGAAACTTTTTTGCCATCGCCGTTGCCATCGGTCGGCAGTTAATGAACATTTGGTACATTATGACTTCATTAGGAAATAAAGAAAATTCCGATAACGAACTTTGTTACTGGAGCAACGAATCGATTTTATGCTTCGATAATGGAAAGTTAATTACTGGTAATCATGTATTGGTTAAGAAAAAAAAATACAAGTCTGGTGCTTTAACATTCGTATGATTTGGAAATAGTGGGTTCTACCAAGATTGATTGTCTTGATGAAATTGTTCCCCTGAACAAAAGAACAATATTCCCGCTTGATAGCCAACACTAAGGCCCATTTCACACATACCCAGCAGCCGGCTAACCGGCACTGGCTACCCGGTTTTTTGTATGGGCAACCGGGTTTGCATGTGTGCCCATAAGAGCGTATCCCCAACGACCGGGTAGCCGATGCCGGTTAGCCGGCTGCCGGGTATGTGTGAAATGGGCCTAAAGGTTTGTCACACCAATTGGGAGACCAAAAACAACAATGACTAAAGAATATATAAAAACGAAAAGTCCCTCACTGCATTATTTTCTACCTTGAGCAAAAACTGTAACAACTTTTCGATGACCTCTTTTGGAACCCTTTTCTCCTACGTCTTAAACTCTTCATTCGCTGTGGGTGTTTGGTGCTGCAGAGTCCTCGCATATGGATCTTTTGTCACATTTTTCATTGACACGAAATCATTTATAACACCCAGGGATTTTTTTGATGTAGCTGAAAACCTTTAGCGGATTTATCTGTAGTTTTGTCAATGTCTAGCTATTGGCTCCACTCCGTATTCTTGTTGAGATTTTTGGAAAATTAGTGCAAAACGGGAAGTTTCTCCTTCAAGTGTCTCCTCCTTTTCGTTTAGTATGGCTATCCCTTACGTGTGGTGAGGTACTTAACTTTAAGTTTCTGTTTTTGATATAGGCTCACCATCCATAGAAAAAATAACTCTGATCCAAACCGCAAGATGGTGGATTTACTTGGCTTCCCACGAGTGATTGGATTTCAACGACTTAAGTTGTATTTCTAGCACCTTCTCGTACTTTGAAGAACCTACCACCCTGGACTTGAAATCTACCATCTTTCGTTATTTGACTTTAATACATATAGTTGGCTACAATATGAATTTTAATGAACATCCAACTTCCACACCGAGTTGTCGAATAAAACTCGGTGTTCGCGACAATTCCAGCAAGGTGTATACCCAGTTTAAGGGGTGTAAAGAACAAAAAATGTTCCACGTGTGCAGACGTAACGTTAAGTGTCAAAATTCTACCTTAAAAGCTTTTATGCGGCAACAATATAATTGTTACTAACTTTTAGACGTTTTACGCAACAAAAATGCAATTTAGCTGATTCAAATGCCTTCTTACTCATCTTCGACGAAAATTCCTATGAAAAAGGAGCTTCAAACAACGAATTTATTTTTTGATTAAAAATTTCAATTTATTCGATTTTTTTTCTATGTAGGTAGGTATTCTACACCAGTTTTACTTTTCGGGTTTCAAAATAACACGCCAAAATTCTAATTCCAAATGAAGTCATTCAATCAGTTTTATACGTACATAGTTTGCAGAAGAAGTTCGGCTCTAGGAATTAAGGCTCTAATGAAATAAGTCCCCAAACTAAAAATAAAAATTTGCTTTAAGTGCTCTATGACACAGATCTTATAGTGTAATGTAATAAGGCCCCAAAGAGCACAAAATGCAACAACATTTTGGAATTTTAAAATAATGGTTTTATTTAATTTTTTGGGGCTTACTTTGGGGAGCTGCCACTCTGCAACCTCTCTGATTGTTTCTTTTTTGCTTTCCTCAAATTTGACTATATTGGGGCCTTATTTCATTTTGATTTTGGGATCGTATGTTATAATGAAATAAGGCCCCACTTCTGTGGCCTTATTCCAAGTTGAACTAAGACCTAAGACTAAGAGATTTGATTGGGGTCTTATTTTCTAGCCCCAAGAAGCTTCCTGGAGCAGCTTTTCTAACTTTACTTTCATTCCTTATTCCTAAATTTCAAGCTTCTTATGCAATCATGCAACCATCACTTCCCTTCTTAAAAGACGTTGATCGCCTTTCCCGCTATAACTTTTGGAGCTTGCAAGTAGCTCTGCTTCTTCTATGCAGCGTTGGGGAATTACGAAAATGAAGGCTGGCTGCAAATGAAAATGAATTAATTCTAATGTCGTTAGAATCACGAGAAAATGCGTTGCAAGCGAATTAATGCTTAAAACCAGTTTTTTTTTTCCAAAAATCGCCCCCTAAAGTGGCCCGAGGGTTGCCGTGGCGTAGTGGTTAGTGTGTGTGCTTACTACGCCGGAGGCCTGGGTTCGAATCCTGCCATCGTCACCTGAAAAAAAAAGACTTGTTCTTTTTCACGGTCCCCACCTCCGCGAGGGTCTGACAAGCCCTCCGAGAGTATCATTTGTCTTGAAAAACTTCTCAAAATGCCGTTCGGATTCGGCAAAAAATTGTAGGTCCCTTTGTATGTAAAAGAAATTAACACACCAGCATACATTGTTGAGAAGTTGGCCCTGGTTCACCTCGAGCTGTTGCGCCACTCTGTTTTTAAAGTGACCCGAGCTTTAGGCTTTTTACATTACAAACCTAGCAAACGGTAATATCTTCAATAGCCAGCTCTGTCTCTAGCTAGCCATTTCCAGTCTCGAACGCGAAGTTGGCTGAGGTCCCCTTCCACTTGCGTGCGCCACCTGAGTCTCAGTGCTTCTCTACCGCGCCGCTCTGCGGGGTGGATTCGGAGATTTTCTGGGCCGGGGCGCTGGTGTCCATCCGCTCTAGATGACTCAGCCATCGTAGCCTAAGGGTCTTTTACATGCTTTTACATACTTTAGTTGCTCGAGAGAGAGCTTTGCTACTCAATTGCCTTCTGAGCACAAAGAAACAGCGATTGGCAAGAGTTGTCCTTTCTTTGATTGCAGCGCTGGTGTCATTACTTGAATTGATAGCGGAACCCAGGCAGACAAAGTCCCTAACTACCTCAAAGCTATCTCAAGCTGTCAATGGCAATGTTTTGTCCAAGACGTCGGTGTTGTGTGTCTTTTCTTGATGACAGCATATACTTGGTTTTGCCTTCGTTGATTGCTAAACCCATATTCACCGCTTCCGTCCCAATACTCACGAAGGCTTCACTGGCATCACGTTTTGTTCTTCTGCGTATGCGAGCAGTTGAAAGGACTTTTGAAAGATTGTGCCTCTGATGTTGGCGCGGGTGCAGTGCGTCGCCACGCCTAGATCCTTTTTTGACATCAAATTCTAAGGTCTTTACCGACAAAGGTAAGGTCTTTACGACCTTGACGGCACAGCGTGAATTTTCCATCGTCATCCTGCACAGACTGGCGAGTTTGGCAGGGATGCCAAAACTTGACATTGCGCTGTATAGCTCGTCTCTATAGATGCTGTCATACGCGGCCTTGAAATCGATTAAAAGGTATTCTGTATCAGTTTGGATCCTGGATTTTCTCCAAGATCTGCCGCAGTGTTAATATTTGATCGATGATGGACTTTCCTAGCCTAAAATCACACTGATATGAGCCTATTAGATTGTTGACAAACAGCTTCAGGCGTTCACATGGTACAGCAGAAAAGATCTTGTATCCGATGTTAAAAAGACGCATGTTAAGAAGAAGCCTCTGTAGTTGGCACAATTCAGAGGGTCTCTTTTCTTCAAGGTCGGGCAAACAATGCTGAGGTTCCATTCGTCGGGCATACTCTCCTCCGAGCATGTCTTGCAGATGAACTGGCGCATGCTTCTAACCAACTCATCGCCAGCGGATTTCAAAAGTTCGGCAGCTCTGCTCCGGCTACTTTGTAGCACTTGAGCTTAGTCCTGCCTGTAGTTGAACATCTTTTTCTGCGTGTAAGGTGCCGGATTATTTGGGCTGACATGATGAGAGTGAAACACCTAAGCTCTTAATCACTGAAGGTCCTTTTCCTATTTCTTCAAACTATGGGAAAACTAATTATATTTAAGTCAGTTTCCTAAGATTCTCACACTTTTGCTAACAAAAGCCCCAATTAAATACTCCCAAAGAATAGAGCGACCAAAAAAAGCCAACTGGGTCACCATGGCGTATACGCAACATTATTTTACATCGTTCAGATCGAAATACAAAAAAAAATCCTCTGTTACCTAGAAAAAATTTCTACAAGCCTTGGGTCATCTTAATTAGTAGGAAGGCACAAAATTCATCTACATATTTGAACTTCATTGCATTTCAAGGAGTTAAGGAGCGGAAGTCCTTTCAAATTCGTTCAAATTAGTTTGAAAAGCATTTTCAAAATTCCACTTTTTGAAGTCCAGTTTATGTGCACATCATTTCGAATACAGTTGTATGGAATTAATGTCAACATGCTAGGAAACGATAGCAGGTAGCTGCAATACCAAGACCATCCATGAAAGTTCGCAGGACACTCCATTAAATTCTATGAAGGATGCAACTACAAGGCAATAGATAAGCAACATGTACAATTCCGTGCCATCCGTGACTTGTGTCCTTTGGCTGTGCATTTAGTATTCTATTCAGCTTTTATATTCGTATATTTGCCATTAAGCTTTCAACTGTAACATGACTAATAACACACCAGCAGGTAAGGAGCATCAGCAGAGATGCAGCAGAGCGGTGCATGTTTTGTGGCGAACTCGCTTCTTTTACTTCATCATCAGTGAATTTCCTCAAGACAATTGCATTGGTTAACGGAGCAGGGAAACAAAAAAACATGAGATCATACAGGGCGAATAAGCAACCACATGTGTGTGTGTGTGTATGCTACGGAGTAGAAAGGATCCTTTGCTATAGTTGATTAGGAATTCACTTGATGCTGAACTAAACGAACAGTGGACAGCAAATATTTATCGCTGTGTACGTGCTGCTGTACGGACATGGGGCATTTGATTTTTATCTCTCTAAGGGGGTTTCTTATTTGTCCAGACTGCTGAAGTCATTACACCAAGAGACGTACAAACAATAACCATTAGAGGCGGTCAGGATAGCCGGCGCTGCTCGTGGTAACAAAGAACAAGAAAATATTTTCTAATTTCAATTTGATGTCCATTTTAATGGACGAAGTTTTCTTTTTTCTCGATGAATATAATTTATGGAAGCGTGTTTCATGTGGCTTGGGATTAAAACTTTAAAGTCTTTGGGAAATTCTCAAGGACATTTTGCTTAAAAGAGAAGTAGTGTTCTTTCTTTGCCGCACGCTTCTCAAAACCCCGTCAAGACAGTAATTTTTTCGGTTATCCAAATGTCATGGCGACTATAGTTCGCAGTGGACTATCTATTTCCAATTGCCTTGCCAAATCTTGGGGAAGCACTTAATGAAATTTGTACTGAAATTGACCCCGCCAAAGGCAATCAACCATAAATCACCGACGCCACACGGGAATTTCTTTTTGATAGATGAGCGGGGAATGTTAAGTGTCAGGCAGATCGAAAATCCACCGCAAGAAGGGCATACCAACGAAAAGCGGATTTTTCATTGTTGCTTTCGTTTACGCCCAATCACTTGAAGTGGCAACAATTTATTTTGATCCTGATTCCATTTATTTATTGAATCTATCACGAGCCGCGAAGCTGAATCATCATCATTCGGCGGAGGGCACATCACAACCGCGCCGCACCAGGAATTATTAAGGATTATTGTTCATTTTGCGTTATTCTCGCAACTCTGCTGTTATTGTTGTTGTTGGCTTTTTGGTGCCTTGAAAAATAGAGCTTGTGGTAATTGAATTTTTCACTTTAATATCCGGCCACAACCGACCGAATAGCTGATTGCATTTTAAAGTCGCCAGAGCCATACTGATTGCCTGGAGAGTTAATTAGATTAAATTGCGTCAATTTATCAGGCATTTGTTGGTGACGTGATTTAATTATTTCATCGTAGAATAGAACCTTTGCTTAATTTCAATTCAAGAGAAGAAATTGACCCTGAAATGTGGCTTTCTCTAGCATGGGAAATTTTGCGTTTCAGTAGTCTTAAGATTGTCTTTGTTTACTGAATTATTTGCCGTCTGCTGATGAGCCTTTGTATTTTATTGTGAGGAAACGCAATTAAACTCCTTACTCACTTCAGAAAATTTATAATTATATCTAATTAAGAGTACTCAACTTCAAACCAAACTGGCAATATCCATGTTCATGTGGCAATATTAGCCCAAAGTGTTGAGTTTAAAGAATGAAAGAAGCAACACTATAATGATGTGGAAATGAGCCCGTTTTAGCGCTTAGCATTTTTTTGCCTTTTTTAGCATTGGTAAACTTACCCAACCTATAATCTTCTGTACCAAATGACTGTCCAATCGACTGGATGTCTCGAATGAATACCTCTACAGCTTGACTGGAACATTATTCTTGGATGGAATTTATGTCTAGACCATCAAACGCGGAGAAGCTCTAAGCTATCCAGAAAAAGAAACTTAATGTTGGGTGCTTCAGCTGATTTGAAGTAGCAAGAGTTTAAAGACGACTTAATGACGGGCTTTGCACCTTAAATTATATTTCCGTAAAAGCCAACATCAGCCACTGAATCTAGTAGATCATCAAACAAGTGGGTGAACCTAGTTTAGGTTGCCAGTCACCCAAACAGAGAAGAGATGTCGTTTTATTGAGATTCGCGTGCTCAGAAAAAGAACAGTGTACAAAATGTATCGAGGAACTGCGTAGAATGAAACAGCTGTCTTCTGAATGAAACAAAGACTAGAGAGCTAAAAAAAAGCCAAGCAACTGGATGTTTGCCTTAGAGCAGTCTTTCGAAATAGCGAAGGCGACGGAAAGTGGAGAACTGTTTGTTAGCAAGATTTTGCCCAGAGTGGGTATACCAAAGTTTGGACCATTTGAGCTCACTTCGCATAGGTAGACGGTGCAGTAGGAAAAGATCGAGACTCAGCTGGTGCTTGCTAGCAAAAGGGGCTCACTCCTAGCATCGCAGAACAGGCTGAATAAGGTTGTTGGATAAAGGCCAGGTACACCCCAATCTAAACACTACTGCCTGAAGAAGAAGAAGAACATGAAGCACTTCTAGCAGCTGCTTAATATAGGCTTGAGTATGACTAATATTCCTCAATCTGTTGGCCATTTTAGCCGCTTTGTTGTTTTAACCATGGATGAGTTGGATTTATTACCTGTCGATCGTATTGCTCAGCACCAATACTGATGTCCTCCCTGAGAGAGATCAGTTGCCACTGAACTACAAAACGCTATAATCTATGGGAAAAGGTTGGCCTGACCCATCAATTACATATTTCGCTCCCAAAAAGCAGCAACTGTCTGGTTTAAAAACGTTCACTTCACATCTCTTCTTTAAGGTTGTAGTGTGTCGATGGTAGGTTGATAGGTAGAAGTCAGGTTGATATTCATAACAAGAGTGAAAGACTTATGATCGACAAGCTTGTCTTCGTTCATACCCTCAGAAATAGAGCGGCCAGTCGACATTTATTTCAGAGATTAAATTGTATATCCACTGATTCTGTACAATGGATAGATCAAGAAGGAACGTTTATTAGCCAATGAATATAGAAGCTGGCACTTAACTACACAGAAGAATCTCTACTATAGAGAAGCCTCATATGGACAAAAATCTAAGCGACTGGGTTAGGCTTATGATGGGGTCCATAGGGCCAAAGCGTAGGTAGAAGAAGAATATACCGTAAACAGGGGTTACTTTGCTGCGTTTTTGGCAGTGTATTGAAAAAAGCGTCTCAAAAACATTTAAAAACAATGTTTCCAGTTAAAGACAAGATATGAAAGAATACTTTTATGATCTGAAAACTTTTTTTTAGAAACCTGCAGAGCTCCCTCGCCAACGACAGAAGCACAATCAATCGCAAGTCCGTAAAATTACTCGCGTACGGAGACGACGTTGATATAATCGGAAGAGTGTAGGGTGATGTGAGTGATGGGAACAGCGAATATGGGCTAAACCGTCTATAAATTCAGACAATGATGCCGAATAGCGCTGAAATCAAACGAAGAAAAAGTCTAGCCAATCGCTGTTTTTTTGGTCTAAGAAGGCAATCCCCACTCTCGAACAACTAAAGTGTCCTTTCAATCGAAAGAACCTCATCATCCCAGTCCTACTCTACGGTGCAGAAGCATGGTCCCTTGAAAAGGCACATGAAAAGGTTACGAGAGAGAAATTCTTCGGGCGATTTATGGTCCCATCTGCATAGAAATGAGAGTGGAGAAGAAGATCGAGGAGAAGGTCGCTGCTGCTGTACAGCTCAAACTTAACGGGCTGTACAGCAGCAGCGACCTAATTGCCCGAATAGTCAAAATATACAACGACTACGATGGCGAGTAATCTAGATCGCTCCGGCCCGCAAAATTCTCGATTTCACGAAAGGGACGGTGCAGTAGAGGAGTACCGAGACTCAAGTAGTGCATTCAAACGGAAGTGGAGCTCGGCCAGCTTTGCGTGCAAAACTGGAGACGACTAGCTAAAGACAGAGCTGGCTGGCGAAACTTGTCGACTAAGCCCACACGTTTACCCCTGGCAGTGGTTCTGCATGCGGAATGGCTACGAGCCCTGGCAAAAAGACAAGCAGAAGCTGTAGAACATTGAAGAAATCGAATCTGTTCGACGCCTGCTATGCGAAAGTCTATCTGCTAACATGATCAGCAAAAGAACCGAGGAAGTAAGAGCTGAATGGCGGATTTGCTGGCGGAAACTCACTTCCCAGGGTGCACCTATATCCATGAGGATTACGCTACAGTAACGCAGGGCTCTCGGAGTAAGATGAAGGAAGATCAGGGCTATAACCGATGTAAAAAGGCTGGCCTGGGCGATCAACTCCTTCGATCCCTTTAAGGCACCAGGGATGCTCCAAATGCTCCAAAAAGCAGGGGAAACTATCATTCCATGGTTGAGTAACGTCTACAAGTCCTGCCTAAAGCTGCTCAAAGCTTGGAGAGAAGTCCGAGTAATATTCATCCCCAAGGCAGGGAAGGCAAACCACACTACCGCAAAGGACTATCGACCCATAAGCCTGTCTTCATTTATGCTTAAGGCGTTGTAGCGGCTTATTGACGTGTATATGAGAGAGCTGATTGGTGATAACTCTTTATCAAAATCACAGCATGCGTATATGAGAAGCAGATCGATTGACCCTGCACTACATAGAGTAGTAACAGTAGTAGAAAAATCTTTGGAACACAAGGAGTACACTTTGGGTGCCTTTCTAGACATAGAGGGGGCGTTTAATAACATTGAGGCAGACGCGACACTGCGCAGCCTGAAAAACGCCCACCTAGATGCCGGCATTAACATAGATAGCCGACATTAACATGAGCCCGATCCAGTCTATGTGACAGGATCTCAACTGGATCTCGACTGGGCTTATGTTAAGCACACGAAAGATAAACTGCTACCTAGGCGAAGTATACAGCAGACGAAACGTCAGCAGAGAAACACCGCAGGGAGGTGTCCTATCTCCGCTCATATGGACCCTGGTAATGGACGAACTGCTAAAAACCCTGGAGAGGGAAGGCTTCATTGTGAGCGCATACGCAGACGATGTAGCAATCCTGTTCCCAGGTAAACTCCCATCAATTCTCAGTGACCGACTCAGCTACGCACTCCACATTGTTGGAAAATGGGTTGAGGGTCGAGGACTGGGAATAAACTCCTCTAAGACGGACCTTGTGTTGTTTACCAGGAAAAGGGTAGTTCCACCCTTCACCAACCCAAGATTGGGGGGAGTGGAGTTACCGTTATCCGAATCGGTAAGATACCTGGGCATCTATAAGACTCCAAACTCAGCTTGAGGGATAATATAGAGGATCGTGTCAAGCGGGCATACGTGGCATTATACGCCTGCCATGTGGGGACTGCAACCAAACATGGTACACTGGATGTATAAAGCGGTTGTAAGGCCCATCTTAACTTACGGTGCAATTGTATTGTGGAAGGCTACGGAAAGAAAGTGCCATCTCTCTTACCTCTCCAAAGTTCAAAGGGCAGCCTGCATGCGTATAACAGGGTCCCTAAGGACCACACCCACCGCGGCACTGGAGGTACTACTCAACCTCACCCCCTTGGACATATACTGCAGCAGCAAGGCAGCTACAACGGCTGTTCGCCTAAGGGAATCCGGAATGTGGTCCTCAAGATGTTTTGGACACGCCTCTGTGGAAACTCAATGGGCTCCCTCCACAGATACCCCAGTCACGGATTGCCTTCCTATGACATTCGCCTTCAACAGGAGATTTGCTACCAGAATACCTGAAAGAGGAGTATAAGACCATTACAGGAGATGACGAGATCGCCGTATATACTGACGGTATTAAGATGGACGTCGGAACCGGTGCGGCCATCTTCTGAGGAGTTCTGGGACTCTGTAAATCTTTTCGGATTAATGACGACTGCAGCATTTTTCAGGCGGAGCTGGCAGCTTTAATCCAAGCTGCCTCCGAGCTGAAGAAACACAGCCCCGTAGACAAGACCAGCGCTATATACTCTGACCGCCAAGCAGCAATTAAAGCCTTGGAATCAGACGTAGTGAAGTCAAGGGCTGTGAAACTATGCAGGGAAATACTGGACAAGTTATTACTTGGCAACACTATAACTGTGTGTTGGGTGCCAGGTCACACCGATATACCGGAAAGCAAAGAAGCGGACAAGCTTGCGGGATATGGGTCTGGGATGAATGCGTCTCTAGCCCTCAAATTTATAAGAATCCCGCTGAGTTCGACAGAACGTAGGATAAAAACTGAGTCCTTGAGTAGAACCAACCTACGTTAGACAGAACTTGATACGTGCAGACACACAAGGGAGCCAGCGGTAAGCAAAAAGAGATCACTATTTTTGATCGGACTAGCCCGCAGGAATAGCCGAGTACTCACGGGAATCCTCACGGGGCACTGGGCTGTGGGTCTACACGCTGAGCGGCTAGGCATACCGGATAACGATTTATGCAATAGCTGCAGGGACGTTGAAGAAATTGAATCTGTTCGTCACCTGCTTTGCGAATGCCCAGCCCTAAACAGCATCAGGCGTAGTACCCTCGGCAGTTACTTCTTCAACGAGCTCGAAGATCTAAATATTGTAGATCTAAAGGACCTCCTAAGATTTGTATACAAATCCGGATGGGTGCAAGAGGGCGGAACTCTGAGCTTCTAACAGCGGTCTATTTCTGTTTTCGTTCCAGGTATTAAGAAGGTTCCCAATGGACCAATGGAAAAATTGGTTCACGTCATGTAATTTGGTTTCCATGTCTGGGTAGGTGCTCCAGAAACCTCACTCTGATCTCTATATGGAATTCATAATTGGTTTTAGAACTTTCGGAAACTTCTTCTTCACAAATCATAAAGCCCGAAACGGATAATATGCAAAAAAAAAACACCACTTCGTCGTAGTCTTCAATAAAGCTTCCGTGTATGGGCAGGTGCTCCAAAGACCTCGGATTGTAGATACTTGATCGAATGAAAAATCGCACTTGAAAATTTATGAAGACATGAGTGCATGATCTGAGAATCATAGAAAACTGGTTACTGGTATTTTTTAAGGCGTATGTTACACTTTGACCTTTTAGTCTATATTGTGCCCACAATTCTAACCCCTGCACCACGGCTGTTGGCAGCATAAATTTCATTCATCCTCGCTATTATTTCACTCCCTTAGTCAATGAATAACCCCTTCAATAAAAATAACGAGGAAAAATGTTGCGGTTCTCTCGTTTAAAAATGTTTACTCATGCTCAATTACACTGCAATGCTGTGCACGAAAGACCATAAAACACTTTTATTTAATTAAAAGCCACCATTCGGGTCTCGGGTCCAGCGGGGAACAATAAAGCTTCCGGGTTTTTATTTTAATTTCTAGGAACGATGCCAAACGATTTCAGTGAATTTCGTGATGCTCTTTCCACCTGTTATCTAGGAACGATGCCAAACGATTTCAGTGAATTTCGTGATGCTCTTTCCACCTGTTATCGCTGAAAGGGATTTTGTGAGAAGAAAACTGCATGTAACGTTACTCGTATCGTAATTAAGGCTCGTAATTTATTGGCCATAGAGATTAAGATACACACGACCATTATACAAAGGGCCAACCTTTCAATAGTTTAATGAGTTTGAAGAGATTTTATAGACACTTTGGCTATAAAAGCCCACTTTATAGCAATCTAATCGAGCCGAAAGATACCGCACTTATTCTTGATGCGTGACAATCGAAAATTGATTTATTTATTTCCCCCGATAGTGAGCTCACACAAAACGGCTTACATATGTCAAGCCTCTTATGCGTGAGCTTAATTTCAACATAAATAAAAATCCAATTTCTCGCTGACAAGATACATTCGCGTACACAGATACTTCCCACACCGTTTAGCACTCATCCATTTTAGCAACGGCGACGACGTCCCTTTTATTACGTGTCTGTGTTCCACGATTGCCTCATAGGTTTTTAATAGCAACTTTTATGTCACCACCAAAACCGAATAGTATCCGTCCGCGGCATCATTACACGCAACTACTTAGCAAAGCGATGTCGTATAGTCATACCCTTAAAAAAAAGGACACCCCAAAACCAACTCTCAGTAAACGAGTCGTTTTTGTTTTAATGTCGCGTCGTAATGATTTATCGATGAGGCGGCCTTTCTTGTGCGATGACCATGACATTTTCAACCGCATGTGTTATGCCTCCCCCGCCCCTTTAGAGAAATATCCGCTTGGGAACGCTATCCTTTCTGCTTCAAATGAACATCCATTTGGGGATTGTTTGCGGTGTGGAAGGTGGTGATTCCCCAGAGACACACACTCCGATGAAACTGCCAGAATTCTCGGCCTCGGTGTTCCTTCTGCTGCTATACGGCTGCTCTCTTATCGAGACTATTTATTTAATTCAACCCAAAGGACTAGGACTGCGGTAGCATGCCGGCTTCCCTCCAAAGTGGGTAATCTGTGAAATGTAATCATAATTAATGTAATGTCGGTGTTGTTGGCTTGTCTATGGAGTTGATTAACAGAATTATATTCCCATAAGTTTAGCGCGAAAGACTTTCACAAAAAGGAAACGATGAGGATCTGCAACAGCATTTTCAGCCACAATTCCTTTGAGAGCTCACGTATATGGAGGCGAATTCGTTAACGAGTCCCTTTCCAAGGATAATTCGATTTATACTGAATTTTTGCACACTTCCTTGTTCATTGAAATTGCCTTTCGTGCGGCTTAGTCGTGTTAATGATTAGTATCGTCTTCTCTGTCTCTAATTCGGCATATCCTGGTCTTTCAAGTGCGTGTGTGTGTCAATACAGTTGCGGTCGATCTTGAGTGTACTTTCTTCCTGCGCAGCTTCTCTTATGACACGATAATTAATTTAGCAAATGGATTCCGATTTTCCCGGATAAAGTCATAAACAATCCATTTCATTTGATGGTGCGGGGGCTTGAAAAGCAGTCCTGATAAGTTATCGCCACGCTGCCAGACAAGAGTGCCTATGTGTGCCTTGGACCAAGGTTAATTTTACTCTCGGCACGTTGCGTAGTCCTGATTCGGTGAATAAACAATTTTTATTGCATAATAAATTGCTTGGAGATTTGGAGAGTTTTTTGTCGGTTTAAAAACACAATTGGAAGGATACTTTTTTCAACGGCAACGAAAAAAGAAGTCCTCCTGGCAAGTGCAATTTAGAGCTGTTTTTATTCATGGAGTCTTCTTAAAATTTTAAGTTAATTTATTTTTGTTGAAAACTCTATTTTTGAGTCAGAATTTAATTAGACTTACTCATAGTCTATTAGACAGCGACCAAAACTTGTTACTTTATCAATCAAACAACTTTGATGCAGGGATGTGACTTCAACGAAAAAATTAGTGGGTGATTTGAATGAATGTTGTCGGTCATTAACGCCATGTCCTTTGAAATTTTAGACGGAAAACAATTTTTATGTTTTGCCACAACTCACTCAAGGGTGAAATTGTCGTCACCATGCTTTTTTTTGTGTGCTGGTCCTTTCGTCCTGAAATTGTAGCGTTTCATCTCTGGAATGGATTTATTATTTTATTTTTATATTATTAAAATCATCAATTATTTCCCTATAAAGTTTTTTTTTTATTTTAAAGTTGAATGCGAAAACTAGACAATTCGGCGTTGAAAAAAAGGAAACCTGCATTTTATGCATTTAATAATTCTTATTATTGAATGCCTTATGGAACACGCCTCTGTCCTAAGACTCCTCATGGACCATCTATCGAATCTGTAGTGACAACTGAAGTGGAAGGACTAAGACCTTGATGGATATACTCCACTAAGGCTTTCCATAAAAAAATCCGGCTTAAATCTCACAGACAAAAGTGCTCCAAAATGTGCTCCCCTCATTTTCCCTCTCAGGAAGTTCAACACCTTTATTAATCTGGACAAAGGTAACCTGAGAATCATTTAAGAAATATTCAGCGGCCATTGCCAATTGCCCTATGAATAAACAACTGCACCGCATTATGGTTTCTTTCCACTATACTAGTAGGACTTTAAGGACGTTCTCTTAAAAGTGACGAATTCTCTTTTTACAAGCTCATAGAATTTCTGGTCCTTCTTCTTCTCAGGGAGAACATCCTTAACAGTCAAAACTATGTTAACGACAAATCTGGCCAAAGTCCGAGCAGAGTTTGGTATATTCTGCCTCCGGACTAAAAATTTGGCTCAAAGACTCATGAGGTAAAGCTTCTTTTAAACAAAATTAAACAAAGCAAAAGCCCCACTAAGGCTGTTCCGTTTATAATCTAGCCTTATCTCCATATAAGTTGGATGGCCGTGACAGACTCTAATCCATAATGCGCTCATTTTGAAGCAGATATTCCTGATGGTATTCCTTGTTATTGCTGGTTTTGGTCAGCTTCGAATTTTTATCTCCTGACAGTTCCAGCATATATGGTAAATTTTTTAACAATTCTGTGGTCTTTTGAAGCATTTCAGTAGGTGGTAGCTCAAAGGTTAGAAACAAAACTTTTGATAGCACCTTCTACCGCCCTTTCAACACCCAACTTGTGCTCGACGACTTTTCTAGACTTTTAAACTTACTGGACTTAAACTCCTTGCAGCAGAGAAAGACCCAAATGATTCTGAGAGACAAAATTTTCAACTAACTAAGGGTTTCTGTTTAAGTCCCGCTAGCAAATAAATCGGTTCTTGTTAATGAGCAGGTTTCTATTTTCCCTTTAGCAGGTTTCGTCTTCTTACGAAGCTCATTCTTCTGAAGAAAGATTGCGTAATTCCATGAGTTGATGATTATGATTTTATGTACCGCTCAAAACGCCACTAGAAATAGAAGAAGAATTAGATAAACTCGTGAGAGTTGTTCAGAGCGCTGCGTGGAATAACACTTCTTTTCGGAGGTCCGAATTATCGAACAGCGGAACAATATATCCGCGAGAAATAGAAGAGCTAATATGCGAAAAGAGGAGAGCGCGCAAGAGATGGCAACGTTCGCGAGCACCCCCGGATAAGACAATCTTGAACCACCTTTCTAACAAACTGAAGCACGAACTTCAAGATTTTAAAAGTTGTGAGACTACTGCTTACCTCGAAAGTTTGACTGCCGATAAAGGTTCGAACTTCTCTCTTTGAAAAGCAGTCAAGTCCGTTAAGAAGCCTATAGCACACTCTGCGCCATTAAGAAAAGCCAACGGCGAATGGGCAAGGGAAGACAAAGAAAAATCGGATTTATTTGCAGATTACCTAGAAGAAACATTCAAACCGTTTGACGGGGAACCGTTGGTCGAGGAGCTCAATCCTTATGCGGTACAAGATAATTATAGAATAAAAACCGTGTCATTGGCTGAACTTCGTCAAACGATAAATAATCTGAAAAACAACAAAGCCCCTGGCTACGACTTAATTACTAGCAAAATTCTAAAGGAGCTACCGAAAAAAGCTTTGGTCAAGCTACTCTATATCATTAACGCTTCCATGAGAGTTTTATACGTTCCAAGGCAATGGAAAGTGGCCGAGGTCATAATGGTTCCGAAACCAGGAAAATGTCCGAACGACAAAAAGTCATACAGACCTATTTCGCTACTGCCGATAATAGCTAAGGTGTTCGAGAAACTGTTGCTTAAAAGGTTGCAACCAATCATTGAAGAAAGACGATTGATTCCGGATCACCAATTCGGATTTAGAAAAAAACATTCAACAATCGACCAAGTCTATCGTATAACACACGAAATCGAAAAAGCTCTGGAAGCGAAAAAGATATGTACTAGCGCTTTTCTCGACGTATCGCAAGCCTTCGACAAGGTGTGGCACGAAGGCCTGAAGTACAAATTAAGGCTTTGCTTACCAGAAAAACTCTATAGAATCTTAGAGTCTTACCTTGAAGACAGAATCTTTCGCGTAAGGTACGAAAATGAGTAATCGAAATTCAAAGAGATAAATGCCGGTGTCCCGCAAGGAAGCGTTCTCGGCCCAATATTATTTTTGCTCTATACAAGAGACATACCCCACGATGAGGGAACAATTTTAGCTACGTTCGCAGACGACACTGCTATTCTCGCTATTGATACGACAGTTGAATTATCAACAGGAAAACTCCAGCGCGCTTTAGACAAAATATGCGACTGGACGAAGAGCTGGCGAGTTGTCCTTAACGAGACTAAGTCAACGCATGTTAACTTTACATATAAAAAGATAAACAACAAACCTTTATTCATTAACTCGGTACAAATCCCGTACTCAAATGAAGCGAAATATCTAGGAATGACTCTAGACGCAAAACTTAAATGGAAGCCGCACGTTAAAAAGAAACGCGACGAGCTCGAAATCAAATTAAGAGAAATGAATTGGCTTATCGGAAGATTTTCGAAACTAAGCATATATAACAAACTGCTTTTGTATAAGCAAGTGCTAAGACCATCTTGGACGTACGGTATACAACTCTGGGGCTGTACTAAACCAAGCAATATATCTATTTTAGAAACTTTTCAAAATAAGACACTCAGAGCAATCGTTAATGCTCCATATATAAGAAATAGCGATCTACACCGAGATCTAGGAATCGCAACCGTGTCTGACGAGGTAACAAACTTTGCTCGCAAACTTAGTAGCCGACTTCGCGGACATTGCAACAATGGAATTATCCGAACTTTGGATCAGACAAATCTTACGCGCCGACTACAACGAATGAGACCGTTGGATCTAGCAGCATTAGATGAAACCGCATAAATTCACGATATTGTAGGAGCCTTCGTTGGAAGGCAGCCTGCCACACGCGATTACTGCAGAAGCTTGAATTACTTGTTAAGGAAACTTAGTCGTAGTCTGACGGAAAATGGGAGGTTTTTTAGTGAGTAAGAATCTCACACTACTATGAGCACGCGCGGCCGGTCCTCGTAGTGCCTATGAAGGTTTTTCCTACCCACGGAAAAAAAAAAAAAAAAAAAAAAAAAAATGATTTTATGATGTTGTGATAAGTCACCGAACTCACCTCACCCATCGAACATCTGTCGGATAGCTGAATTTCGATATTCGATATTGATGTTTCCCTCCAAAACCCAAAAGGGAAATTTCTAGAACTTGGCTAATTTGTATAAATGGGCGAATAATAGGTTCTTACAGGGTCAGTTGATCTTAATTCGGTGAATTGTGAACATCGAAAGTAATAACATATGGTGGATGAGTTGAGATAAGCAGAAAGTGTTGAACCATAAAGAGCTGTGCGAGTAAGTGGTGAAGTTGAATTGTTGCAGCTTGGAGGTTAAGTTGTTGTGTTTGAGCGATAGATTTTTTATTTGTTTGTGTGAGGTTAAGGTGAGATGAAATTTCATTCGACAAACAACCAAAATACTTTAAACTGCGAATTGATATTGAACGGAAAGTCTAATTCAAACGAAAATGGACAAAAAAACCACAGCGCGTCTGTATTTGATGTGGCGGTGGCCTAGAGGGAGTAGTGGTTTGGTAAGGATTGAGGACTAAATCCGCAATTCAGTCAATGAAGTCTACAAAGGGTTTCTAATTGCTTTTAAGAAGGACATTAAATTGCCTAGGGAAAATAGGAAAAAACTGCTCTTTAATCATGAGCCAAAAAAATGCTCATACACGTTTCTATAGACTATTTAAACATTAAAGGAAGCTTATCACCGAGAGATAGGAGCATGGTATGCTTGCTCTGCACGCCTACCTACCTACTACAAAACTTTATATTTCATGCAAATCTAAAAAGATCTCAAAGCGGACGGTGAGGCGGATGTGAGGCGTTTCGCATTTCAATAAGCGCGGCTGTATAACAAAACTCTGTCAACAGAGCCCTTTCAATCACAGAGTCGTGGACCGCACATTGGGCACCATTTGTAATATGTGTAGTCTAATGTTTTGTTTTGTATAGAGAAGATGGCAAGGAATCAGGATGTGACTGAACCGAAGCACACTTGCTCTGAACGACTGAGGTCGCCAGAAAACACATCACGTGAGCCATGCATCAATGTTTTAAAGAGCAAACAGCAACAAGGACGACATTAAGAAACTAAACTAAAAGCCTTGAAGCATGGCGTGAATGGCATGGCCGTGGTAAAGAAAAAGAACCGACTACTTAAATGTCTGAATTTATTTAGACTGGCGAGGTAAAACGTCAGAAGAGATGCAAAGGACAGAAAAGTAATAAGAGCTCAATTTAATTAAGCTGCTCCCGCACCCATAATGGAAAAGCGGCTCTAGTATAGATGGTACCTATGACCGACAATGTTAACTTAGCTCTTGTTGAGTTAATCAAAACAATAATGATGACAACTGAGCCCAACAGGCTCCCTACATTCTGACGTTGACCCTAAAAGTCAGTTAAAATATTAGCGGACGAAATGTCAAAAGAAAAAACTGTGTGTAGCTCCACCGCAAGGTATGATCCTAAAGGGTAATCCTCTTCCAGCTACAAATAATAGCAACGACTATAGCATATGTAAGGTAAAAAAAAAAACAGTGACGTGGTCGAATACAGACACACAATCAGTCGTGCTCCACTGGAGCATTAGCATTACCTGCGTCAGGTAAGGGTAGCAGGATCATACCCTGCCGGTAAGCCACGCACAACCGGCATTTCCTTCGGCATTGCGTCCGCAAGTATTACAACTTCACTCTATGAATATAGCCCTAATGTTCGCCGATGACCTAGCTGTATTAGAAAGCTGCCGAAAACATGTCAACTGAACGCTCCTATATTAACATAATTTTGATTAATGCCGTATTCTTTTGATCACCGAATCACCACGCCGAGCTGCCAAATAATACGCGACAATTCCAGCGTGGTGTACACTCGGTTTCATTGTGTAAAGAACGACAAATACTGCATCTGTGCACTCATCACGTTAAGTGTCAAATTGTTTTGACTTCATTTTGTTTAATTTTTTTTATTTCGTACAGTGTGTTTGTTGCCGTCGGTTTTTTTGTACTTTTTACTTAAAATAAATTTTGATAGCTTTGAGTTTGGGTTATTTACTTATTTTTTATCGATTTCATACAATTTCTTTTGCCTTGTAAAAAATCACGAATGAAAATTGAGTCGAAACGTCATCTCACAAGCTACACCCAGCCTCCACCGTCAAATACGACGAAATTTCGAGTTCGGTGTCGACACCGAACTAATTCGAAGTTAAAAAAAAAATTGCAGGAGCACGATTCCGTTCAGGTGAACGTGAAAAGAACAGCGATTCGGTGTTGAAAAGAATTCGCCATAAGACTAGTCTTGTTCCTTCTTTCGTGAAAACGCTTAAGCTAACTGGAGCACTAGTTACTAGTACATCATTAATGCGCCCAGAAGTTAAACCCAGAAGTTTCTTACGAAGAAGGTTTTGATTGAGGGCATTTAGCACAATTGCCTTGTGTAAGAATGTGCAGTATGGACTTTTCTTTAACTTAGAAGCCAATTATGTTGAAGCCTTTAAAGTGATAGCTTAAGTGATGACTGTACCATGTCGAAGAGTTTTTGATACAATTTTTTTTTTTTTGATGCAATTAGATCTCATGTTCATACCACATAAAAAGAAGGACTTTGCACTATACGCAGTTCTCTACTATAATTGTAGAGAACGTGAAGATTTATGTGCTTCATTTTCAGGGTCGATGTCCATTGCTAAGGAAAACTAGAAATTCATTGTCTGATATTTCCGAAAATAAATCTATTTAAGAAAGTTTTCCTGTAATGCTCAATCTTGTTAATTATCCCTGGGTCTACTGGGCTGGAAGGGGATTTTTAGCCTCTAATCAGCCTCTTATAGCCTCTTCAGTCTCTAATCAAGGCATAGTAATGTACGAATTGTAAGGCTCACGTTTATTTCACTTTGTAGTTGCGGGTACAAAGTTTGTGTGGATAATGAAGTTGGGTAATATGGCGCAGCAGAGGTAATGGCGTACAGAAAAAGATTTTTTTCAAGCGTAATGTGTTAAGACATATGTGCAGCAATATTTTCTATACGGTCTTCTTGGGATTGAGTCAACCAGCTTTGAGTCAACCACCGCTTTGTCATCAGTAAAATTTTGTTCTGGTTACCAAAAGTGCCCATTTTTTTATCAGAATTTTTCTTTTTGACTGTGATTTCGTGGCGAAGGGTGGATATCAATGTGTGTAATCGTGGTGGCATGTTAATTTTCAACGAAAAAACACAATGGGTTCGGTATTTTGTTGAATCGAAATCAATCATACCACAAGGGGAACGGCGGATTTTTAAGAGGTTATATTTATGTGAGAATATGGTTATGGCATGATTGTAACCTCTATTCCTAGTTTTGCACTAATTTTACATAGGCTTTTACTTCCACCGAAACAGACTACATTAAAGATAAAAACAACGGCAAGGCTTTTGAAACTGATTTGAGGGAATTTTTTTTTCTGTTTTGGATTTCTTGTTTGTT